>JAQQTP010000054.1:642500-1315000 GCA_029884605.1 Ormosia emarginata
CATCACTTGAGTTAAACTCCTGTAAGACTTCTGTGTATATATATATATATAATTTTTTTTTTTGTGCAGCACACTGGTCCAAAAGGTTTTTGGCCTTCACAAAACAGAACCGTCAATTTAGAATAGCTTAAAAGATTCACCATTCACCATTCACCATTCACCATTCACCATTAACCACTCACCAAATCCAAATCCAACCCTTTCTTTGTCTTCATTGCTGTGCCTCTAGCTAAGCTAGCTGTCTGTGTGTTATCTTATTGGTTTTAAGTTCTAAGATGTCATTGAAGCTCTTCTTGCTTCAAACTTCAAACTTCAAACTTTTCTTTCAACCCAAATCCCATTCAACAACAAATGGCTACCTATGGAGAACTCCCCTCATCAGAAGGAGGCTTACACCATACAATCTCTGCCCAATATCCAAACCCAGAGAGGCCAAAACACAAACTTTCACCACAAGAGAAAAAACCACTCTCTTCATACATCTGTCGTGATCCAAAAAGCCTTGGTTCCACAAAGCACAAGGCAGAGAAGGTCACAACACGAAGTGGGTCTTGTTCATCTCAATTCAAAAGTGCTGGTTCAGCTTCAGAAAGATCAAACTCTAAGTCATTGGTATCAGCAGATTCAAGAATGGTAGGAGTAGGACCCCTTATGGATGAAGTTGCCATTAGAGCTGTGATTGCTGTCCTCTGTGGCTACATTGGAAGATATGTAAAGGATGATCATTTCAGGAGAACAATAAGAGAGAAGTGCAATTCTTTCTTGGAGAGAAGAAGAAAGGATTCAGGTGATGAGATTTTTGTGAACATGGAACTGGGTATGGAGAAAGTTGATAGATTAGCAGAAGATCAAGAAACAAAGCAACAGGTGATGATGACGATCAAAAGCTTGAGGAACTCCATTGAGCTTTTAACCATAGTTGCTTCTTTGAGTTCTAAAACTTCCAAGGATGCTTCAACTTGTGGTGTACCCAATTCCCATCTCTCTGCTTGTGCTCAACTATACTTGGCAATAGCTTACAAGCTGCAGAAAAATGACAGGGTTTCCTCAAGGCATTTACTACAAGTGTTTTGTGATTGTCCATGTTTGGCTAGAACCTACCTGCTTCCTGATCTTTGGGAGCATTTGTTTCTTCCCCATCTTCTCCATCTTAAAATTTGGTATAACAAGGAGCTTGAGTTCCTTTCAAATGAAGATCACGGTGAGAAGAAAAAGAAAATGAAGCTGTTGAGCAAAGTATACAATGAAAAAATGGATACTGGAACTAGTCTGTTTGCTCTGTACTACAAGCAATGGCTTAAAGTTGGGGCTACTGAGCCTCCTCTTCCTATTGTCTCGTTGCCAGCAAGACCAAGTTATAGATCATCAAGAAGAAAGTCTTCAGATTCTTCCATTTCAAATTCCTCCATCAACCCAAATTTGTAAGTGACATGGACATCTTACATTCACCACAAGAGCCACCTTTTTAAAATAAACAGTTATATGTATATGGTAGTTATGTGGTTTTATGTTTTGGTTCCCTGCAACAGATACGAGACAGTGTTTGGCCCCAAACTAGAGCGGCAACCTACTGGTCTTGGTGACCAAAATGGAGTGTTGGCAATTAGTACAGGCTCGGTGACTGATGAAAAATTGTATGGAGATGAATACAACTGCAGTTCAGCACAGGTTAGCTTCAGTACCTTCATTTCATAGATGAAAATCTTCTGATTTAAAATTATAGAATTGCAGTTCAGAAATAAAATCTCCTTTCTCACTGTTGACAGAAAGAAGATAGGATATATCTTGGAAGATCATCAAGCCAAGTTGACAAGAATCATGCTCAATTATGGCCTGAGTCACAGAAATTGGACTATTTTCAGTGCTTTTCTTGCAGGACCATACCAACGGAAAGCTTGGCGAACAGCAACAACAGATCCAAGAGTGCTTCAGTCAGAAAGGAAACAACTGTTCTTTCAAGTGATTTAGTTGGAGCTATTACAACTATATGTTCATCAGATATTCTAAGTGAATGTGAATTTGCGATTCGTGTGGTTACCAAAGCCTGGTTGAACTCTCCTGGTGATCCTCTCATTGAAGAAGCACTGACACAACCTAGTGTAATTGAAGCTATCCTAGAGGTGTTATTTGCCTCAGCTGAAGATGAAATTCTAGAATTGATTATATCAATTTTAGCAGAATTAATAGGAAGGAATGATGCAATTGGACAAATTATACTGAACTCTGATCCTCAACTAGAAATATTTGTGGGACTTCTAAGAAGCACTAGCCTGTTTCTAAAAGCTGCAGTTCTGCTTTATCTGTCAAAGCCACAGGCAAAACAGATGTTGTCATCCGAATGGGTGCCATTAGTACTTCGAGTGTTAGAATTTGGAGACAAATTGCAGACCCTCTTCACAGTACAATGCAGTCCTCAAGTGGCAGCATTTTACTTTCTGGACCAACTTCTTACTGGTTTTGATGAAGATAAGAATTTAGAGAATGCCAGGCAAGTTCTTTCACTTGGGGGATTGACCCTGCTAATGAGAAGAATTGAAGAAGGAGAGGTCCATGAAAAAAATAATGCTGCTTTGATAATTTCCTGTTGCATTCGAGCTGAAGGAAGCTGTAGGAGTTTTTTAGCTGAAAATATAAACAAGACTTCTTTACTAGAACTCATTGTTCTTGGGAATAAACAAAATTCCAGCGGCTATGCCTTTTCTGTGCTAGCTGAGTTGCTCTACCTTGATAGGTATTTACTTCTGACTTACATTTCCAGATATCCTTTTCTTTTTTCTTGGTTTGCCTTTTTTTTTCTCTATCAGAAAATGCTGATAGTCTTTTGGAATCATACCAGAAGAACCAAGATTTTAAATTTCTTAAGAGGACTTAAAGATGGATGGAGTGGCTTAAACATAATGCACATTTTCTTCATTTACCTTCAGAAGGCTCCACCTGAAGAACGGCCTTTAGTTGCAGTGATATTATTGCTGCTTGATCTTATGGTAATTCTTTCAACTTACTGGTGCATGTATGGAATTATTGGTTTATGTTCAGTTATCTAAGTTCTATGACTTTCATTGTTTTCAAAATCAAACTTTTGGACCAAATAACCCTCCATTATTCTATATTAAATTGATTTCATTATCTGGAAGAGTTCACAAATGGAATAGCAGTTGTATTGCAGGAAGATCCTTTCAAGGGCAGCTTATATAGAGCAGAAGCGATTGATGCAGTTGTAGCTGCTTTAAATTGTCAAATATGTAATGATAGAATTCAAGAGCAATCAGCCCGAGCTCTACTCTTATTAGCAGGCCACTTTTCTTATACAGGAGAATCATTAATGGAAAAATGGCTTTTACAACAAGCAGGATTCCGAGAAATTTGCTTAGAAGATTCATTTCCTGGCAAGGAAATTGTTGTTTATGATTCAGTTCACAAGGTAAGCTTTGGTTAGTAATTTTAATTATGTGTCATGTGATGTTTAAATTGCCTGTCTTTACTTTTCACAAGAGAACATGCTTCTAGTACTTGTGGTTTCTCTTTTTGGCCCTTCAAAATTATTGATTGGTTGTATATCGCTGATTTTGAATAAGTAGGAAGAAGAAGATGAAAGTTGGCAAAAAAGAGCAGCTTGTGTCTTGTTCAAAAGTGGAAATAAGAATTTACTGTCAGCACTTGCAGATTCCATAGCCAATGGCATTCCAAGTTTAGCACGAGCAAGCCTTGTAACTATTTCATGGATGAGCAGCTACCTCCACTTAGTTGAAGATGGAAAGTTGCCACCAATGGCTTCCTCAATCTTAACGCCACAGTTGCTACAATCCTTGAATTATGATAAAGATGTTGAGGAAAGAGTGCTAGCTTCAAATTCATTGCTATGTCTTATAAAAAATTCAGGTATTATTTTTGTCATCACCTCAGCTATGCCAAACTTTAACTTTTGTCCTAAAAGGATTAGTTGTCTGAGTTTTGTTCTCAAACTTTGGATTTGGCATCATAGAGCAGATCCCAATAAAAAAATGGGGCTGCAGATCAGATTCTTATTTTAAATTTCAATTGCAATTTTATATCCTTTCCTTGTTTAACTTTTCCTCATTTTCATTTGTCCTTACTTTTGACATACTGCTAGCAGGATGTGTCTCTGTCCTACCATTACTGGATAAAGACTCACTCAGACATCTCCGAAATCTGTCTCTAGTGACGTGGACTGCCAATGAGCTTATCTCAATCATCTCAAAAAGCAGCTTGCAATCAAGACAATGATAAAGCAAGCTTCATATTTCTGAATCTTTCAATGTTCTTTCTCTTTCATATAAATGTGACTGTAATCAACCTTGAGTTTTGTATAGTGGATTAGTTTGAAATGGAATATTTCTGCCCAAAGAAACATAATATTTGTTTTATTCATGATAGCTTATGAGTTCACTATCTGAAAAGCTTGTTCAGCCTAAGAAAGAAACTGCAGAAAAGGGAGGGAAAAACACTAAAAAGAGACTTCAATGCTAAAACATATCGTCTTGATCTCTATTTTATCTCTGATCCTAGATTACAAGATTTGTACTAATGTCACACTGTCTTTCTATTTTCACTCCCTCTAAAGAGAACGGAAAGAGAAAAAAATAGAAGACAAAAAGGAAACTTCAATTTTATTTATTTATTTTCACATGGATAACAACTATTTCTTTCGTGGTTCTGCATGTGCACCTGTTTGCTCGAGACTGCGACAACATGAGCATCCATTTCTTCATTCAAGCAGAATCTCTTGGATAAAAAAATCTTCATTTCCTGTCAAGAATAGCTAACAAACTATACCGAACAATTTGGGACATAATTGAATAATTATGTAAATATCATTCATTGCAAGAAAGTAAGAAAAAAACGTGGGGAGAACAGTTATTTGTAAGCTCCAACCTTAAAAGATCGATTAATGCTTGGTACATATCTTGTGGATGCATATCACCTCACATCAAGTTTAGGCTGCAAAATCAAAGTATATATCTGTAGAAAATGAGGAGAAACCAACTATGATTAAACGGTAAAAATTATACACATATGAAGTAACATATTTGTAAGTGTGTAAGTAACATTATTACAAAAAAATTAGCCTTTAAGACTAATATGATATTACAAAATAAGTTGTGGCTTGCAATATTGTTTATATAAAAATATAATTATTCGATCAAAAGGTTAAAATTATTTTATCATAAAATCTGCTAGTAACCTATATCTATTCTATTGCTGTGCAGTTACCTTTTTAATTAAAAAACACAACAAAAACACCATTAGCAAATGCACCATAAGTCAACAAGGGTTAACTCAACTAGTAGGATCGCTCACCACTTAAAGGTCTTGGATTCGGTTCCTCTGCCCAATTCTTGATCTCTGTTGTTGTTGTTTTTTTTTTTAAAAATAAAAATTTGATAATATCCTCTCTGTTAAATATATTAAACTGTTACTAAATCTACATCTAACGGTTTACATTTTTAGGCTGAAATTAGTGTTTACACTTTACATTCTCAACTCGAGTTCGTTCAACTAAAACTAAACCAAATAACTGCTCTTCACTTGCGTGATTCTGTCAATGGAAGAATGCTACCATGTACTCATGGTGGTAGAAATATATACATATATACATATATACATATATATATATATATATATATATACATATATACATATATATATATATACATATATACATATATATATATATATATATATATATATATATATATATATATATATCTCAATGATTCTTTAATAATGATGCCCTCATGAAGAGGACAAATATCACTTGACTACAAGGAGTCGAGGACTCAAAATCAGCTGAGTGTTATCTTTAGGGTTTATATATATATATCTCAATGATTCTTTAATAATGATGCCCTCATGAAGAGGACAAATATCACTTGACTACAAGGAGTCGAGGACTCACAATCAGCTGAGTGTTATCTTTGATATATCCTTCTCGTAAAGGAAACTCTCTAGCTGAGCTTTCCTTGTCTAGTACCGATCTTTCCTTGCTATAATAATTCCACCTCGTCCTCAACCTCAACCTTCATGCTTCATCCAATTTGTGGGGAGGGGTGGTCCAATGCATCTTGGCAAGTGAAGATGTTTTGATTGGACAAGCATATTTTGAATCATAAATCAATCAACAATCTGTTATATGTGATTTGTGTTGATTTTGGTAAAAGTTGGCAGCCATTATGATATAGTGGCCAGCCCACCAGTGTGTTTCTTGCATTGTCCTTATATGCAGGAGAGAAACCCCATCCCAAGATAACAGTAAAAACAGCAGCATAGAAGGTGAACACGGCAATCTAATTAAGCTCAAAATTTAGATGAAGTACATACCAATCTGCATGGTCCCCCCTTCGTCCCTCTCTGCACAATTGCACTGTTCACGTCTAGTCTCTTTTAACTTTTTTCTTTTTTTGGTATGCAATGTAAGAATAACATATATGTAAACCCCAAAAAAAAAAAAAAACTCCTCTAAATTAAAGTAAGTAATCAAAAAGTGTATTCATTTTTAGATTATTTAATGAATTAAAATTATAATGTACTTAATTAAATTAAAAGTAAACACACATTTATGTATTTATTTTTGAGATAAACACACGTTAAAAAGAAGTCTTTTCCATGCAAGCCAATATATGAATCGCAGTTAAAACTTTCTATCTGCTCAACAAATTGGCACCTTAAGAATCTGAGGGAGGGACCACACAATGACATTTCCTATGGTTAAGACAAAAGTCATACGTGAAATAGGAAGTATAAGTTTAAACTCAAATGTAAGATTCCATTTGAAATCGCATAATCCGATGGTTGATACGGTTGTATAAAGAAAGCGTAACTGTTGAATCATTTAAGGTTATGTTTGTTACATCGTATAAAGAAGATTTGATAATATAAATTAATACTATCAAGTCTTATTCAATATTTAGTGTATTCACCTGATAGTATAATAAAATCAAGTTAAATCATTTTATATTATTCTAAACTGATAACACTATCCTCTCCCCTCTTATATGATAAGACCTGATAGGATTTTTATTCATATCATATCCTTAATTTCATTTTTATCATTCTCCTTTTATCCTCAACACCACCACCACTACTCTTACCCCACTATTACCACTGCCGCCATCACCACCTCATCACTACCACCACCGTTCGTTGTGCTCTGTCGTGGGCGGCCGCTATGAACCACACAGCTGAGATATCACCCAGACTACCTCGCCACAGATCCAGAACCAACGTTTGCAGCAAAGCCATTGTCGAACCAAAGCCGCAACCATCGTGCACCCTATCACCAGCAACCCATGACGTTACCTCAACCACCACCTCAAACTCAATGGCTGGCAACCCGCAACTTGCTACCACCAATACCATCGAGCCTTCCCACACCGAAATAGACCCCCACTTCGAACCACTGAAACCCCTCATGCCTCAACCGTTTGAACCACACAAACCCAGGCCGCCACTATCCCAAACCAGGATCTGCCATAGACAACACCCAAACCCACAGATTCTCTGTCGTGCCCCCTCGCCGTTGATTTGCCAAGATCAAACCTCGGACCATCTCGTCGTCAAGCCAGGAGTCACCGAGCCCCGCTACACGAGTTTCTGCTGGTCGCCGTCGTCTGATCACCAATCTTCCTTTGCTACCATACCAAACCCCTTTGAATAGTCCTGTTCCTGCGTCCCCCCTCAAAAACTAAGACCTCTTTTCATTTGTTGTTTTCTTAATTAAGTCTCAACAGAATCATATGGGTTTGGGTTTGTTTGACGTTTTGAAGGTGGGATCTCTAGCGGCGATGGTGGTGATGGGGATTTCCGGCAGCGATAGGTGAGGGAAGAGTTGGATAAGGGTGGTAAGGACTCAAAAATAAATAGCATAAATAAAAGGTTTAAATAAAGAATTGGTGGATCTTCTCAATTGTGGAATGTAGAGGCTCCTCGGTGGTGAATCCAAGTGGCTCAGTGGTCGTTCATCGTGGTGAGGCGCGACGACATCAAGTTGTAGAGGGTGACTCTGTCTAGGTCATGGAGTCAGGTGTATGGATCTGTGTTAAGATGTTCATTTCAGTTGCAGAGATGTATAATGTTTTTTTTAAATTATTTTGACTTTTATGTTAAATGATATTTTGGTCTTAAAAAATAGATATTATACAATCAGGTAACTTATCAATTTGTTATCAAATAAAAGATAAAATTATGTCTTATTCTATTAATTATATTATTATATTTTATATTATCTTATCATCTTATTTTATATTATACTATTATGTGTACCAAACGAGATCTAAAATTCTTATGTATTTCGGTGTTGTGATTAATTAAGAGCCTTGTTTTATGGCCGGATAAAAAATCCCGGTAGTGCCCCCGGATTGGTTTACAAATTATAAGTTTGTTTCTACTTATACATGGGGCCCACCGACATGGGGCCTACCATGTTCTGTGTATCCGATACGAACCGGGACAAATTAATCCGGTGATCTATACTAATTTTCCATTAAGTAATGGTGAAGGCTAATTTACACACATTTTAATTATTTATATTTTCTTAATTTGGTTAAAGGTAGTTCATCGAAATTCATTCTTCCAAAAGAAGAATAGGAAATTCATTCTTCCAAAAGAAGAATGGGAAATTTATTAAAAAAAAAATTCTTAATTAGATAATGAATCTAACTTGATTAGGAAAATCGTCAATATAATTAGCTGAAATGCTCTACGCTGTAGTTGTGCCATTCCCTTTATAGTTACAAATAATATAGTAAGCCCACATGACCTCGAAGAAGGTCTCATGGCAATATATTGGCTTCATATCTTGATCATAAGAAAAATTAGCCCATTATTCATAGTTTCAGCTTGACCATGGTAGGGAGTGGATTGAAATATATATATATATATATATATATATATATAGGATCGGTTTATATCGGTGTAAATTTTTTTTTGAATTATCATGGACTTTAAAGATCATTCATTAAAAATGCAGTTGGATCTTTTTCAAAAAAACTGCAGAATATCCCCATATATATATATATATATATATATGCAATTATCATGGATAAAGATCATCTGCAGTTATTTTTTAACTGCAGAATATCCCAGCCATTAAAAAATATTTTTTTAGGCTTAAATATTGAAGACAAAAAATGATTCATGAAATATCAACCCTTGGATGACTGATTACACATCCTGTAGTAGTTTTTAGAATTCTAGAGGATCTCAATCCCCTTATAATATGTGCATATAGTTTGTTTGTTCAGTCATGATTGACTATAAAAGCCAAGTTGATGGATGATAATGTATTTGATAAATCGGATAACATCTTTTAAGAATGACTTTGACTAGGGTAATAAGTTCCACCCATTTAGTAAAATAGTGAGATGTTACATTTCCAAAGCTCAGCCCATGATACATGCTTTAAATAGTAAGTGAGATGTATTTAACAACAAATACAAAACTCACAGTCTCACTCTCACACAATACAGGCTGATGTGTAGGGTAATAATACCCCCCAAAAAATAAAAAGTGGGTTAGCCCCCTAGCTGCCAGATCCTAATCCAATCAACTCAAGCCCTAACCTCACACACTTACTAAAAAGACAGTTATATTGACTGCCCAAACCCACCTTACATGCTGAGCCTGGTGGACTGGCCCATTTTATAAGCTGAAATAATCATCCCGACTCTTACAGCATGTTTGCATACGAATAAATTCGTTCTCAATAGTTTTTTTTTTTTTAAAAAAAATTATTGTAATAATATTCTTGATAAAATTAATTTTAGTTTTTTATATAAAATTTAATATATTATAAAAAAAATTATAATGTTAATTTTTTTTATAATTTTAAATTATAAATTATTTCTTATATTTTGATATATAAATATTATTTTATATTAATCAAATAATTTTTTAATTGTTATATACTTATTTTAATAATTTAATATATAAAAATAATTTTTTATATCAAATAAATAAAATAAATTAACTTAAAATTATTTTTTAATTAATATATATAAATATAAAATTAATTATATTATAATCAATTATTATAAAAATCTTTTATATAATATTTAATTATTAAAATAATAAAATTTTTACAACTATATCAAACATGCACTTATTCAACCTTTTAATTTAAATAGTAATTGATAACTTTAAAATATCTTTATTCTCATAAAAAGATAATAATAGTTTAAAATAAAAAAATATGGATATGAGAAAAAATTGAGAGAAAATTTTTTTATATTATTTTAATTATCTTTAAATATTTAAATTATATATGAATTAATTAATATATATAAGATAATTTTTTATTTATAAAAAGAAGAGAATCTATATAAAAAATATATTTAAAATAATATATTTAATTATGTACAAATTAAATTTTTTAAATAACGTAAAATTAAATCTAATTTAATCTTAAAATATGTTATAAATATTTTAACAGTAATAATAAAATAACAATTTTTGTACAAAAAAATAATTAAAATAATTTCTTTTCAAAAAAAAAAAAAGAAATAATTTCTTCTCTATTGTTGTCGGTCAGTGTGACGCAAACAGCGGCAGCGGAGACACTCAGAAATACAAAAGAAGGGAGGCAGGGCATTTTGGTCATTTAAATTGCTTCCTATATATGCTGTCCCAATCCCCCACATTTGATTCAGCTGAACTTTTGTTCATTCACTAACCCTGATTACTGATTACTGATTACTCCAATATGGAAACCGGTGACGGAGGAGGAGGAGGAGGAGGAGGACAACCAAGCGGTTACGGCGGAAGAGGAACTGAGCAACCGCCGGAGCTGAGCCTCCAACCAGAATGGAGACGGCCAAGGCCAAGGCCAAGTGGAAGTGGCTCAGTCGGAGTCGGAGGAGACCTGATTCTCCAACCGGAATGGAGGCGATCGAGGCCAACTGCAACTTCTTCTGCTTCGGAGGCAGAGCAGGAGGTGGTTCTCCAACCAGAATGGAGGCGATCAAATTCAAGGCTCACTGCTTTTGCTTTTCCCTGGAACCAAAATTACGGACACGGTGGTGCCCGGAAACCAGGTGGTGTTGAAAGAGATAGAGAAAGAGGCAGACCTTCAACTTTGCTACCCAATCACCCTACTAATACTGACTCTTGGCGAAATCCTCCTGCTCCTGCTCCTGCTCCAGGTATTCAATATAAATAAAATTATAATAATGTTCAACATTAGTACTTGCTGTCAATGTTCCCGAGCATTCTTGATTAAGGCAATGTTGATAATCATTGATTTATTTAAATTTTGATAAGATACAGGCACATATTAAGGCTTTCCCATATTGACATTCCTTGTATGCATTTTAGTTCTCGAAGTTATGTTTACTTATTTTGTCAATTTTTAAGCTATTAATTTTATGGGCAGCAATATTCATTATTAATAAGTTTACGCCTCCTCCCCCCCCCCCCCCACAAATTTCCATTTTCCTTGCAGATGCCGCAGTTCCCAAACTGGAAAGACTACAGATATCGAAACAATTAGCTACATCATCTTGTACCCTCGATAAAAATTATAGAATTTCACCTATTCAGAGACCTGACAATGGTGGCACATTATCAATTCTAACTGCCAGACTTCGTGTCAATCATTATCCTGTTAAGTTCAATCCAGACAGTATAATAATGCATTATAATGTTGGTGTGAAACCAAAGTTTTCCTCAAAACATGGCCGGCCTCAGCAATTATCAAAGTCTGATCTGACCATGATTAGAGAAAAATTGTTTTCTGATGATCCTGAGAGATTACCCTTGGAGATGACTGCGCATGATGGTGCCAAAAATATCTTTAGTGCAGTACAATTACCGGAAGAAACCTTTACTGTGGAGATCTCTGATGCAGAGGATGAAAAGGGCGTTTCATATAGTGTTACCATAACACTTGTTAATAAACTCAGGCTTCGCAAGTTATTGGACTTTCTTAGTGGTCATACCCTCTCAATTCCTAGGGATATTTTACAAGGGATGGATGTGGTGATGAAAGAGAATCCAGCTAGGCGCACAATTTCCATGGGACGAAACTTCTATCCCACAGATCCTCCTTTGGTGATGAAGGATCTTCACCATGGCATAATTGCTGTTGGGGGGTTTCAACATAGTTTAAAGCCTACATCTCAGGGTCTGTCCTTATGTGTAGACTACTCAGTGTTGGCTTTCCGAAAGCGAATGTCAGTCTTGAATTTCTTGCATGCGCATATTGATAACTTTAAATTGGATGAATTCGAAAACTTTAGGAAATATGTTGAGGAAGCACTTATTGGATTGAAAGTTAGTGTGACTCATCGAAAATCCAATCAGAAATACACTATTGCGAGATTAACACCTATGAATACAAGGTATGTCACTTTCCCCATTGACAATGCCGAGGGTTGGAATCTCTCAAAGGATGTTAGTCTTCTTAGCTTTTTTAAAGACAAATATGGCAAGGACATTGTACACAAAGATATTCCTTGTTTAGATTTAGGGAAAAGCAACAAGAAAAACTATGTACCTATGGAATTCTGTGTTTTAGTTGATGGCCAAAGATATCCCAAAGAGCGTTTGGATGGGGTTGCTACGAAGACATTGAAAGCGATGTCACTAGCTCACCCAAATGAGAGGGAGTGTGCGATACAGAAGATGGTGCAGTCAAGTGATGGGCCTTGCGGGTAAGGGGAATATTATTTCAATTCTATTATTTCTGAATGTGTGTGCCTTTTGAAACTTGTATTATTTCCTTTCCTTGATTCTTAGTTACAGCTGCATGAAATGACAATGATGGATTTAGATCA
Source organism: Ormosia emarginata (assembly GCA_029884605.1). NCBI lineage: Eukaryota > Viridiplantae > Streptophyta > Magnoliopsida > Fabales > Fabaceae > Ormosia > Ormosia emarginata. The sequence goes on from JAQQTP010000054.1 coordinate 655,289, forward strand.
TTAATTACTTATTTAAAGGGTAAATTGGAGGTTACACCCTTCAATTTTTGCCCATGTGCAGATTAGGTTGAAAAGGTGCAAATAACCACCTAAACTCACTATGTGCGAAAAACACCTTTCATCAATCAAACCGTTAAATATCTACCAAATGCTCTAATACCAACTGACAAAGTGGAAGTTGGTAAATTCTTTGGATCTTCTAAATAAGGGATTAATCAGAAGAAATTAAATAATAGGACACAAAAACTTAATTGCTAGCTGGAAAGAACTACAATTTACTCTTTACAGTATTCTCCGAACTTATTAAGACTAGGAAAACAAAGAGACTCAGCTTTCCTTGGAAGACCAGGAAAGAATATTATATTTGACTGTGTTCCTAACAGAATTAGCAAATTGACAACTCGACTCCTAGTTAAATAATGTGAATCATCCTGCTGGACTCTAATGAAATTAGGAAAATATTCTATTGGACTCCTAATGAAATATGACACTTGGACTGAGCTTTCTATTTGTAGTGACTATATTAATTTGCAAATCATGAAATGATTAAATATGATGACTCAGCTGTGTAAAGATTGCTATAGCTTAGCATATAAGTACAAACCCACACATGTTTTGTATTCATTACTTTGTAATGGGTGGATGTTCAACTCTATAATCCTTTTATCTTTCTCTCATGTGAATGCTGGAAGTGATTGATTTGAATATATGTAAATATAAGAATGTGTAAAATCTCTTATTGGTTTATTCATTTAATTTCTATGGATATATTTGTGATTATATAATTGGTCCAATATATTTGGCTTTCTAATTTATTGGAGACATATTTCACTTACAATGTCTTTATGGGCAGCGGTGGTGTTATTCAAAATTTTGGAATGAGTGTCAACATGAACATGACAACCATTGTAGGACGTGTTATTGGCCCCCCAGAGTTGAAGTTAGGTGATCCAAATGGCAAGATTATCAAGATAACATTGGATCTGGAGAAATGTAACTGGAACCTTGTTGGAAGATCAATGGTGGAAGGCAAACCAGTTGAGCGTTGGGGCATTCTTGATTTCACCAGTTTTGGGCCATATAAGTACAAATTAAAAGGCAATGAATTCATTCAAAATCTTATTAGTAAATACAAAAAATTGGGTATAGACATGCAGGAGCCCCTTTGGTATGAAGAATCTTCAATGAAGATACTTGCGAATTATGATTTGCTATCTGAATTACTTGAAAAAATTAACAATATTTGTAAATATAACCAAGGTCCCCTGCAATTTCTTCTCTGTGTAATGACTAACAAAAGTCCAGGTTACAAGTACCTCAAGTGGATTTCTGAGACCAAAGTTGGTATAGTAACACAATGCTGCTTGTCTAATAGTGCTAATGAAGGGGAGGACCTATATTTTACTAATCTGGCTCTCAAGATCAATGCCAAGCTTGGAGGAAGTAATGTGGAGCTCAGTAATAGGCTCCCTTACTTTGAGGGTGAAGGACATGTTATGTTTGTTGGGGCTGATGTCAATCATCCTGGTTCTCGGGACACCAAGAGTCCATCAATTGCCGCTGTGGTTGCAACTGTTAATTGGCCTGCTGCAAATCGTTATGCAGCACGTGTTTGCCCTCAGTACAATCGGAGTGAAAAAATATTGAACTTTGGAGAGGTTTGCCTTGAGCTTGTTGCTTGTTATAGAAGGATAAATGGAGTCAGGCCAGAAAAAATTGTTGTTTTTCGTGATGGGGTCAGTGAGTATCAGTTTGATATGGTTCTTAATGAAGAGCTACTAGATTTGAGGAGAGCATTCCAAAGATTAAATTACTTCCCAACAATCACTCTTATTGTAGCACAAAAACGACATCAAACTCGATTGTTTCCGGAGGGTTGGAGGGATGGGTCTTCCAGTGGCAATATTTTGCCGGGAACAGTTGTGGACACAAAAGTTACACACCCTTTTGAGTTTGACTTTTACCTTTGTAGTTACTATGGAAGCCTAGGTACAAGCAAGCCCACTCACTACCATGTCTTATGGGATGAGCACAAGTTTACATCTGATGAATTGCAGAAGCTCATATATGAGATGTGCTTCACCTTTGCAAGGTGCACTAAACCTGTATCTTTAGTCCCTCCAGTGTACTATGCTGACCTTGCTGCTTATAGAGGACGATTATACCATGAAGCAAGGACTGGGATGCAATCTCTGAAGTCAGCAGCATCTTCATCTTCTAAAGCTTCTTCATCGGTTTCACCAACAGCTTCATTTGAACAGGGATTTTACAGGTTGCATGCTGACCTGGAAAACATAATGTTCTTCATCTAATGGTCCTATCGTCCACTCTTTCAGAAGCAGGGGAAAAGCTTACAACTGCTCTCCACAGTCCACACTTGTATTGGGTCTAACTGCTTTTTCTGCTCAAAACAGTGAAGAAAGTTTGTGCACGAATCTAATGGTGGCTCATGAGTCTTGAAACCATCTTGTGTGTTCTATGTTATGGTTAGTACCTTGCCAATTTAGAGGCTCTTTTTTTGGGTGCATATTTTAGAGGCATTTTATTCCTGGCATATTCATAAGCTTTAAGGGTCAACCGGACACTCTGGAGCTCAAAGCTAGGTCTTTAAGTAATCTTTTGATCTTTTAATGAGCTTGTATTGAGGTGCCCCTTTTCTTTTCCTGCACCTTGAAGTATGCCATATAGCTTTATGTGCCACTGCCAATGTGTGTCAACTAAAACTTCTGTCTAATGTCAAGCATTATTTGCTACTGAAAACTGGCAATCTTTTTTTTGTTTTAGACTTGATACTGCTGTGCTTGGAGGAACTCACAATTTTCCATGCTTTCTTCTTTAGTCAGTTTATTTATTCTTCCATTTGCACTATTATTAGACTGTTTGTCTTATTGATTCTAATTTGGTAATTGGTACTATTCTTTTAGATGTACTTTCTTTTTCATGTGAACAGTTTGGCTTGACTTGTTTGCAAAAGTAATAATTAATAACAAGCATTTCATGCTTCAAAAGGGATTTGTCTGATTCCTACACATGTTTCAGATCATTTGGAATCTCAGCAATTGGTACCAGCTACTCAGATCTTGTGGTTGACTTTAAAATTGGGAATGATATATAATTGCGTGAGAAATTTCTATCATGCATCTAAGCTTTCCTATGTACTGGTATCATGCTTAGTTGCTGACATCTACTTGTGAATCTTCAATCTTGTGTAGAAGCTCTCTAGCAGACCTGATATCATGCTCAATAGGCCACGATTAAAAATACCATCTCTAGCAGACCTGATAACAACATAAAGCTCTCCTCGGAAAGGGAGAAGAGAAAGAAAGCAGGACAGAAATTGAACTCATGACATCAGACATACCACAGTAAAAATCTTGATCGATTTATGTAAGCTATCAGCTCATTGGCAGGGGAACGATTATTACTTTGAGTATGATAATACAACCCCAAACAATCAAAATCTGTAGTCCCATCTTTTTTGGAACTTCCACTTCTTTTTCTTTTTTTCTTTTCCTTTTTTTTTTCTGATAATATCAAAATCTCCACTTCTTTCAGAACCTTAATGACCGAAAGACTTTTGGTTTAGTCTCTTTGCTGGGCATTCTTGATTCCTTTCATTTCTCTAATATTCTCAATGTCTATACTTGTAATATTGGCCCCCTTCTTAATGTAATTTTTTTTTTAATTTCTAATTTGTAGCCCTTCTACACAAAATTCAGCTTTGACGACTTATTTTTTGAAAGGCTAAAGTTCCCCCTGAGGCTTTTTATTAAGACTGTACTCTTATACGATTAACACTAATGATTTGTTGAGTCTTACAGATGTTCAAGCCTCTTAGGATCTTTCTCCTGATATCTGTGTTATGTGATATAAATTGCTCTGTATCAAATAGTAGTCTTTTGCTTTAGGAAGTAAGCTTGGTGGCAGCTGTGAAGAAAGTTTTTCGGGGGGTTGGGAAACATTGTATTTGTCTGCCTAACTTGAAACTCTATTTTTTATCTGTTGAAGTTTTGGGAGTCTTCTGCTGGAGTATGGTATATTTGGCTGAACAGTAGCTACCTTTCTCAAAGCCATAGATATCTCGTGGGATAGGCTTGAGTTCCTTGCCTCTTTATGCATTTCAGCTCATGAATCTATTCTCCTGATTTCAGTAGCGATTACAATTCTACATTTTATTTTCTGAAGTACAGATCTCACTCTAGAGAATTTAAATACCCGAATTGTATATGTTCACACTTCTTCAGGGGTGGGTGAAGGGAAACATGTGCACACACATCTGAAGTGGAAGTCCATGTTATCGGTTTCATACTTGCATCTCAGCATATGCATGGTCCAAAGTCAGCAAGTTCTTGTGCCTACAATAACTAAAAGGTTAACAGAAATTATCAGAAAAATAAAAGGTAAACCAGAAACGAAAAAGCTTACAAAACCTCATTATTGAGAACATGCTACTCAATAAAGAATACAAATTCAAAGCCTCGTCAGAAGTACATTTAAATGGTGGTGATGATATATTTAATTAAGAAAAGAATGAGATAACAAGTATCTTAGAATGCTAAAATTAACTGAAAAGCATTAATCAAGATTTTACTTTGGAGATGGTCATGTCTGTCTCATCACACACTTGTTAAGACTGCGATTTCTTTTATGTAAAATTGAATTTTTTAAAAAAATTAAAAAGGATACAATTAGGAGGTTAAGATATCCTCATTAGTACACCCCCCCCCCCCCCAAAAAAAAAAATCCTCTTTAAAAAAAATAAAAGATAGCAATATCAACATAAAGGAGAGCGTCAGTCCCCTAAGATATCAGACAAAATCACCCCTTTAAAGCAACCATTTGCTGAACACCGTGAAGGCATGAACCCAAAAAGACAATTATACCTCATAAGGGGATAGAACTGTGTGGGAGTACTGTAAATTTTCTAGCATTGCGCGTTAAGACGGCTAACTATGGAACTTGTTTTCAGATGAATTAGCAGTGTTAAAAAAAATTATATTCATAAGCAAGTGGTCTATGATTCCAACTAAAACACTGGACAAAATTAAGATGACAGCGAGTTTAAGAAATAACTTATAAATTTAACAATTTTATAGCTAGTAAGTAAGCCTATAATGTTTAAACTAGGTATTGTAATCCGTACTAAATATTAATTGTAGAGGAAAACTAAAATTATACTAAAAGATGATACTCACACAAAAACCCATTATAGAGGCAAATTAAAAGAAAACAGGGAACAAAAAGAAAGAACTCATCAAGCGCATGTAAATCTGAACAAGATGCCTTTTGTTTGCCACATCTTAAATTTCAGTGAGATGAAAGGAACATATATAAACATTAATCTTCAAGTAATGGAAAATTAAGGCAGAAAAAAATTGAGCATATCAAAAGCTTGGCTGAGTGACAAGTTCTTCCATGGACACAGACTGCATATAAAACACCTATCAAAAAGTTTAAAAGATATTGAATCTAAACCAAAGTCAGTTTCTTTTGTTTATTAAAAGTTCCATGGTTATACCAAAGTCATGTTAGATGAGCTTTTCTGCTTTGTCGAAAACAGTCTCAGAAACCAGGAAGAACTGAAGTTATATATACATCATTAGAAAATAATTTTGAATGCTAGAGATCAACAAAAAGGAAATTATTTTCTTTTATAGAAAAAAAAAATTACTACAGAGAAAAGAGAGAAAGTACAACTAGAAGGAGTACAAGAGATGCTTCAAAACAAGAAAGTCTACATGCAAAACAACAGAGCTATCCATGCCATGGTTGTATTTTCATGTTTGTAAGATGTTACATACTATGAATTTCTTCTTAGGAAGGTTGTGGCTTCAGGAGAGAATGCTTATGTGTGTTGGCAGTTTTGGGCTGAGAAAAAAAAATACCATATTATTTGTAAGCTTTCGTAAAAACAATTATTCTGTGAATGGCATCAATCTTTCAAATTTATCATTTACATGCATGGTTAAAACTCAGGAAGTGCTAAGAAGATAAAAGCTTTTTTAATTTGATTAAATTACTACTACCATGTATACAGTTTTGATGCATGAAGAAACCCCATCCACATCTCTACAGTATATATATAAGAACTTATCTCTCCTAATATACAACAACTCAGGATTTTACACACCTGAAGAAGCTTCATCAAAATCAGAGTCATATTCAGTTTCACTTTCAATTTCACTTTCATTTTCACCTTCAATTTCAGAATATTCTTCTGAGTTGAATGTGATACTCATCTCTTGGCTAACTAACTCAGAGAGGTCCTTCCTATTGCAAGTTTTAAAGGCATCTATAATAGCCTTGAACAAAGATTCACTCGGCTCGATATCTCCATATTGTAGTTGGCTAAATATCCGTTTCACACCTTCCACCATGCCAGCTTTTCCATAACAACCTACCAGATTAATTTGAGTTACAAGGTCTGGTTCCACAAGCTCATCCTGCATTTTCATATATATATTCAAGGCCTTGTCAACATCTCCAGATGAAGCATATGCATAGATTGCCACGTTATAGGCGGAGGAGTCAAGATCAACCTCAGATTCTATGAATGTTTGAGCAGATTCAAGCGCCAAAGCATGCATACCAACTAAAGAGTACAAAGCAGTGTAGGCTGCTTGTCGAGCATACGGTTTCCCCTCCTGGTAAGATGACTCTAACTGTGCCACTGCTTCAATGGGAAACCCTCCCTTCTTTAATACAGTGAATAACACTTTAAAAGTTCCATCATTTGGCAAGAGCTTCTGAGATATCATCTGATGTATTAATTCAGCACACTCATAAAGCTGCCCACTAGTAGCATAACACACCAGTACCTTATTAAATGAAACACAATCCCTCAGTAAACCTGACAGTTTCATCTCCTCTGCAATCTCAATGGCCTCATCAATCAGGCCCACATCTTTATAAAGATACATCATCGTTGCATATGAAATCTCATCTGCCCAGCCCTTTTCTCTCAAATTTTCAAAAGCCAACTTGGCTTCAGATACCAAGCCAAGATCTGCAAAGAGACTGATCATACTATTACATGCAACTAAATCAAGACCCCCTTCCAGGTTCTTCATCCGCTCATAGATAGCTTTTGCTCCTTCCAAGTTCCCAACCTTACAATAAGACTTTAGTAGGGATGTTAATACAACTAAATTTGCTGATAATCCAGATTCTTCCATCATGTGGAAGTATTCAAGTGCCTCTTCAAGACTACCATATTCTGCAAATCCATTTATTAAAGATCCATACACAACCTCATTTGGTTTTACTTCAGCCCTTAGCATTTCCTGGTACACACTGATTGCATCAGAAAGCTGACCAAGGCGAGCATAGCATCCAATAACAGCAGAAAAAGTTTGACAATATGGCTTAAACCCCATTTCCTGCATTTCAACCATGAGGTCCCTTGCTTGGTCCACTAAATCAGCGCCAGATAACATTTGAATGAGAGAATTATAAGTGCAATCATCAGGCCAAGTCCCATGATTTTTCATTCTCTTGAAAAGAGAAACAGCATCATCATAAAGTTTTGCTTTGCCATATGCTTTGATCATGACATTGTATTCTACAACATCACTTGTCTGTCCCGTCATGTCTCTTTCCCTAAAAAACATATTCTCCGCTTCAGCCCAAAGTCCCTTTTCAGCAAAAGCATCCATAATTGCAGCACATATATTTGATGATGGTTCCCCATTCATTTGAAACTTCTGAAGCAAGTCATGTGCTTTATCAAGAGCCCCTTCATTAAGATACATCTTGACAATACCAGGAAGAGAATGCTCATCAACAGAAACACAAGATTTCTCCATTTCATCAATTACAGCTTCCACATCTTGAACCATATTCTTTGTGCATAATGCACCAAGAAGAGCTCTATGAGTTACAGTATCTGGGAAGAGCCCAACCTCTCTAATCCTTCTATAACAACTGAGAGCAGCACCAATATTCCCCACATTAGCATACAAAGACAAAAGGATGTTATAAGTTTTTGTATCAGGGGATATACCCTTTTCTTCCATTTTACCAAGCAAAGATTCAGCTTCCAACAAATTACGATGACTTCCGCAAATAAAGATCATAGTGTTAAAAGTGATTGTATCCATTGCCACTCCAGATTTTAACATATCAGCAAAGACATCAGCAGCATCCTTCAGCCTCCCGGCCTTGCCATACAAATCTATCAGGGTATTGTAAGTGGAAGTGAGCCGAGGTTTCCGGTGAGCATTCTCTGTATTCGTTGAAGTCATAATATCAGAAGCAGGAATTCTCCCACCTATCTTAAAGAGCTCAGTGGAAAGAAAATGCTTGAAACTAATAGGTACTGATCTAGAGCCATTGGTAGTAACTGTTAAAGAATCAAATTCAAGATCATCTAACTCAACCTTCCCAGCACACCAATCCTTGAAAAATCTATCCGCCCTATCGAACTCTCCTACATCCTTCAACACCTTAACGACCGTACTCATAGTAACCTCATCAGGGAAATACCCCCTAATTCTCATATGCTTAATCCACAAAAGAGCTTCTTTCACAAGACCTGCTTTGCTATACACATCAACAAGCATACTATAAGTGTTGTTTGTGGGCAAAACACCGATTTTTGCCATCTCTATCCAACAAAGCCTCAATTGGTCCCATTGCTGAGCTTTACCAAGAGCTCTAAGCACCACATTATAGTGAATTACATTGGGAACATACTCTTTCTGTGACTTGAACCACTCAAAAACCTTAACAACACGTTCCCAGCTACCCTGTTCTCTGAGAATAATAGTCATTTCTTTTGGACCCAGATTCTCACCAAACGAATCAAGGGTCTTTTCAATATCATCAGCCAACTCTAATGACCTCAAAATTGAAGGCAACACACCGCCATACTTCTTCTTCTTCCTACCCTTTATGGAAGAAGAGAAATTGGTGGGCAAAGGTAGAGTCTTTGAATGGCAACGAACACGGGGACAGTGCCACCTTGTATTGGGTGGTGGCAACTGAACCGAGTGAGATTTTGTAAAAACGTTGGTAACAAGGATAGAAGACAAGGACGAAGAAGAAGACGAAGGAGAAGAACTTACAGCGAATATATCTGCATATGACATGTTTGTTGTGTTGTAGACACAAACCCAGAAGTGAAATTGGAAGAAGAGAAAGAGAAGAGAAGAGAAGAGAAGAGAGGTGAAGGTTGAAGGAAAAACGGCAGCAAGACGTTTTATCGAGGGACTAGGGATGGACCTTTGAAGTACAAGGAAGCAAGGAACTATGGAAAACGTTACACGGTTATTATAATTTTTTTAAAGAAAAGAATAAGTATATACTTGTTTTTTATTTACAAAAATATTTATGTTTCAAAATATCTATATTTAATTATATATCACAATAATAATATATTAATTTCTTCATAATATAAGTCATTTGAAAAAAAAAAATAAGTTAAATTAAAATTTTAGTCCTTATGTTTTTTATTTATTTTTTATTTAGTCCTTATAATTTTTTTCTTTTCAAATCAATATTCATATTTTAAAAATATTTTTAAAATAATCTTTATCGTTAACTTAGTTATAATACTGTTATAATATCATTAGTTGATTAATGTAGTAAGTATTCTTTTGTTTAGTAGATATTCTTTTATATGTAAAATGTATAATAAATGCTCTTGTATTCTAATAAATGCTTCTATAGGTGTTCATTTCTTTTAAGTAGATGTTATTTTATTTAGTATGTGTTCTTTTATATACTCTTTTTCTTCGATAAAATGTCTAATATAGATTAAATTAACTGTGCTTTATAATGAAAATTGATAATAGAGATTATTTTAAAAATATTTATATGTATAATAACTAATTTGGAAAAAAATTATAAGGGTTAAATTAAAAATAGATGCAAAGTATAGGAACTAAAATTTTAATTTAACATAATAATAATAATAATAATAATAATAATAATAATAATAATAATAATAATAACAAGTTCCTCAAAACATTGACTAAGAAATTAAAATAAAAATTATTAAGTGAAAGATCAAAATATAGCGTATTCTGGTAAGAATAGTGTTTATTGTAAGAGGTGAGAGAAGTGAATCTTGACTATTGAATCTTACAAAAATGGGTCAAGGTTAGAACATAAATGCATATGACTTTTTTAAGTGGTTACATGACATTTAAGTAACTTTTAATCTTGATCATTCATGTATGGTCAAGATTTACTTTTTTAACCCTCTCACAATAAAAATTTCTCTCACTAGATATGTCTTTTATATATATATATATATGGTTTTCCATAATAATCTCACCTGATAGATAAGAGATCAATTTCTTAGGATACAGTCACGTGCCTAATCAAGAATTCTTTCAAACAATATTATTTCTATAGATATGAATCACAAGATCAAACCAAGTAATATATGCTTAAAAGACTCGAACTCCTTTCACTCAGACTAACACACGTTGGTATATATATTTTATTTACAAGGTTTTACTGTACTTTTTTTGTGAGACTACGAGGTATCTCCATAAGTTCAGCCCATTTAGATCGCTCATTAGACTAATCCCTATTCGACCGTGGGAGCATAAGAGTTATGCGATCTCCCCACAATAATTATTTTCTTGGGATTTGAACTCTCGTCTCCATCCAAAAGTGTTGAGGTTTCTTACCACCTCGACATCACACAAAGACTAATTCTTGTTTGGGATATTAAGGTGCCTTTCTCACATGGGCTTTATCACCAATAGGGGTGATCATGAGATGGGTTTAATCTGACCCGAACCCAACTTGATATTTTTATCGAGCCAAATGTTCAAACCCAGACCCGATCTGCTCATGGTGTGATTAGTGACCGAGCTAGCATCGAGCTAACTCGACATTTAGATAAAATTTATAAATTTGAATATTATATATAGTTAAATTATAAAATTTAAAAAGTATAAAATAAAAAACTATGAGATGTTTTACAACATATATTTTGAAACAAAGTATATCAATGTAAAAATTATTAATTTAAGTCAAGAACTCTCTAATAATTTGCTACTAATTTTTATAAAATTATAAATTTTAATATATTATGTAATATCAGACCGAGTTAGGCCGATCCGAAGTGTGACCTGAACCTAATCCAAAAATTATATCAAACTTAATTTCAAGAACCTAACTTGATCAAAATTAGCTCCGGATTAGGTAATAAACACCCTTACTCACCTATTCAAATTCATGACATTGCGAAAATTAAGTTTACCAAGTAAATAATCTTCGTATGGCGTGGTTCTAGAAGCTAATCGAATAGACTAAGAGAGTTATTCGATCGGCATAAGTCACAGACATGCTTGTGTTAATCGAATAGACTAAGTGTGTTATTCGATTTAGTGTGGTTTTGATAGTAATCGAAGTACTATCAAATAGTTTAGAATGACATACTTTTGATTTCAATCAAGTAGACTGAGAGAACTATTCTATTAGTAAGAGTTTGAGGCTAATCAAATATACTACTGTAGTTATTTCAACTAGTAAGTTTTCGAAAGAGACAGAGTGAATAGACAGGTATTCTATAGCCATAGTTTCGAGAATAAATCAAACAGACCAGAGGAGTTATTCAACTAGCATATATTTCGATTATGGTAAAAAAAGACAAGAAATATTTAAAAAAAAAAAACCCCATAGTGATGTTTTTAGTGGCATTCAAAAAGGCTAGAGATGCTAATTAAATAACCAAGTTCAAAGTTCTCATAAACATCATGGCATGGCTTCGAGTGGTCAACATAAGTCAAAGGAGTAAGAAAAACCCTTTGCAAGATCGATAGAGGAGTAAGAAAAACCCTTGGCCGGATTAGAGGATAACCTCAACTAGGTCAAAGAAGCAAGAAAAGCATGACATCACATAAACTCCATCATAAACCATTTCATCATCATCCATATTTATCATTTCGATGAGCATCTAGACATATTTTATTTGAAATGTTGCCTTGTGTATTTATTATAGAATTATGTATTGAATGATTCTGTTTGTTAGTAAGCTACTAAGAATTTTCAAATTCTCACCTTTTTTTTTTGTCTTTTGTATATTTATTTACATATCGAAATCAAGATTAATACAAGGAAAGGAAATGACGTAGTAGTAGTAGTTTCAACTAGAATAGTTTTTGATTTGTATATGATGTATATAGGCCATGAAAACCCAGTTTGTATTTGAACAAAGTACGTATGTACATATATAAATTCAGTATTTCAGTAAATCGAACTTTGATTACTTCTTTCTGAGGCTCTAATTTCAATTACCAATATAACTTCATAATATTGTACAAATAAGTTATGTTTGCAAAATTAGCAGTAACGTTCTAATTAGATTTACAAAAGTATATTTTCGAATGTACTAAAATAAATCGAATCAGGATGTTACAAAATTTACCAAATAAGTGCAACTCAGAAAATAATTATCAAAATGGTGTAACATGAACATTGTATGATAGTAAGTCATGGCTGAGAGTCACGACTTATATCCTGATCATTTTTTTTATTAATTACTTAGGATAAGTCGTTGGTATAAATCACGACTTACCAATTGTTAATTTTTTTTTATTATGGCACAATGAAAACATGTCTCCAACCCTGACTTTTTTTTAAGTGAAGTTGTGTCTCACATCCACGACTTCTTTTTTTTAAAAAAAAAAATTAAAGTGAAGTCGTGATTGGCATTCACGAGACTTCTATGCTTGGCTTTATGTGACTTTTTTTTTGTTTTTCATACTCAAGTCGTGGCTTCGAGTCACGACTTCTATGTATTATTTTTTTAAAAAAATTGACATAAGTCATGGTTTTGAGTCACGAGTTCTTAATTATTTTTTTTCTAATTTCGTATATAAAAGGTGGCAATGTGGTTGAACCCGAACATAGAGAGTTAAGATTTTTTTCACTTGTAATGTTTTTTGTATAATTAAGTTATGAATCAATTAATCTTTCTCATACTTTCTTGTAATATTTCTTTTTAACATAATGAATTAACTTTAAAAAAATTAAAAAAAAACTTATGCAAGTCGTGTATGCCAATCACGACTTCATTAAAATTAAAAAAAATAAAAACAAAAGTATAATTAACATTTTTAATAAATACCTCTAGTGGAGAGAATTAAATAAGAATGGACTGAATTTGATATAAAGTAGTAGTGATTAAGAGAATTTAAAATTTTCTTAACTTGAATTTTTTTTTTAAAAAAAAGACTCATTTAAGTAAATTTTAAGTGGAGTCGTGATTGACATATACGATTTGTTTAGGATTTTTGATTTAATAATAAGTCATGGCTTTGAGGCACAACTTGCACTACTTCATATTTTGTTGTTCATAACTTACTTAAGGAAATTTTAAATTTTCTTCATCATTACTACTTTAAATCAAATTCAGTTCATTCTTGTTTAATTCTCTCAACTAGAGGTATTTATTAAAAATATTAATTATGTTTCCATTTTTATTTTATTTTTAAAATTTTAATGAAGCCGTGATTGACGTACACAACTTGCATAAGTTCTTTTTTATTTTTTTTAAGTTAATTCATTATGTTTAAAAGAAATATTACAAGAAGGTACGAGAAAAATTAATTGATTCATAACTTGATTATACAAAAAAAACATTACAAGTTAAAAAACCTTAATTATCTATGTTCAGCTTCAACCACCTTGCCACCTTTTATAAATGAAACTGGAAAAAAAATTAATTAAGAAGTTATGGTTTTGAATCGCGACTTATGTCAATTTTTTTTTTTAAAAAAATAATATATAGAAGTTGTGGCTCGAAGCCATGACTTAAGTACGAAAAAAAAAAGTAGCATGAAGCCAAGCACAGAAGTCTCGTGAATGCCAATCACGACTTCACTTGAAATTTGAAAAAAAAAATAAAGAAGTCATTGTTGTGAGACATGACTTCACTTTGTAAAAAAAAATAAGTTGTGGTCGGGAGATATGACTTCATTGTGTTGTAATAAAAAAAATTAATAATTGATAAGTCGTGGTTTGTACCAAAGACTTACCCTAAGAAATTAATAAAAAAAATAGCCATGATGTGAAAGCCACGACTTACTATCATATATTATTTATCTTGTATTATTTTTATAATTATTTTCTAAGTTGTACCTATTTAATAAATTTTACTTCTATTTACACTATAATGATAAATGAGTCCATATTCGATAACCAAATTATCAAATATCAAAAATTCACATTTATAACCTAGATGACAACCTTCCTTTTTCACATGAGGAATTTCCCTTAACACTTCACGTTCTCAAACTATAATACAATGCAATTTCAACATATTTCACTTCTCAAGAAAATCATAGTATTTTATAATTACTCCATCTTTACCCCTTTCAACTAGAAAGGCAGGGCAAGATATCATTCTTCATGTCATGATCTACTACCTTTTATCACCTATTTACTCCTTTCAACTAGAAAGGCAGGGTAAGATATAATTCTTCATGTCATGATCGATTACTATTTATTAAGGGTGTAAATTGATTCAGATAACTCAATCAATCTAATCAATTCGAGCCGAACTAATTAAATTAGTTCAGTTTGATTCGCGTAAAATCCAAATCAAATAAAGTTTAATTGGTTCGGTTCTCAAATTTAAAATTTCAAATCCAAGAATTGAACCAATATATATATATATATATATATTCTCATTAATTCATGATCTTCCCAATACTGCACATATTGACTTCAGTAACTTGATGTCATTGAATGTGATATGTGAATCTGATCCACATGTACTAGATGAAGTTGAACTTCTTACTTCAAGACTTTCCATTTGCAGAAGTCACAATTACTTAAGGTAATATATTAATGTTTAATCATTAGTAGTGAGTCATATAATTAATTTGATTATAACTTTTTTTTCTGTTCTCTCTCTACAATTCTCTATCTAATCTTATTCATTTCTAATTGGCTGACCCCAATCCACAATTGCCGGTGTAATTCACCAATTCTCTTTTCTTTGTTATGGTGAATGTGTTCTTTCGGAGCTCATTGAGTGATTCTTTGGTGTACATTTTATCTCATAGTAGAGTTTCTTTTGTTGTTAGCAAAGTCGAGAAGCTTGAGGTCTTGGTGTTGTGACTTCTTAGGCTTACGGTGGATGCATAATAGGATAAAATGAGTTATATTGTCCATTGACATTTGGTAGGATAAAACAATATGAGATGACATGATAAGTGAGTAATTATTCGTAAAGTGGATAAGTCAAGGTGATATTAAGAGTGGTCTTGGAAGACTATAATGTTTCATTTGTTAAATCCTTTGACATTGGTTATTGAAATGAAGATGAATGACCATTACGTTTTCATTTGTACTTATTGCAGAATGTATATGAAGTTCAAAGATAAATTAGATTTAATGAATGATGTTTGATGAATCATATTTTTTTTTATGTTTGGATTGAGTTTAGATTGAGTTTGAATTGACTTTGGGTGCTACTCATTATTATATTGTGTACTTGTGTTTCCTTTTAATTATATTTGGATTAAGTTTGAGTGTTGTTCTGTACTTATTTTTGTACTGGTATCCATTGTTATATACATTTTAATTATGTTTATTTATTTAGACTTTGTCTATTTGTTATACTTTATAGTATGCTTATTGACATTAATAAATTTGATTCTATTTCTAAAAAGAATGTATATGTATATATATATATAACTATTTTTTCGTAAAAAAAATGTCAACCCGATCACCCGAACAAAATTAATATGTAGATGTTCAGTTTGATTTGATTTGGATTTGACTATCAAAAAATATAAAAAATGAACCAAGTCGAATCAAATAATTTTAATTGGTTCAAATTTATTTTTTCTCAAAATCCAAACCAAATCACCGACTTACACCTCTATTATTTATCACTTATTTACTGCATTACATTGTACATAGATGGTCGGAGATGGGGTTAACCACTTCGACCTTTGGCTAATGGATGGTTCCAGTAGAATACTCCAAACTTATCACAGGAGATGCACTTTTACTGCATACTTCCTTGATATGGCTTATACTAAGCTGACTATCTGAAATATCAATAATGCTTTCAAATTTTTGGTTTTGACAACGGTACCATAAGAGCACAAAAGTAATTTTATGTTTCTCATGGTACCATAAGAACACATGCAGAAGTCCATAAAACAGTGGAAGCAACAATAACTCCAATCTAAAATACGAAAGAGAAACTGAGAGGGATGGAGAATAGAATGGCAAGTGAGGATAATACGAGAGATTAGGTACATTCCCGATTATGCTAGTTGGATTAAAGTTAATTCCGATGGTACTGTCAAAGATAATCAGCACACCTTTCGAGAAGGCAACATATGCCCTCGCCAGAAGGATTAATTCCTTTGATTCATGCTAATTTCTATGGGACTTCTTTACTCCATTTAGTTTCTCAGTTGTTTTTCTTGTTTTGCTGGACTTAGGCCCCTTAATGTATCCGAAAAAAGAAAAAATTAGCTAGTGAGGGTGTCTAGATGCAAGAGAAGAAGAAGAAATAAGAAGGGTATTTTTGACATTTTGAGTTAATTACTTTTAAATAATTTTTTATAGAAAGGAAAAAAAATTACAACACGTATGTTGAATTAGAGGGCAATATGTTTAATTATATATAAATTAGAGTTAAATGTATAATAAGATTAATAAATTAGTGGAATAAAATGTATATAACTACCATCATCATCATTGTTGTTGTTGTTGTTTCATATACTCGAATGTATATAATTTTATTGTTGTTTCATATACTTTTTATTTATATATATTTTAATTATTTTTAAAACTTTTACTATGTCCGTGTTTAGTATGTCTATTACGCCACGCTCAAAACATGGCCTCCCTTCGGTTGTGTTAAAAAGTGCAAGCATTCCCATTTTTCCCTCTGCTGCAACAAATCAAATCTCACTTGTCTTTTTGCTTCACCCTCGTGATATTAATTTTACGGATTTTTCTAATGACTAAAGAAATTTTTTGAAGTAGCAATATCAAGGGCGCCATTTGCTTCTAAGTTTTCTCAATTATTTGTTAATAACTTCAACTAATTTGTTTCACCCATAGAAGCCCTAAGACGCCCCTTTAAAATAAAAAATTTTATATATAAAAAATATTTTTAATTTCTAATATATTAAATACTTTATTTTTTATAAAAAAAATTATTTTAAATCTTAACAAATAGCATTAACCAAAAACATTTGTTTTATATTATTTTCATTTTGATTCAAAAGTCTAAATGTGTGTTTGGTTTATTGTTGCCCCAAATACACGTTTGTTAATATCCAATGGTGCGTAAACTTGTTTCCATTTATTTTTGTTTGTACTGTTTCAATTAGGTTTTGGTTTCTAACCAACACTTGTCCAAAAGTTATGAAATACATGAGAAAATACGGATATAGAAATTGATTTTAATGATACGTTAGATGAGCAACACATAAATAAAATGTAGTGATATGGGAATACATCAAATTCAAAAATTATAGGATATGGATACTAATTATATATATATATATATATATATATATATATATATATATATATATATATATATATATATATATATATATATAAGATAAAAATATCAAAGGGATCGGTTATATCTGCGATTAAGCTTCTTTACAAAAATATGCACGTGTGATTTTAATAATATAGGAAACGTCCTTTAAGATTTAAATAAACTTATTTTAGAAAATATGAGATCCACTTTTATCTAATGGTTTAGATTATTTCATTAAAACAGTAACCTACTCATTAGGTATGAAAAAGTAGATCTAACAATTTATTTTTTGATAAATTAAAAAAATGAGTAATACAACTTATGTTTTGTGATAAAAAAAATTTTACAACAATAAAAAATTTGTTTAAATAGGATATATCCACTACAAATGCAAGGGATGATAAAGGAAAATTGATTCTAAGATATATATATATATATATATATATAATTTCAAAATTTACAAAAAAAAAGATTCACATTACTACCGTTTGATTAATTCATTAATATCATTTCATATAAAACTCAAGATTTATAATATTTGTGACCCCAAACAAACATGCACTGAGAAAGAGATGTATCACACCCAATTTCAATAGATTATTTACTTTGCATATCATATTCAATTAGCCGTTAATTTGATTGCAACATAGATCATTGTGTACATTTGACAAACAAAAAACTCCGAATAATAAATAAAAAAAACAAAAAATTAATAATTGTTCAATTACTTTGTTTTTTTTTTTATTGGAATGTAAAAAGAAAAGATGATTAAAATTAAATAATAATAAAATGATGGTTTGATCTCAATTGTTTACCAAAAAAAAAATATGAAAAAATAAAAAAAAAAGATAAAAAATGTTGCAGGTTTACATTATTAAAACAATTGCTTTACGTTTGCCAACCTCCACTGCAACCAGAAAAAAAACCCAAGGCTCAATACAACACAAAAATAGCAACTTTGCAGGCATGAAAATTGCACAAAGAAGTCTCAATCCAAGAAAAAGACATGAAAATGGAAATACCTAGCTGCAGTGAGTCACTCTATCTGCTACCTAGAATTGATCTCATTGGGGTTGCAGATTTGATTTTCTACTTACAAAGGGGAAACGGGAAGCATTTTGAAGGGAGGATCAGAATTGGTAAGAGGGAGCTTCGGTTGAGAGAAAATTGGAGGGAGGACAATATATATCAAGCAAATGGATCACAAGCATATGAAAACACACGTCACTTTTATCGCCATCAATTGGCAGCAACCACACCACACCACCATCACCTTCAATAACCTTCATCTTGTTCACCTCACCAAAACCTTCATCTTCCTCGTATCACCAAAACCACCATCTCCACCACTATTCATCATCATCTTCCCCTCACCTCCATAATCACAAACAACCTCCAACCTCCACCACCATCTTCCATCACCATTCACAACCTGACACAACCACCACAAACCCACCCATCTTCAACCTCTCACCAAAAAAAAAAAATAGAGTGTTGTTCGTAGGCAAATAATGTTGCAGGGCACAAGTCAATTAAAAGTATTTGCATAACGGAAACCTGCACTACCTCCACGTCCAAACGTTCGCACCAAAAGCTACCGCGAAGGGAAGTCAACACCGTGTCGCTTCGTCTCCACCCATACCATTAGGGACTAATTAAGAAGGAAAAATAGCACGCCTCACCCAGTCGTCGGACCGCCACCGTCAACTGCGAACCAGAAGACTAGCCACCGCTCCTCGCCGAACCAGAGCTCCACCGCACCAGCCCCATAGGAGCCTCTGAGCCTCACAGATCGAAAATCGCGGCGTCGTTCCGTTCACCCAACCGCGAACCACCGCAGCCCGCCACTTCGACTAGCGCTCCGCGCCGAACCAGAGCTCCACCACACCAAGTCGCTCGCGAACCAACCAGATCTAGTTTTGCGTCGTTCCCCCCACTCGAACCAGATCCGTCGAGCACCACTCCACGCCATTCGAACCTCCGCACGACTCGTCAACCACCGATCTACAAGCCCAGCCGCCTGCACCACGACCTGCATTTCGCTCCACACCAGATTCGTGCAAGCCTCTGCCTCGCCGCCAAGCTCCATGAATCGCTGCCCAACCGACAAGCTCCGCGACCCGCACACTGCATCTCCTCCCCTGCGGCACCACTCTTCTAGAGGTTGGAGCTTTCATCCCCTTTTGTTCTCATTTTGTCTTAATTTGTCGTCTTGAAAGTTCAAATGGCTTTACTTGTTTTCTTTAAAAAAAAAAAAATACAAAGAGGGAATTTTGGGCTGCTGAAGGAACCAACCCACTTTACATGGGTTGGTTTTGCTTGAATAACAAATGTGATAATAATAGTAAAGGGAGAATGTGATTTGGTTTGGCATTTAGTTTTTTTTATATATGTAAAAAAGGTGACAATATTTATAAATAATAAGTATGTTTTTTTTTTTAATTTAGTTTTTCTATTTGGTAGTATTTTTTTACTTGATAGTGTATGTTTATGTTATGCCTTATGAATAAATAAGAAGTTTAAAAGTAAAAATAAATAAATAAATAAAAATAAAGAAATTAAAAAAAATCTAAAAATTGTTAGAAAAGTTTAGAATTTTATTTTTTAATTAATGCAATGATCAATGATGGTGATTGAATAGAAGATGTTATCTTCAATGTCGTTTAGATTATAAGAGTTTATTGAGTAGCCTTATACTACCTTAAATCCTGTACAAGAATGTTTCTTTCCAATAATCTTTTTCTTAATTAAAATCAATCATTTCACACTTTTTTTATATTATTTTTTTCATTTTTGACGTTTGTTCAAAAGAACTACGTGATTTTGAGTTCTTTATTGAATCGAGGTGCGTAAATGTAAAGCAGTTAATTTTCATTCTATCAAGCTAAAAATTAAATTTTCATAATTAGGTTTTCTTTTCATTCTTTTTCCTAAAAAAATAAAAATAAAAATAATTACAATGTTTTTTTAAAGGAATAAAATAAATAAATTTGAGATTATTAAGTTTTTTGCACAACTGACTTAAGGTACCATCTCAAGACGGGTGTGATAGGGATGCAGTGCGATTAAGTTTCCACCCTTGCCTATTCATAACCGACTCCTGAATCCAATTTGATTTTCAAAGACTATTTTTTAAAGAAAGGTTTTCTAATTTTTCTTAATTTAAATAAAATTAGTGGCGACTCCATTTTCATCATCTTTTAAAATCACGTGAGCATCTATCCCGCCGCGATCTCGGTCGCGATAATATTTTAATATATATCATATGTATCAATATTTGCTACCTAGTAAACCCCTTCTAAAAAATATGAAACATAATTTCTATTGATATATTCTAAAAAACCCCCTAAATCAACTTCTCCTAATAGAACTAATCATGTACAAATATATGTGTATAAAAAAATAATTAGAGGGAATATTGGTGTGAAGTAAGCTTTGGCGACAACAAAGTGATAACTTTGTACGAGTAGAGATAGAAGGAGCAAATGAAAATATTAGTGTGTGAAAAGATAAAACTTAAAAGTCTAATAGTGACGTGTGAAAAGATAAAACTTAAAATGTTGGTATATGAAAATAGTAGCTTGAGACGTCAGTCATGTGATTGAGTTTGAGTAGGTTATGAGCTTACTAATTGAACGTTAGTCATAGAAACTAATTTTTTTTATAAAATATTAATAGGCCGTGTTCAAGTCGTGTCCTAGCCGTGTCCAAACGTGTTCGGAAAGTGTCCGAGCATGTCCGATAATATTTTAATATATAAGTGTCTCAATATTTCTACCAAAAAAAGTAAGTGTGTCCAATAAGTGTTCGAGCGTGTTTGATAAGTGTTCGGCGTGTACGAAATATTCAAACCGAAAAAATAATCTTTTTAATCGACATGATTCGGGACACGCAGACACGTGTGTCATCACGAGGTGTGTCATTCAGGCGTGTTCGCAGTCGTGTCACTACCGTGTCCAAACGTGTCTAATACCACTCGAGTGTGTCCAATAAGTGTTCGACGACTTTGATCATGTCAACACGCGGACACGCCTCATAATCGGCGTGTCCGTGCTTCATAGTCCAAAAGTAAGGGTTAGAAGAGCATTAGGTACATATTTTTTATCGCACTCCTTTTAACACATTATCTTCTATTAGATTATGTTATATATTAAAATAATACTTAAACTTGATCACACATCACTTAAAATTAATTACACACTAATCAAATTGATTATACGTTAATCGAGGTTAAACGTTATTTTAGTATATGATGTGATACAATAAAAGATAATGTATTGAAAAGAGTATAATAAAGAGTGTATTCTTAATATTACTCTTTTTATTGTAACTAAATTTTATGCAGCGTGCGATGTATTGGATAAATTTAAGAATTAAATGATAAAATATAATTTAATTAAAAATAATTTTATTAAATGAAATATATGTAATAATTCATAAAGAAAAAAAATTATAAGTTTAGTTTAAAAATACATAATATTTTCATGAAAGGATTTTATTCCAATATAAATACTAAAGAATTTAAATATATAATATTATACAATAACTTATATGTTTAAAAATATATTTATAAAACTAAAATAATTTTAGTTTCAAAATGCACTTGGGAAGGGAAATTCATGTACCCTAAGCAAGTATAGTCTCAAAACTAAAATGTGTAAACGAAATCTTCTAAAATAAAAAAAGAAAATATTCATGTAATCTATTATTTTTTGTTAGTTTAAATTTTATCTTTCTTTTTCTTTTTTTTATTCCATTTGTATTTTTTGTTTTTTATTTGTCTATATAATTTTAATATTATTATTCATTTTTAAGGAGTTTACATTATCATTCTAACTTATTAGGCTTTTAGTATTTGAATATGTATTATCGACGTATCTGACACGTGTCGGTGTTGTATTAAAAAAAAAGGACAAGACATTCCTCTTTTGGGAAATGGAAGTAGTTTTTTTTAATCGTATAAAGTATTTTGATTATTATTTTTACTTATTTGAGAAGTTGTAATTTTTTTTCTTATTCATTTTTATTTTTATTATTTGGTTATTGAATTTTATTTTTTAATTATTATTTGATTTTTGTATATGTGACATTTTCTTTATCACATGTCTTATGTTGTTATATTAGATCATATATAGCATAAAATGATCACATAAAATGTTATATGACAAAATATTAATTACTCTACTTACCACATGTCAAGAAAGTAATGTAACTACTTATTAATTAGGATGATGCATGGCAAAATTAGAAGTCATATGTTCCCGGTCAAGTCATGACTCATTTAATGAGTCCAATTCGATATTTAGACAAAACATATAAATTTAAGTCTTATGAATAATTAGGCTAATAATTACTTATTTTGAAATATTATTTTAATTAGGCTAATAATCTTATTTTTTATTAGTTTATTTTCTCTTAAAATAATTAAAATATTTATTTTAAATTTACCTTGAACAATGGTCAATCCTCTAATAATTTTTTCAAAAGATATTATTAAATTATAAATAATATATAAAATATATCTTTATTAATTTCATTATTTTCTTTATAAAGTATCCACTTTCATTATGTAGATAATGATAATTAAGCAAATTATTAGGATTAACAAGATATGTTATTAATTTTAAAATGTTGACTATGAGTTTTAAAATTTATAATATTATTAATTATTAAATATGTTTGAATTAGTCATATTAATGTAATAAATATAATTATTACTTTGATAAGAAATTGATTATGAATACATAAAATGTGTAAATTATGAAAGCACTACATTTTCATAATTTATGTTAAATAATTTTTATTTGAATTTACATTATATAGTTGATTCTGAAAATATAAAACATATATATTAATGTCAAAAAATTCCTTTGTCCATATTTGTTTCTAATATTTTTTAAGAGATTGTAATAATAACAATTAACTTGATACTTTAATTATTATCATATATCATGTCATAATTTATATTTATTTATTCATCTATTTTGGTTTTTAATTTTATGATAGAGTATTCTTAGTTTACTAAATGAATTAATTTAGATAATAATTGAAAAAAAATTCTACAATAATTGCAAAAACTCATCAATTTCAGAGATCGTTGATCTCGTTGGCTCATGCTCGATTGAGACTCTAATTTGAGGTTGTTTCTCTTCGAGGACAAAAAAAAATTCTTCTATTTATTTTTTTATTTTTTTTTTTTTTATTTCTGCTTATTGATTTTTTTGTATTTTATTTTACTTATTTTATTATTTAACTTTTGTAACAAAAATTATGACGTGTTCTTTATGTAGGAAATGAGAGGCTTGTTCATAGGTATAATTGACTCGTGTATCACTAACCAACAGTATGTCAATGTTGGCATAATTTATTTTTAATGATAATTGATTAGATGATTTTTACTTGGTTTGAATCTAAAATTCTGGAAGGAAATTAATAGAGAAAAGTATATTGATTTATTTCCCATATTATGAGAAAATTTAAGAAGATAAACTGAAACTAATATTTAATGTTGACTACAATATATATTAAGAAATTAGTTAAATTGCATTATAAATTGTAAAAACTTACAAATATATATTATATCTGATCAAGTGGTTTGATTTGTTGCACAAAATATTAATCAATTCTTAATTCTTTCATTTTTGGCTGGAGCCAATGATTGCAACTTTTTTTTTATACAACAAATTTGATAACCTAGCTTACAATTGAGTCGTTGGTAAAAAAAATAGAAAAAAATACATAAATTAGTTTTCAACAATAATGAGAAGAATTGAAAATAATAATTGAAAATAATTCCACGATAAATTAAAAAATTTACCAATTATAGAAATTAACAATTAGTGATTTTTGACAAAAGCAACAAAGTTACTTTAAAGAATATCATAACCTCTCAACTACTCTCACTTCTAACTTTGAGGTTGTTAGATTTCCACCGTCACCAATCACCACACCTCCGCTTTAGTAGTTGTCATTCTTAGGTATAATTCCTCCAATGTTCTTATTTTTTTTTCCTCAACCCCCCTCTCTTTTTATATTTTTACATAATTTTGATTTATTCCCAAGGTCATGAACCTCTTATATCGCTTGTTGGTGCAGTTTGTAATACTCACAATATTATACTCATGAGAGGAAGATCAAACAATCATGACAAAGAAGAAGACCAATATGTATCTTGGAGTTTCAATATAGTATTCTATTTTGTTAGAAATTATGAGTTTCAAATGTTCTTCTATTTTGTCCAAAGAATGAGTCTTTATAAGTTTCATCATACTTTTTATTTCATTCAAAGAAGTATAATTTCTTTTTCTATTATCATAAAATTGATAAAGATAAAATAAAAAAGTTAAAATGTCATTTTGATTTGAAGTTATTTGATTTTTTTTTATTATATTTTTTTTATAAAATATGACATTAATCACATCACACGTGAAAAAAAAATCACATTATATGACATATGACGAAAATTTAATTTTACTATTTATCATATGTTATCAAATCAAATCATATATTTACTAACAAAGAAGACATATGACAATTTTTTAAGTCATATAACTTCTCTTTATATATTATATAATTTTATCTATTGAAAATTTTTATTTCTAATATTTATTTTATCTAACTCACTTTAAAAAAAAATTAATATTTATTTTATCTAACTCACTTTTAAAACAAAATTTTTAAACATAAATTACTTACAACAAACTCATTTTTAACCAAATTTAAAATTACAAAATTAAATTAATTTCAACTTAAAATTACAAACCCTAATCTAAATATACAGTAAAATCAAAAGCCTTTTCTGCTTTTTCTTCTCTATCTGTACCTTTCTCTGATACCTTCCTCCTTTGTGCTGCCTTTTTTGTCCCTCTTCTCTGTTCCCAACGATCATCCACACCCCCCCATTTCTCCTTTCATCTCTCCTCCAACCCATCTTTACTCTCTTCTCCCTGTTCTCTCTCTGTTTTCTTATCCTCATTCTGAAATATTCTTTTTGGGTTACAAGGTGGTTCCTTTTTACACTGATCATCACACCTATTTTGTTTATTCTCTCGGTTGCTTTTTGGGTTTTCCCCATAATCCTGAAATAAGGTTGTTTCATCAGTGATTCAAAAGTTTCCGAAGGTAAAAAAATCAACATGCAAACGCTATTATGGGTCTAGCACGAAACAGAAATCCTCATTAATTGTTGTTTGTTGTTTTTATCGGTGGACTCATAGGATACGTTCTTATTGGGATGACATGTCTTGTGTTGTTTTTGCTTTTTCAGAATTCTGGGTTCTGATAGGGATAGGCCATAATGGTGTTTGTTACGGTGATTCACATGTGTGTCAATATTTGGCGTCTTCTGAATTGGTCAATGTATTGGGTTGAAGATAGGCACAGCATTTTTCTTTCTCTGTTCTTCTTTTTCCTTTTTTTTAATGCAATTGCAATGACACAAAGTTAAGAACATTGAAGGTATCGCCATAAATTAGAATCAAAATTTAATCTTTTCACATTACAATTCCATAAGTAATCCAGTGTGAGCTGATTCTGATTATTTTTTTCTTTTCTTTTCTTTTTTGGAATGTGGTAATGTAGATAGATATTCATCGATGGTGGGGAACACTATTGGAAATTTGTTGCTTTTCTCATTATTCTTTCTGCAACACTCAGTCAGATTGTGGGGGCCTTCAAAATTGGATCTTGACATGCTGCTTATGTATGTGCATGGATTTTCTACACTGATGTTGATCCTTTGTAAGTGATGCTATGGTCTGAGTTCTTAAATTAAAACAAAGTTTGATGATTTGCATGGGAGAGTGAATCTTACATGGAAGTGTTGTCAAAGTTCTTGGGTGGCACTCTGAATTCAATAACTTGCAAATGTATGGTTTTACTTGTTACTGTTTTGATTCTTAGAGTGCTGTTGCTTCCTTCCTTCACTGGCTTTGATGGGATTGAAAGGAGTAACCTTGTATATATCCGCAATCATCCTCCATTGTTAGGTTCTGATTTTGGAATTAGGCAAGATAAGTTTTTGGCGGTTCCTCAGATTGTGTGGGGATTAAACAACCAGAAGATTGCATTTGCAAGGGCTTGCCTTACTGCTAGAATGCTGAATCGAACTCTGTTGATGCCTAGCCTTAGTGCCTCCCTATTTTACAAAGAGATTGACCTCTTGCAACCCATTTCCTTTGACAAGGTATTCCAATTTGACAAGTTTAATACACTTTGCAGTGGGTTTGTTCGGTTGGGTCGCTACTCTGATGTCTTGAATAGAACACAAGTGCTTGAAATGCAGAAAGGAAGTGGAAGGAGATGGACAGTGGAGAGAGATTTATCACAGTTGAGGGAGCATAGCAGAGGCTCATTTGATGACTACGAGGTAATTCGGATTGTAGGGAAAAACCCGTTCTTGTGGCACGATCATTGGCCTGTGAAGGACTATGCAAAGGTTTGTGATTGCTTGGATTTGATAGATGAGATTGCTGAAGAAGCTGATAGAGTTGTGTCTAGGATTAGAGAAGTTGGAAGAGAGGTAAAAGGAAACACTGAATCAGTGGAACTGGAAAACAGTATCACCTCTGATAGTTCTTCATTTCAGCCTCTGCCATATGTTGCTGTCCACATGAGGATAGAAATTGACTGGATGATTCACTGCAAAAAGTTAGAGCAGAGATTGAACACAAATCAAATCTGTAGTAGCAAGAAAGAAATAATGGAAAGAGTTAGGAACATCATCGGTTTGAAGACTCCAGTTGTTGTTTATCTTGCAGTAGCTGATAAACTCCTTAACAATTCTTCCATATTGGAAGGTTGGGAAGAGGGCTTTCTTCCTTTTGAGAAGAAGAAACTTGGTGTTAATGGAATTTATAACAAGTATCCATATCTAATTCAGTCTGCAATTGACTATGAAGTGTGTTTACGGGCTGATATCTTTGTGGGAAACAGTTTCTCTACATTTTCTAGTCTTATAGTTCTTGAAAGAACACAGAAGATGATCAGAATGGGTGTTTCCAGCATGTGTGCAACTGATGTAAGATGGCCTTCTTATGCTTATAATATACCAGGAGAATCAAATGGCCCTATGAGATGGATTACAAATATGTCTGAATCAAGTCTTCAAGCAATCAGCTATGGTACCAATCACATTTCTTGTTGACAGTGCCGTATATAATTTCTGCTGCAGATCTAAAATTTAGAGTAGATTGAGAACCCCTTTCATTTTCACTTCTGGAGTTTGATTAGCACACTTCAAAAGAAAATTTTGATGTAGAGAATACAACAATGGAATATAGCTGTTTAATCTGAGGTACAGTTTCTCGTTATGTAAATGTAACCTATTAATTTGAAACATATCCTGATTGATTCATGTCAGTAGTCTTGGTGGCATTTCATTTGCCTGCAATTTTCTCAGATGCTGCTGCATTTTATTGTCTTATTGTTAAAAAACAAAGTCCCTTATTTGCTTCAAAAGGGTTGTTTTTGGTTTCTTTGTTTATATTTCTGTTATAATTTTAGGTGGTGGTTGATTGGGTTGGGTTCACATGTGAGAATTGTTAAAAGTGGGGAGAAGACATCTGCAACTGTCTGCTGGTCGTTTGTATTTGGTGTATATTTGAGAGAACATGAAGTGGACCCTCTTTTATTTCCCTTACATATGAAGTTTACTTCCATACTGTTGTGAGGGCGCTGCAGTGGACAATTCCATCTTTGGAAACGATTTTCTGGGTGCATCACTGCAACGGGGTGTTTTGCATTTGCATGCCCTTGTACACAGCCATGCTTCACTTTCACTTTCCAACTTTCAAGTAAGTACAATCATGTATCTCATGAATAACGGCTTTAGAAAATGCCTTCTTCTTCCTTATCTAGCCAAAAGTAATGACAAGGGGGCCCATCACAGTCTAGGAGGGGGACTTATAAAGGGCATCTGCCCTTGGGGTGGGGAATCAAACTAGTGTGTAAGAGGGGAGGGGGAAGGTCTAAGGAGTAACCACAGAATTATTTATGATAAGCCTAACTGTTCGGTTCAAAATGTCTCCTCTACTAATAGGGATGGTGTCGTGGTAAGCCACACTCTCAAGACTAGAACTTCCTATTCGTGACAGTCGCCTACTGACAAGGATTATAAGGACCTTAAAGTGCTCAAGAAGTTGGTCTCATGGTAATAAATGTGAGGATACCCTTCTCAAAAAGACAACAAAAAAAAAAAGTCTCCTCTTGATGAATCGTGATCATTTAAGTCGATCACTTTTTAAAATAAAATATTTTTGGTAAGATGTCATGGTATCTTTCTTATTCTACATGTGAATGGTAACGGGATTATGGGTCTGATGTAAAGATGGTTTACCCCTTCAAATGATGGGTATAAAGGCTATATTTTAGAGTTTTATAGAGGATGAAAGGCAATGGATCGTAATAGAACCAAATAGGACATGTCATTTTATTATTTTGATGGTTAATGAGTTTAATTTGGGAGATGAAAGAAATATTACATCACTCCTTCCTTAACTCTTAAATTGGGAGGACAAAAATTTGAGACAAGTTGCAAGGAGTGGACTTCTTGACTTTTTTTTGTTATTTTATTCATTCCTTTAAAATAACTTAGGAACACACTTTTATCAGGTTTTGTCATTTTATTCTTTATTATTTCTTCCATTATCATCCACCCAAACACAACTTAAAGAAAGATGAATTAGAGTGTGTTTGGTTTATATATTGGAGTATTTCAAAAATATGTTTAGAACATCAATATGTTTGGTAAAAATTTTTGTTGACAAAATTCAGTTAGTTTCAATGAAAAATTATTCCAAATTTCAATTGAAATGAAAGCTCCAAATTTTTACTTTTTCGTTAGACAAAATTCTGGTAAAAATATTTTTCATTTCAATCTTATTTTAAAATTAATTTTAATTTTTATTAAATAATATTTATTTTGTCAAACTTGTTTTTGAAAAAAAAATTTTAAAACATAAATCACGTTATTTCAAATTTACTGTCAACTAAACTTAAATTTATAAATCTAAATTGATTCAAACTTAAATTTACACACTATCATCTAAATACATACTTAATTCATCATCCCAAACATAACCTAAAAAAAGATGAATTGATTTGACGCAAGTGGTGTTTCCTATCAAACCTAAAGATAAGGGGAGGCATTTCTTTTCAGCCTGCTTCACATTATTGTAAGGGTTTCTGTACGGCTTACTTTCTTTTGTGTCTATTTCTTCTTTTTCTGTTGAAGATGAGGTATAGTGACAAAAAGTGAGTAATTACACTTGCCTTGTCTTTTAAAATAGTGGGTCACCTTGGCCCAGGAATCAGGACCAGGTATACAATGATTTGTTCCATGATCCCTTCCCTTATCACATGCTAGCAATTCATCAATAATATGCTGAATATCCCAGGGTTCTCGGGAAAGAATAACTGTAAATCCAATACTGAGAGCATGTCCATGAAAATATGGGGATATCTTCATTTTTGTTTCACGCTTTCTTCCTCTTTTTTTAGGAGCAGGTGACCGGGATGGATACGTGTCTCATGAAACCTTCCTGATCAATTAATGAGATTGGTCGCTGGATTTATTAGTGCTTTTTTAAAAAAAAATATATATTTTTGGTCAATGGAGAGATAAAGGTTTATATGTGAAGTTTTGCAACTACAAGGTTTTTGTATACTCATATAGTAATACGCTAATCCAATAAGGGGATGCGAAAATGACATGTCTACAAAATAAAATGTCTAGTCAAATAAATTTTAAAATAAAATTTAAACTATAACGTGTATATTTTCAAAACATCTAAGAATCTTCTGAGCATAAAAATAAAATATTTTTCATTTTTTAAGCTTCAAATAATATTTTCATTATTTTACAAAAATAAAATAAAATAAAATAAATTGAGACAAAAATCAACTTAGAAGACACGAGCAAAGTAAGAAGATAATAATAAGAAAAATAATAATAAGAATGATAAAAGATCAACAATTAAAAAATGAGTCGGTTCTAATTTTCACTCTCCTCTGCAGTGTTTTGATCTTCTCTTTTGAGTATTTATCTAATAAGGGTTGTTACCTTTATCATTCGGTGATAACCCTCTCTGTTTTCTTTCTTCTTTTTTTAATTTTTTTGAATAAAATTATTGAGATCTTTTAAATTTGTGATCTTTTGGATAGATTTAAAGAGTTTGACTTTGAATTTCTTAAATTTATCTATTATTATGATAGATTTGAATTTTTAAGTTTTAATTATCTCAAATTAGTTGCATACGTTGGCTTTACAAAACAGTAAGTAATTCAAATCTATTAAAATAAATGACATAATACTCTCTTCAAATAATAATATGTTATGTGTCAATGTTCATAATGAAAGATGTGTCATCATTTATAGTCTATGGATCAAGAACAAATTTATAGATTATGAGTTAATTTTAGGTGAAAATTATATTTATTTTCTCCTATTGATATATCTATTTTTTTATTAGAATTTTCAGTGCTGCTAGGCTTTTATTATAATGCACTTTTATTTTATTGTAAAAAAAAAGAATGATAAAAAAAAAGTCCATATGTTTCTTGTAGAAATGAATAGAATGTGTTATGATCCATATGTTTCTTGTAAAAATGAATAGAATGCTTTATACCCATAGATAAAAGGAATACTAAATCCATTATTGTTTTATTTAGTTGATTTTTGATAGGAAAAGATTATATTTATTTATCCCATCTTTTAGGAAATTGATGATTTTGGGATGGGATGGAATCCATCCCACCCATTCCCATCTCATCCTATCTTTTTTTAACATAACCAAACAATGAAACCTGACTCTATTCCATTCTATTCCCTTCCATTTCACTCAATACTAGTAATCCAAACGAACCCAAAAAGATTCATTTATTTAGTTCTTTTAGATTTTTTTCTAGTAACTTTTAGCTTATTTGGTATGTAAGATATGATATGACTTGATAATAAGATTTGATAGGAAGAAATTTGGGATATTGAGGCATTTAAAGTTAGAATAAAAATTTTTTTATAAAAATTTATATATCAAAATTCTATCAAGTCATTATTCATCCTTTTAAAACATGATTAAATTACTTATTATTTTAATATATAAAAAAAGTTTAATATATAAACTTATAAATAATATAATATTTATATCAAATAATTAATAAAATTATAATATATTATATTAATTTAACCTGTTAAGTCTAATATGAAATAAAAAAACAAGCCGTAACAGCTCATCCTAATCATGTATATATTGCTATTATTATTGTGGAAATGTGAAGGGAAGCTGGTATGTCGACAGAGAATGAACAGTAAATTAAGGAGTAGAGTTCGCCGATGGTGTGAGGTCGTAACCCTACAAATAATTTGTAGGGCCACAAGATATTGACTTCCAGCTTTGATTGAACCCAAAGACTTTGACTTTTCTCTTGTTTAAACCCACTCATGATTGCATGCCATTAGTTTGGAATATTTTATTGCATTGTTGTAAATCTGTTTGGGTTGCTTTTTTGGGTCCTGAGTTGTATTACGCATTGAGCTATTGAGCTTTTCTGGTTTTGGGCCTCGGAGCCTCTGCCCTTAAGACCTAAAAAAAAGCCCACTAGAAGGAACCTGGTTGATGAATGGTATATAAATTTTCATTTAGTATCTGCTGACCCTCCCCACAGCAATTGGTAGATACGAACTCGGTGCAACACAACCATATATCTTACTGCTAAAGACATTCACCGATTTCTAGACAAATCAAAGATATTTTTCTTCCGATCCAAGCTAGCATTGAAAAACATTACCCAGCAATTTAAGAAATTCAACGAACATAATGACAACGCAAAGCAACACATTCATAGCTTTATTTGATGACTAAGACATCTTTGAACATGACCACAATTTGCACCTTCGTCGGTTCTTCAAGTCTCTCACAGCTTGCTTATGCCTAAACCCCAACAAGGGTGAAATCTTGAGAATAGATATATCCCTGATCTTCAGAATTACGAATCTTTGAGGTCACCACAAAATCTTGGGACATGTGAGGCAATGCTAGAATGAAGACCCGTTGACTATCATTAGGTATCATGATAATTGATAGAGAGCTCTGGAATGCAAGGAATTCCATAACCAATAGTGGTGTTGTAGTACTTGCATCAGCATATTCCATATATAGATAATAAAAACTCTGGAATGCTATCTCATTTTGATTTTACAACTATCTTGTTGGGTAGGCATGATTAAAACTTAACTTTTGAGATACTAAATTGATAACTAATATATCATTCGGAATTAAAATAGAATTATACTCTTTTTGTTATGTATCATGTTTGAATTAAATTGGTTTTAAATCCTATCAGTTGAAACGGCTTAAAAGCCTTTCTGTTTTAGTTATGAGTAGCCATGTGTGCATTTGTCCACAATTTTTTTTTTTTGGGTATTCTGTCCACAATTAACCTTATTATGTAGAGAAATTGTTCATTTACATTTGTCTATATATAAGACAAATAAGTCATAAATATTTGATTCTTTAATTGTTTTTGTTCAATTGGTGTGAATTAATTTACATTAAAATTGAGTAATGATACTTGCACATATTTTATTCTCACAAATTTTTCATAGAACTCAAAGTAGATTCGTTTGGATCATTCCAGAAAAATAACTAATAAATTATTCAATAACTTACATGAAAGCATGTGATGAATATGAAAATAAAATTTATGCAAATATCGTTATGATTTTACTACTATCTTGTTGGGTAAGCTTGACTAAAACCTAGAGAGCTTAACTTACTAAATTGATAACTAATACATCTTTCAAGGATTAAAAAAAGACTTTTACTCTTTTTGTTATATATCATGTTTAAATTGAATTGATTTTAAATCCTTTCAGTTGAAATGGATTAAAAGCTTATTTGTTTTAGTTGTGAGTAATGCAAACGTGCATTTCTCCACAATTAATTTTATTACGTAAGGGTAATTGTTCATTTACGTTTGTTCACAGATAAGAAAAATAAGTCATAATTATTTGATTCTTTATTTATTTTGGTTCGATTGGTTTAAACTACTTTGGATTAAGACTAATGATACTTGCAAATATTTTATTCTTAAGAATTTTTCATAGACTTCAAAGTGGATTTGTTTGAATCATACCAAAAAAGAAACTAGTGTATAATTTAATAATTTATATGAAAGCAAGTAAGGATTTTATGAAAATAAAATTTATGCAAATATCATTATGATTTTACAATTACCTTGTTGGAGGTAGGCACGACTAAAACCTAAAGAGCTTGATGGACTAAATTGATAACTAATATATTTTTCAGGAATTAAAAAAAGAATTTTACTCTTTTTGTTACCTATCATGTTTAAATTGAATTGATTTTAAACTCTTTCAATTGAAATGGATTAAAAGTCTCTCTGTTTTAATTATGAGTAACGTAGGTGTGTGTTTCTCTATAATTAGTTTTGTTATGTAAGGATAATTGATCATTTACGTTTGTTTACATATAAGACAAATAAGTAATAAATATTTGATTCTTTAATTGTTTTGGTTCGATTGGTTTGAACTACTTTGGATTAAGATTAATGATATTTGCACATATTTTATTCTTAAAAAAATTTCATAGACGTCAAAGTGGATTCATTTGATCCATTCAAAAAAAGCAACTAATGCATAATCTAATAGCTTACATGAAAGCATGTGAGGATTTCATGAAAATAAAATTTATGCAAATATCATTATGATTTTACAACTACATTGTTGGGTAGGCACACTAAAACTTAAAGAGCTTGAGGGACTAAATTGATAAGTATTATAACTTTTAGTGTTTAAAAAAGAGTTTTACTCTTTGTTATGTATCATGTTTAAATTGAATTGGTCTTAAACTCTTTTCAGTTGGAACGAATTAAAAGCATTTTTGTTTTAGTGGTGAGTAACGCAGGCGCACATTTGTCGACAATTAATTTTATTACACAAGGGTAATTGTTCATTTACGTTTGTCCACAGATAAAACAAATAAGTCATAAATATTTGAATCTTTAATAATTTTCATTTGATTGGTTTGAACTAATGGATTGATAGTAATGATACTTTTTCATATTTTATTCTCACAAGTTTTTCATATACTTCACAGTGTGGATTCATTTGAGCCATTCAAAAGAAGTTATCAATGTGTTATCCAATAATTTACATGAAAGCATGTGAAGAGCATATAAAAATAAAATTTATGTAAATATGATTATAACTATAGGACTGCACCAATGGTCAACTTTGAGTCCATATCTTTTTAACTTGATCTTGGATGTGCTTATTGTGCATATCCAAGAGCCGGTGTCATAATGCATATTTTTTGCAGATGATATAGTCTTAGTTGGAGAGTCGAGAGAAGAAACAAATGGGAAGCTAGAGCTATGGAGACGAGTTTTTGAAGAACGTGACTTTCGTATAAGCAAGAGTAAGACAAAGTATATGAAATGTAAGTTCAAGAAAAACGTGCTAATACTAGCTTGCGATGAAAATTAGGGACCACACCATACCACAAGTCACACGGTTTAGGTATTTTGGATCTATCATACAAAATGATAGAAAGATATAGGAAGATGTAAATCATAGGATTCAAGCTGGATAGATGAAATGGAGGAGTGCTTCAGGAGTGATTTGTGATAGAAAAATACCTCTCAAGCTTAAGGATAAATTTTACTGCACAACTATAAGGTCCGCGATGTTGTATGGTATTGAATGTTGGGTGGTAAAAAGTCAGCAAGAACATAAGATCAGTGTCGCGGAGATGAGGATATTGCGTTGAATGTGTGGCCATATATGACAAGATAGGATTAGGAATGAATGCATTAGAGAGAAAGCATGGGTAACACCTATTATAGAAAATATGGTTGAATCTCGTCTTAAGTGATTTGGACATGTAAGGAGAAGAACCTTAGAAGCCCCGGTAAGAAGAGTAGATCAGATGGAAGATAATCCAATAGCTAGAGGTAGAGGGAGACCAAAAAAGACTATAGGTGAAACTATTAAAAAAGATTTAAATTTAAATAACATTTTTGAAGACTTAGTTTATGATAGGACACAATAGCGTCGTTTGATTTATGTAACCGACCCTATTTAGTGAAAAAATATTTGATTGTTGTTGTTTGTATGATTATAATTTTACAACTATCTTGTTGGGTAGGTGCCACTATAAACTAGTGAGCTTGAACGATGAACTCCTTCCAAAATTGTTCCTAATGCAAAAAGACGGTTACATGATATTGACATGAGGAAAGGGTAATTTCCTTGGTTAGGAATACCCGGAAATTATTATGTAATGTTATTATTATTATTTGTTACACGTTTAAGGTGTATATTTATTATTCCTCGAAAAAAAAATGGAAAAATTGGGAACCCCAATTCCAAAACGAGGGAAAGTAGAAAAAACCGTTAAACGAATTACATTATCAAAACGTAACTGCTGCATGGCAGCATCCCTCTTCCATATCTACCAAGAAGCAAATAAGCTTGGATTTGTTTGTTTATGGTTGGAAATTGGATACTTAATTTGGGCTTAAGTTGTGGAAGTGGGAATGTGGGTCCTTGTAGCCTTTTCTCGTTTTCTCTTCACTGTATGTGCTGAGTGGTGTACAATTTTTTTTTTTAAAACAAATATGAATTAAAAGAAATTACATAACCAGAGAGTTAACTGCATGTAGATGTCTGTTATCTCTCATTTACTGTTTGTCGATGATTCAATTCTTATCTGCAAAGCTTTTTGAAACAAAATGCGCGATTTGCTTAACTTTCTGAAGTTGTATGAGACTCTGAGAATACAAGTGGTCAAATGATTAATTTGGAGAAATTATATGTCATCTTTAATAAAAACTCTACTGTAAGATCGTTTGCTGCGAAGTTAAATATTTGATATATAATACTTAGGACAAGTGTCTGGGGTTAATGTCAACAATAAACATATATAGATCTATTGTGAGTAATTTAGCGGTAATTAGTATTTGTTATGATCCTTGGATCCCTAGTATTCAGTTGTTTTTTGCCCTTCCACCAACGATAATAATGCTAGACAAGTTTGTTTAATTTTTAGTGAATTAAGTGTGCATATTTTAGATAATTGTGAAAATTAGATTATTTTAATAATCGATTATTATATAAATTTTTTTTGTTATAATCGATTATAAGAAAAAAAATTTATATTTGGATATATTAATTAAAAAATGATTTTAAACAATTTATTTCGTTTAGATGATATAAAAAATTATTTTTATGTATTAAATTATTAAAATAAATATATAATAATTAAAAAAAATTATTGATTAAAAAATTATTTGATTAAGACAAAATAATATTTATATATTACTATTAAAAATAATTTCAACAACTTTTCTTCCTACAAC
The DNA here is from genome assembly GCA_029884605.1 of Ormosia emarginata. NCBI lineage: Eukaryota > Viridiplantae > Streptophyta > Magnoliopsida > Fabales > Fabaceae > Ormosia > Ormosia emarginata. The sequence continues at coordinate 692,151 of JAQQTP010000054.1, forward strand.
TCAAATTTTTGTTTTTTATTTTAACTTGTTACTCTACAACATTTACCCATCAACAACTTTTTTTTCCTCCCCCAAACACTAGCCATTATTGTAGCAACAACTTTTATTGAAGAAAAAGCTGTTAGATACCCCAGATAATCTGAAACAAACAGCCCCTACATAGGAAACTCTCACATGGAAGGGAGACCTTGTTTATAATAATTTATTTGATCACAATGTTGCATATTATATCTTCCATACTACAATTAGGATTATCCAGATAGACTAATATAAGAAGGAAAAAGGATGGGGGTTTCCACAGTTGACACTGATTATTTTACAATTATTTTACGTACTATCCAATCATTGTTGTCCTCTCATGTGTTAATGGTGGTCACAATAAGTTGGAAAGGAATTTACAATTTAGAAACTAGAGATTTTGCCAAATATAAACAAAAAACAAAAAGGAATTTTCCCGGGGAAAATGTTGTGTGATTTTTTGGCTTCAAAAGAGATTTTCCACCATAAGAATATGCAAGTTGACACGAGATGTTCGATGTGTGGTGTGGAAATAGAATTAGATTCACATTTGTGAGCTCATTGTCCTCAGCAGCTACCAATACCATTTGGTTTTTCGGTCCCATTTTCCACAGATTGATAGCTACAGCAGAATCTACTATGATGGATGTGTTTTAAAAAAAGGTTTAATTGGATTAATCGTGGACCGGACTCTCTATGGATTGTGCTTAAAATAGTTATAGAACTCTATATTGATTGTGCTTAAAATAGTTATAAAGATGCATAAAAAAGTCTATTTGGTAAATAATTTTGAGACTTTAAGATGAGAATGCAAGTTTTAATTTTATTAAAGTATTTTTTATGAAGAGACTATATTATCATCGCGTTTTCATGGTCGAATGATGATTAATTTCATAAATAATTTAAATTAATCGAATATATAAAAATAATTCATTATCTAAAAAAAATGATTATAGACATTAAGGGTTTGTATGTATCAAATGAAACATAACGCAACTTAACGTCCACTAAAAGGAGGTTTATATTTCCTTCTACAAAAGTATCAAAATGCTAAGGCGGATGTGCAAATTTTCATTTGCTTGAAGAAGTATCTCAAACAAACATCATTTTAGCCGCCCAAAGCCAATACAATTAGACCAATTTTTTTTTAAAAAAAAACCCACAATTTTTCATAAATTAAAATCTACTTTAATAAAGAGGTAGTCGTTATTTTTTCTATAATAGCCGGTGTTTGTATTGGTTTTGTGTTACAAGGTTCAAAATTGTCTCAAATTATATAAAATAAAAAAAATTTAAAATAATTTTTTTTTTACGAAGATATTTTCACAAGCACTAGAGTGAGACTATCTTCCTGCTAAGAGTAATAGTCAGACAAAGTCTTCTCAATGTGGCAATAAAAAGATGTTTTGAGCTATATATTCATCATATTACTAATACTTGATTTATTATAAATAATCAATTGAACTATCAAGCACTTTATCTTTCGAATATCACACAACAAATACAAATGATTAAGTTTAATTTTAAAAACAAAGTTTGAGTGGTTAAGTATAATGTGCCTTAGCTTATTTCTGATCAAAGAAAAAATGGAAATAAATTTTCATGACTTACATGGAATCATAAACCTATTATCTTAACGTTTTAAGTTGAGACATAACGTCTATTCACTTTAGTTTGTACGTAAAAAAAATTATAAGGCTTAGATAAATTATTTTGTGTAAAAAAATATATGGTAACAAATAGATTTTTAGTATTAATATATGTTGATTTGAATAAAAGAATTCAAATCTTTTAAATATGTAATTTTAGTTTAATATTAAAATTTATGTATATAAAAATAATATTATTAAAATTTGAGAAGAATCTCTACTTAAATATTTAATTATATTTTAATAAAAAGACAATGTAATTAAGTAACCCTATGCAATGCTAGACAAATGCCAGCAAACCAAGGCACTCTTCTTTCAATTTTCTAGGGCCATTAACTGCAATAGTAACTGATGATCCTGTTTTCACTGTTACATCTCATTTTGTATTTGAATTTTTTTTGTTAATGAAATGTAAAAGAACAAGTAAGAAGTAGTTTTTTTTTTTTTGATAAAAGACAAATCAGCTTGATTCCATTGCAATAACATGTTGAATACATTGAGGCATTACAAATAAAACATGATTATCAGAAAAATTAATAGAATTCCTGGCTAAGAGATGAGCCACCTCATTAGCTTGTCTTCTAATAAACTTTATAGAGTAGGTAGGCTGGCTAAAAAGCAACTGTCTAATTTGGTTAATAACCACCCCACATTCTGAGACTGAATTTGGTTTGCTATATATTGGCAATCTGTCTCAATAATAACATGAACAAACCCAAGGTCAGTGAGCCATAACAGCGAGTGTAGAATAGCATAAGCCTCCCCTTCTGGCACTGTCAAAATAGCTTGTATATAACCAGATGTGGCCATCACAAACTGTCCAGAACTATCTCTTATGCATGAACCATAACCGGTAGTCCCCTGCTCCTTGAAAAGTGTTGTGTCAGTATTGCATTTCACCAGACCCGCTGGGGGTTTCTGCCAAACCTGATGCTCCTGCTGAGCTGCATCTTAGTCACAAGTAAAGTTCCCAAGTTTGCTTGCTTTCCAATCATCCAGAGTTGTTCGGGCTCTTTGTATCACACTCATATCATTATCCTCATGAGACCTCCATACCCCATTGTTCCTTCTCTGCCATATACTCATAAAAGCATAACCATTAGGACCACTTTATCCTCCTGTAAACTGCTACATAAAATAAGAATTAACTCCTTGAATGATTCCACATCATGGATCCGAGATTCAATCGAATTCCAAAGTCCACAGTGCTGCCATATAGGAATACTCTTTCTACACGTGATAAAACAATGCCAGCAATTTTCAATAGCATCACTACAGAAAGTGCAACTGGCAGGACAATGGATACCCTTAGCTTGCAATCGTGCACGAGTTGGAAGACAATCCCGACAAGCTTTCCACAAAAAAACTCTCACCTTAGGTGGAACTTTGAGATTCCAAATGAGACTCCAATCACCTTCCTCCTTAAAATTTGTAATATCTGCCACTTGCTCCATGATTAACTTATATCCTGATTTAACAGAATATAGACCATTGGTATTGAAATTCCTAGTCAATATGTTCTCCTGACATCCGCTAGGAATATACATCTTAACCACGCAATCAGCAATATCTTGTGGCAACAAAGTATAAATAAAATTTTTGTCCCATTCCCTTTTATCCTGAACCATCAAATCACAAACTTCTAGCAAAGATACACTAGGATGAGGAACTTGTTCAATTGTTCTGATCTCAAAGCACCCTTCACCCGGGGTTCTTTGCCAAACATTGATTCCATTCCCATCTCCAATTCTCCATCTAAGGCTAAGTTTTAGCACCACCCGGGAACTCCAAATGCTACACCAAATAAAGCTAGGATTATGACCAATATTGGAATCCATAAAGTCCCCTCCAGGGAAATATTTAGCTTTGAAGACTCTAGACACCATAGTACTGGGTTTAGAAATAAACTTCCACAACATAGCTAAGTTAAAGCCATGAAGATTCCTGAAATTCATACCTCCATCCTCTTTGCTAACCGAAAGTTTCTCCCAAGACATCCATTTTATTCCTTTACCATTTGCACCCCACCAATAGGAATTCAGCATCCTTTGAATTTCTTCACAAGTCGACTTTGGAAGTACATAGGCACTCATGACATATGTAGGAATAGCTTGAAGGACAGATTTAATCATGACCTCACACCCTGCTTTGGATAAGAATTTTCCACTCATAGAATTGATCTTTCTCCAAATTCTATCCTTTATAAAATTAAACATAGCCTTTTTACTGTGACCAACCATAGAAGGCATTCCTAGATACTTTCTTGTGCCCAACATATTCTGCACTCCCAGTTTGGATGATAGACTAGCTCGTTTTGAATCAACTGTATTGGTACTAAACAAAATTTCAGATTTATTCAAGTTGATGGCTTGACCAGAAGCTAGCTCATAAACCTTCAGAATATTTTGGAGAGCCCCAACCTCATTTTCTGTAGCCCTACAGAATATAAAGCAGTCATCCGCGAAACAAAAGGTAAGATATTTTAGGAGCACCCCGGCAAATAAAGATCCCATGCAAAATGCCATCATTCTCCGCTTTGTGAATTAAAGCACTCAACCCTTTTGAACACAAAAGAAAGAGATATGGGGAAAGAGGATCCCCCTGATGAAGACCCCTACCAGGTAAAATAGGACCTACCATATCTTCATTAACTTTCACAGAAAAGTTTACAGTCTCAACACATAGCATTATCCAATTAACCCAAGTATCACTGAACCCCATTTTTAACATAATAGCTCTCAAATAACCCCAATCCACCCGGTCATAAGCTTTACTGATGTCAACTTTGAGAGCTAAATCACTAACCCTCCCTCTCCTTTTACACCTCATGTAATGGGTTATTTCGGAGGCCATAAGAACATTATCTAATATAGATCTCCCAGCAACAAAAGCTGACTGTTCTTCTGAAATAATTTTAGGTAGAATTCTCTTTAATCTATTTGCCAAAGCCTTTGACAAAGTTTTATAAATAACATTACAAAGAGAAATAGGCCTAAAATCTTTCATTCCCAAAGGTTGATCACCCTTGGGAATAAGAACAATAGTAGTATCATTTACATGAGCTGGAAAAATACCATCATTTATCCAAGAGCAACAAGCTGTAGTGACATCATCACCACAAAGATGCCAGAACCTTCTATAGAATGCAGCATTCAACCCATCCGGTCCTGGGGATTTGTCTGGATGCATTTGATATAGAGCTGTCCTGAAATCTTCCTTACCAAAAGGAGCAGTCAACATAGCATCAATATTTGTAACTATTGGATTAATCACCTCCAATACCATCTCGAAATTACTATCAGAGGCATTGAAAAGGTCATTAAAATAATTCCTAGCCACACCACAAATACCGTCTTGCTCTTCTATGGAATTACCATTTGCATCCTGCAGCTGAATGATACTGTTTATTTTCCTTCGAACATTAGCCATCCCATGGAAAAATTTTGTATTTTTATCACCATCTCGGAGCTAATGCATTTTGGCTCTTTGCTTCCAATATGTTTCCTCCTGAACAAGTAACACAGTCAAACGGTCTCTTAAATCTTTGAATTTAGCAATAGAATATGCATCCTCCTGCTTCCTAAGCACCTCCAATTCTCTTTTCAGACCAATGATTTCATGGCGGAATTTATTTTTGATATCTCGACCCCAATGATTCAACACCTCGGAGCAATTATTTAATTTTGACATTAAATCAACATTAGGATCAAACTCCCAACCACCCTTCACCACATCACTAAGCCCCTCTTCACTTAACCACGCATTCTCAAAACGGAACCGCTTCTTATAGAACACTTTTTTATTCAAGAAAAGATTCAAATGGAGAGGACTATGGTCAGATATTGGCACAACCAAATTTTTAAGTCTTGCGTGCTGGAATAAATTAAGCCAAGATAGAGAAACAAAAGCTCTATCCAAGCATTCTTCCACAACATTCTCCGTTCCAATGCTTCTAGACCAAGTGAAAGGATAACCTTCCAGAGGCATATCAACAAGATTGCAATCAGTCACAACGTCTCTAAACCCATTGATCAACCATTTTGGATGATCCACCCTCCCATGTTTATCTTCCGTAGACAAAATGTCATTGAAATCACCTATAATGCACCACGGTAAGTTGGACATCGAATGAAGACGTCTAATTAGCTCCCAAGAATCCTTTCGTTTATGCCTTTTAGGGAAACCATAGAACCCTGTAATTCTCCTCCACCCCAAGCTCGCTTCCTGAACCTCCATGTCAATGTAATTTTTAGAAAAAGATGTTATGTGACAGTTAACATTTTTCTTCCACAGAACAGCCACCCCTCCACTACGTCCCTCTCTGTCCACCGAGAACGAATGATCAAAGTTTATTTTCCGACACACCTCTTCTACTTTATTTTTGTGAACCAAAGTTTCAAACAAAAACACAATATCCGCTCTATTGGAACGAATCAGGTCTTTTAGAACAGGAACTGCACACAGGTTACCCAGGCCTCGGCAGTTCCAACTAATGATACTCATTGTTCCTGGTAGGCCTGGGAACCAGGGCCTACCAATAAAAAATGACCAGAGTTTGATTCCTTTCCATCTTGAACCACCATCTCCTTCTTTCCCATCAGAACCTCGCGCCTCCTTTTTTTTTCAGCATGGTCATCCACATCCTCAGCATGTGACGCATCCTTAACTGCTGCATGCACGTCATTGATTGTTGCATGGTCCTTATTATTCCCTATTGAAACCGCTACCTCCTTATTATTAGGCAATGAATTCTCTGTAACTTCCGTGTCGTCAATCACCATCAATTCCAACCCATTATTATCCTTTGCGATAACTGCTCCAGCTGTACCCCTTACAGATGCATTAACTTTGGAACTATGAGCATGAATGCCCCCTGAACCGGCTCCTGAATTTTCAGGATTGGTTTGTAACGGCCAATCAACATGTCCATCCCTCAGCCACCGTGAACCACCGCCCCCACCATCTCTTTTATTTTCCACCTTCAGTTTCGGTCCCCACCCTCTATACCCATCATCATTATCCAGCAAAAAAAGGTGCTCACAAAAATGTTCCGTATGCCCCATAATACCGCAAAGGAAGCAAAAAATCCCCAGCCTTTCATATTTGAACTTAACCGCTCTCCACTCACCCCCCGGTTTCTTCACCTTCTTTTCTTTCTTCAAAGGTAGTTTCACATCAACACGTACTTTGATTCTCATATAGGACCTCCAAACTCCAGAATTGTTGTTATCGTCGTACTCAACAAAAGTTCCTATAAAGTTCCCCAAGTGTTTGCCAATGACTGGTGTAATGAATCCAGCCGGAAAATCATGAATTTGCACCCAAAAACTTACATGAAATAAAGGAATCTGACTTATAATGTCCCCTGGTTTCACAGGTTCCAGAATAAGCATGTGATTGTCAAAGCTCCAAGGTCCTCCATTGATCACCCTCATTTTGTCCAATTTATGGTAAAATTGGAACACAAACACACCCGACATAATCTCCCGGATAGTTACTCCCCTTCCTGGCCTCCAAATGTTAGCCATCCTCTCCTTCATGATAGCAACTTTAATAGCTTTATCAGTGAGAAAGCGTCCCTAGACAGAGCTCGAGGTTAGCCGTGCTTCTTTGATCTTGCTCCACATCGAAAACCAGCCCATCATCCTCCTCTTCCACCAATGATAGCCTTTCAATATGTTCCTCCATGACCACTTAAGAAAGAAAGCGAATGAAAAAACAGAAACGAGACTCTCACCAAAGGAGTAGTTAAAAAGACTCTTTTTAAGAAGTAGTTAAAAAGAAGAAGAAAGGAATAAACAAAATTTCTTATGTAAAAGATTAATAAGGGACCAACATACTTAATCCAAGTGATAATGAATTTAAATTCTTTAAACATAAGATTAAAAATTTAATTTTTAACTCATATATATATATATATATATATATATATTTATAATGCAATTATAAGTAATCTTCTTTTTCAAAATCAGACAATACCACGATAAATTAACCTTTTACCTTCTAAATAAAAAGATAGTGCAATGATTCATCTTAAGTTTCTTTTCCTTCACGTATCTATTTTTGAACTCCCAATCAACAAAAGGTATCCTCCATCCCTTAATTTTCTTCCCCTTTCCCCCTCGTCCCGTCATCCAAACACAGAGTGAATCTTAGGATGAGTTTGGTTCAGCTGTGAAAATTTTGATTATTTAATAATCGATTATAATCGATTATTGTATATTTTTTTTGTTATAACCAATTATAATCGATTTATTTTTATATTTGAATATATTAGCTGAAAAGTGATTTTAAATTAATCTATTTCGTTTGATTAATATAAAAAAATCACTTTTATGTATTAAATTATCAAAATAGGTATAGAATAATTAAAAAAATTATTTAATAAAAATAAAATAATATTTACATATCAAAATGTAAAAAATAATTTATAAGTCAGAATTATAAACTTCAATCTTCATTATAAAAATTAGTTTTAAAATTTTTTTATTTTACATTAAATTTCATATAAAAACTAAAATTAATTTTATCAAATATGATTGAATATTATTAAAATAACTTTTTTCAAAAAAAAACTAATTTAAACTAATCTAAATTAAAACAAGCATACACTTAATGATCTGAGTAAACAAGGGTTGTTACACCACAAAAGTTGTTACCTTCAGATTATTAGGGTTTTCATTCTGTTGCAGACAGTGTTTGAGAATCACAGCTTAAAAGAAAAATAATTTCAAATTCCAACCAGATAAGGAGAAAGAAGCCTCCATAGTATGGAAGCTTCACCTCTTTTACTTGACACCCTTTTCCTTTCTCTCTCTTCTCTTGTTGTTGTTGTTTAGTTACCTACTACCGTCTTTGATTTGTTTACAACACCAAAATTTGATGTGTTTTGGGTTTCATAGCCTCATTTCTCTTGCTCTATTGGGGTGAAAGATTTCAATTTTAGGGGAGGAATGAGATTTGTGAATCGCATTGTGGAAATCTTGACTTCTCTGCTTGGTTTTTGATCTATCAATAGTAACCAAAAGGGCTATTTTTTCTGTGGAAGTTTTGTAATTTTTGCTTGGAGTTGTACTTGCTGAGAAAAAATCGATTCTTTAGATCGATTTGTTGATGGGTTATGCTGAGATTTTGTTGTGATGGCTAGTTGAAGTTCTGTAGCTGGAAATCTCAGGCAATTTGTTGGGAAAATGGAGGATCAGTTTGTTTTAGATGGTGGAGTATATGTTAATGTTGGAAGAGAGGAAGTGGAAGATGAGTTTTGCAGTTGTTGTGAAGATGAAGATGAAGAAGAACAAGTATGGAAAGAAACTGAGGAGCCGGTGGTGGAAGGGTTGAAGGATGAGCTTGATGAATTCTCAGTAAAAATGTTCTTCAAGGGGTTGTCAATAGCTGGGGTTGAGAATTCGGGTTCTGGGTTTTCTGGGATTGGAGTGTTCATGGAAAGATCATCAAGTCTTCCAGCTATTCGGGTGCAGAAAAAGCTTGACTTTTATGCAGAGGAGCCAGTAGCTGATTACTTGGCTCTCATGGATGGCTTGCTGGAAGCTGTGCAGAACAAGATCCGCAGAGTTTATGCCTTCACAGATTCTGAGTTATTGTACGATCAGGTTAGCAATTCAGTTTTTAATAACATTTCTTTGTTTTATGACCTCTACATTAATTGATGAAGATCCATACAAATACTGGGATGTCAAAATTGAAAATCAGTTGTACTGAAATTTCTATTTATTAGCCGTATTATGTCTGTTGAAATATTGCCTTGTTTCTTTTCCGACCAATTGTTCTGGTATGCTTCACAGTGTTTATGTGGATGAACACTGAGAAAAGCATTCTCGCCTATTACTTACGTTAACCCTTCTGCAATTCTTGGATGTGCTCAAACATCATTTTATGTTTTCATTTCCTAATTTTAATTTTCTTATTGCATCTAATATGTATGTTATTTACTTCTCAATATCCATTATTTGAATTGTTTTCCTTGTTTTTTGGGTCCTTTTTTTGTTTGTTTAGTTTGTATATAAAAAGTTTTAAAGGTTTGTGTTCTAGCAGCCACACTATGATGCAACTTGAACAGTGCAGTTCGATGAGTTTACCGTTTAAACATCAACGGATAGCCTACATTCCAAATTTGTTTTAAGAATACATTAATTGGCATTACTTTAACATGTGTCAATGATGTCATTTAATCCATGTAGCTGACTCCATCTAGTGAGAAAAGGTTTTGTTGTTGTTGTTGTACTTTAACATGTGCCACTAACCTTTAATAATTCGTTAATGTGTATTTGTATGTATCTTCCCAGGTCTCCTGTCTTTAACTGTACTTTTGTTTGAATGTGAATATTTTGACAGATAACATTTGAGAAAAATCTGGAGATGCCACTTTTGATGGCACTGAGAGAAAGAATTCTGGAGCATGCCAATAATTTTGAAGCATTTCTTCTTAAGCTTATACCCAGTACTGATCTTGAGCAGCCGCTGCAATTGGCCAAAGTAGCTATCGGACTTGTCACTTTCCCTGTAAATGGTGAGAAATTACTTGAGAACTGTTCTATTTGTTGTGAGGACAAACCAGTGTCAATTATGATCACCATGAAATGTTCGCACAAGTTCTGTTCGCATTGCTTGATGGCCTATGCTGATGGAAAAGTACAATCTTGTCAAGTCCCTATAAGATGTCCTCAACCAGGATGCAAATATTGCATCTCTGCAACTGATTGCAGGTCTTTTCTTCCATTCACCTCCTTTGAATCTTTGGAGAAAGCCCTTGCAGAAGCAAATTTTCTCCACTCAGATAGAATTTATTGTCCATTTCCAAATTGCTCAGTTCTCCTTGATCCTCGTGAATGTTTATCAGCTAGGGCCAGTTCATCTAGTCAGTCAGACAATTCTTGTGTTGAGTGTCCTGTTTGTCAGAGGTTTATCTGCGTGGACTGTGAGGTTCCTTGGCATTCATCTATGAGCTGTGAAGAATACCAGAGTCTGCCAGAGGAGGAGAGAGATGCTTCTGACATTACCTTGCATCGTCTTGCTCAGAATAAAAGGTGGAAGCGTTGTCAGCAGTGTCGTAGAATGATTGAGCTTACTCAAGGTTGTTACCACATGACATGCTGGTAAGATACGACTGCTCTTTATTTGGAAGTGGAAAAAAAATGTTGATTAATTTTATATCCATTTCATTATGTAGTCTGTCATTGCAGATCTGAAATCAACTTCGATGTAGACTCTCAAAAGTATATATTGAAAGTGGAATGGTATAGCTTATAAAAATTTACATTAATAGAAGTGAGAAATCTGCCTATTGTTAGAATAAAAGCCCATATTTCACATGCTACACGTGTCATAGGACTTAGTGTCTTCATAGGAATTAGTATTCATTGGAATTAGTGTTTACACTTAATTCTTTCATGTATACATTCATGTACCACCATGTATATAAATATCAGTTCATATGTGTGGGAAATACGCACAATTCCTAAAAATCATCTCTATACTTTATATGGTATCAATAGAAGTAGGTTAAGATCCTCATCACTGTGCATTACCAGTGATTTCACATCCAAACAGCTGTGCCTCCACCAGCTGTGGCTTTTCCGGCAACACCCACCACCGCTGACGACCCAGAACGGAGGCAGACTCCGCTGACCGGCTCAACCGCGGCTGACCCACCGCCACCGCACGTGCCCCCATGCGCGACTCCACAGATCTGCTCCTTCGCTCACGCGCCGGCGCGTGCAAGCTTTTCCGACCACCATATTTCTCTGGCGCCATCGTCAGCCACCCCCTTACCCGTTTCCAACCTCACCTCCCTTCTTCCGGCCTATAACAACCTGTAAACCCCACCTCACCTCTTTGTTCTTTCTTTCTTTTGCACTATTATGGGATTTTCTTTTCCCACCCTCTGCCCCAGCCATTCCAGCACTCAATCTCAGCCTATTAAGCCTTTTTCTTTACCCTCACCAACATGTCTACCTCATCCTCACCTTCTGCCATTAGCTTCACTACTGTCCCGTTGATTCCATGTGACAAATTGGTGGGGACAGCCAATTACGCATCTTGGGCTACTACTGTGGAGTTATGGTTTGAAGGTCAAGGCCAGCATGAACACCTAGTCAAGCAAGCCAAGGATATTCCCGACAAAGACCAAGCCAAGTGGAAATAGATTGATGCTTCTCTTTGCACTGTGTTGTGGTTCTCCATTAATGCCAAGCTTCAACCTCAATATCGTGCTTTTCGGACTTGCTATGATGTGTGGGCCAAGGCTAAGAAATTGTACTCCAATGATGTTCACCATCTCTACAACATTGTTTCTAAACTCATCACTACTAAGAAACAATACATGGACATGGAGACCTATCTGAGTAAGCTTGATACTTTGATTGTTGAGTTTGATGCACTTATTCACTGGCAGTGCAGAGAAACATGCCAAAGAACGTGGAAAGTTCTTCATGGTCCTTGCCCTTGCTGGTTTGCCACATGAGCTTGACTCAATCCGCAATCAAATGCTCTCAAGCCCTACCGTTCCTTCATATGATACAGTCTCGGAACAATTGTTGCGTCTTTCAACACCTACAACTGTTGCTCCATCCCTTGCACCTGCTGAATCATCTGCCCTGATTTCCCAATTCAGCAACCGGGGCGGACGGGGAGGAGGTCGTGGCAATACTCGTTCTCGTCCTCGCTGCACCTTTTGCAACAGATTTGGTCACATTGAGGAACAATGTAGAACCAAGACCAATCAGCAATGCACTTTTTGTAAAAAAATTTGGTCACATTGAGGAACAGTGCATAACTAAGGCTAATCAACAATGTAAAACTATGAATGTTGCTCAGGTTGTCCCATCTGACTCATCTGACCAGGCTTCCCTCTCTGCCGCTGAGTATAATGAGTACATACGACTCAAGGCAGCCATGCAGTCAATTACACCTGTCACTCAACCTGGTAATCCTGCAGCCTTCCTTTCACAGTCTTCATCTTTGGGACCTTGGATCCTTGACTCTGACGCTTCTTATCATATGTCTGGTAACAAATCCCTTTTCTCCCACCTTACCTATACAGATACACTTCCTAGTGTTACTTTAGCCAATGGTTCTCAAACCAAAGTCCAAGGCATTATTGGTCAAGCTAAGCCCCTTCCCACTCTATCTTTAGATTCTGTACTATTTGTACCTGGTTGTCCCTTTAATTTGATATCTATAAGCAAACTCATTCATACCCTGCCTTATTCTGTTATCTTTGCTAATGATACTGTTCTTGTACAGGATCGGGGTACCAGACAGACGATTGGAGTAGGACGTGAGTCTCGAGGCTTGTATCACCTCATTGTTCCCACATCTCCTATTGCTTGTTCTACCATTGAGTCACCTGACATCATTCATCAACGCTTGGGACATCCTAGTCTACAGAAATTACATGTTATGATACCTAGTCTTTCTAAAGTGTCCACACTAGAGTGTGAGTCTTGTCGGTTGGGAAAGCATGTCTGTAGTTCATTTCTTGAAAGAGTCAACAAATGAGCTAATGCTTCTTTTGCTTTAATCCATTCAGATATTTGGGGTCCTAGTCGTGTCACTTCTACATTAGGTTATCAATATTTTGTTACTTTTATTGACGATTTTTCCCGTTGTACTTGGTTATTTCTAATGAAAAATCGCTTTGAACTTTTTCCATATTTAAAGGTTTTTATTCAGAAATCCAAACTCAATTTGATACCTATATTAAAGTTCTGCGAAGTGACAATGCCCGTGAATATTTTTCTGCCTCATTTCAATCCTTTTTGACTTCACAGGGCATTTTACACCAGTCATCATGTGCTCATACCCCACAACAGAATGGTGTGGCCGAAAGGAAAAATCGTTACCTAGTTGAAACTGCTCGTACCTTACTCCTTTACTTCAATACACCACTTCAATTTTGGGGTGATGCAATCATGACTGCATGCTACCTCATTAACTGCATGCCTTCTTCCGTCCTCCACAATCAGGTACCCCATTCTCTGTTGTTTCCCAACCAGGATCTCTATCCTCTTCCTCTTCATGTTTTTGGCTATACTTGTTTTGTACATGACCTCACTCCAGGAAAAGATAAATTGGTTGCCAAATCCCTTAAGTGTCTTTTCCTAGGATACTCTCGGTTGCAGAAAGGTTTTCGATGCTATTCCCCAGATCTTAAGCGATACATTGTCTCTGCTGATGTCACCTTTTTTGAAACCCGTTCGTTCTTTCCATCTTCTTCTAATGGGCATCATGACCCTCACAGTATGCTACCAGTTGGTCCTTCTCCTATTCAGGTTAGTCTCACACTGGTCACAACTCCTCCTTTGATCACATATCAGCGAAGACCACATCCACACCCTGTTCATGCATCCATCAACCCAGTTGATCAGACAACCATTCTTGTTGCTTCAGATCATGTTCCCAGTCTTCCTTGTGACTCATCTTCTACTCCATCAGTCTCTCTGGCTCCGCCTCTTGCGCCAGAATTGCCCATAGCATTATGCAAAGGTATCAGGTCCACTCGTAATCCTAACCCTATTTATGCTTGCCATTTGAGTTATCATCGTTTATCACCTTCCTATTATGCCTTTGTGTCCTCTTTGGCCTTTGTTTCTATTCCCAAAACTACAGGTGAAACTCTATCTCATCCAGGATGGCGACAAGCTATGGTTGACGAAATGGCTGCTTTACACTGTAGTGGTACTTGGGAACTTGTCCCCCTACCTCCTGGTAAAACGACTATTGGTTGTTGATGGGTCTATACTGTGAAGATAGGGCCTGATGGGAAAGTTGATCGTTTGAAAGCCCGCTTAGTGGCCAAAGGATACACACAGATCTTTGGCCTTGATTACGGTGATACATTTTCTCCTGTAGCTAAAATTGCATCAGTTCGCCTCTTCCTTGCCATGGCTGCTATTCATTCCTGGCCCCTTCATCAGCTCGACATCAAGAATGCCTTCTTACATGGTGAATTAGAAGAAGAGGTCTATATGCAACAGCCACCAGGATTTATTGCTCAAAAAGCACCAGACTTAGTCTGCTGACTACGTCGATCTCTTTATGGACTTAAAAAATCTCCTCATGCCTGGTTGGGGAGATTCAGCTCTATCATCCAACAATTCGGCATGACTCAATGTGCGGTTGATCACTCTGTGTTCTTCCGGCACTCTTCTCCTGGCCTTTGTATCTACCTTGTGGTTTATGTAGATGACATTGTCCTTACAGGGAATGATGAGGCTGGTATCCAACATCTCAAGCAACATCTGTCAAACCATTTTCAGACCAAAGATTTGGACCCTCTAAAATATTTCTTGGGCATTGAGGTTGCTCAGTCTCATACAGGGGTTGCCATCACACAAAGACAATATGCTTTAGACATACTTGAAGAAACAAGTATGTTGGATTGCCGCCCTAGTGATACTCCGATGGATCCCAACGTCAAATTGCTTCCGGGTCAGGGGGAGCCACTACAAGACCCTGGCAGATATCGACGTCTAATTGGTAAACTTAACTACCTTACAGTAACTAGACCAGACATTACTTTTGCTGTAAGCGTGATAAGTCAGTTTCTAAATGCTCCTTGTGATAATCATTAGGATGCCGTGGTTCGCATACTTAGATACATCAAGAGTGCACCAGGAAAAGGGTTGCTTTATGAAAACAAAGGCAATGCTCAAGTTGTTGGCTATTCTGATGCTGATTGGGCCGGTTCTCCATCAGATGGAAGATCAACCTCAGGGTATTGTGTCTTTGTTTGAGGTAACTTAATCTCATGGTGAAGTAAAAAGCATAACATAGTTGCTAGATCCAGCACAGAGGCTGAATATTGCGCTATGACAGCAGCAACATGTGAACTTACGTGGCTAAAGCAATTGCTTCAGCAGCTAAAATTGGGAGATGTCAAGGAAATGAAACTGATTTGTGACAACCAAGCTGTTTTACATATTGCTTCTAATCCAGTTTTTCATGAAAGGACCAAACATATAGAGATTGACTACCACTTTGTCAGAGAAACGGTCCTTTCAGGCGAGATCATGACTGTCTTGTCAACTCCAATGAACAATTAGCTAATATATTTACTAAGTCCCTCAGAGGGCCTCAGGTTGATTTTATTTGTAACAAGCTTGGAACATATGATATATATGCTCTAGCTTGAGGGGGAGTGTTAGAATAAAAGCCCATATTTCACATGCTACATGTGTCATAGGACTTAGTGTCTTCATAGGAATTAGTATTCATTGGAATTAGTGTTTACACTTAATTCTTTCATGTATACTTTCATGTACCACCATGTATATAAATATCAGTTCATATGTGTGGGAAATACACGCAATTCCTAAAAATCATCTCTATACTTTATACCTATTAATACCAGTGTCACATGCAAGTTCTGCTTTCATCCTTGTTTATTTATGGAGTCTCGTTTCCTGCTTATGGCTATGTGTAAAGAACTAGTATGCTCCAAAAATGTAATATGAAACTGTCTTCAGGCCTTAATTAAATTTCTATTTGAGATTTAGAATGTTCGAAATCTAATGTATTGTAAATTTGCTTAAACTAGATACATAATCTGACACGTTTCTAAGTGATAATATTTAGACTCAGACTCAAGAAATGTTTTTATTTTATAAACCACCTTTTTTTGGGGATACATATAAACCGCCATCTTAATCCTCCAGTTTTTGAACTCTCTGTCTATATATGTGTGTGTGTGAGAGAGAGAGAGAGATTGGTTGTTTGGTGATATGATCCCACTGAAATGATAATAGTTCTGAGCATAGAGGAGATGAAATATATAGAATTGCTTGGCCTGAACTTTCATCTTGATTCCCCAGTTGTGTCTGCACAATTTAGATCTCAGTATCAGTTCCAGATTACTCTACCCAATGTAATATATGACCTGATGCTGCAAATTTAATCTGATCTGGTTCTCAAAGTAACTAAGTAAGTAGTAGGTAGTGGGTGCTAGAATCGTATATATTTTGCAAGGTATTAGAATGATATATTTCTCTTACCTTTTAAATAATTGTGAAAACAGAATAGAGCTCTAAACTAAAGCAAAAAACTAAGAAATGTAATTTTCTCTCTGCAGTATAAATTTAGTATCTGTTGAAACAATAGAAATGCAGATGATAGATGACTCATTTGTTGTGCTATGTGGCAAGAGAGAAACAAAGAGAAATTGATTTTAATATAAATCAATCTTTTCTATTTGTATATAGTTGGGGAAGCAAAAGGGCCATTAAATGGGATATTTTTGCAGGTAGAGGGGATCGATGTGGAGGAAGAGGATGTAGGATTGGGAAATAGTTTCATGATCCAAAGAAAATAATGATTTGAAGGCTTGAGAAACTTAAAGCAGAGTTCTGCCTTGAATTTGTAGAAGGGAGATGTTTTGAGATAATTTGCCATTTGGGTTACAGTATTTGTAGAAGTTTTGGTGGTGTAGGATAAATAACATGCGGATTTGTGGTGGGGTCTAGGCTTCAAAATTGTTAGTTTTTTGTTTTAGACTTACTGAACAGTATGTCCCAAGAAAAGGGACTTGCGGACAAGTGACTCGAGGGCTGTAAGTTGAATCATGGTGATATGATTAAGATGCAAAGTCCAAACATTGGTAGGCTGGCTGAAATTAAAGCAATTGATTCTAAAGTATCTAGGCAGTTGAGGATGGTTAGGGATTGAAGACGTCTAGGACTGGGGTTATGTAATGTAAAATATTCCAAAGCTTTAGTTTGTAGTTGCAAAGAAGAGAAAAAGTTGAACTTTTGGAGCTTTTCTTGTGGCTATGAGCGGTATTTCCATTGAAGATTGCAGGGTGGGATCTTATGGGGCCACAAAAAATTTCATAATATGAGTTTAGGGTGGCAAAGAAGATACTATAGTATTTGAAACTGTGTTAAGTGGATATGAACATTACTGGTATACACTAGCAGCGATTTGATGCTATATTTACTATTTATGATTCAGAAAATAGCCTCGCGATTTGTGATTTATATGTTGACAACTATGTTAGATTTAAAATATGTTGTTGTATGTTTGATAATGATATATGATAGATTATTAAAAGTGGGGAAAGTTGAAATTTTAAGGAGTACGAATTGTTGAGAAGTTTAGAAGTCTTGGTTGAATTTCATTAGTATAACTTAGCAGTTACTAATTTATCACATCTGTTCTGAGAGGAAACTATAAAAAAAAAAAAAAAAATCAGTACAAGGGACATGAAGATGAGTCTATTTGTTTATTTGTAAGTTCCGTTGTAGCATTTCTTTTCTTGTAGTTTTCAATTCTCGTGTCTTAATTTTCAGGTGTGGTCATGAGTTCTGCTATTCTTGTGGTGCGGAATACAGGGATGGCCAACAGACATGTCAGTGTGCATTTTGGGATGAAGACAACTCTGAAGACTCAGTGACACACTCTCTTCAAGAATCAGAACAATGGGCATGGGAGACTTTCAATTCTCTCTCCATGATCATGGATGCATACTCAGACCAAGAACGATCACAGCTTGCGCTTATACAAAGGTTCCTAGCCGGGGGTTTTAGTCTGAGTGACCATCATCCCTACCAATCTCCTCCCCACTGTACAGACTCCTATGCAGACCCTTTGAAGGATCTACATCAGCTTCCATGGCTCGAGCGATTTGTGTCTGTGATAAGTGACAACTACCACGAGGATTATAATCAATGAAACTGTGCTAGATCTTAGACTACCTAGTAAGTTCCTTAACTTCCAATCCCAGCAAAGCTTTGGAGGGATGCAGAAAGAGTTTCTCACTCTTGTCCACGTTTCATCAAGAGGTGTAGCAACCTTTACTTGGTGTAATTTTTTGTATTATGTTCCCCGCTAGGATATCTTTGACCTAAGGTCCTTGGATATTAAAACATGGTGAAGAATCTGTTCATGATGATTCTCTTTAAAGAAAGAAAAAGGAAAATTGAAAGAGAAATTGGTTTGTTTGTGATCGGGAAGAATCTAATCTAATGTTAGTCAATTGAAAGAAATTAGTGATTTTATTTTCCATTTTCCGATGCCCCTGAGTGTGTACTTTGTCTTTGAGGGCATGCATGTGGCTATGTAAGGTGCTTTCCTACCTGGCAGCCATTTTTTTTTTCCTGGTTGGTAAGTTTATCTACTTTGCTCCATAACAATATGATTATAATGAGACAAAGGAATCAATCACCATTCGAAATTGAGAGGCTGTAGAAATTGAGCAATTTCATGCAAAGTCTATTGTCCAACTAAGGATTAGCAAAATGATTATCTCTTCCTCGTGTGACAAAAGTTTGTCAAACCTATCATTAAAATCAGGACAACAGGACAGAGGTGGAGGAGTGATCATCATCATGACCTCCTGCTTAATCGACATCTGATTAAGCAACCAAAAAGGAAAGCAAAACGATGAACCTTTTGATATCTAAAATCTGCGAGTGTATGATATTGATATTGAAGGCGCCTATGAGTGGCATCTATATATGCA
This sequence comes from Ormosia emarginata, assembly GCA_029884605.1. Classification (NCBI taxonomy): domain Eukaryota; kingdom Viridiplantae; phylum Streptophyta; class Magnoliopsida; order Fabales; family Fabaceae; genus Ormosia; species Ormosia emarginata. The sequence continues at coordinate 711,294 of JAQQTP010000054.1, forward strand.
GAACCATTTTTGTTTTTTTTAATTTCAAGAAGTTTAAGTTTAGGGAAGGCTGAACCATGTTACTCTAATGAGATAAAACCTATAATATCTAGTAGGTCTCTCATATATTTGTGCTGTTAAAGAACAACAGGTGTAGGAAGGAGTTCTATCAAAAATTGATATAAAGCTACTGTAAACCAAGAAAAATGAAGAACTATTTTCTGACAAAAGAAAACTAAAAGTATATGCAACGATATTACAGTATGAGTTGACTAACCCATAAGATAAACCAGAATATAGCTTCCAAGGTTTTCGTTAGGCATGCTACAAACATCTATGCTGAGCTACTGTAGTGTGCTTAATCACTTGGCCAAGAGCTCCCTGAGTTGAGCCTCACGCTACGCCTATAGTGCACTTCATGGCCTTCGATAGTTCATTTTCTTCCAAAATAGTTTGATGGTTCATAACTCTCTCATTTCTTAACGAAATTGGAAATAACATACTGTTGGGGAATAGGAAGCTGATTCTTAATAGAGTTAGGGATTGCTAGCATTATATTTTTTTTAGTTTTTCATAGTGTTTCTCCATCTGAAAGTGAGAGATTAATATCTCGAATTGGACAGGACCTCATAGAATGACAGAATTCTTTCAATTGAGTTTTAACGCTAGTCTCATATACCAATGATAACAAACTAAGCACCTAATGTACAGTTGTGCATATAGTAATAAATTCTCGAGCATTTCTAGTTATGCATTACTAGACAAATGACTTTTTGTTTTTTAATAACGGAGGTCTCGATTGAGTATGGCTAGGAAGAGGAGGGTAAATGCTAAAGTATAGTTTTGATCCCGTGATTAAGACTCTTCAAAGATATTTCGTGTCACTACAACATTTTACCTTTAATGCAAGGGCTGAGGGCAACAGTTTCAGTTCCATGGTAACGGTAAGCCTAAAGACAACGTTTTTATGACAACAATACATAAAAGCGTTGCCTATTTCTTACTTTTGACGACGCTTTTAAATGTTTCATATTATTAGACTTTAGGCAATGCTTTGCCTATATCTACAACTTTAGGCAACGCTTAAAAATTACTATAAATATTGATTTGATAATCTCAGTATCTTACACGTCTAATTTCACTTTAAAATTATTTTAGCAATTTAGCTTATTAAGAATTTTAATTAGGAGTGTGGTCTCTTAACAATCGTGAGAACCAATGCGTTACGGTTCAATTTTCTTCACCTCCAACTCTAACTCTCCAAGTCCAATAATAACTAATTCCACCAGTGACACAGTAATGAACTCAAATATTTGAGGCAGTGTTTTTAAAAACAGTTCGATCGGACTAGTTGGACTGGTTAAATTGTAACTAGTTTTAATTTATTCAAAAAATCAAATAAACAGTTGAATCATCAAAAATTAATAAAAAATTAAAAAAATAGGTGAAAGATAGAGAATTTAAAAATTTTAACTATTTTTCTAAAAAAAAATATGATTAGAATATTAATGGTTTAACTATTAGTTAAATCGATTGAATCATAAATTATTTACTTCATCAGTTTAACAGTTCAACTAATTTTAAAAGTAATGATTTTAAAAGGAAAAAATTACTTTGAAATTAATTTTCTATAAAATAAATAAGCAATAATATATGTATTTTTAGATTATTTAATGAATTAAAAATATCAATATACTTTATCAAATTAAAAATTATAACTTTTATATTCTTACATCAAACAATATATACATCTCTTTTTATATCACATTTAATATTATCTATTATACATATTTTTTAATTATTTTTTTTACTTAATTATATCTCTTAAAAAAGATGTAAATAGTATTTACAGATAATTATTTTTCTAAAAATTAATACACTCTTACTTATATCAGTGATTAACCCAATTTAAAAGAATTTTATTTAAAAAAACAGTAATAACGAATAAGTGCAATGTACCTGAGCATTTTACTCTTTTTTTTTTTTTTTAAGTCATACAAATTGTGGTCATGTTTAAAACGAATTCACATTCGATTGGACTAAATCAAATAAAGGAAAAACAGAGGGGACAGAGGGGTAGATGCACATGCACCTGGTTAATCTTCAAACAAAATGGTAACGTTGAAGGCTTGAAGCCGCGTCAAATGGTGGAACAAAGTGGGCCTCAAAATAGAGAATGAAAGAAACGTGGAGGAAGCATGATATGACCCACCTTGTCCAATTTCAATCCTTTCCGATTAATGGGACAAGATGACCTCACTGTTGAACTTGTTGATTGCTTGTTAAGGTCAACTTTTCAATGACTCGGTTTTCTTCGCCCCCACCGAGATTTTGTGTCATGTGACGTTTATTGATTTTTCCTCTTTATTTATTTTCTTCTTGATATTGGGATTTTTTCTCTTTATTTGTTTATTGATATTGTGATTTTTCCTCTTCAACTTATGCATGACATCCACCAATACATGGATATGGAGTTATTGTTGTGCTCCCTCTGTCAACAAACATTTTTTTAATATAATATCTATCAACTGATGTAACTAGAGCCTAAAATCATGAATTCCAGCCAATTAAAATTAGTTATATGGTTAATTCATTTGATTCATTCAATCATGAATTCATTTTTAATATAATATCTCTCATATTTAGATTAATTCATTCAAAAAATCGTATCATTCTTCTTTTCATTTGATATTATATCAGATGGAGTTATGCTATGTATTGAATTGATCGAAAATCCGTGATCGTGTATTTCTCTATTTTGAAAAGTGTCATAATCACTGCGTTGTTTTTTTGGCAAATCTAATTTCAAATCCGATTTTGAATCTATTGAGTCCTAGTTCATTCATCCAAATAAAAATCTTAGAGTTTTCATTGTTTCTTATGTGTTGGTTGGGAAAAACTACCACACATGGTCACGCGAGATGAAAATGGCACTCCATATGAAGAATAAAGATCAATTTGTGGATGGATCAATTCTGAAACCATCAATTGCAGATCCTTTGTATAGTGCTTAGGATTACTGCAACACATTAGTTCTTTCTTAGATCACACGATTATTGAATCCTTCCATTGTTCATAGTGTTCTTTGGATGAACACTGCTCTTGAATTCTGGAATGATCTCAACGAATGATTTCATTAAGGTGATTCATTTAGAATTTCAACTTTATTGAAAGAATTTTATGGTTTTAAATAATGAGATGCTACAGTAGCTGATTATTTTACTCAACTGAAAAATGTTTATGAAGAGTTAGAAAATTTTCGCCCAATTCCTTCATGTTCTTGTCAGATTCCATGTAGTTGCAATTTGATTCCTATCATTCAAGGTTATAAGGAGAAAGAATTTGTAATCAGATTTCTAAAAAGGCTCAATGAGCAGTATTCTTCTGTAAGGTCCCGGATTATGTTAATGGATCTTCTCCTCACCATAAATAAGATGTTTTCAATGCTTGTTCAGTAAGAAAGAGAGTTAATAGTGGAATTTGATGAACCAAAAGTTCTGGCTCACTCAACAGAAGGTTATGCACCTAGAAAAAGAGCTAGATGACAAAGAGGATTTCAGGGTCAATTCCTAAATTCTAGAAAGAGTTTTGTAGGAAGGGAAAATTCTTTGAAAATATGCAGCATTTGTGGTAAGGCTGGTCATACAGTTGATATATGTTACAAGAAACACGTTTTCCCCCCAAATACTAAACCTAGAAGGAATGAGGTAAACAATCTCATCATAGAAGAGTTCTATGATGAAGGTGATGGTTCCTATTTTCAAAAGGAAATTCAAGAAGAACCAAGTATGTTACTCATATTGGAAGATCAACAGAAGGCCATGTTGGCTTTACTTTAGCAACATGATTTACAGCCTACTACTCATTCAGTTAATCAGATTACCTCATCTTCTTCCAAACATGTTGTTTCTAATCAGCAACATACATCATGTGTATCGCATGTTTTCTCTTCCAGTGTCAATCCAAAATACTGGATTCTTGATACTAGAGCTACAGACCATGTCTACTACTCCTTATCAAAATTCATATGTTACAAGTAAATTAGGCTTATCCCAGTAAACTTGCCAGATAGAAGTCAAGTAGTTGCTACAATTGCCGGCACAGTAACCTTTTCTAGTTCATTTTATCTGTTAGATGTTCTTTATATACTCTCTTATGCCTTCAATCTTGTTTTAGTTTCTAAGTTAGTCTCTTCTTTAAACTGTAAGTTAGTTTTCTCATATGTTACTTGTGAAATTCAAGATCTGAGTTCATCAAAGATGATTGGTGCAGTTAGCCTCATAGATGATCTCTATGGTTTGTTGTTTCCTAGTTGCAGTTAACAATCTTCATTTGTATCAAAACCAGTTTGTTCAACTCATTCTGTAAATATTACACTTTCTTGTTCAGACTTATGGCATTTAAGGTTAGGTTACCCATCTTATAAGAAAATGTATTCTTTACAAAAATCATGTCCTGATATTTCTTATACAAATTTTAAAAAGGATTGTGATGTTTGTCATTTAGCAAAACAGAAAAAATTTGCCTTTTGTTGACAATTTCACCATTTCTTTGCATCCTTTTGATATCATTCATGTAGATATCTAGGGTCCACTTTCAATGCCTTCTATGTTCATAAATACTTTTTGTCTATTATAGATGACAAAAGTAGACATATATAGGTTTATTTTATGAAGTTAAAGTTTGAAGCCTAGTTTAATTCAATTTTTTACAAATTTAGTTCCTACTCAATTTGATTAAAAAAATCAAGGTAATCAGAGAAGACAATGGTCCTAAGCTTACCTTGAGTTCTTTTTATGCCAATAAAGGCATTATACATCAGTTGACATGTGTTGAAACTCCCCAGCAGAATAGGGTAGTTGAAAGGAAATGTCAATATATATTGAGTATGGCTAAAGCTTTGTTGTTTCAATCTAATTTGCCATAAGTATTTTGGACTTTTGCAGTGGCACTTATAGTTTTTTTTTTATTAACATATTACCTAGTCCTTACTCGGGGTATAAAAGTCCTCATGAGTTACTTTTTAGAAATTGTCTTGATTATTCAGTTTTAAAAGTCTTTGGATCATTGTGTTATGTTACTACTCAAGTAGCATATAAGAAGAAATTGGATCTAAGAGTTAGGAGATGTATCTTTTTGGGTTTCAAGTTAGGCACTAAAGGCTACTTGTTTGATTTAAAATCCAAAGATGTATTTACTTCTAGACATGTTGTTTTCCATGAAACAATGTTTCCAAATTCTATTGAGTCTTTTGTTCCTCAAGTCATTTATGCTTCATAACCTTCACCTCCTGCTTCCTTTCTATATCCATTTCTTGGTTCTTTCCCTGAGTCACTTGTTACTGAATCTAATCCAGTAACTGATACTATTACAGACTTGTCTGAGACAGTTTCAATTCCTACTTCAGCTCCTATCAGTAATCCATATACTTCAGAGTTCTCTTCTGGTCCAGCATCTTCTCATCTAAGGCATTCTACTAGCATAAGGAAAACACCAAATTATTTACAGGATTACCATCATTCATTGGCATTTCTAAGGGGTTGTACAACATCCACTCAACAATATCCAATATCAAATTTTGTGTCATATAATTGTCTTTCTCTTCAACTTAGACATTTTTCTTTGGCTATATTCACTATTGTTGAACCTAGTTCTTACCAAGAAGTTGTGCTTCATGAGTGTTAGAGAACTGTTATGCTTGATGAATTAAAAGCACCAGAACAAAATCATACTTGGATTCTAACTCAGTTACCACATGGGAAGAAAGCTATTGGTTGTAAATAGGTTAGGTTTCTAAAGTCAAACATAAGGAAGATGGGTTAGTTGAGAGCTATAAAGCACGTTTAGTGGCAAAATGATACACTCAAACTGTAGGTATTGATTATCTTGAGACTTTTAACTTTGTTGCAAAGATGACAACCATAAGGACTTTTTTAGCATTAGCTGCAGCTAAGAATTGACACTTACAACATCTAGATATTAACACAATTTTTCTTCATGGTGATTTATATGAGGAAGTATACATGATGTTACCACCTGGTCTAACTCCAAATTCCCCAAATCAGGTTTATCAGTTTAAAAAACCATTATATGGGTTAAAATAGGCCAGTAGGCAGTGGAACTCCAAACTTTCTGCTATTTTGTTAGACTCGTGGTATAGCTAATCAAAAGCTGACTATTCCTTATTTGTTAAGAATCAATCTATTGGTTTTACTGCAATCTTGATATATGTAGATTATTTGCTTTTGGCTGGGACTAATTTGGCAGGGATCAACCATGTTAAGGCTTTGTTAGATGACAAATTCAAAATTAAAGATTTAAGATTTAAGAGATTTAAAGTTTTTTTGGGAATGGAAGTTGCAAGGAGTACATAGGGCATTGCTTTGTATCAAAGGAAGTATGCTCTAGAATTGATACAGAATGCAGGTCTTTTAGGATCAAAACCTATAAATACTCCAACAGATTGTTCTGTGAAATTTCAGAAGGACACAAGTACTCATTTTTCAGACATTACAGCTTACAAGAGATTAATTGGTAGATTGCTTTATCTAACTACAACAATACCAGATTTGTCTTTTGTAGTAAGCTCTCTTAGTCAATACTTGGATAAACCTATGCAGCAATATTATCAGGCAGCACTCAGAGTCTTGAAATATATCAATTTGTCACCTGCTAAAGGATTATTTTTCCTAGCTAATATTGATATCAAACTCACTGGATTCAATGATTCTGATTAGGGAGCATGTCTTGATACTCGAAGATCAATAACTAGTTTTTGCTTTTTCCTAGGGCCTTCTTTGATTTATTAGAAAAGTGAAAAAAAAACCTACAATGGCATGGTAATTTTCTAAGGTTGAGTATAAAGCCTTAGCTGTAGCTATTTGTGAAGCTCAGTGGTTGGTTTACTTATTGCAAGATTTGCAGGCTTCCGATCTACTCCAATAGCAATTCTTTGTGATAACAGATCAACAATATTCATATTGCAACAAATCCAGTATTCCATGAAAGAACAAAACATATAGAGATGAATTGTCATACAGTGAGAGAGAAAATACAGTCAAGGTTAATGCACTTGTTGCTTATTTCGTCTAAAGCACAAGTAACTGACATCCTAACCAAAGGACTAGCTCCTAGTCCATTTCAACATTTGCTAAGCAAGCTTGGTCTGATTGATCTACACAGTCCAGCTTGTGGAGAGATGTTAACGAGCCTAAAATCACGAATTCCAACCAATTGGAATTAGTTCATAATCAACCTAGATGAGCTGATAAGTTGCAGATATACGAGTTGGTTAGTGGCAGACAAGTTACTTAGAATAAGTTGTTAGTCAGTTAGTTAGAGTCAGTTAGAGTTAATTATAGAAGTATAACTAATTATTATAATTAGTAATTGATTAGTTTCTAATTAACTTGATTAGATGATGTATATAAACTACATAATTAACACTCTCATATTTAGATTGATTCATTTAAAAAATCATATCATTCTTCTTCTCTTTTTATAATTGACATTGTAATTGTAGTCTTGTAGAAATTTACATAGTGAGCTTAAGCTAAGTTACTTATTCAATTCAGGTTCAGTTTATATTCATAATTTTACAAGGTGTATAAATAGAAAGTAGTGTACATTGAATTTCAAATGTTTGTGTTAGTTTTTTTTCCCCATAAAACTAATGCAATAGTTTTTTTTTTTAATTATTATTGATATGACTTATGAGTTACATAAAGAAAGTATTTCTCTTCCACTTTAAATAAAAATGTGATATGATCACACGTTGTTAGATACATATTATCAACTAATTATTTACTCATATACAATTAATTGTACACAATTATAGATATAAAAACATTTTACTTTTACATATATTATAATATTAAATTTCATACCACCAATTGTAAATTATGGTTAAAAAAAGCTAAAATCTAATTTCTTATATAATGAAATAAAGTTATATCATCAATAGCTGTTATGCATGTTGATTTTTCAGCAAATTTAAATTATAAATTTAAAATTTTGGAATTCATCTTCTATATTTGTTTGGTTTTTCTACCATCCACCTCATATGCATAAATTCTAATTAATCCTTTGAAAATGATTAATCTTATAAAATAACTGTGAGATAAAGTCTTTTTTTTTTGTATTTGTGTTGAAATTAACTTATTTTATGCATAAATAATAACTTATATTCAAAGCTTATAATCAAAATTTATGATTGTTTTTGTGCATGTTGTCAAGAAAGGTAAAGAAGAGAAGAAAAGCCATTTACTTGGTGGGCCTGAAGTTTGTGGTGGCCGGTGGGGACAATGCAGCACTGTTGATATTTGGATTTGGGAGGAGAGTTTTATGAGAGGGACACAGAGACCAACCCCACTGGCGACACTTTCAAAAAACAATAACTCATGGTAGCGGCACTAGCAGCAGATTATTATTGTCATGATGATGGTGTCGTGGCCCTTGTGCGTTAAAGCCAAAAGAACCCAATCCCCCAGATACAGTGAATATAATAAATAAGTCCCTACAATTTTTGTCCACATTGAAACTTTACATACTGTATGTGAGGCTCTGCCATGCCTCAAAGTCTTGATCCATCATATTTCGGATTACCCCAACTTAACTTTCATAACCCTGACACAACCTATAACGTACCCTTTCTGCTAATCCTCCCATTTGTTTGTTTCTGCTCGATCTTCTTGGGTTCCTACTTCACAGTTCCAACTTCCAACGCTGCGTGGTCCTCAGATGTTGCCATTTCACGTTGTGTTCTGACTATTCTCATTTACCCACTCTCTTTTCCAGAACATGAGTTGGTGCCTTCAATTGAATCAGAGTCTGACAATATATGTATATAATATAATATATATTTCTTATTTTTTTAATATAATATTTTTTGGATTTTGTTAATTTTATTAAAAATATCAAAATAATAAATTTTAAATAAAAATAAAATATTTAATTCATTAAAAAATTTTAAAAAATATTTTTTATTTTGATATTTTTAATAAATATTTTAAAGTACTTGATAATAAAATATTTATTTTTTTTATTAGTTTTAAAGTTTTGCTAGTAAATATTTTATTGTTATAAATGTTAAAATAAAAAATTTAAATTTTTAATATATTAAATACTTTTTTCTCTAATTTTTTTTTTATTTTAACTTACTTATGCCTTAATTAACAAAACCCTTGATCTTATATATTATTCAAGCTACCACAAATGAAAATACTGTATAGGGCCTCCCACCTTTGAATAGCGTGGACCGGCTCCATTCAGCAACAGCTGATGATTCTGATGTTCTACTAACTTCTAATTGCAAACGAGGCCAGAATATTTTATGTATTTTAAGTTGATTAAATTGTAAATTATGTATCACACTATCTTGATTTAAGTAAAAAGAATTTAGATATCTTAAATATATATTATTAAATTTAATTTTAAAATTTTTATATATAAAAATAATATTATTAAGAAAGATATTTACTTGAGATGTCGATTATATTTTAAGAGATTAATTTTTCATAAATTAAATGTGAGATATTCTGATAAATAAAAAAAATTACAAATTATGTGTTTCAACTTAAATTTTTAGTAAGTTATTTCTTAAAGTTTTAATTTTTATAATTTATCATTTTGAGCTTTAAATATTTAATAGTTTATAATTTTTATTGTAAATTATAACAATATTTGATACAATTTTACTTATCAATGTTGGAAGTATTTGACTAGAAAAATAAAAACAAACATACTGACGTGCTTAGCATTAATAATGTAAAAAATAAAAAAATGTAAAAAAAAAAGAATGAAAAAAAATTGCAAATTATTAAATGTATAAAATTCAAGCAGATAACTTATAAACATTAAAAATTTAGGGGTAATTTACCAAAAGTCTAAAATTGAAGTAAATAATTTGTAATTTGACCTTTTGAGTAAGTATTAGACATTAAATTTGAGTAAATGCACATTATATTGACTTTGTGATGTTAAATATGAAAAATTAATTTAATCAATTTAATTATATTATATAAATATTACAAAAATATAAATCTAATAACCAAAAAAAGTAATAGGATTACTGAAACTAGCATAAATCGAAAATAATTATATACTTATAAATCTTTTATAGGGATTTTTCTTACAAAGTTTAGCATTGGAACAAAATCTTATACCGTCCACTATCATATATCATAAAATTTTATACTAATCTATTATTATTTTGTACACCGTCAATATACTGATTTTTTTTTTTATTTGGTGTTTTCCATATGATGAAATTTAATGTAGAATAGACCTTTCCAAAACAATGAAATTATCGTGGGGTATGATATATTTGTTGTTTTATAACGGAAATATCGTAGGTTATTTCAAAATTCATTCCTATAATTAATCAGATAGCAGAAATAATTGCATTATATGAAAGTTACGTTGTTCTCATTTTAGTTGTGTAATATTGAAGGATTAAAATGGAAGAAATTAAATGTAAAAGATCAGAAACTATAACTGAGAGGTGAAGCCGATATCACTCTTAATTAGTTGTTTACTTGTTGTAATGTGGTTTCATTGAAGATTTATTTTCTTTCATTTCAAGAAATAATAAGATGTCTGATAAAATAAAAATTCCGTACAAAACTAATATTTCATATTGCCTTCCAAATGGCTTCAAAATTCAAAAGGATTTTTTATTTTATTTTTTTTTGGGAGAAAATCCGCTTAGATTCCTTTTTTGCCTTGTTGTTGCGACCTTTTCATATATTGTATAAAAAATTATTATTATAATTAAATGATTATGTTGTACTATGAAACAAAATTTCTGTACATTCAAACAAAAAAAAATCAATTTAATTCAAAAAACTTCTTCAAAATAATATATGTTGGCATATAGATTTTATTATTACTATTCTAAGGATATTATTTTGAAATTTGATATTATAAAGAACTGTTATTAATCAAGAAATAGTACTACGAAATTTTTTACCAATCACATGGCACAAATTCATCGTCAAGAAAATATTATAAAAGAAAAAGAAAATCCACAATACACGATGGTTATGAATTTACAAGTGATTTCGTATTGCCGATTATTTTTTTAAACTTTTTCTTTTATCTATATCTATAAATTATACAAATTTAAAATAATTTTTTTATTTAAAAAAAAATACAGGTATCAGCTTCTTGTAAATACATTTTCCTCCTAATTTAAGGACAGCAATGTAATTATCTTTCATTTTTCAAGACAATAAAAAACAAGAACTACACCACTGAAATTTCACTCCATAATTGATGCTAGCTAGTTATAAAGTTCTCCTCGTAAAAGCCGATTCAAGTAAGTTGAATGAGAATCGTGGATTGCAGGCTCTATCTAAATTGAAAGTTACATCATGGCCGTCCATTTCATTTGATCATGTATCTTCTCACGCACGATTTTTAGAGACCACACTTCTGTGATGCGCTTCCTCACTTCTCTTCCTAGACGTTTGCTCTCCCCAAAATGCATGCTCCTTCTGTAATCAAACTTCAGTGGTGCTTTTCTCTCCATTTTGGAGTAGTGTATGACAAATGTTTGCATAAACCTCAAACACTGTTGGGTGTATTTAATTAATTATATTATTAATTAATAAATAATTAATTATAATAATTTATCATAATTAATGATGTTATTGACTTAGTATACATAATTTAAATACTCCAAATTTATACAAAAAAATTTCTCGTAATCTATGGTGTTGTCACACATCATGCACCTATTTCATGTCTATGGCATTTACCCAACTTTAATAATCCACGGGTTATGTATGAACCCTATTGAAATGATTTTAATAGATGAATTTGTAAGTTGTTTTTTATTTTTTGAATTTTTTTTCTTTGAATTTGGTTTTTACTTAAGCTTTCCTAATTTTTATGATCTGAAACCTGATCTTATATGTTTTTAATTTAGGGTAGTAAAATTTATGCCTCAGTCAGAAAGACATTGGTTTATTTTGAGCTTGGTGAAAATTTAGGGCCTTAATTTCCGCACAAGCAATCAAAAGATTCTTTTGAATTTTGAACTTTGAACAAATGTGAAGCCTGCTGAATCCGAAATCATCCCTTTGTATGATTGTCTTTGATCCCATTTTTTAAGTGATTTTGGAGATGGAATTAGAGTTTTCAAATTTAATTGATAATTTCAATTGTCATTATTATATTTTTTTTTTGGGTTGGTTCAGCTTAAAGGTAAGAAAAAAATTCAAAATCGATCAAATAGAATTGGTTCACTTCAATTCAGTTCAAGTTTAAGATGTTTTTACCAGTCAACTTAAAGCAAATTAACCTAATGTGGAATAGGTTGATTTGGGTCGGGACTCTGGGACCTGCATTTATTTTTAATAAACCTATGAGAAAAAATTAATGTCCAAAACTAAACTCAAACTTAACACCTTCAAGTCTTAAACCAAACCTAAATAAACTAATAAATAAAAAAGAGGTAAAAATCAATGATCAAAATGTAAGGCTAGTCCTCACGTGGAAAAAGGCCGAAAACAATTGTGATTAGGCTTGGTAAGAAGGGGCATGTTGCGGGGACGATGGAGTTCCTGGTGTAATAACAAAATGAGGTGATGCAAGTTGGCAACGGGGGTTGGATTTGTCTTGTGACGTGATGAGAAGTGGTCAAGCAATGCTAGGAACAGGGAAGCAATGTAGGTCGAGGTGGAGAACAATGGCGGCTAGGCTTGTCGATGGTGATAGGGAGTGTGGTATAGTGGCTCTGGGGATGGTTTCAGTGGTAGTTTTAGGGCGGTGACTATTTTGTGTGTTTGGGTTTGAGTAGGGGAGATGGCATGATGGTGGTTAAGCGGCGTGGTGGCTTAGGGGAAAAAAAGGCTTAATCAAGTAGATGGGTTGGGTAGTTGAGTCTCAGGTTTGAAATTACCAAATCCGATATTTGAATCACTAGAGGTTGAATTCAATCGGGTTCGACCCAAAGCAACTCAAATACCCAAACCAAATTGGGGTTTGGATTTTCGAGTTCATCAGGTCGAACAGATCTAATGAATACTCCTAATTATAGAACTGTTAACTGTTATTAGGACAAAAATAGTGTGGATAAATATCATTTAAAGTGAGATTACTTTTAAAGTAATCCTTTAAAGTGAGATTGTTTTTAAAGTAAATGAAAAATTAATAGTGTTTCCACTATTAAATTTTAATGGATTAAAATTATGATGTATTTTAAATTGAATTAAAGATAGATGTATTCTTATTTACTTATTTTAGAGACAATCACACCTTAGAAGAGTTTTTTTTTTTTCAAAAGGAGTACATTAAAGAATAAAGATAATAAGAAAGTTAAGGTGATTGTGATTGAACTTGATGTAGATAGGTACTTACTGCATGTTTGTTTTAGATTAAATTAGCTTAGATTAGTTTTTTTTTAGAAAAAAAAATTTCAACAGTGTTTAATCATATTTAATAAAATCAGCTTCAGCTTTTATATGAAATTCAATGTAAAATAAAAAATTTTTAAGCTAATTTTTATAATACTGAAGATTGAAGCTTATGATTCTAGCTTATAGATTATTCCTTATATTTTGATATGTAAATACTATTTTGTCCTCAATCAAATAACTTTTTTAATCATTCTATACCTATTTTGATAATTTAATGCATAAAAGCGATTCTTTTTTATATCAACCAAACGAAATAGATTAATTTAAAATCACTTTTCAACTAACATATCCAAACATAAAAATAAATCGATTATAACAAAAAAATTTTATACAATAATCAATTATAATCGATTATTGAAATAATCAAAATTTTTATAGTTGAACCAAACACACACTTAATTATATTTAGATTTCAAAATGCTTTTTCAGAAAAAAAAATTTCAAAAACTTTTTCAAGAAACTTTGTTTATATGTACTGTAGGGTACTTTGGTTTATAATTATGAATATTATTTTTAGAATGATGATTAGTTGATTTTTTAAAGCAGTGTAAAAGTAGAGTGTGTTGTTTGGAGGCTCTGTTGATGATCTCATCTTGATTATTTAATTTGCCAAAGTGAAAATCTTTAAAGATTATTACATAACTTCCTTACTGAAATTTGATTGTATTTACCTTATCTTATTTTTGAATTTAACCCCTATGAGTTATATATATATATCTAGTGAGATAAGTGGTCATTGTGAAAGAGTGAGAAGAGTAAATCTTGAACATACAATCATATATAAATGGTCAAAATTAAAAGTTACTTAAAGGTCATGTGACCACTTAAAAAAGCCACATGTATTTATATTCTAATCTTGACCATTCATATGAGATGCAATGGTCAAGATTCACGCCTCTCATCCTCTCACAATAAACATTTCTCTTACCTGATACACTTTATATATATATATATATATATGAGTATCTAAAACTTATTAGAGATTAACATGCTTTTCAACATTTTTTGAAAACTTGAAATTTTTCTTTCACCAAAAATAAAGCTTAAGTTGATAGAAAGATAATAAATTAACCTTAGGGGCATTACTTTTTTTTTCTTCATATTTCGATTATATATTGTCTGAGATAATTTGTACACATATTTTAACTAATTTACCTCTTTGATTTAGTTAAAGAATACAAGTTATCTATACTAGAATTAGAATATTGATCTAAGAGAAGTAGTGCGGGCAAGTTACAAAAACACGATAATTGTCATATTGTATATTAATTATAACGTGTATTTTTTTTTATTTTCACATATCGTATAGTAACGTATGTGTATAGTAAGATATTTTAAAGTATATATAATAAGTGCATTATTATAATATATTACAATAATATATTAAAGACAAAAATTGATTAAAAAAGAATAAATATTTAATTCTCCATAAATAACATAACAATAAAAATTATATGTTTTTGGTGAATATATAAAATAATAATAAAAAAAAAGATTATAGCTTTAAGAGCAACGTACAATGGTCTTCTATCCGAAATGCTGACCCCTGTTTTACGAGCAAACTGACAAACTCAGTAAAACGCTTTACTTGTTTGTGACTTCTATTGCTAGGTTGCAACTTTTGCCTCCGATAAGTGATAGTCTCTAACGTGTGCTGACAGCAATGAGTCTTCTTCGCATAGTTAATAACCTTATGAGACCTTCGATGGCTTTTCTAGTCTTGCGTTTCTGATAGAACTAAAATGGATATGACTTTGCATTTTTTTTTGCTAATAATCTAATTAAACTTTTAAATTTTTATGTTTTCTTATTTTTCTCCCTTCGAATTTGTGGAAGCTCAATATCGCTGATTCACACGCGCGTTTTCTAACAATACGGGTTTTTGACCAAACTGTCATTTTTGATAAAAAATATTATCAAAATGTCATTTTTTTTAAACTAATTATCGAAATGTCACCGTTTTGGCCACGGTGGCATTTTTTATTTTTTGTTGGGCCATGTCGGATACGCCAGAGCGCTTGGCGTATCCAGTGGAATCTGTGAATACGCTTAGCGCTTGGCGTATCCTACGTGGATACGCCAAGCTCATGGCGTATCTCTACGATGGATACGTAAGCGCTTCCGCGTATCCAATGACGTGGCTTGCCAACTCGGATGGGTTGAGACCATGGTATAATGAATTGACCGTGACCCAAATGGGTTAGGACCCGGCTCGAATGTCTTGGACCTGGCTAGGTTAGGATTAGGTGGCCGAATATGTTGGGACTTACCCGAATGGACCTGGCTAGACCGACTCGAATGGGTAGGACTAATCCGAATGGTGAGATGGGCCGAATGTCTTGGCGGGTTAGTACCGAATGGATGGATTGGACCTGAAATTTGCACACGCTAATAGATTGAGACGACCAATATGCCCTGGCATATTTTTCAAATTTTTAAAATAATATAAATAACAAAATTAGCCTTGAGACAAAATAAAAATAAATTTTAAAATTAATTATTAGTATTTTATTATTTTAAATTTTTTATATTTATTATACATTTTTTTATAACCATGTTATATTTTATTATACTTTAATTATATTATACTTTAAATCTCCTTATCATATCATGTTGAGTTCTAACCCAAATTTCCTCCTCGGGATAGAATTTGAACTAAATAGAGAGGATAAGATAGGTGATAGGATTGATTTATCCTATCCTCTTGGTTCACCAAACAACATTTTAGAGACAGGATATAAAAATTGATTTGTCCTATCTCTACAAAATTAATTTACGTTAATAGTTTAACCGATTCTATAAAAAAAATTGAAGAGTTTCCCTAAAAATCAGACGTTCCCAAAAATATTTCATCCTATATAATGAAACATATTTATATATATTCAATTCATATCAAGAAAACACATATAAGATGCATAAACATAACAGAAAAATCTGGTACATATAAATACAGTAATCCTTAATCAAGTAAATGTAATAAAATATAGTACATATACATCAATGAGAAGGGTCAGGGTCAGAATGTGGGGGTCTGTGATGGGGATCAGAAGAAGGTCCTGCCTGTGATGAGTGAGGATATGGTAGGTAACCCGTATACGGTGGATATGGAAATGACGGTGTCAGGGTAAAAGTATAAGGATATGGTGGGTAAGGGTAAGTAGGTGGTAGGTATGATGTCGATGGTGGATAACCTGGATATGGCGGGTACGAGGGAGGTGGTGGCTGAGACGGATGGTAAGTAGCAGTAGAAGTGGGCGGTGGCTGAGTACTAAGCACAGCAGAAGAACAGAGTCATCGGAAGACGTAGTCGTGATCGAAGATCTTGGCTAACCCTCTCCGTCTACTGGCGCGATCGCCGCTCATCGGATCTTTCGGATGGTCAGGGAATCTCATCTGTAGGAGGAGCTGGACGTAGGTGATCTAATGTGATGCGATCATGCTCCTCATCTTGAGATAAGATGTCCTCCATGGACTGTTGAAGGCTAGCCATACTAAATCTCGAACTAGGGTTCCTAGCCGACGCATAGACGTTCTCTCTGCAATGTCAGCCTAAGATACAAATATAACACGTCATTATCAATATAAAATACAAAATGTTCAAAACAAATAGCAGAACATATTGGTAAAAAGCTTACCACAATCCCAATGGATGCACCAGTTCGGGAAATCCAACACCTGGTAATCCGTCTGTACCAGCGCATGTACTCAGACTGTGCAGTAAGGGGAGCTTCCAAAGGCCAACCAACAACACACCGTTCCCGCCGCGCATCCCAGATGGCTATGTGTGCAAGGTGTGTGGCTCGCCAATCCACGTCGTGACGTCCGGCCAATGTAATCGAGTGCAACTCGTCAGGTTGGTGTGGTCTCCGTGGTATTGGTTGGTCCAGACCAAACTGACGCATCACCCTGTCTGGCTGGTGCCACTCAACAATGTGGAAAAAGATAAGTGGAACCACTGCCAGATATATGTCTCTACCCGCGACACAGAACGCTGGCAGTGAAGCCACAATCTCATCCGTATATGGCCGCCATGTTATCTGCAATCACAATTGTATAAAGAATTATAATGCAAGACAATTAACTTATTTAAATTACTATAAACAGATACTTACCTCATCAATCTTCATCTGATCAAAAAATCGACGGTAATATGGAAGCACCCTCATCGGTGTCTCAATCAACACCTTATGTTTATGCCACATATATATATGTCAAGGTCATACGATGTCAACACAAATAATATATATAATAAACTAATGTAAAGATATGTTGAGAAACTCACCGAAATCCCAGTGGACGTAGGGGACCACGGGGTGCAACGTAGGCAGCCACAAGAATAGGATCAGCATCATCCACGAGTGTAGGGACAAGGGGCGGAAATCGTGCCATGCCCGATCTTGCAACAAGTATGCAAGCACCTCCAATCTCGTGCACACTGTAATCTGTGGCCTTGCACAACTCTCTATACAAATAGGCCAAAACCGCCAATCCCCAGCTGTATCTTGTAACACCCCAAATTTCTATATCTCTTAAACAGAAATTTTGACAGTTATGTAATTTTCTTGTTTAGTAATTAAAGTAATGGTTGTAAAATTATTTTGTTTATTCCGTCAGTATTTGATTGTTTTGAGTGATTTCCTCCGTATCGGAAAATAAAAATTTTAGTAGGAGAAAACTTTACGTAATTTAATTTTCTTGTTAGGTAATTATTTTACGTGTCGATTTGATATTTGTGCGTTTTTAATTTTTGTAATTTTTGTGGATGATTATGATTTTTTTTTTACTATATGTGGGCCAGGTGGTCCTATGTGGGCCCAGGTGACCTTATGTGGGCCCAGGGTGGGTCCATGAAAGCAAAAATTTTTCTACGCATAGAAAAATTTTCTTGACTTTAGACGGAGACAGGGGGATCTTACTAAACCGAATCAGGAAAGCTTTTTTAAAATTTTATTATCTTGTATTTTGTCTTGTATTTAATTATCGGATGATAAAAATACGGTAAAAATATTATTTGAAGGATACAAGAATAAATATTATCTTTGCGTAGTCAACAAAGAGAGCTTGACTTGATCTATACCCTTGGATGAGAATCTTAGTTTGAATATTAACCATTGGTTTAATCAAAGGTTAAGAAACAAACTTAATAAAAAAAAGTTTTGGATAATAACTATTGATTTAATCAATGGTGTGAGAATAAGCTTAGTTAGGAAAGAGCTTTTTGATATCAACCATAGATGTAATCAAAGGTGTAGAATTGGTCTTGAAAAAAAAAGTTTAATTTATAACCATGGATTTAGATTAAATCAAGGTGGAGATTTAATCTTAAAAAGAACAAAGACCATTTACGATTAATTGGATGAAGAATCAATCAATGGTGGAGATTGGTCTTCTAAAAAGAAAGACTAATTAGGACCCTTGGATTTAAAGTTTGAAGGAGGCAATCTTTGTCTTAATTTTGGAGACACATCTAAAATTTAGAATTTAAAGAGAAAAAAATCGATGGCCAGATTTAGTCTTACTAAAATTAAAAATTTACCTAAATCCTAACCATTGAATTAATCAATGGCTAGAAATGCTTCAAATGGTGGCAAATAATGAAGACAACTTTATTGAATGCATTATGAAGAGAAGGTGATGGTTTTGGAGTGTTTAGAAGACAAAGAGCATGCCTTTATGTCATTTTTTGATGTCTTGGTCGAGTTAGACATCATAATGGCTACTTTTGATTTTTGCACTCAAGAAGAATGCAAGAAGGGGGGCACGGTTTTGGTCTGATTTTGAGAGCTTTGAAGACCATTATTAGCATATCTTGGTCATTATTGATCATTCTTGATCATCTTTGTCTCCTCCAAAAGCAAAAACTCATCAAACTTTTCTCTCCACCTCTCCTCCAAGCAAGTTTTGGCCATGACCATCAAGAACACCCTCCATCACTCAAAAATTTCATCCAACTTGATTTTCTAAACCTAAACACCATTCTAAGAACATCTCAGTTATGAGTTTTTCCAAAATCATTCATCTTGATCTTCAAATTCAAGCTTCAAGTTTCTATCAAAAATAAAAAATTCCATCTTTGTTCTTCAAGAGAAACCATTCAGTTATCTACCCTAAAATCACCATCCAATCTCTTTTAATTTCATCCAACCATAGATCTTGAATCTACATGATGTTCTAAGCAACTTTCATGTTGAAGATTTTCTAAATCATTCATCTTCATGGACTTTCTTCAAGATCAAAGTTATTGGGTTTTTGAGGTGAAGTATAAGAAAACTTCATTTTCTTTCTCTTTTTCATGATCTAAGCCATGTTTGATCCATGGTTCCTCTTAATCAAGCTTAGTATACTAATTTCTATGTATTTTGTTTTGTATTTGAGAAGCTCTTGGTGATGAAGGACTTGGAAAAAAAGTAAATCAAGAGCTTTTGAGGATCTTCAAGAGGTAAGAGGAGATCATCTCACCAACCAAGCATGGTGGTGAGAGATGGTATTTTATTTGATGGATGTGGAATCCATGTGAGGATTCATATCCATGGTCATGTAATTAATTTGTGGTTGTTTATGTGTTTTTAATTATTTGCTTATGCTTGATATGCTTATGCATGATTTTATAAAACTTTGATGGTATGCTTATACTATGCATGATTTATTGCTTTTAATTATGGCATGCTTGTGATATATATGATTATACGTATATGTATGCCATGACTTGATGATGGAAAAGAAATCAATTTTGGTTCCAATGACCAAAGAGATGGCTACGGTTTTGTCACCCAAAATTAGGGTGCTATGTTGAAATTTTCAAGTACAAGAAAATTGATTTGTTTAAATGAAAAATTGTGAAGAGGAGAAAGTGAATTCTCTTGATTCTAAAGGTTATGGAATTTTCGGTTAAGACACCTCAACATAGGTGTTTGTAACTTAATTTTTTTTTAGTGGAAGAATAAAATTGATTGATTTGAAAAGCATGAAAAATATACAAGGGAATTATTTTTCAAGAGAACAAGAACATGGTTTTATAAGGATTTTTATTGATTTATTTTGTGTAAAAGGATCCTAAGTATTTTTCTAAACATGAATTTTAAATGAAAATAGCAATGTCAATTTAAAGGATTTACAAAGAAAGTGAAAAAGGATTTGCAAAGAAAGTGAAAATGAATTTGAACAAATGGGTTTGGTTTTTTATGACCATAAGTCTTACGGTTTTTTGAAAACAAAGAATTTTTAATTTTTGTTTGTAAAACCATATCAATTTAGAAAAAAAAATATTTGATGACTTCAATGGCCAAAGACTCTATGATTTTTTTGAGGTTGGAATAATTTTGGTTTTATGAAACAAAGTAATTTTAAAGTGGAAACAAAATGTTTGAACAAAATGTTTTAGTATAAGGATTTTGGAAAGGGAATCAAAGTATTTTATCACTGAGAAATGAACTTTCATATGAAAATGAAAAAAGAAAAGTTGCAAAGGTTTGAATCTTAATTTGTTTTGAAGAAAATTGATTTTAGAATTGATTTGGGAAAAATGGAGAATATAATGGTGTTTGAAAATTTCTAACGTATAACTTATTTTCAAGTTTTGAAATACGTTAGAAAAATGTTAAGTTTTGAAACGTTGATTTACATCAATGGAAAAGTGATTTCGTGAAGTATATTTTGAAAAAGAATTTCTTGAGTAAAGATCTGTGGAAAAATATTTTTTGAGTAAGAAAATATATTAAATGAAATATAAAGTTATATTATTTTGAGAAAAGTTGAAAATGAATTTTTGAAGGTTAAGAAGTATTTTCCGGAATGAAATTATGATGAAAAATATTTTACGTATCTTAAAAACAATTTGAAATACTGAAGAAAATATTTCTACGCGATTTGAAAAATGTTTAAATATTTCTACACGATTTGAAAAGCGTTTAAATATTTTTTGTATTGAAATATTGTTGAAAAATCACTACGTGATTTGAATAGTGATAGAATATCTTTACGTGATTGTGAAAATGATAGAACATTGTTATGAGATTTGGAAAGTATTTTAAATATTTTGAGAATGATAGAAAATGATTTACGTGGACGTAAAAGAATGATTTTTAAATTTACGCGATTTTGAAAGCATTGGAAAAAATACTGCGATTTGAGAAACGTATGTTTTTACGCGATTGAGAAAAACGTTAAAAATTAGTACGTGGTTTAAAAGTCACGAGAAGAGTTACAACATTTTGAAAAGCGTGTAGAAATGTTACGAAATTTTGTAAACGTAACGTGATGTTATGTTACGGTATTGTAAAAACGTAATAAAAACGTTTTGGAATTTTAAAACGTAACAAAAATGTTACGGTATTGTGAAAATATAAAAGAAGTGTTATGGTATTGTGAAAACATAATGAGAAAAGTTTTTGGATTGTGAAACGCACGAATGAAATGTTACGCGATTGTGAAAATACGGTAAAAGTGTTTTACAACTATGAAAACGTGATAACATAATTTTTGCTTTATTGAAAGTACTGATTATGATTCTTGTTGAACCGGTGTCCATACATCTGTTATTTTGTGAGAAAATGACATATTTGTCTATGATTGGATTTGGTGCATTATACATGCATTGGAATGGTCAGATGAGAATTTGGATATGGTGATTGCTAGGAGAAACACACCTCTTGAGTGGGTGCGATATGCGTAGTGTAGGTCACTTGTTAACCTTGGGGGCAGGGGGTGCGGGTGCGGGCCTACACGGGTGGTTGGTCGCGCTTCTTCCCGTAGGTTAGACCGATGCAACACACTGATGATCCGGACCGAGACACTATTCTTAATCAAGATCGATAAAGACCGTCGTGTATATCTTAGATGTGCAAAAATTGAAATGAGAATTAAAGCACGTGGTCCGAG
Source organism: Ormosia emarginata (assembly GCA_029884605.1). Lineage (NCBI taxonomy): Eukaryota > Viridiplantae > Streptophyta > Magnoliopsida > Fabales > Fabaceae > Ormosia > Ormosia emarginata. The sequence goes on from JAQQTP010000054.1 coordinate 733,571, forward strand.
GCATGTGGTACCGTGCAGATCTTTTCGATCATTTTCGACCTGAGTTTAGCTCCATGGAGTAGGAAATCGAGTCTTGTGTACATGCATAATCGAACATTTATATACGTGTGATATATTAATTGAGGGATATTGGCTATAACAATTGTTTTGAATACTTGGATTGATATATGATTGGATGATGATAGTTGATTAATATTGAATATATTATTAGAAGTTTGGTATGATATCCTGTAAAATATTCTTTGCTTGCTTGTGTTATCTCTCTGTTTGCCATGTTGGTATTAGCGTAGGTGATCTCACCTCTTTGTTTTGTTATGTTGTTTCTTTGTTATACGTATTGTTAAAATTAAAACAATTAGAAAGAATGAGTTGTCTTAGACATACATTGGCGATGGATCTTTCGAGATTGGTGACAAATAAGGAGTGGACATTCAGACTCGAAAGATGTGCGGTGTTGACAAAAACACGGATGTAGAAACGGATGTCGATGCAACAAGATGGATACACAAATGAGAATAAGTATGTTAAGTTTTAACGTTAGTGTTATACCGTCTTATTAAGTAGGACCCGTCATGGGGTTTGCTACTGTTAAAAAACAAAAAAGAGTCTGTTAGTTTTATATTTCCCTTTAAGTTGTTAAATATTAATTGGTGTCAATATTGTATATGAATCTGTTTCAATATATGTTTTTCAGTATTACATATGAATTTCAGTAAGTTTATATTTCAATAAGAAAGAAATTTTTAAACCCACGTTTTTAACTCAAACCTTTTATGAAAACATTTTCAGATTATGAGTCGGGAGTCGGACATGTGATACCCTAGGGAGGGTGTTACATTAGTTGGTATCAGAGCACGGTTTGAGTCTTTTGGGGTTTGTGGTTAGGTCTGTTTTGCTTGTGTTGTGTTCTCTGTGTTATTATTTTCCGAAAGGAAACAATGTTATTTGCAATGGATATCAGATCCATTGTATTTCGATCCGCACGCCTCGAGAGAAAAAAAAAAGGAAATGGCTCGGGATAGTTGTACTTGAGTAGAAGTGGAACACGTTACTAGTAATGCAGTTGCAGTTACGAGAGCAACGGGAGCAATGTGGAAGGTTGACTGCAGGAACAGAGAATCGCTAAACAGTAGGAAGAAATGAAAGTTGAGGTTCAGGATCTGATGGAAGAGAATCAGTCTTAGAATATAAGACTACGTAATCTTGGAACCCGATATTTTTAAAGATATTTGGAAAGTGATTGATTTTAATGGAAGATGTATTTACAACCATTGAGGAAACCAAAGGCAGTAACTGATGTGAAAGAAGGTACTTAATGAAGGAATGTACGTCAAGAAAACAAACGTTTATTTGAAATGGTTACATCTGGTTTCCATTTTATTTTGATTCGTCCATCTTTGAAGAAAAGAAATGACTCGTGATAGACGTATGCATGTGGAATCGAGACATAATGGTGGTGATATGACTGCAACTTTGAAAGTAATACAAACAGTGGCTGAAGCAATTATACAACAAACTCAGAAGATTGTTCCGCGACAAGAATTGATTTCTTAAGCTAAGATTTTGTTAGAGTTGAATCAGTCTCAGGATGAGAATCCTTGTAACGTTAGACTATATTAGTTACGAAAAAGGGAAAATCGTAAGGTCAAGCAATTCCAACAGAAAACGTACGTGCAATCTCCAACAAGTCAACAACAACAACAATCTTATGGAGAAAGTACTAGTAATGACAAGTTTGGTTTGATTGTGACATCTCGCACCGAAATGTAAGAAGTGTGGAAAGGGCACTTAACGAAGATTATACGTCCAAGGAAATAATTTGTTTTAAGTACGAGAAGTTTGGAACACAATCTTTGAAAATAGAGTTCCAATGAAAACAGAGTTTTCTGTTAGGAAAATCTCAGGTAGTAGGAAGTGTTCGGAGCAGAAGTTTTAAACAATGGAGATTACGTCATTGGAGCTAATCCTATAAACCATCCTGAATATTTACGTGAATAACCTATTCCTTATAGCATATGATTGAGTAGATCAATTATATGTTCAGAGTTATTCGTAATCCTCTCGATTTGTTTTCTTCTGTTTCTATTCTTAGCCGTCGAGATTTACTCAAGTTATTCAAATCATTGTTATAGATCAAATCTTGGTATTAGTTTGATCATCGTTCAAAATTTTTATGTAGGTTGATCTGTTTCCTAAACAGATGTGATCTTTCAAAACTCAAAACTTTGTGTTAGTTTGATCTATTTCATAAACAGACGTGATCTTTGAAAATGGATTGGTTATTTTTCAACCATATCCTATGAGATTGTCTCAATACAATACAAGATTAGTATTTCAGAAAAACTCATTCTTGAAAATCAGGCAAAATCAAATTCTTGTTGAATATGTTTGGTAACATATCAGATCATTTCGATAGCTTTTCTTCCTAAACCTCTATAATGTTCTTTCATATATTGCATTTGCAAGAAAGAATATTTTGAAAGAAAGGATATTCCTATTTAAAATCCATGTCATAGTATCTGGTATATAATGCGGTTGAAAGGAGAACTCGGTTAGTGAGACGTTTTCTGTTAAAGAAGCTAAAGCTGGAGAATGAAGTGATATGAGGATAAGAAAATTTTAAGTAATACATTATATTAGTTGGAAGTTATCTGAGAAAAACTATTCTAGGCATGAATGAAGGTTGGTAGTATTTGTATTGGTATCGAGAGAATTCATTCAAGATCAATTACATCCATTCTTTCTTGAATATGTTCGATAACATATTCGATTCGTTTTGTTCTTTTCCATGATGTTTTCTTTCATCTATCTGCAATTAAAGGAATATCTTGCGAGAGAGAATATTCCTATTTATATCCAGGTCGAGTATCAAAGTGGCTAGCGATGGAAGCGTGGTGGATTCTTCAAAAATTGAAGAAGTCTGTCTACATGGGAAAAGTTAAGACGGCAATGGAAAATCGTAGAAAAAAATTATTAAGATATTTGTTTGATCAGGAGAAGTGAACAAGAGATAAAAACTTTCAATGGTTTAGAATCGTTTGGAATAACGTAAGAGGTGAAACTACATGGGGAATCGAAGAAAAGATAAAGGAATAATGTCATTATTTATTCCGAGGTGTGAAATCATGGTCATGAAATTTCGAGGACGAAATTTACGTAAAGAGGAAAGATTGTAACACCCCAAATTTCTATATCTCTTAAACAGTAATTTTGACAGTTAACAGAATTTTACTGTTTAGTAATTTCTGTGCACTGTAAAATTATTTTGTTTATTCCGTCAGCGTATTTGATTGTTTTGAGTGATTTCCTCAGTATCGGGAAAATAAAAATTTTAGTAGGAGAAAACTTTACGTAATTTAATTTTTTTGTTAGGTAATTATTTTACGACCGATTTGATATTTTCGTTTTCTAATTTTTGTAATTTTTGTGGATGATTATGATTTTTTTACTATATGTGGCCCGGGTGGTCCTATGTGGGCCAGTGACCTTATGTGGGCCAGGTGGGTCATGAAAGCAAAAATTTTTCTACGTAGAAAAATTTTATCTTGTTTAGACGGAGACAGGGGATCTTACTAAACCGAATCAGGAAAACGATTTTAAAATTTTATTAGATTGTATTTTGATCGTATTTAATTATCGGATGATAAAAATACAAGAAAATATTATTTGAAGGATACAAGAATAAATATTATCTGCGTAGTCAACAAAGAGAGCTTGACTTGATCTATACCCTTGGATGAGAATACTAGTTTGAATATTAACCATTGGTTTAATCAAAGGTTAAAAACAAACTTAATAAAAACTTTGGATAATAACCATTGATTTAATCAATGGTGTGAGAATGCTTAGTTAGGAAAAGCTTTGATATCAACCAGATGTAATCAAAGGTGTAGAATTGGTCTTGAAAAATGACAAAACCATTTATAACCATTTGATTTAGATTAAATCAAGGGTGGAGATTTAATCTTAAAAAGTAAAAACATTTATGACTATTGGATGAAGAATCAATCAATGGTGGAGATTTGGTCTTCTAAAGTAAGAAAGACTAATTAGGACCCTTGGATTTAAAGTTTGAAGGAAGCAATCTTGACCCTTAATTTTGGAGACACACATCTCCAAGAAATTTAGAATTTAAAGGAGAAAAAAATCCAATCTACAGATTTAGTCTTCTAAAATTAAAAATTTACCTAAATCCTAACCATTGAATTAATCAATGGCTAGAAATGCTTCAAATGGTGGCAAATAATGAAGACAACTTTATTGAACATTATGAAGAAGGTGATGGTTTTGGAGTGTTTGAAACAAAGAAAAGACAATGCCTTTATGTCGTTTTTGCATGTCTTGATCGAGTTAGACATCATAATGCTTACTTTTGATTTTTGCACTCAAGAAGAATGCAAGAAGGGGGGGCACGGTTTTGGTCTGATTTTGAGAGCTTTGAAGACCATTATTACTATCTTGGTCATTATTGATCATTCTTGATCATCTTTGTCTCTCCAAAAGCAAAAACTCATCAAACTTTTCTCTCCACCTCTCCTCCAAGCAAGTTTTGGCCATGACCATCAAGAACACCCTCCATCACTCAAAAATTTCATCCAACTTGATTTTCTAAACCTAAACACCATTCTAAGAACATCTCAGTTATGAGTTTTTCCAAAATCATTCATCTTGATCTTCAAATTCAAGCTTCAAGTTTTATCAAAAATAAAAAATTCCATCTTTGTTCTTCAAGAGAAACCATTCAGTTATCTACCCTAAAATCACCATCCAATCTCTTTTAATTTCATCCAACCATAGATCTTGAATCTACATGATGATTCTAAGCAACTTTCATGTTGAAGATTTTTCTAAATCATTCATCTTCATGGACTTTCTTCAAGATCAAAGTTATTGGGTTTTTTTTTGAGGTGAAGTATAAGAAAACTTCATTTTCTTCTCTCTTTTTCATGATCTAAGCCATGTTTGATCCATGGTTCCTCTTAATCAAGCTTAGTATACTAATTTCTATGTATTTTGTTTTGTATTTGAGGAAGCTCTTGGTGATGAAGGACTTGGAAAAAAAGTAAATCAAGAAGCTTTTGAGGATCTTCAAGAGGTAAGAGGAGATCCATCTCACCAACCAAGCATGGTGGTGAGAGATGGTATTTTATTTGATGGATGTGGAATCCATGTGAGGATTCATATCCATGGTCATGTATAATTAATTTGTGGTTGTTTATGTGTTTTTAATTATTTGCTTACGCTTGATATGCTTATCATGATTTTATACTTTGATGGTATGCTTATACTATGCATGATTTATTGCTTTTAATTATGGCATGCTTGTGATATATATGATTATACGTATATGTATGCCATGACTTGATGATGGAAAAGAAATCAATTTTTGGTTCCAATGACCAAAGAGATGGCTACGGTTTTGTCACCCAAAATTAGGGTGCTATGTTGAAATTTTCAAGACAAGAAAATTGATTTGTTTAAATGAAAAATTGTGAAGAGGAGAAAGTGAATTCTCTTGATTCTAAAGGTTATGGAATTTTCGGTTAAGACACCTCAACATAGGTGTTTGTAACTTACTTTTTTTTTTTTTAGTGGAAGAATAAAATTGATTGATTTGAAAAGCATGAAAAATATACAAGGGAATTATTTTTCAAGAGAACAAGAACATGGTTTTATAAGGATTTTTATTGATTTATTTTGTGTAAAAGGATCCTAAGTATTTTTCTAAACATGAATTTTAAATGAAAATAGCAATGTCAATTTAAAGGATTTACAAAGAAAGTGAAAAAGGATTTGCAAAGAAAGTGAAAATGAATTTGAACAAATGGGTTTGTTTTTTTATGACCATAAGTCTTACGGTTTTTTGAAAACAAAGAATTTTTAATGGTTTTGTTTGTGTACAAAACCATATCAATTTAGAAAAAAAATATTTGATGACTTCAATGGCCAAAGACTCTATGATTTTTTGAGGTTGGAATAATTTTGGTTTTATGAAACAAAGTAATTTTAAAGTGGAAACAAAATGTTTGAACAAAATGTTTTAGTATAAGGATTTTGGAAAGGGAATCAAAGTATTTTATCACTTGAGAAATGAACTTTCATATGAAAATGAAAAAAAAAGAAAAGTTGCAAAGGTTTGAATCTTAATTTGTTTTGAAGAAAATTGATTTTAGAATTGATTTGGGAAAAATGGAGAATATAATGGTGTTTGAAAATTTTAACGTATAACTTATTTTCAAGTTTTGAAATACGTTAGAAAAATGTTAAGTTTTGAAACGTTGATTTACATCAATGGAAAAGTGATTTTGTGAAGTATATTTTGAAAAAGAATTTCTTGAGTAAAGATCATGGAAAAATATTTTCTTGAGTAAGAAAATATATTAAATGAAATATAAAGTTATATTATTTTGAGAAAAGTTGAAAATGAATTTTTGAAGGTTAAGAAGTATTTTCCGGAATGAAATTATGATGAAAAATATTTTACGTATCTTAAAAACAATTTGAAATACTGATAAAATATTTCTACGCGATTTGAAAAATGTTTAAATATTTCTACACGATTTGAAAAGCGTTTAAATATTTTACGCGATCCTTGAAATATTGTTGAAAAATCATTTACGTGATTTGAATAGTGATAGAATATCTTTACGTGATTGTGAAAATGATAGAACATTGTTATGAGATTTGGAAAGTATTTTAAATATTTTGAGAATGATAGAAAATGATTTACGTGACGTAAAAGAATGATTTTTAAGTTACGCGATTTTGAAAAAGTGGAAAAATACTATGCGATTTGAGAAACGATGTTTTTACGCTGATTGAGAAAAACGTTAAAAATTAGTACGTGGTTTAAAAGTGCAATGAAAGATTTACAACATTTTGAAAACGTAATGAAATGTTACGAAATTTTGTAAACGTGAATGATGAGTGTTATTTATTGTAAAAACGTAATAAAACGTTTTGGAATTTTAAAAACGTAACAAAAATGTTACGGTATTGTGAAAATATAAAAGAAGTGTTATGGTATTGTGAAAACATACTTTGAGAAAAGTTTTTGGATTGTGAAAACGTAATTAAATGTTACGCGATTGTGAAAATACGGTAAAAGTGTTTTACAACTATGAAAACGTGATAACATAATTTTTGCTATTGAAAGTAAAGTATGACATTCTTGTTGAACAAGTGTCCATACATACATTTGTTTGTGAGAAAATGACATATTTGTCTATGATTGGATTTGGTGCATTATACATGCATTGGAATGGTCCGATGATTTGGATATGGCTGATTGCTCAGGAGAAACACACCTCTTGAGTGGGTGCGATATGCGTAGTGTAGGTCACTTGTTGACCTTGGGGGCATCGGGGTGCGGGTTGCCTTACACGGGTGGTTGGTCGCGCTTCTTCCCGTAGGTTAGACCGATGCAACACACCGATGATCCGGACCGAGACACTATTCTTAATCAAGATCCGATAAAGACCATCGTGTATATGCTTAGATGTGCAAAAATTGAAATGAGAATTAAAGCACGTGGTCCGAGGCAGGCATGTATACGGCAGATCTTTTCGATCATTTCTCCGACCGAGTTTAGCTCCATGGAGTAGGAAATCGAGTCTTGTGTACATGCATAATCGAACATTTATATCTCAGTGTGATATATTAATTGAGGATATTGGCTATAACAATTGTTTTGAATACTTGGATTGATATATGATTGGATGATGATAGTTGATTAATATTGAATATATTATTAGAAGTTTGGTATGATATCCCTGTAAAATATTGCTTGCTTGTGTTATCTCTGTGCTGCCATGTTGGTATTGGCGTAGGTGATCTCACCTCTTTGTTTTGTTATGTTGTTTCTTGTGTCATGTATTGTTAAAATTAAAACAGTAGAAAGAATGAGTTGTCTTAGACATAACGGGCGATGGATACTCTGAGATTGGTGACAACAATAAGGAGTGGACATTCAGGACTCGAAGATGTGCAGTGTTGACAAAGAACAGATGTAGAACAGATGTCCGATGCAACAAGATGGATACACAATGTAATAAGTATGTTAAGTTTTAACGTTAGTGTTATACCGTGCTATTAAGTAGGACCCGTCATGGGGTTTTTTTGTTAAAAAACAAAAAAAGTCTGTTAGTTTTATATTTCCCTTTAAGTTGTTAAATATTAATTGGTGTCAATATTGTATATGAATCTGTTTCAATATATGTTTTTCAATATTACATATGAATTTCAAGTAAGTTTATATTTCAATAAGAAAGAAATTTTTAAACCCACGTTTTTAACTCAAACCTTTTATGAAAACATTTTCAGATTATGAGTCGGGAGTCGGACATGTGATACCCTAGGGAGGGTGTTACATATCTCCCAGCAACGGTAAAGTCCTCCAAGAGAGGAAGGAACATCATGTGCACGTATCTACCAGAATGGTCAGGAAATAGCAATCCCCCGATCAACCGAAGTATGTACGCCCGTGCACACCGCATCACATAATCGTCTCCGTCAGCCGGGGTAAGTCGTGTACGGAATGTGCTCCAGAGCCACGACATATCAACATGTCCACCTAATACGTGTGATTCAGGCGGCCGGGATCCCAACAAGGTCTCACATAGCTGCATGCAATCTGGATGGGATGTACGACCAGTAACTACATCGTCATCAATGGGAAGTCCCGAGATAATAGCAATGTCCTCCAATGTGATGGTGCACTCTCCGGTAGGCATATGAAATGTGTGTGTCTCGGGGCGCCATCTCTCAACTAATGCTGTAATGAGGGAGTGATCGATGGTGCAATACCCCATATGGGCAACCCCCACGAAACCAGCCAGCTCTAGGTATGGTAGTATCTGCTGATCTGGGTCCATATGTCTGAATTTATGGGCACGTCTGACACGCAGATGACGATCTGGTCTTCCTTGCCATACATGTTGTGATACATGAAAGTCCTTGCTATACATATTAAATATGAGTGTCTCAAGCATAAATTAATAGACACCAGTAAAAGCACAATAACGTAGATTATCAAATTACATACTGAAAATATTCAATTACACATAAATAGTCATTCATTACAATACAATGCGAATTAACTTATGTCCTAATCAAGTGGATGACCCTGCTTGGTCATTCCTCAAAGAAGTCGATCCACCACGACGACAAGTACGAGAGTTATGTCCAGATTCACCACATTTTCTACATCTTTGTCCCGGTCCTGGTTCGCGCCAATCCATCTCATTTCTAAGTCGAGTTAATTTGGGTCGACCTTTAGATCGAAGCAATTGACGATCGGGTACCAATGTAATCGTCGGAGCTGGTGGCCACCATGGTTCATCCTTAATGATACCCCAGTCCATCTCATACACCTTATACAAAGAATGCATTTTGTAAACACTGTGCACATATTGAAAAGCGTCAAGTCTCTTGGAAGAACATGCTGCAATTGCATGAGAGCAAGGGAAATGCAACGCTTGAAATAGGCCACAGTCACACGTGCCCTGTTGAAGGTTTAGGGAATATTTAACTCCACCCCCTATTTGTGTTAAGGGTTGAATGCCTCTTCGACCAAAAATCGGTTGATGTATATCAAATCGACGGACTTGGTGAGAGCTTGCCTTGAGCACGTTTACGTTCCAACTTTTCAAAAAATCATCAGACCAATCTACCCCATCAACAAGTTTTTCGTTTGCATCATCCTTACGATTAACAAAGTACTCTACCAATTTATAATATGTCATATGAACAAGTGCTGTTATTGGTAGGTTTCTGCCACCTTTCAATATCTCATTCATACACTCAGATAAGTTCGTCGTCATATGACCAAATCTGTGGCCACCATCATATGCTAAACTCCATTGTTCTTTTGGAATCGAATTAATCCAATTTGCCATTTCGGGAGTAGCAGTCAACTTTTCCAACCTAGCCTCAAATTTGAATGCCATTGGTTCATACCCTGATATTAAAATATTGAATGAATTGATGTTAGTAACTAAATTGTAGTTTGATAATTAGTATAGTAAACTCATAAACAATGTCAAATATTTAATTACCCGTGTTAATCAGATATTTCTTTAGTGCCAGGTTGCGAAAGGCGCTATTAAAATTACTACCAATATGCCGGATGCAGAAAACATGATGCGCACGCGGTGCTTGCCATCCCAAATGTGGATTCGCCACTGACTGTATGATGCCTTGATGTCGATCAGATATCAAGCACAGACCCTGTTGTTGTGTGACATGTGTTCGAATCAATGCTAAGAACTAACTCCAAGCATCCTTTGTTTCCCCTTCAACAATGGCAAATGCAATGGGCAGAGGTTTTCTATCGCCATCCTGTGTTGTTGCAATCAATAGTTTATGACGATATTTGCCATACAAATGAGTGCCGTCAATCTGAATAATGGACTTACAATATTGGAATCCAACAACACATGGTTTGAATGTCCAAAACAACCGATGGAATACAAGTTTTGAACGGTCAACTCTATTGGCCTCGACATAATCAACGGTTTGCACTCCACCACCAGGTTCGTCATGTCTCTTTGCATGACAAGTAACCATCTAGGCAATACCGCATAAGAATTATCCCAGTCTCCAAATACTTTCACAATGGCAATTTGTTTTGCCTTCCAAGCTTTCCGATAGGACACGTCATATCCGAATTGACATCGAACCCTTTCAATAATTAAGCATACAGGTACATCAGGTTTTTGCTTAATCATCTCCAGAATGCAAGAACAGATCATACGAGAGTCTAACTTCTGGTGATCTTGTGAAATGGCTGGGTTGACACAGTTGTGAGGCCCATTATATTTTTGAATTTCTCACAAGTTTGATTTTTTGCTTAGAATGGCCCTAACCCTCCAATTACAACCATCAGCAGCTCTAGGACACTTAACAATTAGACGCTGTGTATCAGAATCTTCAACCTTGTAATTCTGGTGTCTAATAATGGAATAATGTTTTAGGGCCAAATTGACAGCTTCTTTAGAGGGAAATTGTAATCCGACATATAATTCTTCATGGACTCCAAATACCACGAGAATCTAATTCACAAAGATTATCGGATGTATTCGGCGTATCCCAATTGATTTTAAAACCGAGGGCATGGAGGCACGTACGTAGATTCGGGAGCAACTACCAATGGAGGGAGTAGTTGTTGTATATTTACTTCAGGGTCGGATTCATCTTCTTCTAAGTCGGTGTCGTATCTTCACCCTCGAGGCATCTCCCTTCATCATCGCTTGTGTCGATAATGCATCCGCCATAAAGCGGGTTATCGATTTCAAGGTCCAACCTAAATGAACTCCCTTCAGGCATTGCAGACGTACCAACTTCTTGAGATTGTACTAGGACGGGAGCATGTGTCATGGAGAATTGAGTGTTGATAGAGTACGATGATTCAGCAAGATTAGAAGGACCACTTGCAACCCTGTTTTCGAGGAAGGAGCTTCAAAGATGCTCATTGTACTCACTTCACTTTTCCGTCTCGACATACAACTCCATAGAAGTTAAGTTAGGATCTTGATGCTGATCAAAGCAATCAATCATGCAAGCAACATCTTCATCATCTTCTAATGGAAGAGCTATCCATCTTAGAACATTACTCCATTGTGGAAATCAGACACAACACTAGACACAACTTGATTTTCTTGGAGCCTTAATTTTAAATGAATTCTCCTTTTTAAAAGCTCAATAGTCGTGTCACGTTGAATCATGATAGACTTGGGACGAGGACCTTTGTACATTAGACCCTCTTCACCTTCATACATTCTTCCATTGTAGTAAATGAGAACAACAAGGTGTTTGCTCATCTTACACTTCTGAATAACAACAACAACACAAATAATTTAATTTTGTACAAACAAATACTAAAAATCTACTAAATAACAATAAAACATATATCATACATACACAATTCAGTAACAATAATAAAAGAAACAAACAAATACTAAAAACCTACTAAATAACAATAAAACATATATCATACATACACAATTAAAGTAATAATAATAAAAGAAATAATAGTAATAATAATAATAATAACAATAATAATAATAATAATTATAATCAATAATAATAATAACAATCAATTATTCTAATAATTAAACAAATATACATAATACATAAATAATATAGAAATTAAAAAAAATAAACAATAATTCTAACACTAAAAACAAAGATACAATACACAATTAATATAAAAATTCAAAAACATAAATAATAATTCTAAAAATCAAACAAATATACAAAATATAATTAATAAAATAACACAAAATCATAAATAATAATTCTAATAATTAAAATATTTAATAATATATATAATAATAACAATAATAATCTAACGATAGAAAATTTACGAATATGATTCTCGACGAACTTATAACCACGGGAGAGTTTTAGAGAGAGTTTAGAGAGAATGAAATCTAAAGATATGGTGAAAATTTGATAAATGAATGAAGACGCCGTGAGAGGGTGAGGGGGCGGGTTATAGGTGTTCGCGTGGGATCGCCAGTTGCTGGCGTATCCGCGTAGAATCTGCCAGAAGCGATTTGGCGTATCCACGTAATGGAATCTGTAGAAGCGCTTGGCGTATCTTACGTGGATACGCCGTGCCGCTTCTAACGTACACACGCATTCAACAAAAATAAAAATATTACCGTGATCAAAACGGTGACATTTCGATAATTAATTTAAAAAAATAATATTTTAATAATATTTTTTGTCAAAAATGACAATTTAGTCAAAAGGCCAAAATATATGTCATTAGAGGCCTATTGATACTATTTAGCACAAATAAAATTTGTGAAAACAGCACACAAAATATTGCAGCGCGACTACTTCAAATACTATTTTGATTGTTTTTTTGTTATTTCATTTTTTTTTTAAAAAAAGGTAAAATAATTGTGTTTTTGTGCCACGTAATTCATAAAATGATTCTTAGTTTGCATTTTGCAGGAAATGCAGTGCTCTTTTTGAAATGATAAATATTGAAACTTAAATTATGTTATTATATTTAAAATTGATATTATTAGTTAAATTTATTAGACACAACAAATATAATTTATTATAATTTTAATGACTCATAATACAAGTTATTTTCCGTACATCGCATAGGTTAAATCTAGTAATTGAACAATTCAGCATACAAAATATATTTTTTTATCCTCCAACAACTGTTCATTAGCACTTTCCAATATAGTTACTGTTTGAATCAAACATCATGCATACTACTTAGTTTTTTTTAAAAAATAATAATAATGCAGACTTATTAAGTAGAGAGCTTCTTGGCAATAGCGGTAATTTGCTGTAAAGGGTCTGAATTTTTTTTACTGTTTCGCGTGATTGCAATATGGCCGAGTCTCTATTGGGCATCTCAAATTCATTGTATATATACTTTCTATGAATTCGGGCATTCAGTTGTTGTTTACTTGTTTTCTTTCCTCCTTTTTATTATTTGGTTTCGAGTGGGGAGAAACATTGTAAGGCAATAGAGATAGTGACCCATTTTCAATATAAATCTCTTTTTTCTTCATGTATCTCCTTTATCTGTTTCTATTTCTTTCTTCTTCTCTCTCTCTTTTTTTTTTCCTCTTTGATTTTCTCAAAAATCTTCTGCATTAAATTAATGCATTATCGGCCTTCTGATGAATCTGCCTCTTTGATATGTCGTTGAATTGGTGTGGTGTTTTCAAAAGGACGTGGCTCTCAAGCTAAGCTTACAATAATAGGCCATCATTTTCTGTTCACACATTATAGTGGGACTACTGAAATTCTGTCAGTCTGTGTCTACTGAGGGGTCTGATTCTGATGTGTCAGTCTTTAGTCTCTCTACTTGGCACATGCTGACGTTAATGTCCAACAAAACATGCAGATGTATCATTACCTTACCCATCTTTATATTGGATTATATTGGATTGGACACTTATTCAGCCATTTTCTTAACACCTAATTAAAAGCATATAAGCAATTGATGAAAATTGAAGATCTACCTCGATCGCTTAGGGAGGAAATGTATTCCTAACTGGCAAAGGGGCCAGAGAAAAGTTAAACATATGGGAATTATTATAGCCCATTTAGAATTAATTATAGTTATTTTATAATAAAATTAAGAAATTAAAATATAATGTTTTGTATTAGGCTTCATTTGGATTGGGAGAAAATTAAAAAAAAGTATAAAACATAAGAAGAAAGTCCTTTTTTTTTCATTTTTTATCTTTTGGATTGCAAGGGAAAAAAAAAAGTAAGATGAAAGCAGCTACAGTACCACCTGAGTTTGTTTCTCTGCAAAATCTAGATATAGTAGTAGAAAAAAATTACAAAAATTAAAAATAGAGAAAATGGTGAATAATCCATGCCACCCCGCAATTTAGAGTTGGTATTTTCAACTTAAATTTAAAATTTTTATCTAAATTTTCAATTAGGTTAATCACTTATTATGCTCATTAAATGTAGATAATAATTCTTTGATAATAAAAAATAGAAGAGTAATATTATATCTCTTTATAAATTCTTTATAATAATTTTTTTAATATTAAATAAAAAAATATTAAATAAAAATAAATAAATATATTTAATATTTTATAAATATAAAAAATATTTAATATTTTTTTTTTTCATTTAATGAGTAATTTGGAGAATTCCTATTCCTGGTTACTTCAGAAGAAAAATTGTGTCTTTTAATTTACTCATTTGCACAAGAATGGATTTTATTCCAAAAAGCTTAAAGATAGTGGTGGACTTAAAAAAAAAAAGAATCAAAAGGTAATTGAATAGGAAAGGAGGAAAGGGGTAGAATGAGGAGGATATATGTGAACATTTCAATCATTCCATCCCAATTGAGAAGAGAAGTACAACTAAAATTATACTTTCCTTTTCTTTTTGGTGACAGACAAGTCACAAGACAAGATTTTGTGTATTGGGAAAAGATAAAAGATTAAGTTAGGAAAGACTGAAAAAGATGGCTCTCCCTGGATCTTTGGTTTATCAATATACATGTGGGTCACTGAACCCATACTAAGCAAGGACTTTAATAATGATAGCAATCATAAAAGTTTTGACAAATTAAAAGACAAGATAGTGGGAAGGGTATCGGCATCTGAGGTGATGTTAAATTTATTCAGAAAAAAAAAAGATCTTGTAAAAAATTTGTTTGGCATTCCATTTCTGTTTAATCAATACTTTGAGAATAAATAAGAAATTGACAATAAATAATCCCAACACTCTTTTAATTAGCTTAAGAAGCAGTTAAATCTATATATAGCAAACAAGGGAAAACAGATTTGACATATATATACATATATGCTCATTCTAAAATGTGTAATAAATTTAAATGAGG
The DNA here is from genome assembly GCA_029884605.1 of Ormosia emarginata. NCBI lineage: Eukaryota > Viridiplantae > Streptophyta > Magnoliopsida > Fabales > Fabaceae > Ormosia > Ormosia emarginata. The sequence goes on from JAQQTP010000054.1 coordinate 748,914, forward strand.
TGCGCTATTTTTCCATCTTGCATATCTAAGTTAATGATTTACATTATTTTATTAATTATTGTTTTAAGTTGATAATTTTTATTACAAATAAAGAAATTTATTGACAATGTAAAATTTATCAAAACTATGTGTAGGCATAATAAGATGTAAAACATGGGGTAAAAATATAAAAGTTTTTCATTTAGAATTGATAAAAAAAATTATTTTTTTTTTCAATTTGTGATGCAGGTTTGGAAAATATTTGCTAATTTTTTATTTTTATTTTTTAGATTCGAGCACTGTCCATCCACCAGGATCTCTTGCTATAGCTTGTAGATTCGATCATCAATGCCCAAACACAAAAGTAAGATACAAAAATGAAATAAAAATCTTGCCAAATTATTGGCGTATGTTTAATGATTCTTTTTAATTCAAATATAATAAATTAATAATTACTTTCTTTTTTATACAATCAATGCTTACTTTCTTGTACCAATTAGGTATAATAACCGATAGTCATTGTATTGATAATGTTTAATATTCCTTTTGTAAAGAAAAATATGAATGTTAAAAAGTAGTATTTATTTTATTTATACCAAAGTAACCAAAAATTTACTTTTACATTTATATGTTAAAGCCCTATTAATTGGAATTTTTTTTAATAGGAGAATAAAAGCTTCTTGTTATTGGCAACAAGGTGGTGCAAGCAATAGTAATGCACAAGCTATGGAGGACGGTGGGGACAAATAATTATAGAAAGAGAAAGGGTTGAGGTAAAAGGGTCAATAAGAAAAAGAGGAGAGATAAATAAATAGAGAGGGTGGCAGGAAGCATCCCATTCCCATAATGGTGCAGGACAGTGGTACAAGAAACAATGATGCAGATTTGACATGGGGAACTTTATCCTTTGCCCATGCTATGATGGCTTCTACATAATACTCGTTTCCACTCTGCAGCAACCAACAGGGACTTATCTTTCTTTTCTTTTTACTCTGTTTGCTTTCACTTTTATGGGGATTTTAGGTCTGTCTCAACTTTTAAGACTTTTGCTGCCCCCTTCAACACCAAAATAATGAAAGCAAACCAAAGGAAACCACTCATCACAGCCGTTTCCAGAATTGATGTCCACTTATGGCCATATTCACACAGCACACACCATCAGTGTGTGTGCCCCTTTGCCTTTCTATTGTGTGTGCCCCTTTGCCTTTCTATTCATACCCCCACCACCGCCCATCTCTACTTTCCAATTACTAGCATCTCTTTCCCTTCTGACGACGATTCACTCTAAAGGTTTACTAAATGGGGACATGTGTCTTGCGCTTTTCTTTTTTTACTATATATATATATATATATATCATAAATTTAGAAACTTCCTTTTTCTTTCTCAACCACCCATTGCATAATTAATGATGAACATTATAATACACTTTTTTATATTTGAAAGTTAAAGAAAAAAATATTACTTAGGATATATCACATATTATTAGCAGTAAAATATAATTACAGCCTCCTCTTCAATTATATCATTCAACACCAACAAATGCGATAGATAAATATATAAACTAAAAGTTAGGATACGGTATAGCTGTAGTTGGTTAAATACAAATATAATTTTATATAATTCAATTTCGTTTCCATTAGACAATATTTTGCGAACAAAACTTGCAGATTTCCTTTATCCCAATAGACGTGACATAGATACAGTTTTGATTCTCTTAACAAGCATTGGCACTATAATGTATTCTATCTTCTAATAATCATTAATTACCATAAAATTTAGTAATTGATATGAGAAATCACTAACTCCATATTTAAATATAAGAAAAAAATCAAAAAATTATATCAATAAGAGATAGGCCCCCCAAAAAAAAAAGTACCATATAAACAAAAGAATGCTAAAATCTATTTCTTTTTGTTTTGCATTTTCTAACTGTCCTCTTGAGAAAAAAAGAAAAAGAAAACTATTTGTCCCTAGTTTTTGATGGCCTAAAATCTATCCAAGTTGTCCTAATAAGAGAGATTAACATGCACACTAGCATCCATGCCAGAATCACACACAGGGCAATTGTGGATAGTGGACCCACACATTGTGCAAAGGCACAGATGCCTGCATGGCAGTAACAACACTATTGACTCTCTCACCCCACAATTCTTACACATATTCCTACCACCGACAGCCGGCGTCGCCGCCGTGTCCTCATCGACCTCCGCCGCACCATTGCTTCCACAACTTGATTGAGCATCATCCGCCACCGCAGCATCACCGCCGGCGGCGGCGTGGCGGTCCTCGCCAACGTGGGCCAGCACTTGTTCCAAGTTGCTACGTAGGTAGTTGGCTGTGATCTCGTTTGTCTGTGCCAGCTCCCTCCAAATTTGGTTCTCAACGCATAAACTCTTGACCCTTTCTTGAAGCACCCAATTCAGCTTCCCCATTCTCTGAATCTCTTCATCTTTTTCCCTCAGCTTCTTCGCCATTGTCTCTTGGATTACGCATAGCAACATCCTTGATTGCCTCATATTTTGTTCCTCTAGCTCCATTCTCACTTTCTCTGCCTGTTCAAATCCACATAACATAACACAAAACAGATTAATTAATTAATTACAAAAATCTTAAAACTTAAAAACCCATCATTTTTTTAAGGTGAAGTTTGAAAATTTATCACTCTTTTCAGTTACTCACTTTTATATATACTTGAACCGTTCAACAGTTTTTTTTTTTCTATCGCCTAAGGATAGTCTCAAGTCTTAACTCTTAAAAAGTTTTTTTTTTAAAGAAAAAACATAAATTTGAACTGAAGGATGGAAAATTACATGATGGGCAAGGACACAGTCAATCTCGGATTGCTGGTTCTGGATTTGATAGAGAAACTCTTGGTCTAGAAACGATGATTCAGAGGAAAACTTGTTCTTTTGATGAGCTGGGAGAGAGGTTAGTTCAGTGGTGAAGTCTCTGGATCGCTTCCTTTGAAGCGGATTATGGTAGGTGAGACCACTATCTGCCTTGTTTGGATCACAAACATTGGACTGGTAGAAGGGTATGAGGGACTCAAGCATTGTTGCAGGTTGAGGCAGAGCTGCAGAATCCATCTGAGCATTATTGTATATATCAGAGTTAAAGAGTTGGTGTTGATGAAGATTGGGTTTGATGAATTCCCTGCACAAACAAAGGCCAAATCCATGTCAGAAAACTTTGAAAACAACCTAAAAGATTAAAACATGAAGACAAGTTGGAAAGAAAATTACTTTGGCATATAGAGCCTTTTTTATTTTATTTTTTTACTTACCTATTTGTGAGTAACTGATGAGAAGGCAAGAGATTCATGTAACTAGATTCAACTGCCATGGTATAGTTGTTTAGCCTGAGCTTTTCTGTGACCTTTGGCTCTGTGATATGTTGAGGTGATGTAGAAGGGAGAAAGGGGAGAATAAGAAGGGGATGAAGCAGAGCAAGAGCATGCAATATATGTGGCGAGTACTAGGGACGCTGAATGAATGAATGAATGATTCAGGGTTTATTTAGGCATTGGTTTTTGTGGGCGTTTTTCAAGAGATAGAAAGTCAAACGCATCTTTTCTAGACCCATAAAATCTCAGCATATTTTATGGAGAATAAAAATTATAAATAATTAAATTTAATTTAATTCACTCCCTTTTTTATTACCAAAAAACTTTATAAGGTAAAACATGGGTTGTCAGATTTTGGTCTGTGGAAGGGGGATTCTATTTAACGTTTTTTCCACTTTCACTCGTTTCGGAATTTGGGTTCCAAAATTTTTTATTTTTTTTAAATTCGAAGTAGAATAATAAATATACACATTGAACATGTAGCAAAAAATAATAATAAATAACAATAATACATAATAATTTCCGGGTATTCCTAACCAAGAAATTACCCTTTATTTAGTTTCCATATTTTCATGGCATCTTCCTCACGCCCAATATCATGTAATTGCCTCTTTGCATTAGCAATTTTGGAAGCACATGTTCATCATTCAACCTCTTTTGGTTTTAGTCGTGTCTATTCAACAAGATAATTGTAAAATCAAAATAATATTTGTATAATTTTTTTCTTCATAAACTCCTCACATATATTCATATAAATTATTAGATAATACATTAATAACTTTTTTTAATGGTTCAAATGAATCCACTTTGAAGTATATAAAAAACTTGTGAGAACAAAATATGCGTAACTATCATTAATCTTAAAATGAATTAATTCAAACGAATTGAACAAAAAAACTAAAGAATCAATCATTTATGATTTATTTATCCTTATCCGCGAATAAACATATATGTGCAGTTACTCTTATGTAAGAAAATTGATTATAAACAAATGCCCGCTTGCATTACTCACAAATAAAAAAAAAAAAAGAAGCTTTTAATACGCTTCAACGAAAAAGGTTCAAGACTGATTCAATTTAAACATGATTCATAACAAAAAAAGTGTAAAAATCTCCCTTTTTTTAATCCCATAAAGATATGATATTTATCAATTTAATCCTTCAAGCTCCATAGGTTTTAGTAGTGCCTACCAAATAAGATAGTTGTAAAATCAAAATGATATTTGCATAAATTATCTTCATAAACTTATCACATGCTTTTATGCAAGTTATTGGATAATACATTGGTTAATTTTTTTGAATGTTTCAAATTAATACACTTTGAAATCTATGGGAAGTTTATGATAATGAAATATACACAAGTATCATTACTCTCAATCCAAATTAGTTTAAAAGCATTAAATAAAAAAAAAGTTAGAAAATCAAACATTTATAACTTATTTATCTTATTTGTGGACAAACGTAAATAAACAATTACTCTAATGTAAGAAAATTATTTGCAAGTAAACGTCCGTTGGTGTTATTGATAACTAAAATAGAGAGACTTTTATTTTGTGTTTGGATGTTTTTTCATTAACGGAATAGGTGGGGATGGATCAGAAAAAAAAAATAAAAGAATGGAACATAATTTTCTTCCTCTTTATTTAAAAGATTCATTAATAAAACGGAATGAAACATGTGTTCTCCCCATTCCACCTCAATTTTGGAAGGAACAAAAATTGAACATTTGAAAGGAAGAGGGAGAAATGATTCTCTTTGTATTCCATTTCGTTCCTATGCATTTTAAAACTCTCAAATATAAAAAATTATTTTCATTTTTTCCATTTTTTTCGATTCTTAATTTTACCTGTCATCCAAACATAGTATTAATCCATTTCAACTTAAAAGATTTATAAGACTAATTCATTTTAAACACAATAAATAACAAAAAAGAGTAAAAATCTTTTTTAATCTAGAAAATATATATTAGTTATCAATTTAGTACCTCGAGCTCTCTAAGTCTTAGTTGAGCCTACAAAACAAGATAGTTGTAAAATCATAATGATATTTGCATAAATTTTATCTTCATAAACTCCTCACATACTTTCATGTAAGTTATTGGATAATGCATTGGTTACTTTTTTTGAATGGCTCAAATGATAATTCACTTTGAAGTCTACGAAAAAATTATTAGAATAAAATATGCGTAAGTATCATTACTCTTTATAATCCAAATTAGTTCAAACAAATCAAATAAAAAAAAAGTTAAAGAACCAAACATTTATGACTTATTTGTCTTATCTATGGATAAATGTAAATGAGCAATTACCCTTTTGTGAGAAAATTAATTACAAGCAAACACCCACTGGCATTACTAATAATTGAAACAAAGAGAGTTTTAATCTATTTCAACTGAAAAGATTTAAGACCAATTCAATTTAAACACAAATACATAACACAAAAGAGTAAAAATCTTTTTTTCTTTAATCTCGAAAAGATATATTAGTTATCAATTTAGTACCTCAAGTTCTATAGGTTTTAGTTATGCCTGCCAAACAAGATAGATGTAAAATCAGAATGATATTTGCAAAAATTTTATCTTCATAAACTCCTCACATATACTTTCATGTAAGTTATTATTGGAAAATGCATTGATTACATTTTTTGAATGGTTGAAATGAATCCACTTTGAAATCTATGAAAAATTTCTGAGAATAAAATATACGCAAGTATCATTGCTCTCAATCCATGTCAGTTTAAATGAATCGAACCAAAAAAGTTAAAGAATCAGACATTTATGACTTATTTGTCTATTGACAAATGCAAATGAACAGTTACCTTTTCCCTAGAAATTTAATTACAAGCAAACGCCAGTTGGCGTTGCTGACAACTAAAACCGAAAGACTTTTAATTTGTTTAAACTAAAAAGGTTTAAGACCAATTCAATTTAAACATAATACAAAACAAAAAAAGAGAAAAAAATTTTAATCCTGGAATGATATATTAGTTATCAATTTGTCGTAAAAAAAAAGTTATCAATTTAATACTTCAAGCTCTCTAGGTTTAAGTCGTGCTTGCCAAACAAGATAGTTGTAAAATCAAAATGATATTTGCATAAATTTTATCTTCATAAACTCCTCACATGCATTCATGTAAATTATTGGATAATGCATTTATTACTTTTTTTGAATGGTTGAAAAGAATCCACTTTGAAGTCTATGGAAAATTTGTGAGAATAATTACTCTCAATCCAAATTAGTTTAAACAAATGAAACAAAAAAAAGTTAATGAATACAAAATTTATAACTTATTTGTCTTATATGTTGACAAACGCAAATGGGCAGTTACCCTTACATAAGAAAATTAATTGCAGACAAACGCCCTTGCATTACTCATATCTAAAACAGAGAGGCTCTTAATACGTTTCAACTAAAAAAGGTTTAAGACCAATCTAATTTAAACATGATACATAATAAAAAATAGTAAAAAAAATTAATCCCTAAAAGATATTTTGGTTACTTTTTTTTGAATTGTTTAGATGAATCCACTTTGTAGTCTACAGAAATTTTGTGAGAACAAAATACGCACAAGTATCATTATTCTCAATCCAAATTCCAAATTAGTTCAAACAAATTGAACCAAAAATGTTAAAGAATCAAACATTTATGACATATTTGTCTTGTTCGTTGACAAACATAAATGAGTAATTAACCATATGTAAGAAAATTAATTGGAGGCAAACAACGGCTAATGTTACTTACAAAAATAATGCTATATTCTCTTACTTAATTATCTTAATACTAAATAAAGAAAGTATTAAATAAAAAAGTAAATGCATCTAATGTCTTGAAAATATAAAATATATTTAATATTTTATTCATTTAATAATTAAAAAGATTAGTAGGAGGATTGAGTAGGAGGATAAATTATTTCTCTACTCACAATTGAAATAGAGAGGCTTTTAATCCATTTCAACTGAAAAATGTTATAAGGCCAATTCAATTTAAACATAATATATAACAAAAAAAAGAGTAAAAATATATTTTTAATCCCTAAAGATATATTAGTTATCAATTTAGTCCCTCAAGCTATATAGAATTTAGTCGTGCCTACTAAACAAGATAGTTGTAAAATCAGAATGATATTTGCATAAAGTTTATATTGATAATCTCCTCACAAGCTTTCATGTAAGTTATAGATAATACATTGCTTTTTTTTTTCAATGGTTCAAATGAATCTACTTTGAAGTTAATAAAAAATTTGAGAGATTCTTAAAATACATGTTCAAACGAATTGAACCAAAAAAGTTAAAAAGCAAACATTTATGACTTATGTGTCTTATATATGTTGACAAACGTAAATGAGCTGTTACATTTACCTAAGAAAATTAATTACAGGCAAATACCTGCTGACGTTACTCACAACTAAAATGGAGAGGCTTTTAATCTGTTTCAACTGAAAAGGTTTAACACCGATTCAATTTTAACATGATACATAACACAAAAGAGTAATTTTTTAAAAATTCCTAAAAAATATATTAGTTATCAATTTAGTCCCACAGACTCTATGTTTTAGTCATGCCTACCAAACAAGATAGTTGTAAAATCATAGAGATATATTTACACAAATTTTATCATCATAAACTCCTCACATGCTTTCATGTAAGTTATTGGATAATATATTGCTAACTTTTTTTAATGGTTGAAATGAATCCACTTTCGTGTAACTACTCATTTTCTATTGATAAACGTTTATGAAGCAGTTACCCTTATGTAAGAAAATTAATTGCTGACAAACACTTGTTTGCGTTATTCATAAATAAAACAGAGAGACTTTAAATCCGTTTCAATTGAAAGGGTTTAATACTAATTAAAATTAAATGTGATAAATAATATGAAAGAATAAAACTTCTCTCAAATCTCTGAAAGTTATATTTGTTATCAATTTAGTCCCTCAAGCCCTATAGATTTTAGTCATGCCTACATAAGAAGATAGTTGTAAAATTTAAATGATAGTTGCATAAATTTTAATTTCATAAACTCCTCATATCTTTTTATGCAAGTTATTGGATAATACAGTCGTAAGTTTTGGTGAATAGTTCAAATGAATCCACTTTAAGAAAATTTTGTGAGTATAAAACATGCACACGTATCTTATAATAAAATTTAAATTGTTAAATATAGTACTTTATTAATGTTTGTTTATAATATTTTATCACCAAAATATCTAATTTTGATTCTCTTTCAATATAACAAGATTATAATATGTTTCATAATTAAAAAATATAATAATAATAATAATAATTACTATTATTATTATTAGTATAACTAAATGATATATAAAAAAATTTGATCAAAATTAAGTCTTACCACAAAATATAAACAGTTAAATTTATTATTTTTTCAAATTTTTTTAAAAATACTTTCTTAAAGTTTGTTTAGTGAATAAGCCGCGGCATTTTTTGCCACGTATCCCTGTTGATGTGGAACTGTGCAAAAGATGCCACGTAGTCCGACCCATGCTATTGTTATCAATCAATTAATGAATTAAGGGAAAGGTATAATACATTATTATAAGGAAGAATAGAAAACGTGAACATGGGGATTTGATTTTTTATTTTATTTTTTCAAGTAATTAAGTAGAATAGATATATATATATATATATAATATTTATTAATAAAATTTAATTAAAATTTATTTTATAACATATGTGTTTACTTTTCTATTTTATTTGATTATTTGAAAAATAAAATAAAATAAAAAATCTAAATTCAATCAAAGGATAGGGATGAGAAAGTGTTGGGGCCAGCGACGTTGCACGTGAGCGGTGCGTGATATGGGTCTCGGACAACAAAGCTGACCCAAAGAGCACGTAGTGGGACCCACGGCCTGGTTGTGGGACCCACTTATGTTGGGGAGCGGTTTCCCCGTTTTCCCTACTAGGCTAGTAACCTTGTTGTGTCTGTGTACGGAAAAATTGGGAGGAGCGAGAAATCCGGTGTGGGGAAGATGCACCGCATGTGGTGGGTGCGCATGGTCAACAATGGATACTGAATGTATACTCGGAATGCAACAGTTTCTGACTTTCTCTCCTCTCCTTCCCTCATCCAAGGTCCAGTCAATGTTCTATGCTCAATGGACAACTTCAATTGTATTTTATTTTTTTAATTTAAAAAAAATGTGTAGAAAATTTGCAGTTTAATTAAATGTGCACGCTACGTTATTGTTAAACAGAGAAAGATGATTTCCAATGAAGGACACAATTTTCGGTCAACATTGATTTAATGAATCTGTCAACCCCAAAGGTGGATTCCATTTGGCTTCTATGTTCATGGCCCATGATTTGGCAAACATTGTTATGATTCTTGTTTAAAATAACATTTTACACAAATGAAGGAGCTATAGTTAAGAATTTAAAGTTGTTATTATTTTATTAGTGTTGATTATTTCATTCTTATTTTATCCATCTTTTATATATCTCCATCTATTTTTATCTCACTGTAAACATTTTGTTGTTAAAAATTATTATGGTTAAGCAAAGAATAGTTTTTTTTTCTTTTTGAAAAAAAATAGTCATGTTTAACAACATTTTAATTTGTTATTACAACGACTAGAAAAAATGATAATGCTCAATCGCAATATTTGCCATAAAATAAATCACAACACAATAATCTACATCCTATGTATAACTGTAAAGTATTCGCAACACAAACATTTATAAGTTGCACATATATAAAACAAAAAATTGTTAGTTGCTTTGCTTAGATATATATAGACATTCTCAAGCTTAGGTTTTGTTCATTTGGTCTAAAAATGGTATAAATAAAAGAACATAAATTTTTGGTTTCTCGTAATGTCTCTCTATTTAAAGGTGAGAGACTAATCTCTTAAGTCAGATAGAACCTTGTAAGGTGACAAAGAACATGAATTTGGATCAACAGTACTGTCACATATAATTGTCCTACTTGCTCCTTAATTCCATATATGAATATATATATTAAATCACACAACTTGGTATCCCATTAATTAAAATTAATTGTTCAAAATAATAGAGAATCTATTACACAAAAACAGTATATATATATATATGAGGGAGGATATATATATATATAGTTAATATACTTATTTTTAGTTGTTAAATATATATAATATTACTTTTAATGAAATAATCTCAATCATTAGATAAAAATTAAACTTTGAAAATCCAAAAATTATACATCTAAATTTTCCTATATATATATAATAGAAAGAAATACTTTTCCAAATAAATATACATATATTTTCCTCACATGTAGATATATTTCCATTTATAATTGAGTAAATATCAAATTAGTCAACATTAAGTTCATTCCTTCAAAGATTTTAACTTTAAAACAAGCATTAATTTACTAAATTAATGTCTAAAAATATATTGAGATATTAAATTAATATTCATTTTAAACATTGAAGAATTAAATTGATATCCAAAATCTTAATAAGACTAACTTGATGTCTTGCATATTTTTAGAGTATCAATTTAAGTATTTAGTCTTCATAATTTGAGTACATGACACTGTACCTGACAAATCTGATATGCATGGCTATTGAGAAATGATTTTAAATCAAATAATGAGGGAGGTGAGCAAAAATAATGAATGGTTCTTAATAAATACTTGTTGCTTAGTTCTCACAGTTATATATGTCTTATTTTTATTTTGAAATTCAACATTAGTGATTCTTCAAGCAAAGAAAGTTTGGCACTTGTTAAACACTAGTGCATCCATTTCTCTTTTTCTTTTACGTTAGCAAACGGGTTTGATGATGAGCTACAATTTGTTAAAGTTCAAGTAATTGAGATGCCCATGTTTGGCTTTACCTAGAAATGTGCTAGGCATTAAACCACTCTACTATGGAGCAGAACCACTTAAATGTTATAAAAAGAAAGCATAGAATAAATTCACTTTATAAAGTCTAAAAATTTTAAAAAGAAAAAGTACATAATCTTATATATGCTTCTTCTCTCCTCCCACTTACTTTTGAGTCATATATTATTAGCAGGGTTAGGTCAGTTACCTCTAAAAGCAGCTAATTAAGAAGGAAGTTAATTTCCTCATTGTGTATATTTGAGTTTTCATGGTTCAAGGTAAGGTAACTTGACTGCGCAAGCCGAAAGCACGTAGGCTAACTACAGGGACCATTATGAAAGTGAAGGAAGCATTATAGAATGCAAACAAAACCAGTTCATTGATAATTTGCACGTATACATGCTATAGGCAAAAAAGCTTAAAGTTTTAGGGGCCTTGCCCCTCCAATGTATTTAATAAAAAAAAAAAGAGAGAAAAACTTAAAGTTTAACTAAAAGGTACGAAAAATGTTTGGTCTAGAGTTTTCATTTCTAGATGGTTGATGTTGAAAATTCTACTTCTTGTTGATGTTTGGCCAAAAGAAAATGATGATCAACGGGGTGAAAATTTTAATGATGAATTTTATTTAAAAAATTATATATATGAGTATTACGCCTTACGATACTCATAATTTTTATTGGTATAAATTAACTCTTAAACTTCTACAGAAAACGATGGCTAGCTAGTTTTCTAGGGTTTATTCTTGAACAGGAAAGAGGTTGGACATATTAGACGATTAAGGATTTGAAAATGGGGATTGATTGAAGCATGGGTTTTCAAACACCTAACATGCATTTATTCCAATCTCATCCTTTCCGGGCTAACTAATCAATGTTTGAATTGTAAATCCGTTAAGATTTTAAAGCAAAATCTTCAATGAGCTAAATGTCAAAGTAATTAGTATTCGCCTAAAATACAGCTTCAATCAATAAGAGAGGTATAGACTTCCCAACTATGAAATGCTACTTGATTGCATGTCTTTGGATAATCTCTTCTTCGGCCGAGAAGTAATTGTATAATCTAATTGTCAAAAATAAGTCACGTTCATTTGCTAAATTGGTCAAACACAAGAATCCATCATAAAGCAAAGTTTTAGGCGAGAAAATCTCAAGAAGTTTTACTTCCCACCATTTAAGCAACTTCAATATTTCCCGCTATCCTGCTTGTTTGTGACGATATTTTTCCATTTTTAAAATAAATGCATTACAATTAATAAATATAGTATAAAGGAAATTTCCAATTAACAAACTGTCTTTTTTTTATCTGAATTAACATATTGAAACTTAATATAAATGTAAATTTGTGGGTATTTGGTGTAGACACCCAATTCAAAGAGATGTCAACAATTTAACATCTCTTTTTTGTTCACCTTGTAAATTTAATCTCATGTTTCACACTAGTACGTATCTTAGGTAAGTGTAACAAAATTCTAAATATAATTCTTCTAATGTGGCCAAGGTTAGAATCAGATTTTGAAGTAATAAATCGTAGAAAAGGGTGCCTATTGAATTGTCATTTTCTCGGAAACAAACAATGAAAACCTCTCACATCCCATGCATGGATTGACATCATCAACCTTTCAAGTTTCAACTAACATGGAACCTACATATCATATTCTGCCTGCAAATTGATTGCTTTTGTAAGGTATTCCAAATAAATAATTTTCAATTTCAAATATGTTGACGAGTATATAGGTTGAATAAAAAGGAACACACTCACCCACCTTGTCCGAAGCCATCTAACATTTCCAATTCTTAAATTCCCTCACAAGCAAGCACGATGAATGAAAAGGTGTGTCTATAGGATAAAAGAAAGAAAAGAAAAGGAGTGGCCAACAAAAAAGAGAGAACATAAATGTAGACATATGGATTCCCATATCCACCTCTCCCATCATCCTTCTCTCTCTTTTCCATGTCCTCTATTATTGCATTCTTCCATCATCAAAATATATCATAGATCCCTTCAAAACTATACACTTAAACCTTTAACCACCTTGGAAGTAAACAATGGTATCATGAACAATGAAAGAATCTCAATGTTTTTTAATTAGAAAAAGAAAGCATAAAAAAGTTCATGTACTTAAAGAAAGCACACAACTAGATAAAGTATATTACTATAGATAATGACCCTTATCAAAACACTGAATTTTTTATTTTGCTCTGTCATGGATGCTACATATGTTATTCAGCAGATTACCCCAAGGCAAGCCAGCATTGGTGTCCTAGAAATCCGAAGATAAGTACAATTATTTAATTGCACTGGAAAATGTCAATAAAAGTATCAAAGTGTGGGCTTGAAAATTGAAATAATGTGTATATGGGCGTGAGATGCTTTGAGTCGCTGAAGTAAACTTGTCCTTTATAATGACAGCTCCAACACCTAACTGCAGAGACAAAGTTTGTTGGTTGCATTTGCTTGTTACATGTGAGCTTGAAAACACATACATAGACATGGCATAAAATGTCAAGTGTGTCCAAATTAATATACATGTACTTTATTTTGGATGTCCATTTTCATCACTAACGTGGAAAGAACACTCAACTTTTCCAATTGGCCATAAAATATTCAGATTTTCCTTATAGCTTCCAATAACATTAATTTCTAATAGAAATAATGTAAATTTTGCTTTGAAGTTTGAAGAAGCATCAATTGCCACTGATCAACAATTGTTGTTTCACCTTTTCTTTCATATCTTCAAATTAAGGTTGGATTTATATGCCAACCAGTTTGGAATATCCTGTGGGGATTTAAAAAGTCGTCAAGTTGTGAACCGTGTATAAGAAAAGATATATTATTTTGGTGTTGAAAAGAGGGGGAGGGGAGGTGGGTGGAATTTTCATGCATTTGATTATAGTCTTGAAGTATCTTTTGTATTCTTTTCTTTTCTTTCACTTTCTTTCTTTGTAATTTTGTTTCTCCGCGTTCTCTAATCAAAAGAGTAAACAAAATGATATCATTGACCTCAACAGGATAAGTAGGGCATATGATTTCCTTTCATAACCCCTATTAAAATTTTCACTGACCGTGTCATCTTGTAAGATTAATTTAGATATTCTATAATTACTTTTCAGAAACAATAAAGGTTTTGTTTTAAAATTTTGAATATACTATTTTAGTGGGCAAACTTCACATAAAATAAAATAAAATTGTAAAACCGACATGTGGTTTTAGATAAAACGACATAAAACAACATCATGATATTTCTAAAATAAAAAAAAGTTAAAATACAAGAATTTTTCTTCAATTATAAGTCAATTTAAAAAAAAATTATATGTGATTTAAAATTTAACAACTTGACTTATTTAATTTATCAAATTATACATATTGACTCTTTACATAGAAGTTTTTACACATGCATATAAGTTAATTTTATATTATATTACACAATTTTAAAAGTTTAAGAATTTGAGTTGTTAAATTTTGAATTATAAGATTTTTTTTAAAAATAATTTATAATTAAAGAGAATTTATTGCATTTAAAAAAAGAAAATAAAAGAAAAGGATCTACATCGGATCTTGTGAGCTAGCGAGGGGTGAAAGAGGACCACTTTATTTGGTGCAAATTTGGAGTGGATTTGACGTGGGTAGCTAAATCATAATTATATGGAAGCAATTGATAAAGTACCTATGCTTTTATAGCACAAGAGAGCAGAGGGTCCCCAAAACCTAAAAGATTTTGGACTTTTAATTTACTTGGGTGATTATTGACCTAATAGAAAAGAAAAACAGATCTGATTATTTTAATTGCAATACCTGATCTAGATTAAGTGATAAACTGATTTGACCCCATTGTGTCTTATTTATTGACGCTGCCTTAACCAACATAGTTATTACTTTAATCTAAAGTTAATATTATATTAGCGCAAATCTTTACTGTTTTAGGTACAGAAATCTTCATTGCTTTCATATGATTGAACATGGCCAAGTTAACTTGATCACAAGTAATTAAATTGTTCAGGATGGATGTTCATTAAAATAATAATCAGAAAAGTCTGTTGTACGTAATTTTTTTCACATAAAATAATAAAACAAAGCTGAGTATAAGAAAGTAAAGGAAACCCGTTTCAGAGAAAAAAGAAAAGAAAAAGAAACTCTATGTTTTAAATTTAATGAAGCAATTGATGATCCGTTAGGTATTTTGTTTTACTTTCTTGCTTCAGAAAGAAGATCAGATCTCATTAATTAATCATGCCCTCCTCAATTTATGCTTTCTTTTTCTTTTTCTTTCAAGAGGTGTTAAGAAAGGTACATGTGATCCAATAATTGTCCACATAAAACAAACCTGTGTACTTGTGCTATGAATATTTGAGATGTAATAAAGGAGATTTTTCAACTATAGACAATATATCAAGTTAACCTTCCTAGCTAGTTCCTGCCACTAACTGGATAGTTACTAGAATCTACCAAGCTTGGATTTGAAGGAATCTGTCTAGAATCAACACTATCTTAAAAGTTTACATTTTTAAGATGATTTTAGGGACGCATTTTATTTTAACAGAAATTCTTGTACGAAAGTAAAAATCTTCCAGATTTGACGTCTATAAAATGTGCAGAATCACCTAAATTTCGTATTAAAGTTTTAATTTAATTACAAATAATGGGTGAAACAATTTCAATTTATAGAATGATAAAACAATTCTTGTGAAAAAATCACATTATTCTTGTGCTTCATGATTAAATAAAAATTAGTTCTATAAATTGTTTAAATGAGTTGAACATATAAAAATATCTTATTATCTCACAAAAAAATAATTTAATTAATAGATTTCTTTTAATAAAAAATTTAGGAGAAGAAATATTACTCTATTATAAAGTCAGAATATACCATAAGTCTTAACAAGAACTTACAATGATAATTATAGATGATTTACCAATAAAAGACCACTAACAAAAATAAAACTTAAAACCTTTGGTTGACGTTATTCAATCTTAATTATTAGTTAAAAATTTAACAATAACCGTTAGACATTTAATTCAATAGATTAGAACTTTGGATAAAAAAAGCTATTTGAGTAAAATCCCGCCCTACAGGGGAAAAAAAAACTTTGAATGAAGATGCTCTGGTGCAAAATCCAACAAAGAAAAATATTTAAATATTTAGAAATGTTGAGGGATACCTAAACCCATTTCATCAACTGTTTGTATAAATATTAATAATTAAAGAAAGTATCATAAACACATTGAAATTTAACATGATTTAGTTTAATATGTCTATATTTATGGATGAGAAAAGAACAAATTTATTATGAATAATATCAAAATATAATTTTTACACAGATAAAATTGTAAACTCTCTCATACTATAATTTTTGCGTGGATAAAATAGCAAACCATCATTTTTCTTCTATCACGACAACTTTTGCACGAACAAAATTTTAAATCATTGACAACTTTTGTATGAACAAAATTTTAAATCATTCTCTAATGTAACTTTTGAGGATTACAAAGTTACAAACCTCTACAATGACAACTTTTGAGGATCACAAAGTTGCAAACTCTCCACCAATGTAACTTTTGATGACAAAGTTGCAAACCTTTCATCACAACATTACACACAATTTCATCTCCCTCATTCTCATGTCTCTACCAATTTTTTAATATAAGTATTTATAACCCATAAGAACTTGTTTGATAAGCAACTACTATTTTTCTGTTATTTATGACTTTCCTAATATTCTATTACAAAAGTCTATTTCCTATCTCGCATATCTCTAATATTTGTTACATATATTTTTCATATATATTAATATTAATTATAAGATATGAATCTATCAATGAAATAGAAAACTATCAATTAAAATCTTCAAATTAGGAATTTGTATTAATCCCAACAATTTCCACCTTGATCCAAATTCCATCATCAAGATCAAGCAAATCTTCAAATCAATACATAGTGCTTGCACCGTCGTTGTATAGAACATGACGTTTACCTTCACTTCAAGAAGACTTTCGACACACGTGCCGCTATAATAACGAGACATGCCACCTAATCTCCACATCATTAGGTAGACTTTTGACACAAAGGGCTAAAGCGATACCGTATCATCGCGCAACTCTCCTCGAACCATAGTTCTAATACCACTTGTTGGGGAATACATCATCCCTTTCATCACGCATTTGTATAAATACTAGTAATTAAATAAAACATCATAAACACACATAAAATTAACATGGTTTGACCCAACATGCCTACATTCATGAATGATAAGAGATCAAATTCACTATGAACAACATCAAAATACAACTTTTGTATGGATAAAGTTTTAAATCTCCCCACATTACAACTTTTGCATGAATAAAGTTGCAAATCATTCTTCTTCTTTTACCATAACAACTTTTGACGGACAAAATTGCAAATCATCCTCCAATGTAACTTTTGAGGATCACAAAGTTACAAGCCCTCTACAATTGCATCTTTTGAGAATCACAAAGTTGCAAACCTTCCACTAATACAACTTTTGAGGACAAAGTTGTAAACCCTTTACCGCAACATTACTCATAATTTCATCTCCCCCATTCTTATGCCTTTATCAATTTCCTAATACAAGTATTTATAACCCACAAGAACTTACTTGACAAGCAACTATCATTTTTATGTTTTTTATAACTTTCTTAATTTCTGATTACATACAAATCTCTTTCATATCTTGCATATCTCTCATATTTGTTACATATGTTGAGGATCACACGCCTATCTCTACAACTTCTCATACTTAGAATCATTGACCCATGATTGTAGTCATTTACTTGATTCTAGGAGACTAGTTTCCATTTTTTTGAGATATCATTTATTGTAAATATATTATGTAATTATAAATATAACATCTCACCCACATTCAAGGTGTGGTGGTCTCATAAGATTCTCATGGTATCACGACCTTGATCTGATTAACTCCCTTTTTTTTATCATGTCTTTTTCTTTCTTTTTCCTGCCCATAGCCACTGACAGCTCTTCCACTATTCTCTCTTTCAATACCTTTATTCATATGCTCACCATCAAGATATCCTCCACAAATTATCTTCTCTAGAATAGTCAAATTCCTCCCTTTATTGAGCATCAAGATCTTCTCGGTCATATTGATAGTTCCATTGTCCCACCTTCAAAATTTGACCTTGCCACCCCTTAGACACCAACTGACAAATACCTAGTGTGGAGGGTTGCTGAATAACGCCTCATTTTTCTTCTCTGTTCCTTTCTCACTGAAGAAGCTCTGGCTGAAATTGTTGGTCTCTCTACTGCACGATAGGTCTGACTTTCCTTGGAGACCACCTTCAATCACTGGTACAAGGCCTGTGAGATTCATCTTAAAGATGAACTCCAGTTAATGAAAAGAGGTTCCAAACTTGTGACTGAGTTTACTCATGCCTTCAAAAGCCTCTGTGATAAGCTCCATGCCATTGGTCATCCCGTTGATGGCATAAACAAGGTGCACTAGTTCCTTTGCGGCCTCGGAGCCGATTTCTCGAGCTTTTCCTCTACCCAGATGGCTCTCACCACTTGCCCACATTTGCTTATCAAGTCTCCAAAGTTGAAAGTTTCAAAATCTTTCAGAGGTCCCTCGAGCCTATCATTCCTTGAGGATTTGATTGCCCAAACCAGTGGAACCATTCCCACTCCAACTCTAGCCAAACCTCCAGCAATGGCCGCACTCACTTCTCTCGTGGTCGTTCTTCCTCCGGCCAAGGGCGTCGTCTCTTTAGTTGTCAAATTTACCATGTTGAAGGTCATTACGCCGATCAGTGCCACAAACGCTACACCCGTGGTGACTCTACTACCCACCTTACTAAAGCATTTACTAGGTCTTGTTCTCTTAATGACCCAGCAAGCTCTGAGTGGTTTTTAAACACTGGGGCTTCGACTCACATGTCTAAAGACCCATTTGTTTTGGATCAACCCGCACCATATATTGGTAAGGACTTTGTAATTGTGGGAAACAGTGTGTCATTACCTAGGTTGCCTTTCTCCTGCTCCTAATCTTCATTTATTAGATGTCTTAGTTGTTCCCCATCTCACAAAAAAATTACTTTCCTAAGTAAATTAATATCTTATTTTCCATTATCTGTTACTTTTACTAATAATTTTTTTCTATTCAAAATCGTTACACAGGACAGGTGGTGGCAACTAATAAGAGGGATGACAGCTTATATGTGTTAGAGCACGACAACTCAGCCTTTATTTTTACTCTTAAGAATAAAGAATTATATGTTTCTTATGATTTATGGCATACTCGCCTTGGACATGTAAATCATTCTATTATTTCTTCTTTAAATAAAAAAGGCCATCTTTCTGTTACCTCTTTACTATCTTCTCCTCACTTATGCAGTACTTTTCAACTTAGGAAAAATCATCGCTTGCCATATCCATGAAATGAACGTAGGTCCTCCTCCATTTTAGATCTTGTTCATTGCGATATTTGGGGTCCCTCACTCGTCAAATCAAATTTGGGCTTTACATATTATGCTCTTTTCACTAACGATTACTCTTACTTTACTTGGCTTTATCCCTTAAATTTCAAATATGATTTATTTAATATTTTCATACAATTTCAAAAATTTGTGGAAACTCAATTCTCTACCCGTATTAAGATTTTCCAGAGTGATGGTGGGGGTAAATTCACTAGCTTTTGCCTTACAACTCATCTTCATTCCTCCGGCATTCATCATCAACTTTCTTGTCCCTATATACCTACCCAGAATGGTCGCATTGAATGAAAACACCACCATGTGACTGAAATTGCTCTCGCCCTCCTTTTCCATTCTCATCTCTCTCCTCAGTTTTGGGTTGATGCCTTTAGCATTACGGCTTACAACATCAACAGTTTGCCTACTCCTTTTCTTAGAGGTAAGTCCCCTTTTGAGCTTATATATGGTTCATCTCCCAATTATGCTAATTTTCATCCTTTTGGTTGTCGTGTTTATCCTTGGTTGCGTGATTATATGCCTAATAAAATTTCTCTTCACAGTATTTCTTGCATTTTTCTAGGATGCAGTCTCTTATACAAAGGCCTTTGTTGCTTTGATCCCCTTACCTCTATGCTCTATATCACCCATCATGCCTAATTTGATGAACTTCATTACCTTAATATCACTACCTCTCAGGCTCAGCTACTTACTTACCTTTAATATTCCAATTTTCTGGAACCCAATATTCTCTGTACTGACCCCCTCCTATATCTCTTGCACCTTCGTCTTCCCTAATTACTCAGTCCAACCTAAATTTGTGTGCTATTTGTACTGATCCAGTTTATCATTCTTTGCAAGATACTGGTTCCTATGCAGGTTTCTTTTCGCCCACTTTGGCCTCTTATCCACTCTTTCCTTCTGAGGCACACTCGGTTCCTCTTGTTCTTGCTGCATCCAATCTGCTTGGTTCTCATCCTATGCTCACGTAGGCTAAGATTGGTATTTTTAAGACTCGCCGCCCCGCGAATCTTGGTGTCTTGAGCTCCTATGGCCTTCTTTTGGCTCAACTTGCCTCTGCTGAGCCTAAAGGCTTCAAATCTGCTGCTAATAATCTTGCCTGGAATTGTGGGCTCCAAATGGGTGTTTTGGACCAAATATCTTCTCGATGACTAAGACTCAAGGCCCGTCTTGTTGCCAAAGGTTACACCCAGGTCCCTAGTCTTTACTACACTGATTTTTTCAGCCCTATTATCAATGCTATTACTGTTCGTGTTGTACTTTCTCTTCCTGCGACCAACCATTGGTCCCTTCATTAACTTGACGTCAATAATGCTTTTCTCAATGGTACTCTCACTAAAAATGTCTATATGGAGCAACCTCCTAGCTACATTAATCATCGTTTTCCTAATCATGTATATCAATTGAAGAAAACTCTATATGACCTTAAACAGGTTCCCTGTGTCTGGTTTTAACCTTTTGTTCCTTTCGTCTTTAACTTGAGTTTATTTGCAATCGTGCTTATACATCTCTATTTTTTTTCATAAGCATTCTATGATTATTTATTTATTTCTTTATGTTGATGACATCATTATTACTGGGAACAACTTCTCTCTTCTTGACAACTTTACTCGTAAACTCCATTTTGAGTTTGCTACTAAAGACTTGGGCTCTCTTAGCTATTTTCTTGGTCTTGAAGCCTCCCTTGTTGCTTATGGTCTTTTTCTCAGTCACCTCAAATATGCATGTGATATTCTTACTCGGACCCAGTTACTTGACAACAAGCTAGTTCCTATTCCTACGGTTATTTCTCAGAATTTGTCTGTTGATGGTCCTTTGTTCTCTGATCCTACTTTATACAGGTTTGTTGTTGGTGCTCTTCAATATCTCACCATTACGTGCCTTGATATCTCTCATGTTGTCAACTCTGTCAGCCAATTTCTACATTCTCTCACTGACGATCACTTTCAAGTGGTTAATTGTATTCTTCGCTATGTCAAGGAAACTCTTTATTTTGGCCTTACTTTTCGCCACTCTGCTGCTCCTAGTACTCTCATTACCTACTCTAATGCTAATTGGGCTAGTTGCCCTGAGACATGACGTTCCATTTCCGGCTACTCTATTTTCCTAGGTAATAATTTGGTTTCTTGGAGTCCTAAAAAGCAACCCACTGCCTCTCGTTCAAGCTATGAATCTGAGTATCGTGCTTTTGCCCACATTGTTGCGAAACTACTTTGGCTCACTCATCTCCTCTGTGATCTTTGAGTTTCAATTCTCAAACTCCCTATTCGTTTATGTGATAACAAAAGTGCAATTTTTTTTTGCTTTAACATAGTTTCCCATAAACGCTCCAAGCAAGTTGAATTAGACTATCATTTTATTTGCAAACTTGTTCTTGTTGGCAAGATCCACACTCAATATGTGCCTTACCATCTTCAGGTTGCCGACATCTTCACCAAGAGTGCTCCAAGCTTCACGTTCATTCCAATCCAACACTCAACTTGCGCCGGGGGGTGTTGAGGATCACATGCCTATCTCTACAACTTCCCATACTTAGAATCATTGACCAATGATTGTAGTCATTTACTTGATTTTAGGAGATTAGTTTCCATTCTTTTTGAGATATCATTTATTCGTAAATATATTTTGTAATTATAAATATAAAATCTCATCCACATTCAATGTGTGGTGGTTTCACAACATTCTCAACATATATTTTTCACATATATCAATATTAATTATAAGATATGAATCTACTAATGAAATAAAAAACCATTAATTAAAATCTTCAAATTAAAAATTTGGATTAATCCTAAAAAAAAAGCAAAAAATAAATTTTATCTCTAACATAAACAATGTAGCCAAATATGACTAAGTATTAAACCAAAAAGAAATGTATGCTTTTGGGATAGCCTTACAGATAATAGAACCCCTTACTATGTGCAGGAGAATAAAAATATTTATATAAAGGATGAAGGACAATTTGTACCCAAAAAAAAAGGAGGATGGCTCTATCTGCTTGCTTTTATTGTTCAAAACTGACGTGTGAACACTCCATGCGTCATTATTAATGCTGCAGGACCAAGGTACAGTCCAAAAAAGAAAAAGGAAAAGAACAAAATGCTTGGTAACATGTCAATAACATATATATTCTCTTTCAACATATACATAAATATGTTTAATGCTAACTTCAAGGGTTGTACACAACCCCCATGTAACAAGTTCTTCTCCCTAAGCGTCTATTTGGTTGGATACAAAATGTGAAGAAAGAAAATAAGGGAGGAGAAAATAAGTGAATTTTTACAATTTTTTTCTCGTTTGGATGATAAGCAAAAAGAAAGAAGAGAGAAAAAAATGATAGTGGAACCTACATGAAAAAATTTCTTCGCTCGTATGCGAAGAAAATGGAAGAGAACCATGCTGACATTGTAAAATTACATTGTTATCCATAGTCATCTTCACCACAAGTATTCTAGGAACAACAATGAACATAACTCATTCACTCCACTCGTAGAAGAAAGACAAAACAAAGAATCTGAATTTCATGAAAGATTTAATGACGCAAAAAATCATTGTCGTATATAAAAGGCGTTGGGGATGGGATAAATCAAAGGGATGGGATGGGAAGGGGGAAATGGGGTGAGTGTGGGGTTGGGGGGGGAGTTGCGAGAGAGAGAATAAAAATGAGCATGGAGACTAAAGATTAAAAAACAAAAAGAAGAGTAAAATTATATTCAATAATTGATATTTAAGTAATTTTGTAAATTTTTACATATAAAAATGTTTTAATTAAAATTATATATTAAAATTAAAAATATTATATTATCACTACTAGAAAATTAACTTTTAGAGACCAAAAAATTGGTCTCTAAATCAAGAAAATCGATCTCTAAAATAAGTAGATACTAATTTAGAGACCGATTTAAATCGGTCTCCAAAAGCCTCGTCGCTAATATTAGAGACCGATTTTGAAGAGATCGATTTTTTCAGTATCTAAATCGGTTTCTAATTTTCAATCAAATTTAGTCAGTTATATTTCAAAAAAAGTACATTAGAGACCGATTTAGAGACCAAAAAAGTAGTCTTTAAATTAGTCTCTAAATCGGTTTCTAAATAGGTCTTTAAAAGCATGAATATATTATATATTTTATAAAATTAGTCGCTAAATCAGTCTCTAGTTTAGAGACCAATTTTGATTTATCAGTCTCTAAATCAGTATCTAAATCGGTCTCTAAAACTCTGAATATATTATATATTTTATAAAATCGGTCACTAAATCGGATTCTAAACTAGAGATTGATTTATCAGTCTCTAAATCGGTCTCTAAAATGATAAATGTCTTTTTTTTTATATATTCAGTCCCTAATTCGGTCTCTAATTTGTGATATGAATTTATATTTACTTTTAAATTTATTAAAATCTAAATTTTTAAAACACCTAATAAACAACAATCAATAATTTATAATTACTTTTAAATTTATTAAAATTCAAATTTTTAAAATACCTAATAAACAACAATCAACAATCTTATATATAACTAAACATATAAATAAAAAATAACGTAAACTAAATTAATTCAGTCTTTAGAATATATCATTTAAACATGAAGACATTCTAAATAAACAAAAATAAACTTTATCTACAATATCTCATTACTACAACATTTCAAATATAAGAAAATTGAATACAACACAAATTAAACTCTAATAATAAAAACTCCTACTCGTCTTCGTCCTCCTCTTCTGCTCCATCAATCATGGGAAATGCTTAAGAAGACTGAAAGTTAATCGACTGCATCATCTCTCATACCAGCCAATTTGTCTCCTTAATCTGTCTCCTATTATTTGTCACTTGAGCCCGAAACTCATTTATCTCACTTCTTAATTCTTCAAGTTCATCTCTTTGCACCCAGTCAGATAATGAAGAACTTGAGCCATGGTATTGTGGTCTTCCAGCCACTATGGTTGACTCAATTCCAAGATTATATATTTTACCTTATTTCACTCCAGTCACATTGCGCCACACATCTAACTCATCTGGGGGAAGAGTTCCCTGCTCTGATACTCTTTAGGTCATTTCTTGCATTTCATTTGCAAATTTGGTCTCTCAATACCAAATGACACTAATTAATGCAAAAAGTTAAAGCAACACATAAATCTAACATAATATAAGCCATGACATAAAGTATAAGAATAAACGTGATTTCAATCACAAATGCCTCAATCCATTGTGACTTCAAAATTTTATTACAAAAAATCAAAATTGATCAATGATGTTAATAATTATTTGGGTGTTGAATCCAAACTCCGCATATTATGGCAAATAAAAGTAAATAAATATAAATAAAAGTTGTTTCTCGACTTATAAGTTAGAACAGTAAAGATATATGATTTTCTAAAGCTTATGTGACGATACTTTTCTAAATTTTGCAAAATGTAAATACTTGGACCTATAAAAACCATATTAGTTTGCAAGGGGAATCACTAGTGAACAAATAAAAATGAACTCACCAGCAATGAATATAACAAGGGACGAAAAAGAGAAACATAAAAATAGGCACAATCCAACTCAACAAACTAATATGGTTTTTCTTGAGCTATTCCTGCAACCATAGGAATTAAAGGAGGGAAGCAAAATAAATAAAGGAGAGAAGGTACCAATAACAACAAATTATACGCACTTGCAAGATAGATCACTTATCAAATTTCCCATAAGAGGCTTCTTTTCTCACAACTAATTTAACCACAAGCAATGATTGAGAACTGAGAACACAATTGTAAATAGATTGAAACACACTAACATGTAATTCACTTTTATATTTAGAAAGAGTATAAAGGAGCTTCTAAATTTCAAGTAATCACTAATCATAATTTCTTACTTTTAGAGTTCTTATTGTAGAGTGATAAATAAAAAACACACATAGATTGATGATACTCACATCTTAACATACGAACATGTAATCCACTTCTATATTTAGAAAGAGTATAAAGGAGATTTTAAATTTCAAGTAGTCACTAACCATAATTTCTTATTTTTAGATACTTATTGTAGAGTGATAAATAAAAAACATTACTCTAATTTTTGCCATAATAATATGAGTATATACTTCACTGCATGACTCGTACTAACTAGCCTTACCATAACATTATTTTTAGAAGTGTATTTACAAATCTTTCATTTCAAACCTTACCAATTTCCTAATTTTGGGGCCATGTGTAACATCTTAATTGAACTGCCTTCGTTTTCTTGTTGATGAATGGGAGAAGCGACACCAAGCATAAGTAACAATTTTTTGGGCATAGTTTTATATACCCAAAAAAACATTGTTTGTTTATGAATAATATAGGTGAGTAATCTCACTAAGGCACAAATTTTAAAAAAAATTATAAATTCATCATGCAGCTTAACAAATTCCAGCACATGAATGTTTAATATTTAACTGTCCATAAGGGTTAATAATATATTGTTTTCAGTAATTCATCCGCAGCTACTAACACAATTCCATCGAATCTTAGTTATAGGAACAGGGGTGTGATAGAAAAGATGAGGAATTAGGGAGGGGGGATTTGAGCCTTATACTATTGCGATTTTTAGTAGCATGCACTAATGTGTCCAAAGCTTTTTAATCATTAAAGAATTAGGCATCTTTTGTACCAAATCATTCCTTCACTGTATCATATAAACAAGAAAACAATTATTTACAGCTTCTAAGAAGAGAAACTCAGCTGCCACAAAAAGTGGTAGCAGGTGATATTTAAAGCTTCAAAGTTCATAGAGCAAAAGAAATAACAGAAAAACATCAACTAGCATCTTCTTGAGTTACCTTGCTAAGTTTCTAAGCATCTTTATACTATATACAGAATCATACATCAAAAGTCATAGCACTTACAAACCCAAGGACTTTCCCTCGAATCATTAACAACAGCATTGAATGTGCATTATTTGTTTGTTTGTTGAACTTTGATGGGGAAAAGAGTAGCAGGTCCATACTCTTATGTTAAGTTTTAAAAAAACCTACTTTATTTGGTAGCTTCTCGATTTTTACTTTCTCTCTTATTTTTACCCCTTGGGAGTTGAGGGAAGGTTGGAAATACACATGATAGGAAAAGTCATGTAAAGACCTCTGATCCAATGCACTAATTTCATTATACACTAATTGTATAATTTCTCACCCTTAGGATACCAGCGAATGCAAAGAGCTTATAATTTAACACTACTAACATCAACAAGCACATGAGAGAAGAGAGCAGCCAATTCTGGCATGTATTTATGCAAAAATGGATCTAGTTAAGACAATAAATAAAGCATTTCAACATAAGAACAATAGGATATATAGAAGTTGCCAACAAGAATAACAATATATACATTCAAAAAGGATTCATCAGGATATGCAGAATGGAAAAGGACTGGCTTTCAATTTTATACATATGATATATTCTATATTCAGATGATAAAAAAAATTTTATGCAGTGTCTTGACCTGATCTTTTACATAAACGTCCAAGTTCATAAATGCTATGAGGTATTCAGTCAACCAACAAAATTACCATATGACACGGTAAGCTTGAGTTCTTTTATCAAGCATCTGAGCATAGAGACCAAGTGCCATACTAGCATCTCCATGAACATCTCCAAATTTTTAAGTTCCTACTTTGGGATTGATGTTAGACCATTTGTGTACCGCAAGTGCACGGGTCGTTCAAGTAATACAGATACGAAGTAAAAGTTTGTTCCCACGAGGATATATGATTTCTATTACTAAGTAGCAACCAATAGCTTAGCTAAATTCTATCCAAGGACATATGAAATACAAAAATGCAAATAATCTAAATCTAAACTACAAAAGTAATAACATAATGGTTTAGAGATCTAGAAATTCCTTCTTCATCTCCTATTTCATACTAATGATATGCAATCCTTATAAGCAACATCAATGATTAGTTAGTTAGCTTGAGAATCTGATTTAGTCAAAAGCCTATGTCTAGGTCGGTCAACCCTAGTATCATTTACCTAATCCACTATGTTTCTTATGTTTGCATGAGGACTAATATAAACTCCACTAATGAACGATCTATTCTCAAACACACACTAATATATGAGTAAAAGGTATATTTCTATTCCATTAGCGAATTAACTCATCCAAGCTAATTGAACTTGTCGAACATGCATCAACCATACCATGTTCATCTCTACAAATCCCTATGTCTAGTTCATTTGCATCAATTAAGATCATGCAATTGTTGATCAAACAGAAGCAAGCATTAAGCATAGGCATGGAAGAATAAAGCTAAATATCAATATATACTCAAAAGATAACATAAACATCAATACTCATATATAGATCCAAAGTATTTTCTAAATACAACTGCTAATCCATTGAACACGAAATTACAATAAAAAACTATGCTCAAAAAATAGGGAAGAGAAGAGAAACAAAGGAAGAAGAGGAAGGAATCCATGGATAACATCCTTGAAGCTTGAATCTCCTTCCATAAGGAAGATGGCATCCAACCTAACCTCCCTTGGCCTCCAATCAGCTCAGAAATGAAGAACAAGCCGCAACCTCTCTAAAACCTACGGAGCTCTCTAAAACTCCCCTCTAAAAATCTATTGAAATCTATTTATAGACTCAGCAAAGACAGAGGCACGCCGCGGCTTCACATTCCACGCCGCGGCGGGTATCAAATTAGGTCACTCACACCGCGGCATTGTTTTCCTTGTGCCACGATGTTCAATATTTCGTAGCCTCTGACTTTTGGTACAGGGGACACTCAATGTCACGGCGTACACTCCGCAGCGCCGTGACTAATTTGTCTGCAGAATTCTACAGCAAACACAGTTTTGCTGTTGTTTTTGCTCTTCTGGTTTCCTCTTAGGCTTTCTAATCAACTTTACAGCTCTTCCTACAATAGAGAAATCACTAAATTAATAACTAATGCAAAATCCACTTAATCAATAACACAATACGCATAGTTTGCTCAATAAGATACAGGAAAGGTATCAAAATTAGATATAACAAATAGAAGCATAAAACCTTCCAAATATGCATGAATAAAAGGACTTTAGCAATTTGAGAAATACATAAATGGGGTACAAATAGCTACACTTTGTGACGTTATCAATTGATCAAAAACCTGCAGTGCCCCTAAAATAATTGAGCTATAATTAATTAATATGATAAATCCAATGATATGACTTTTGAATTTTTCCACAAGTTGCAGCTTTACAGTAAAAGATATGTTGAAGAAGCTCTTTTCCAAACAAAAGTTCTAATTCTAAAGTAAGCTTGGGGCTAAGCCTCACACTTCAACTATAACATGATTTGAAAATTATTTTTAAGTATACAAAAACCAGAACTAGAATCAAATGTTTTAAAAACTTTCCTCCAACACATCATAGAACCATAACAGAAGGTTTCATTGTAAATTCAACCTCTAATCAAATAACATGCTCAAGAAAGATAACCTTCAACCATCATAGAAGAACTTTGCCATCATTTAAAATAATATTAGCAATTAAGCCAAGTGCCCCAGAGAATAGTTATTATATAGTAGCAAACACGTAAGACTTAATTTATCAGCACTAATAGAAAGAAAACAAAAGAAATAAAATGTTGATACCCTAGCAGACTTGTCTAGGGAGCCACTAAGGAAATGTGAACCATATGTGAATTTTGCAAGTGATGTTATTGTCTTTTTGTGGCAAAATTCCTTGTGTGACTCTTTAAGTAATTTTCCAATCTGTAAGTTCCAAAAGCAAGTCAAATAAAGTTAATTAAGTAACTAATTTTCCTGTTAGCAAAATCCAAAAGCAAGTCTAATACTAGCATATCACAAATAAATTCAAGACAATAAGAGAAGCTAAAGTGGAATAACAAGTAAAAAAACACTGCATAAAAATCTAAATGTATATTTTTTTCTTAAAATTCAGAAGAAAGGCAAATTAAGAAAAAAAAAAAAGAGATTCAAGCTTAAACAACCATACAAGTATTATGGGCACCTACCTCAAAATCCCAAAATGCGAGTTAGTGCATCTTCTCAAGCACTAATAATGGTTTTATTCAACTTTCCACAAACAACTCTATTTTATTTAAGTTTGCAGACACTTTCAATGCAGATCCGTGGTGGAGCAAATCCGGGGTGGGAGACAGATGTGGTGGCTATTCGCGACGTCGCCGGTCTAGTTCGAGAGGTTGTTTAGTGCTGGAGCAGATCCGATAGGTGCAGATCATGGAGCCTTACGGTGGACTAGAGAATGGGGGAATGCTGGGGGGATGAGGGGCTTGAGTGAGAGAGAGAATCAGATGTAGCTGGTCTGGTTCGAGCGGTTGTTCGGTGGTAGAGCAGATCCGGTAGGTGTAGACAGTGGAGCCTTACAGTCACTACAAAAAAAGTGGAGTTTAGCCACGATTAAAACCCTGACCAATTGATAAGAAAACCATGGCTAAAACAGGTTAGCCATGGTTACTAACACCGTGGCTAATCATGGCGTCGCCCCAATTCTGGCCATGGTTTTTTCAACCGTGGTAACATTAATTTAGCTACGGTTAGAATCTTAACTTGCTATGCTTTTGACCGTAGGTAATCATTGCAAAAGAAGTGAAAAAAATTCAAAGATAGCCATGGTTCAACCGTGGTTAAATTCGAGTTTAAAATAATTTTTTTACCCAATTTTTTACCCACATTTTAACCGTGGTAATATGAAGATTAGTTTCAATTAGCCACGGTTTAACCGTGGCTAATGTTATCTTTTTTTAAAAAAATAATTTGTTGATATTTTTCATAGTTCCCCTTATATCAATTCATATTTAGAAATTTAAATGTAATATTAAAAGTCAAAACATTAGCTAATAATAGTCAACCTCCAATCTTCCTGCCTTAATTAACCAACTCCTTCCATTTCAGACCAATGAACTATCCTTCTCATACAAGCAGCCACCATAACACAATCCTATGGTAATCATTACAAGTTCTATGGGCATAACACTAATTCAATATCCTAGAGGTAATGTCCCATAAGAAAATGACCCAGAACCAATAGAAAACGTAATGAAGTTTTTGATCAGTTAGCACAAGATACATATTAGAATCTAAAGTAATATTATTTCTCAACTAATAGAATTGATCAACTGAAGTCATCATTCTCCCTAACAAGATTATTTTAGTATGTCCAAGATTGCAAGTGTCAAAGTGTGTAATAATTTTTCTTACATAGTAGGCCTTTCATAGCAAACTATACAAGCCAAGTAAGCATTAACACAACAACTAACAACAGGCCATAAAATCTTTTTGAAATGTCACACCAATGCACTCGCCTTGGTCATTGAATGTCGGGCCTCCACTATTACCTAAAATTTAACAGGTGTGAGCTACAGCTATCACATCAATGTATAATAATTTTGTAAGAGAGGAAGAAGTTATTACAATACTGGGTAGTAGTTATACTATTTAGAATAGGAAAAGGTAGACTAGACAAAAAAATTACTGGGGAGGTGAAACTAAAAGTTAAACCACTTTAAGATATACTGACCAGGATTTATTGCTGCATCAATTTGAATGCCCAACAAATCAGACGATCCATGAGCATATGATGTGACCTGATTACAGTTTTTTTCAATAACTGAGCACTAAAATCCTAGAACAAAACAATTTGATTGATTTCACAACAGATGAAATGGTAAATTTCACGTTCAAGACATAAAACCTTTATACGAGAGACAACTCCCTTTATCACTGAAATTGTGTCTCCTCCAAGGGGATATCTTATAACAGTTACAGAATCATACAAGTTAGAAAAAAGTATAAAGAAATCTCAGTCCAAACTCCAAACCATGCAAACAGTTGTGCTAAATATCAATGTCTCAAGAACATTCCCTTGTCAGTTGAATATTATCATTTGGTGAAAAAAAAAGATTGGAATACTTAATATGCTATACTTAATATGCAGGGGTAACATGCATTCTACAATTGATTCAATGAAAATTTATAGCATGGTATAACTTACAATTAAACCCTAGAGATATCAACTTTCTGTACACTTATACATTTTTTGTAACTAACTCATTAATACTTTCATGCTTCTTACCCTCTGCTCTTAGCATGCTATCAAGGAAAAATGAGATAATCCTACTAAGCCAGATATGTTAAACAAATTGTTCTTGACACACAAAGGTTGACCAGATACAAGCATACTGAGAAAAAACAAGGATAACTCATTCATAGGAGACGTACCTTAGCCACATATTTTGTATCATCCCCTCTTCTCTTGACTTTAACCTGAAATTATAGGAAATGTATTAAATATGTAAGTCCAAATTAAGGGAATCAATTAAGCAAAATATATTAGGCAAATATAGTGTCAAACTGAATCAATGATGACTATACCTTCACTACTCTCACTATTTTAAGTCTCTATGGTACACGCCCACAAAATCTTTAAGATTTTCAATGACAGATCAAATATATGATCAACAAAAAGTGATTAGTGGACTTACCTGGAGTTGAACAAATTGCAGAAGAGGAACCCTAATTAATCTTTAAAATAGAATAATACCCCTATCAATCTTCATAACAGAATAGTACAATTAGAGATGACTTAAATTTAATTAAAATGGGAAAAAATAGTTTATTTTAAGTATCACTAATTTGATAAATAGTTTAATTTTCATACCTAGTTGCTCATTTATCTGAAAACTTTGATCATAAGTGTAGGCATATACACTTTGTTATAGAAAAATATATAGAAGAAGAAGAAGAAGAAGAAGAAGAAGAAGAAGAAGAAGAAGAATAAGGGAAAAATCTAAAAAACCCTTGTACTATATACTATGTGTACTTTAGTCTTGTTACTTCAAAAATATGTAAAAAAGACCTGTTACTTTGCGTTTTGTGCAAATAAGTACAAAAGAGTAACGCGCACGTGCGTTGCACGTGCGTGTCTGAATTTCGGAGTGCCAAACGCGGTCTTCTTCTTCCTCTTCTTCTTCGTCTAAAAACCCTATAACTCCAAAGCTCCAAGCTAATAAACCTTGAAACCCCAGAGTAGAAACCCATCTGGGCGGATCTGCGATGGGGCGGCTGGACAATGGGTCGTATGGACAATAGAGACCCATGGGTGCATCGTGGTTGGGGAATCGGTGGCGGATCTGGGCGACGCGACAGAGCTTGTGGGTTGCAGATCTGGAACAGTGGTGCGCGGTGGTGGTTCGGGCGAGGTGGATCTAGGTTTTTAGGTGTTCTGTTTTGGATTTGGGTTTCTGAGATTGGACACCGAAAATTGAAATCTCAAAATTTTCAAGCCCTAAATCCTGAGATTCACGTATAGAAATTGAAACCCCTAATTTTTTTACCTCAAATTTTGCAGGTTTTCACCCCCATTTTTGTAGGTTTTTAGCTGGGCAAGAGGCTGAAGAAGACCGTGTTTGGCTCTCCGAAATTCAGACACGCACGTGCAATACAAGTGCACGTTTCCATCCAAAATGTAATGTCTGTTACTATTTTGTACTTCTTTGCACAAAACGCAAAGTAACAGGTTTTTTTTGTACATTTTTTAAGTAACATAACTAAATTGCACATGACGTATAGTACAAGAAGTTTTTTAGTGTTTTCCCTACTACTACTACTATTACTACTACTACAACACGCAAAGTAACAGGTCTTTTTGCACATTTTTTAAGTAACATGACCAAATTACACATGGCGTAACTACTACTACTACTACTACTACTACTACTACTAGTAGTAGTAGTAGTAAGTAAGTAACGCAATGTGTCTTTTTTGCACATTTTTTAAGTAACATGACTAAATTGCACATAGCGTATAGTACAAGGAGTTTTTTTAGTGTTTTACTACTACTACTACTACTACTACTACTCTTACTACTATAGTACAAGGACTTTTTTAGTACTTTTACTACTACTACTACTACTACTACTACTACTACTACTACTACTACTACTACTACTTTTTAGTGTTTTCCCTACTACTACTACTACTACTGTATAGTACAAGGAGTTTTTTTAGTGTTTTCCCTACTACTACACGCACTACTACTATCACATGTGTGTTTTTTTGTTGGCACAACACCATTAATATATGATTGATTAAAAATATAACATGGGAAACGTTATGAAGGGAAGAAATCACGTATTGTTGAACCTTTATATTATAAAGTATTCCCTAACTTGCACTTGCACAACCTCTTAGTAGCTTTATTAATTTATTTAGCTCCCAAGTTGCATTACATCTGTAGATAGATAGCAGAGAGTGATGGCTTGGACAAGAAAAGATAATAGACGATTTGAGGATGCTCTTGCTGTTTAATTATTTAATTAAAATTTGAAATTTCATATTCAAATCAGATCCTGCACCCCCTTTCCTATTTTTTTTCATTTTGTAACAGTCTCAATAGCATCAACAATCACCAAAATTTGCATGATAAGTGCATACATGGATTTCATCTAAAATAAATGTCCAATTAAATAGGAAACAAAGAGACAGAAGAGATGAATAACAATGGTGAAGTAGCATCTATATCAAGTTTAAAAGAATATTTAGTAGCCCAAGAAGCATTATTAGTAGCCTTAGAAGCATTAGTAGTAGCCTTAGAATAGGTGGTATAATAGCACATGAGCAAGAAGCCATAACCCCACACCATAGAATCCTACACTGTACCCATCTCACTGGCAGAAAAACATCATCTTGTCATTATCTGAAAATCTAATCTATCCTTTCAAAAGGTTACTTTCTTTCATTAAGACGAAAATTTATATGCCAGCAAAATTCATACTTCCTAGGCGTCCTATATTAAGTCACCCTATGATAGGAACAATATTGGAAACATGTTGGCAAATTAGATGCTACATCAATATCTGCCCAGGTCCAAGAACAAATTCTAAACAAAGCAAAGTAGTAGTTTTACCCCTAGAGGCCACTCAAGCCAGATAAAGTAATGTTTCCAGCTAAGTCATGCATTATTATGTAATCTCATATCTCGTAGATAAAAATTTACAATTGATTCATAAATTGGTCGCTACAGTAAATACATTTAAAATAATTGTACTAACTATTACTGGTAGTGGCAGGGACGGACCCAAGTAGAAAAGAGTGGAGACTCATGCCCCTACTCAACTTGTAAACTTTTTTTTGATTTTATATATATATTTGTCTTTTTTAATCTTTTGCATATATATAAAAATAATTTTTGCTCCCAATACCTAAAATAATATTGATAATATTATTTTTGTCCTCAATACTTAAAATTTTTTAGTCTGTCACTGGGTAGTGGTAGATTTTTTGTAACCTACCTTCTCTTATTTCATTTTCATTACTTCTTGTTCTATATCTACCTTTATAGTGATCAACAAAGAAAAGTCATTCATTTTTTAGAGTCAACTTTCGGATTATAAGGTTCCATTTTAATTGTTCCTTGTTTTGTATCTATGTTTATAGTGATCAGCAATGGAAAGTCATTCCTTTTTTAGAGTCAACTTTATGTTTATAAGAAATTTCATTTTTATAATTGTATTTCTTTTTTCACTGATGTTATTGTAATGATAATTTGGATTATCACATCTTCTAGAACAGAGAGTTTTAATACTTGTTATAAATAGCATTACTCGTAAAAAGTTGAAATAGGATTGACATCAGGAAAATGAATTTTCTGCTTGTTAAGAAATCATATAGCATATATAAATTTTTCAATTGATTCATAGATTGGTGGTAGATTTTCTGTAACCTACTCTGATTCCATTGTTATTGTTCCTTGTTCTGTTTCTATGTTTATTGTGATCAGCAAAGGAAAGTCATTCTTTTTCTAGAGTCAACTTTCTGTTTTTGGTTGTGCCTCACTTTGTCAGGAGCCAAGTGCCTTCAATATTTTAACTAAGCAAGAAAAAGAAAACAAGCAATTTCTATAAAATATGATAGTCGCGAGGCTTCCAGAATTGAAATTAAACCTTGCTCTCTCACTATATTGAAATTCAACAAGCAATATGATAGTCGAATAGCTTAGCTGACCTAAACCTCACTTTCTCTCACTATCCTGTAATAATCACTACAATTGAAATTAACTATTACTGAAATCACCAAACCCCTAGAAAAGCGATTACCTCCCAAAATAGAATCAAGAGAGCAAAAATGGAAGAAAGCTTCCAATGAGCTATCTGTAAACAACGATTATGACAACAAATGAGTTTTCCTAATATTCTATTCCCCTAATTAAACTGTGGCTCATACCTGAACGAGGAATGACTGTAAGTGGCTTACTGGTGAAAAACGAACCATGAAACCGAAGGCAACAACGGCTATGACAACGATTGATTGGAGAACGATGGGGTTTCAGTGGCTGGGATGCAATGAGATTGGGAGAAAAAAGAGAAGGGGACGAGGACGAACACGGTGCGTGGGAGATGGAAAAAGAAAAAAAAAATAAAAAACTTAAGAATAATAGGGAGGGAGATGGAAAAAGAAAAAAGCGGGAGAAGAGTGGCGCGTTACTTTGCCACAATTGTCCAATTTCATAGCAGATTTGAGTTATTTTAGTTGAATTTGCTACCGTTATTATAACCGTGGCTAAAAAACTGTGGTTGAAATCTTTTTTTTTTTGTATTGGGTGGACCAGAGAATTGGGGAATGAGGGGGGGGAATAGGGGCTGGAGTGATAGAGAGAATTAGATGGAGTTGTGGAAAATATTTGGGAAAGGGTCATGTTTGCTGCTTGAATACGGGGAGAAATATTTTTAGAGATGAATTTTTGATCTCGAATTACTTATTTATTTTTTTATAAATATTTTTGTTTAGAGACCGAAATATCGGTCTGTATTTTTTTTTAATTTTTTTAGCTACAGAATTTCGGTTTCTATTGATTTTTTTTGTAAATTTTTTTATTTAGAGACCAAAATATCAATCTCTAATAATAAAATATATTTTTATTTTTTAAAATTTTTTATAACATAAAATCAATTTTTAATTCAGTCTCTAAAATATTTAGAGATCTATTTTATTTCGATAGATATTTGATTTTTTTTAATCGGTCTCTATTTCGCTTTTATGAGATCGAAATAAATCAATTTCTAAAACTTAAATTTTTAATAGTGTATAGTAAATAAAAAAAATATTTTAAACTAAAATTATATATTATAAATAATCAAATAAAAATTAGTCTCATGAATATATAAATAACCTATGATCTCACAAATTTATATATATATAAAATAAAGAGAATGATATATATGTTATTTTATATAATTATATGTTATATTCTTTTATTTTTTTTACTCAACTCTCATTATTTTTTTTCTTCATCCAAATAATAAGAAAAAAAATATTTTTTTTTCTTCATTTTCTCTTCTCTCTATTTTCTTTTTTTCTATTTTCTCTCTTTCCATTTTCTCACCACATCCAAACAAAAGGTAAATCAACTAGATGGCAGCTAGCTTTCACGTACATTGAGAGCTTGCAACCAGGTTGTGGGGTGCAGAATATTGAATTACAATTTGTAATTATCAGCATTAACAATTTTCTATATATCAATCATTTCAAATCATGGTCTAATGATCCATGATTGTACTTGTTTAAAAAAAATTAACTTAATTTTCTTGAAGTATTAGTCTAGACCTATAATGATGAAAAACATGATGAATATCCTTATTTTCCCAGAAGTTTCTTGCCGATATGACCTTAACTCTCTAACAAAAAAATCAATTCCAACTTTGTAGCACCTTACAAGAACAAGAATGATTAGACATTTGAAAAAACATTTGACAATTATCGTAGTTGGACTACATTCTTTTTCAAGGATAATCAATCAATTTTTGTCCTTGACGTGTATGGCTATAATTTCAAAACAGCCGCACATATAGATTAATAATAAACTTGATTACAATGATTTCTATTATGAGAACAATTGTGGTTTAAGATATAATTTTGTAAAAGCATGCTTCTTATAAAAGTTATTTTAATATGATGATCAAATTATTTTTCTATATATATGAAGACCTATTTTATTTTATCCTAACTCTTAATATATTATATATATATATATATACCAGCTTAACAAACAATAAGTTTTATATTAAATTAGTGTTAATGAGTTATTTCATATATATATGAACATTAATCATTTTATGAAACTGTACCGATACTTAATTGCATTATATTTATCTAATGAAAACTTATACCAAGAATAATTGTATGTATCTATCATAACAATCACGTATGAATATGGAAAGCAATATGCGCGTTGCATATACGGTTGAAACTTGAAATTGCATAGGCAAAATTATATATCCCTAGCGGTGCCCATTGACACAAAGGAGCAGATTCAATTAAAGCCACTATTAAGTTGGCCAAGACAGACAATATCGCAAAAGTTAACAAATGGTAACCAAACTGATAGAGATTGGTGTGCGTCACTTTCTTGGAATTTCTCTTTTGGAGGCTGCTGGATGAGCACGATAGCGAGGAATTTGTGCGTATTATAAACAATGTTAATAGTAATTGTAATTCTCAGTGTTGTCATGAGTCACGTACTTTAATGAAACTATTATGTTGGACCCCATAAGGGATAGGGTGTGGACCAATCTTAGCATCAATCTCTTGTAGTGACATAGACGGATGATTGTTTTTTTGTTTCCTTTCTGAGTTTCAAATCCATTTATCAACTCATGGTAGAGTACTTGTTTGGCTTTAGTGACGAATTTGATGTGATTCAATTTATGTGTGTGTGTGTGACTTTTTTTTTTTTAAGTACAAGTGGAAACCTATGAAAAATGCACCATGCACCATGATTTTTGTAAGAGTCGGCTCAATTTGAACTATTATTATAGGTCTCTTTCATAGAATAAGCACAAGGGCCAAGCTTAATTTAAAAACAAAAAAACATGTTTCATTTGTTTAATTTTTACATTGTGGTTTCATTTTTTTTTTTCGGGTGCAGGTTTCAATATTTATTTTATGGCTTAACTAATTGATTATGTAATCAGCTATTGTTAGCGTGTAGAGGGCAACCATATGGCACGTCCGCATGCGTTAGAAGTTTAACAACAATAAGTATCATAAATAAAGAAAGTAGAAGGAACTTATATCATCATATTTAGAAAGTATAAGTTTCAATTGTGATACATAAGTTAAAGTAGGGCTGGATGCAACTGTTTAAGATTGAGATTCGTTCTTGTACAACATAGATATTCAAATTCATTTTGGATTACATTCTTGAAGGTTGAAAATGAAAGTAATTAAGCCAAAGAATAGAAAAAGGAAGATATTTCATAATCCAGAAACTTCTCCATTTTGCTAACGTTTTTATATTAATTACTATTATCAGAAAACAGGTGACTACAAAAAATAATTTTTTTTAATAGAAGCAGCAAATTCTTCACATGATATCAGCAACGCACAATGGTTTTATGTGTATATATATGGTACAATGCAACTTTTCGTTAAAAAAGGATATGGATGTAAGATTTGACTTGTCTAAAATAAGGTGTGTACTTTAAAAAATAAAATACATGATTTTAATTGTTGATAAAAAAATTAAGTATTTAAGGTTTTACATGATACATGTATAATAAATTATACATATATAATAATTTACTCTTTTAATTATCTCATTAATATTAACGATTACAACTCTATAATTTACACTTTTTATTTTAGAGGAGTCAAAATCCCGTAAAGTATACTTAGTAATTAAATTCTTTTATCTTTTTATTGATGTAATAATTAGTGGACATAAGAGCCACCAAACACTCATCATTATGCCACACTAATAATGGAGAAAGCTTAATGAATGGCCATTATGAAGCCATTAATTGTGGCTGAAATTTTAGAAGATTTTAGACCACATCTTGATCATGGAATTTAGCTATAAATAGCCATGTTTAAGGCCTTACTAAGACACACTAAAAACTCCAAGCTCTAGGAGTTCTCTCTTCTTAATATTTCTCTTCATTCTCTTGTTCTAAAGTGAGAGAAAGTTCTAATAGTTAGAGAAAGTTTTGGGTTTAAGAGAGGCTTGAATTAGAGTGATTTTGGATGTAATTGGGTGCTGGGAACTGAGTGAGCTTGTAATAATCTTCTTTTGTCATAGTGGAATTTTTCTCGTTACTCTTCGACCGTGGACGTAGGCAAATTGCCGAACCACGTTAATTCTCGATGTCATTTTCTCTATTATTTTTTTCTCTAAATGGGCCTTTCGCTGCAACAAACTGGTATCAGAGCTCTCAGAGCTCTCAGATAAGGTGTCGGATTTATAGGAAAATTCTTAGTATGCTTTGTGGTTGCAGTATTGTCTGATCTTCCACATCAGAAAAGAATTATTCTTGTTCCTAGAAAAGTGTGGTAGTGTGAAAATGCATGTCTAGGAAAGTTTTGGCTAAGGAAAGACTTGGTATTTAAGTGTGTTACAGACACTACCTCTCTTTCATGGGAACTTACCTGGTGTACTATTCACGGACTACGACATTGTTCCAGTATACGGTATTGTTCACCTATACGTTACTATACGGTCATCGTGGCGAGTGCTAAATTTGATTTGGAGAAATTCAATGGAGAAAATGATTTCAGTCTCTGGCGGCTGAAGATGAAAGCGTTACTGGTTCATCAAGGCTTGGGCAAAGCCTTGGAAGGTAGAGACATGCTGCCACAAAGTCTAACCGACATCGAGAAAAGCGAGATCTTGGAAAAAGCACACAGTGCAATTTTGTTGTGCTTAGGAGATGAAGTTCTACGAGAAGTGTCGAAGAAAAATACACCGCTGCTTCATTATGGTGAAGCTGGAAAGCCTGTACATGACGAAGTCGCTCACCAATAGGCTGTATTTGAATGAAAGAATATATACTCTTCAAATGCAGGAAGGAAAGCCTATAAAAGAGCACCTAGACGAATTTAATAGAATTATTCTTGATCTAAAGAATATTGATGTTAAAATCGATGACAAAGATCAAGCAATTCTTCTACTATGTTCCCTTCCAAGTTCTTACGAGCACTTTATCGACACCATGATGTATGGTCGAGAAGATCTTACCTTGGAGGAAGTCAAGGCTGCGTTGCACTCGAAAGAACTGAAGAAAAGAGTATCAGATTCAAAATCTGAAGGCTCGGGTGAAGGTCTCTTTGTTAGAGGAAGAACAGAGAAACGAGATCAAAATAGTTGCAGAAGCAAATCTAGGTCAAAATCCAAAGCGAGACCTAGAAAATTTAAATGCTTCCACTGTCACAAAGAAGGGCATATAAGAAAAAATTGTCCAGAGCGCAAAGGAAAGGAAAAGATCTCTGAATCTAGAAGTGCGGCTGTAGCAGATGGCTACGACAGTGCAGATGCTCTCATAGTCTCAGATCATGACTCAAAAGATGAATGGATTCTTGATTCTGGATGCTCATATCACATGTGTCCCAATAAGGATTGGTTTACCACTTACCAACCCTTAGATGGGGGCAAGGTCCTTCTAGGAAATAATGCTCCCTGCAAGGTCGTCGGCATTGGCGCAGTTAGAATCAAGATGTTTGATGGAATCGTGAGGACAGTGACGGATGTAAGGCATGTTCCAGAATTGAAGAAAAATTTGATTTCCTTGGGAACACTAGATTCAAAAGGTTATAGCTACAAAGGTGAAGGTGGAGCTATAAGAATCTCTAAAGGCGCTCTGATTGTGATGAAAGGAAAGAAAGAGAATAGTCTTTATGTACTACAAGGAAGCACAATTATAGGTACTACCGCTGTCTCCTCAATAGCTGATTCTGATGTCACCAAGTTATGGTATTTGCGAATAGGGCATGTCAGTGAGAGAGGTCTAGCAGAGTTGAGCAAGCAAGGATTACTCTGTGGTCAACAAGTTGGGAAGTTAGATTTCTGTGAACACTGTATATTCGGAAAACAGTGTCGGATAAAATTCAACACTGCAGTTCATCAAACAAAAGGCACGTTGGATTATATACATTCTGACTTGCGGGGTCCTTCTCAAGTACCTTCTCACGGTGGTGGCAGATACATGTTAACCTTCATTGATGATTATTCAAGGAAGGTTTGGATCTTCATTTTGAAACATAAAAATGAAGTATTTGTCAAGTTCAAACAGTGGAAAACCTTGATCGAAAAGTAGACTGGAAGGCAGATCAAGCGACTGAGAACTGACAACGGTTTGGAGTTCTGTAGCGGAGAATTTGAAAAGTTTTGCAAGGATAATGGTATCGTCAGACACCATACAGTGAGGCACACTCCATAACAGAACGGACTTACAGAGCAAATGAACAGAACTTTACTTGAAAGAACCAGATGTATGCTGTCAAATGTTAGATTACCAAAAGCATTTTGGGCTGAAGCTGTCAATACAGCATGTTACTTGATCAACAGATGTCCATCAATGGCCATTGGTTTCAAAACTCCAGAAGAGATGTGGTCAGGTACTCCTGCCAATTATGAAAATTTAAGGATATTTAGTTGTCCTGCATATGCTCATATCAAAGAAGGAAAACTTGATGCAAGAGCATTGAAATGCATTTTTCTTGGATATCTTGACGGTGTGAAAGGATATAAGTTATGGTTGCCAGAGAAAAGAAAATGCATTATTAGCAGGGATGTTACCTTTAATAAAGCTGAAATGCTAAAGCCTCATAAAGAGTCATCAAATGAAAACAAAGATTCTAATATCTCGAAAAAGGTGGAGCTTGAGGTGGAGTCTTCCAAAGAAACCTCATTGGATCAAGTTCAAGAAGAAGAAGAACAAACCCCACTTGAGGATTCAGACACACAACAATTGCAACACTATCAGTTAGCTAGAGACAGGCAAAGAAGAGAGATAAAACCTCCTTCGAGGTATGGCTATGCTGACTTGGTAGCATATGCTCTAAATGTTGCTGATAATATCAACAATTGTGAGCCTCAGTCATACCAAGAAGCTATCAGTAGCAAAGAAGCTTCTCAGTGGACTGTTGCAATGACAGAAGAAATTGAATCTCTTCATAAGAATCATACTTGGGTTCTTGTTGAAAGGCCGAAGACTCAAAAGATTGTTGGATGCAAATGGGTCTTCAAGAAAAAGGAAAGAATCCTTGGAATTGAAGATGCAAGATTCAAAGCGAGATTAGTGGCTAAAGGTTTTACACAAAGAGAAGGTATTGATTTCAATGAAGTCTTCTCTCCTGTGGTAAAACATAGCTCTATTCGCATCCTACTTACCATCGTAGCTCAATTTGATCTAGAACTTGAGCAGTTAGATGTTAAGACAACATTCTTGCATGGCGAGCTGGAGGAACAAATTTATATGAAGCAGCCTGAGGGATTTAAAGTCCAAGGGAAGGAAGACCATGTTTGCTTATTGAAGAAATCTTTATATGGCCTAAAACAGTCTCCCAGACAATGGTACAAGCTGTTTGACACTTTCATGCTTGGAAATGACTACTGCAGAAGTGAGCATGATAGTTGTGTCTACTACAAGAAGCTTGCAGATGAGTCATTTATCTATTTGCTCCTGTACGTTGATGACATGTTGATCGCCTGTAAGAACATGTCTGAAATAAAGAACTTGAAAGCTCAATTGAGCTCAGAGTTTGAAATGAAGGATTTAGGAGCTGCAAAGAAAATTCTGGGAATGGAGATTCACAGGGATAGAAAAGCATGGATGCTCTTTCTGTCACAAAAGAAGTATATTGAGAAAGTGTTGGAACGTTTTGGCATGCAAAATGCTAAACCTGTCACTACTCCATTGGCGGCCCATTTCAAACTTTCAGCAGCCTTTTCACCACAAACTGAGGGTGAAAAGAAGGAGATGTTAGATGTACCTTATGCTAGTGTAGTTGGCAGTCTCATGTATGTCATGGTATGCACTAGACCAGATATTGCACAAGCAATAAGCGTGGTAAGCAGGTATATGGCAAGTCCTGGTAAAGTTCACTGGAAAGCTGTAAAGTGGATTTTGCGCTACCTGAAAGGTACCACGAATATAGGCCTAGTGTATAAAAAAAATCAAAGATGTCGGGAGCAAGATCACCGGATACGTTGACTCAGACTATGCCGGATATCTAGATAAGCGAAGATCACTCACTGGGTATGTCTTTACACTGTGCGGTTGTACTATTAGTTGGAAAGCAACGCTACAATCAATTGTTGCTTTGTCTATAACTGAAGCAGAGTACATCGCAACAACAGAAGCTGTAAAGGAAGCTATTTGGGTGAGAGG
This sequence comes from Ormosia emarginata, assembly GCA_029884605.1. Taxonomy (NCBI): domain Eukaryota; kingdom Viridiplantae; phylum Streptophyta; class Magnoliopsida; order Fabales; family Fabaceae; genus Ormosia; species Ormosia emarginata. Next base: position 792,669 of record JAQQTP010000054.1, read on the forward strand.
ACTGATTGAAGAGTTGGGTATACAACTAGAAGAAATAACCATCTACTGCGATAGTCAAAGTGCTATACATCTGACAAAGAATCCTATGTATCACGAAAGAACTAAGCATATCGATGTCAGAATGCACTTTATCAGAGATATCGTGGAAAGAGGAATTGTTAGAGTTGAGAAGATACCCACGGCAAATAACCCGGAGTCATGATGATGAAGCCAGTTCCGACAACCAAGTTCAAACATTGTTTGAATGTCTGAACTTGATTAGAGTTCAAAGACTCTAATGGACATGAAAGGAGAGCAGCAGAAGAAAAGCTATGGAGTCTTTCAGCCAAGGTGGAGATTTGTAATAATTAGTGGACATAAGGGCTACCAAGCACTCATCATTATGCCACACTAATAATGGAGAAAGCTTAATGAATGACCATTATGAAGCCACTGATTGTGGCTGAAATTTTAGAAGATTTTAGACCACATCTTGGTCATGGAATTTAACTATAAATAGCCATGCTTAAGGCCTTACCAAGACACACTAAAAACTCCAAGTTCTAGGAGTTCTCTCTTCTTAATATTTCTCTTCATTCTCTTGTTCTAAAGTGAGAGAAAGTTCTAATAGTTAGAGAAAGTTTTGGGTTTAAGAGAGGCTTGAGTTAGAGTGATTTTGGGTGTAATTGGGTGTTGGGAACTGAGTGAAACACTGAGTGAGCTTGTAATAATCCTCTTTTGTCATAGTGGAATTTTTCTCGTTGTTCTTCAACCGTGGACGTAAACAAATTGCCGAACTACGTTAATTCTCGGTGTTATTTTTTTTATTATTTTTTCTCTAAATGAGCCTTTCACTGGAGCAGTTGAGAAGGCAAATAACAGGCTTTTATGGTGTCATCCGCTTGTCCTCAATCAGAAAAAAAAATAAATAAAGTTTTTTTTGGTTTGATTCCATTTTTTTTATAATGGGGGAAAAGCCCGATTTCTTAGTTGCTTTTATTTTAAGCCTCTTAAGATAATGTTGAATAGCATACTTATTAAAAGTAAAAGACAGTTATTGATGACAAATCAGGTACAGATCAGACCAAAGAATTTAATGACTGAAAGAAGACATGTTTGATAATTTTAATCTGTTCAATTTGTGGCAATTAGATTTGGTCCTACATGCACCTTTAGTCACAAAGTACTTTTTACCCAACAACCACTTGATGTTTTGGCTTGCTTGTGTACCGCTAATTTTCGTCTAAAACCAACTATATATGTAATGAACACATTGCAAATGGACCCGTGATATCCCTAAAAAATATTTATTTAACACTTAATTAAATATGTATATGGCTTAGCTGAAGCAAGCAATATGCTCCCTCATTAATTGAATTTGGTATGATTGAAAAAAAAATTGTTATAATATATTACTAATATAGATATTGGAACTTATTACAACTTGATAAATTTATTGGCCCTTTATGCTCTGTTAACAGCCTTAGAACCGGTCAAATCCCATCCTTTCAAAAATTTTGATTGCTTAACTTTATCTTTTGAAAAATAAGAATATTGATGTGATCAACCAAATGGATTTGCGCCTATTCTCATTGTGGCCTTTCAGCGATGTGCTTATAGTTTAATATATGGTTATAGCATGGATAAATTAATTGCGTGAGACACGGTAACTAATTGAAACCTCCCACGAAGACCATGTTAAGGCTTAATTTGTAACACTACGTTTAACAAAAAAATAAACCTTATAAAACCCACCCCTTGCTCCGTTCAGCACCATCCATGCCTTATTTTCTTTTGTTAGCATTAATTTTACTCTTTCTTCAACTCTCTTTCATCTTTAAGTCTCAATCTCTCATTGTACTTGAGAATTTTTTTGGAAGATTTTTTTCACATACACCATTCCCCTCTTCCCTTCAAGCCACAGTTGTAGAGAGTTTTCAAAGTTTGGGCCGTTTGTGAAAGCTGCCGCGCTGTCTCTCCTTCAACTAGTTTATTTGACCTTCAAAGGTAAATCACCGATAAGCTTGATTAGTTAAATTTCTAAACTCTATTTTAGTTTGGGTAAACTTTTAAATAATGGATTTTTGTTTTGTTATTTAGAATTTATATGAGATTTAGGGAATAAATTAGGTAATTATGTTGTTTATTATTGATATATGAGTTGTAGGGATTTTTTTAAAAGGTTATATATAGAACAATATAGGAAACCTCTAGTTCAACCATGCAAATTATTGGAAGAAGACTCATTTATAACTCGATAAATACTATAAGTGGTTCTTATTTATTATGTCTATTTGAACTTGTCAATTTTAAATTGATTTTGTTATTAAGTTTGTAAATGTAGTAGAGCCTTAGAGACTTTTAAGATAAACACAATGTTTTATTTTTTTTAAAAAAAAAAAACTCACTGATGATTTTTGTACATTGTCATGAGATGATAGTTTTTATTATATTGAAATGTTTTAATATTGGTTTTGGACCAAAGATGGTAAATGTTATATATAATGATTTGTGCCAAAGATGATAATTGTTATGGGTATTGGCTTGATCCAATGATGATAATTGACATACACAATGATCATGTTCACGGAAAAGAAATTCTAATTTATTTGAGTGAGTTTTTTTTAATGTTTGAAATTGTTCTCTATGAAAAAAAAAGTTATCTTTATTTTGTTCCATTGAAAATTTATTTTCATCAAAGAATGATTGTTACATATTTTAAAAATTATATTTCTTTTATGGAGAAGATCTTGTTAGAACACTATATCTAACAATATTAAATATTAGTCTTGGTGTATCTAGGATTGGATTAAGCCCTAATTAACAGGGTATATGCTGACTCTCTATGTGTGTATGCTAGCACACATGAGTTAGTTATGATTTCAAGCTAAATATTCGTTAGTTCAAGCATTGAGTTTGTTAAATAACTAGTTTACTCACGAGCTGTGTGCTTATTCTATTTTAGTTTTGCATAGTAAATTCTTCCACATAAATTGTGTTTTAACTAGTTACATTATTTATTGAATTATTGAAAATTATTTTCCATGAACTATTTGTTACGTTTTACAATTTGAATTTTTATTGTGATTATTTGATTGGATTATTTTATTAAAAAATATTTTATTTAATTTGACATTTTACTTAATAAGAAAAATTCGTATCCTGCTTATCTTATTTTTGTTATAATAAATAGTAATTATTTATTGAGTTGTGATTCACTCAAATCATAATTATATAGTTCAGATAAAGGTAAAAGAGCTAACTTCCAATTTTACTCTTTCGATTTGATCAAGAGCGTTTAGTACATTTAGGATATCTATAGTACAGTTGAGTTGATTTGGTTATATATGAATGTTGATAGTATAAGAAATGTGACATTAAATTGTGTCTTGAAGCCGGTGATGGCTTCTGTGATTATTTTGAAAATTTGTATAGTTTACAGATTAAAGAATTGTGTAATCTGAGCTAACCGGTTGCCTATGTCATACGCCGGTTATGGACCCGAGTTCAGGTTGTGACAAGGCCTGTCTTTTCAGGAAAACAATGACAAGATAAAACAAATTAGGGGCATGACATGTATGGGTATGCAATTGTGTCATTTTCAGTAACTGCACCCATTTATTTAAAGCTGATTTATACCATTTCATGTGCTTGACCGTTCTCACAAGTTGTGTATATATTTTATAGTGGTTCTCATCTATAACAGGGTCAGTCTAACTTAGAAGCAAGGGATCGAATTATACATTAGGATCAAAAACCATTGTTAGGTGAAACGTTGATTGGGAGGATAGTGACCATTAATAAACTCTCCATCCTGATCCAATGAGCCTTAAAAAAATGCCGTCTGAATTGATTATATAATTCTTTTTCTTTTTTTATTTTGAACTGTATATAATTCTTTTTCTTGTTATGTATAATTATTTGTTAATTATAACTTAGATTAGATAAATCCATTATTTCCTGCTAACGTCTCTCGAATGTCAACAACTATTTTCAGTTTTTCTTCTTCGCCTGACTTGACCCGTGAAGCAGCCTACGTGATCTTGACTTTCTCAAAAAATCATTTCAATTTTTCAACCATGATGTAAAAAGAAATCGATAACATGTATATATATTTCCTCATATTTTCTTAATTTGATTAAAATAATTTACGTCCATTTCTTTCGTAACCAAAAAGTCTATTTAAAAAGCTATTTGATAGCTGATGCTGATGGTATAAGCTATTGAAATGGTAGATTAAAATGAAAACCATGCATTACAAAGTTTCTTTCTTTCTTGAAATATATTAAAACTTAAAAGTCATTCATTTCTCACAAGTCACGATGACAAATTTACATAGGCGTTTTGTTACTTTTGTTTTCTTCTTCTAACGTGTTGTTGGACATAAACAAATGGAGGGTCATAATTGAATGTAGAATTGCCCTTGATTCAAGGGGAAGCCTTACGTCATTTGATTAAAAATCTGGGTTAGACACGTAGTAGTATCAGAAATATTTGGCTAACCTAGACTTTGACTTCTGAGGGTGAATTATTAACAGAGCAGATATTAAAATGATTTACATGTGTGTGCTTTTCTTACCATTTTCAACAATTGAAATTTCTGGGGTTCTAGTAGAACAAAAACATTTGGTGGTTGTTTCTTCCTGACACGAGCCACAGCTATAACAACCATAAATGCTGAAATGTTTATTAGATCGCTTTGGATGAATTGGGCCAATCAACATAAGAGCCCATGTAATATTTATTGAATTATATGAAAGAAAACTTTCCAGCTTCTTACTCTGCATTAGTTTGAAAGTTTGGCTGGTTGACTCTTGAATGCAACACCTAAAACTCAGAGACGGATCTAAGGAAGGCGAGCATGCGCCTTGGTTTTTCTTTTTTTATTAATTTTTTAAAATAATAATAATTTAATTAAATTTATTTAAAAATAAAAAATAATTATATTAATTTTTTATAAAATTAATATTTATTATATTAATATTTTTATTTAAAAATTATATATATATTTAATTTTATATATTATTATTATACTTTAATATTTTTTTTATTTATAAAATATATATATATCTCTTATTTTATGTATAAATATGACACAAAGTTTTATTAAAAATACAAAATAAGAAAAATATGAATAATTTTTCAAACGAAAAGAATGTCAATATTATAAATATTAAACTCGAAGATCAAGATAATTATCTTAAAGATAAAAATAATGCAGCTTAAAAATTTATACTGATATGTATTTGAACGTGATTCATAATTATTTTATATATATTGATATTATAATTTGAACTCATTTTTTATTAATTTTTAATCTTTATATAATAAATCTATTAACTCCTCTCACTTTTAGCTTCATTCTCTTCTCTTTTTTAAAATTTATATATATAAAAACTTAATTTTACTTATAAATCATAATGTGAAAGATAAATATTATTGTAATGCATTTAATATCTAATATAAATATTATTTTTTTATTTTTTTACTTTATTCATAAATCTTTCTATAATAAAAGAAAAATACTTTTCTAAAGTAAACAAATAATAGTATATTTATCTTTAATTTAAAATAATATATTTTAATATTAATTTACTAAATAATTTAAACATAAATATATTTATATTTATTAACTTTAATTTTTTTTTTATATTTAATAATATAATTTATAATTTTTATGAATATTTTTTGAATCCGTCCTTAATAAAAATGTACTGTATCTATACTTTGACAAATTTTATCGTAAAATATTGTTGCTTTGTCACACATATTTATTTATTTTTGCTCATCTGGAACCTTAGGGAAATTGCGAGTAATAATAGCTAGGGCGAAAATAGGACAGATTGTTTTGCCTGAGAAAAAAAACGCCCTGAGATTTAGCAGGGATGCATACTATAAAGCACATATTAGTGTAGGTCCCACTTCATGTGTGGTCCCCCACACCACATTTTTATTTTTATTTTCTTCCCGATCTCTTTTGGGCTGCATCTATACTTCTTAGATAATTAAGTATTCTTAACATGATGAACGTGTGTTGATTTAAATAAAAAATTTGAATATTTTAAGTATATTATTTTGAATTTAATTTAAAAACTTATATGACTAAAAATAATATTATTAAAAAAAATTACTTAAATATTTAATTTTATTTTAAAAAATTAATCTCTTATTTTTTTATCTTCAATAAATGACTAAATGTTGATCAATATTTGAGTTTTGACTATAAAGATATTAATACGTGTGAAAGTTTTCTTTGAATTTCCATGATTATGGCCAAGTACTTGAGCTTGTGCTTATTTGTTTAAGAATCTGAGATTCAAATATCTTTTATTGACCGAGTTGGTGATTATTTGAACATGTGACTAATGTTATCATTCAATTGATATTGTGTTAAGATTGATTGGTTGACTTATTATATAAGGAAAGTATTTTATTAAGGGATATTACACTTGTAACACCCCAAATTTTCATATCTCTTAAACAATAATTTTTGATTTTTTACTTAATTTAATCTTTGTTTAGTAATTTGTCAAGATTGTAAAATAATTTTGTTTATTCCATCAATCAGTATTTGATCGTTTTGATGATTTATCATGTCATGAAAATAAAAATTTTGGTAGGAAAAACTTTACGTAATTTAATTTTTACCGTTAGGTAATTATTTTTAACTGATTTGATATTTGTCGCATTTTCTAATTTTTGTGATTTTTGTGAATGATTACATTTTTTTATTATATGGGCTCGGAAGGTCCATGAAAGCAAAAATTTTTCTAAGAAAAATTTTATGCTTGTTTCAAAACGGAGACAGTGATCTTACTAAACCCGAATCAGGAAACGCTTTTAAAAATCTTGTGTTTTGATCTTGTATTTAATTATTGATTAAAAATACAAAAAAATATTATTTAGGATACAAGAATAAATATTATTCAACAAAGATAATGACTTGATTTATACCCTTGGATGAGAATACTTATTGAATATTAATTGATTTAATCAAAGGTTAAACAAATTTTGGATAATAACCATTGATTTAATCAATGATGTGAGAATTTTTAGTTAGGAAGGCTTTGATATCAACCATAGATGTAATCAAAGGTGTAGAATTGGTCTTGAAAAATGACAAAGCACCATTTATAACCATTGGATTAGATTAAATCAAGGGTGGAGATTTAATCTTAAAAAGAAAAATTACATTTATGATCATTGGATGAAGAATCAATCAATGGTGGAGATTTGTCTTCTAAAGAAGTTACTAATTAGGGATTTAAGTTTGAAGAATTTACCCTTAATTTTGGAGACACATCTAGCTGTAATTTAGAGTTTAAAGAGAAAAATCCAAATTTAATTAGTTTCTAAAATTAAAAATCTACTAATCCTAACCATCAAGTAATCAATGGTTAGAGATGCTCAAATAATGGATAGAAAAGATGACAATATTAATGCATGCAAAATGCAAGAGGGGACGGTTTTTGTAGTATTATTTTTTGCATGCTTGATCAATTAGGCATTATATTGACCAATATTGATTACTTGCTCTACAAAGAGATGGATTGGGGGGGGACGGTTGAAGAAGCAAAGAAGAAAGGAGACCTTTTAGAATAGACTTTTTGCCAAAGAAAAATGAAAGAAAAACAAAACCAAGTGTCATGATCATTAATTGTTTTACTATTGATCATTAATGATCATGTTTGTCAAACTTCACTTTTTGCATGCTACGGCAATGCATTCTCTTGAATACCAAAAGAATTCATTTCTATACTTCATAATATCATTTCTTCACTTTTCACTTAAGATTCAAGAAAACCAAACCAAGAAAACTCCATTTTCTCTCCTTATGAAGACCATTCGGCCAAGCACTCCAATTCCCTCTTCCATCACTTTTTAATTTCATCCAACTTGATTTTCAAAACCTAAACATCATTCTAAGAACATCTCTAGTTATGAGTTTTTCCAAAATCATTCATCTTGATCTTCAAATCCAAGCTTCAAGTTTCTATCAAAAATAAAAAATTTCATCTTTGTTCTTCAAGATACACCATTCGGTCAAGTCTAAAACCACTCTCCAAGCTCTTTTAATTTCATCCAACCATAAATCTTGAATCTATATGATATTCTAAACAACTTTATGTTGGAGACTTTTTCTAAATCATTCATCTTGAGGAGTTTCTTCAAGATCAAAGTTATTGGATTTTTGAGGTGAAGTATAAGGAAACTTCATTTTCTTCTCTCTTTTTTCATGATGTAAACCATGTTTGATCCATGGTTCCTCTTAATCAAGCTTGATATGTTAATTAACTTGTGTTTTGTTTTGTATTTAATGGTGGTAAAGGACTTGGAAAAAGAAACAAATCAAGAAGCTTTGGAGGATCTTCAAGAGGTAAGAGGAGATCCATCTCACCAACCAAGCGTGGTGGTGAGAGATGGTATTTTATTTGATGGATGTGGAATCCATGTGAGGATTCATATCCATGGTCATGTAATTAATTTGTGGGTGTTTATGAGCTTTGATTAATTTTCTATACTTGATATGCTTTGCATGATTTTATAGCTTTTTGATGATATGTTTGATATGCTATACATGCTTTTATGGCTTTGATGGTATGCTTATATTATTTATGATGAAATATATATGTATATGCCCATGACTTGATGGTGAAAAGGAAATTGATTTTTGGCTCCAATATCCAAGGAAGAAGCTACGATTTTTGCCTTGATTAGGGTTCATGTTGAAAATTTTCAAGAACAAAAGAATTGATTTTTATCTTAGTAAATGGTGAATTTCAACAAGACACCTCAAGATAAGTGTTCACAAAATTAATATTTTCTTGAATGATTAAAATGGATGTTTAGAAAAGTAAGGAAAATAAACAAAGAATTTATTTTTCAAAGAGTACATGAATACGGTTTTAGAAGGATGTTTATTGATTTATTTTGTGTAAAAAATTTCTAAGTGTTTTACTAAACATGAGATTTAAATGAAAATAACAATGATAATCTTAAGGATTTGCAAAAAAAGTGAAAAAGGATTTGTAAGGAAAGTAAAAATGAATTTGAACAAATGGGTTTGGTTTTTATGACCATCGGTATTTTGGTTTTGAAAAACAAAGAATTTTTAATGGTTTTGTTTGTGTAAAACCATATCAAATTAGAAAAAAAATATTTGATGACTTCAATGGCCAAAGACTCTATGATTTTTTTGGAGGTTAGAATAATTTTGGTTTTATGAAACGAAGTAATTTTAAAGTGGAAACAAAATGTTTGAACAAAATATTTTAGTATAAGGATTTTGAATCAAAGTATTTTATCACTGAGAAATGAACTTTCATATGAAAATGAAAAAGAAAAGTTGTAAGGGTTTGAATCTTAATTTGTTTTGAAGAGAATTTATTTTAGAATTGATTTGGGAAAAATGGAGAATATAATGGTGTTTTGAAAATTACTAACGTATAACTTATTTTCAAGTTTTGAAATACGTTAGAAAATGTTAAGTTTTGAAACGTTGATTTATATCAATGGAAAAGTGATTTTTGTGGAGTATATTTTGAAAAGGATTCCTGAGTAAAGAAATGAAAAGATTTTTTAGTAAGGAAATGTGAAAAATACAAAGTTATATTATTTTGAGAAAAGTTGAAAAGGATTTTTTTTTAAGGTTAAGAAATATTTTACAGTAATGAAATTTGGTAAAAAATTATTTTATCCTAAAAATGTAATTTTAAAGCACGTGGTTTGAAATACAGTAAAATATTTCTAAATGTTTGGAAATACAAGTAAAATATTTCTATTGATTTTAAATATGTTAAAATATTTCTACTAATTTGAATTACGTTTAAATATTTTATGTAATCTAAATTACTATTGCAAAATATTTTTACGTGATGGAAAAGTGATGAATTATTTTTACGTGATGAAAATAGCGAAAAATTATTATGAGATTTGGAAAGTGTTTTAAATCTTTTGAGAATGATAGAAAATTATTTACGGGACGTAAAAGAATGATTTTTTTAAGTTATGCAAATTTGAAACAGTAGAAAAATATTATGCGATTTTGAGAAACATATATTTTTACGCGATTAAGAAAAATGTAAAAAAATTAGTACGTGTTTTAAAAGTGCAACAGAAGAGTTGCGATATTTTGAAAACGTAACAAAAATGTTATTGATATTAAAACGTAATGAAGTATGTACACAGATTGTGAAAATATAAAACGTTTGTAATTTTGAAACGTAACATAAGTGTTACGATATTTTGAAAACGTAATATAAACATTTTGGAATTGTGAAACCATAATAGAAACGTTTTGGAATTGTGAAAATGAAACGGAAATATTAAGCAATTTTGAAAACACGACGAAAGTGTTTTATAACTATGAAAATGTGATAACATGATTTTTTTGTCATGAAAATACAATTATAATTTGGTGCATTATACATGCATTGGGAAAAAATACGTTGAGGCATATGATACATTGAACAAATGAAATTGAAAAGATTTTACTTTGGGGTTGACTGACTGACGGATATTCGTGCATTGTATATGACCCTTGTGGTTGAAGAGGGAATGAGAATTGATAGTGAGGTCTATGATGGATCTTGGGGCGTCGGCGCGGCTCGACCATGGACGGCCAAGCGAAAGTACCCCTGTGCCACTTGGCGATTCCGTTGCAACGCATTGACGATACCCGACAAGAACACGATTCTTTTCTACGACTGGGAGATTGTCTTTGGGCTAAGGCTGACAATTGACCAGAGCATTCTCCTCGAAATTGTGAAAACCTCCATGGAGTTATTTTTGAAAAATTGAGTCTATGTGTACATGCATGAAACTAAGCATTTATATCTTATGATATATTAATTGAGGAATATTGGCTATGACAATTGTTTTGAATACTTGGATGATGATGATGATAATTAGAGCATTGTCATAATTGCTGTTTATGATAATTAAATTGATAAATAATTTGATGATGATAATTGATTAATATAGAATATATTATTGTAAGTCTGATATGATATCCCTGTATGATATTGTTGTTTGTGTTATCTCTGTCTACGCCATATGGTAGTCTTGGTGTAGGTGATCTCACCTCTTTGTTATGTTGTTGTTGTGTTGTATGCATCAGATTGTTAAAATTATACAAAGAAGGAATGAATTGTCTTAGACATAACGGGTGACAAATACCTCTGCGTTTGGAAACAACATCAGAGAATGACCTTTTCAGGTTTGATAGCTTACAGTGTTGATAAAGAAAAGATATCTGAGGACAAAGAACAGATGTAAAACAAATGTCTGATGCATCAAGAAGGAGACAAAAAGAAATAAGTATGTTAAGTTTTCTCGTTAGTGTTTATAGTCTTTATTGAAAAGGACCCGTCATAGGGTTTGCTTCTTGTTAAAAAAAAAAGTCTATTAGTATTTATATTTATTTTTAAATTATTAAATATTAATTGAAGGCCAATGTCAATATTGTATATGAACTTGTGCAATATATTTTTCAGTAATACTTTTGGATTATAGTAAGTTTATATTTCCGCAAGAAAGAAAATTTTTTTAAACCTACGTTTTTAACTCAAACCTTTTATGAAAACATTTTCAGATTATGAGTCGGAAGTCAGACATGTGATACCCTAGGGAGGGTGTTACAACACTTATCATCGATAAGGTGTCAAGAGTAATGAAAATACTCCATGATGATTCACTAGCTGTTTTACATTTATTGGAGAAGGTTTTGAACTTTAATTAATCAAGTTTATGGAGTTATTTTTCACAAGACATTAAAAAAAAAGCAATTATTAATTTGAGCGATTACTCGACTTAAAGGAGCGTCTATTGAGTATTGTAGAATAAAGGAGAGACTATTGGATCTATGGGAGAGGCGCGTGAAAGGCTCAAATAGAACAATGATAATTATGTATGCACTGATCACATTCTCAACGACATGCCTGATGCATTGTTCGATGCTTACCAAACCATGGGAAGTGCAAAAGAACTTTGGAAGAAGTTGGAAGCAAGACACATGATAGAAGATGCTATAAGTAAGAAATTCCTGGTTAGTCATTTTAATAATTATAAAATGATTTATGGTAGATCTGTCATAGAACAAATGCATGAAATAAAAAGGATTTTGAATAATTTTAAGCAACATTACATGTGTATGGATGAAACCATTATTGTCTCTTCAATTATAGACAAACTTTTTCCTTCATAAAAAGATTTTAAGAGAAGTTTTAAACATTAAAAGGATGACATCTCTCTTTAGCAATTGGGTAATCACCTTCATTTAGAAGAAGAGTATCGTAGACAATATGACACTAAGGAACAATTTGCTTATGAGAAAATTCATGTGATTGAGAAAGAAAAGACCAACAAATCCTCAAAGAAAAGGATGAATGTCATTTTCTGAAAAAGAACAACAAAGAGAAGGGTTATAGTTCAAAAGACAACCTAATTGTTGTCATATCCGAGATCAAGATAATTGAAGATATTAATTTTTAGTAGATTGACTCGGGTGAAACACGCCATGTGTGCAAAGAATAAGGATCTTTTCAAGACACTCAAATAAAAAAAATGGGATTATTTTGTACATGAGCAATGCTTCAACTGTCCAACTTAAAGGCAAAAAGGACTGTGAAACTAGAATTCACTTCTAGAAAAGTGTTTACTCTAATTGATGTATATTATGTACTAGATGTTAGAAAGAATTTAGTTTATGTACCCCTACTTAATAAGTATGGGTTTAAGTCTGTATTTGAGGGAGACAAGTTTATCCTCACTAGAGGAGGGATGTTTGTAGGAAATAGGTATCTTAGTGAGAACATGTTCAAACTAAATGTTATTAATAATAATGATATTTTTGTTTATATTGTTGAGTCTTTTGATTTATGACATAGTCGTTTAGGACATGTTAATTTTAGAAAATTATATGATATGATGAAATCTAATTTGATTCTGAAATCAAGTAGAAACTTAGAAACATGTACAACTTGTATGCTAACAATGATAACTAGGCTTCCATTTCCAAGAGTAGAAAGAAGTTCTAAGGTGTTAGACTTAATACATTATGATGTTTGTGATTTACATGATTGGCCAATTATTGGTGGCAAGAAATATTTTGTAACCTTCATAGATGATTGCACTAAATTCTATTATATATATTTAATGCATTCAAAAGATGAAGTGTTAGATAAGTTTAAGATTTTAAAGGTGAAGTAGAACTTCAACATGAGACTTTCGTTAAGTGTGTAAGGTGATGCCAATTGGGTAAGTTAAGCAGAAGACCATGCTTCAACAAGCGGTCACTCACGGTGGGGGTACAATTTATTAGGGATCTAAGAAACAAACTTGTCTCGCATATTCCACCATGGCTGCAGAGTTTATAGCTCTAGTTGTGGTAGGCAAGGAAACTGAGTGACTTAGAAACTTGTTTCATGAAGTACCAATATAACCAAAACTAACGGCACTAATCACACTACATTGTGATAGCCTATCAACACTTGCAAAGGCATATAACCAAGTGTATAATGGAAAGTCTAGACACATTGGACTAAGACATAGATTTGTGAAAGATTTGATTACAAATGAAATAGTTTCTATTATTTATATAAGAACAGAACAAAATCTTGTAGATCCTTTGATGAAAGGATTAACAAGAGATTTTGTGTAGAAAAATTCAATAGGGATGAGACTCAAGCTCATATCATAAATGATCACTAATGGTGGAACTTCGACTCACACTTGAGTAACATAAAGTCTTGATTTCAATGAGTAAAAGTACATTATTAGAGTGGTTGCAAGTACTTACCAAGTTATATACATCCTAATGTTAAAAGTACTTGGTCCCATAAGTAAAAGAGGGAAGGTTGAACTTTGCTCTTAATAGACCTATAACATATATACTTGCTAGAGTGTTTATTATGGGGACTCTTCTAATAGAGTCTACCTATATAAGTGTGAAGTGAGACCGCTTCTTGGAGTTAAATGCATGACTCTTAAAGCACTCATGAAAAAGATACAAGACACAAGATAACGTTAAATGTGCCACATTAAATATGATAATCAATGGTGTCAAGATCTTATGTGTAAGTTATGCACGCTAGTTCATATGAATTAGATGGTTCAAAGCTTTTCTGCCATTCTATTTCAGATTAGTGAAATTCATGACTTACTAAGTAAAAGTTCAAATCACAAGATACCTTTATCTAAAGCATAAGATTTCCATGATCATAAGGATTTGGATTTATTTTGAAAATGATAGGGGATTGTGAGAGGATTTTCAAAATAACAAACTAAAACACAACTAAGTAAAATTATGAAATGGTGTGTTTGTTTATGGAGAGATGTGTCTCTTACATGAAGAGATGTGTCTATATGTACATGTTGCTATTCATGGTGATTAGTCATGGAAAGTTGCTATACATGAAGAGTTGTGCCTCTTCATGGAAAGTTGTTGTATATGAAAAATTATGTCTCTTCCCAAGAGAGAGTTATGGTCATTCTTTAGAAAGAGTTGTGTCTCTTCTTTAGAAGGAGTTGTGTCTCTCTTCTTAAGGGGTCTCTCAATGTCTATATAAAGACATTCTCCATCAAGTCTTAGATGTATGATAGAAATCATTCTTTCTTCTAAATCTTCTCTGCTTTTCTTCTATTCGCAAAAAACATAATAGAGAACTATCATTTTGTAAAATATTATTGTTGTCATTGACTTGGTTGTGTTAATGCAAGACAAATCAAGTGTTTTTCATTGTATCTTGCAGAAAATTTGTTGTTGTCATTTTGCATCCAATATTTCAAAATTGGTGGGGTGAATTAAGTTTAAAGAAAAGTGTTACAACACATCTTGAAGAGTTATACATATTCTCCATCAAAATTGCTTATTTTTGTTAATTTGAAGTGCTATATCAAAATATCATCTTTGTGTCATTGCAAGAATTTGCAATACCTCATCTCAACATTAATTTGTTAAATTTTTGTTATTGATCCAACCGATTCATCCCTCTTGCTTTATCAAATGTAAATTATATTGGCCAAATGAGGAAGTTCACAGATTTGAACTGCTACAATCTGAAAGATAGAAACGATACTATTATATGTATTAGTGTAAATGAAGTGTACTTGTATAACTATGTAAATACTATATTTCTAATTTAAAGTTCACAATATCTTATTGAATGAAATTTGTAGCACTTAATATTTTGGTGCGCCGTTCTACTTTGCAAAATTACAAATAATATGTCAAATTTGTAAAAGTTACTAATGCAGTAAATTCTTATATATAAGGCAGTCTCTGATTCATAAAAATGGGAAACTAATTGTAAGTTCTTGTATATATCTAATTAAATCTAGAATACTTTTAAGTATATAATAGTAACAAGTAGCACTCTGAGAGAGATTATCAAAGTTTAAATTTGGAGAAAGTAATTGTTGGAAGGACTTTCTTAATTGTGACAGTACTTGAAGGGTTAGTCTCACAATAATATCTCTGAAATATCCTAATAAAAAATCATAAAATATAATAATAACACGTTGTGTACCTTTTGATGTCCATAGTACAATAAAATCACCCCGACATTATTTTGTCCAATAAGACAACTAATTTACAATTATAGACAAGAATATACATTTAAACTGCATATGTCATCTATAATCACATAAACTAGCAATTTTATTGACATAATAATAAAAAATGTGACAGTAGTTACACATTTTACAGGAGAGAGAAGGGAAGGAGAAAGACAACTAAGAACGATGAAAGGGAGCATGAAGAGCATTATATAAGAGACTTATCTGTAGGGCAAGTGGAGGATGCTTCAAGAGACGGAACAGAGTTGTGGAATGAGAACCCAACTTGGGCAAATAATCAGCACAACACTTCCCTTCGCATATTAAGAGTTCTTATCATGATCTTCACGGAATTATTACATCTGCCCTAGGAGATAAAAATCATTTCTTAGGAAACCAAATATCCTCACCAACACAACAAATTTACATTTCAAAGGTATTTTCATGGTACCAAAAGTAATCAATTATAGCCCACCTAATAAAGGAAAACTACCAATATATGGATATAACTACCAACAATGATAAAAATATCAAGTATGGATTTTTTTTGTAAGTCTCCTAGTAGGAATGCAATGCCTTTTATTGGATTGAAGAAGTAAATTAGTTGAAATATACACACAAATTGGTCCCAACACTGCCTAAATGTTATTGCAAGCAAAAATAACTATATTAAATCATTAGAGAACTATAGTGATGCTGATAGAAATAGGAGTTGAAAAACAATTAGAACTTGAGGATTGTAATATATAATTATTAAAGATTTTTATATTAATAAACCCATTTATTTATTAATTAATTTGTTAAGTAAATAACAATTTTATTGAAAAAGTCTAAGATGCAAAATAGAAGATTTTATTCATTTTATTAATAGTAAATATATTTTTGAATTTATAATTTAGTGAATGGTAGCATCAAACTGACGAGATAATAAAAAGTATATAAAGTATGCTATCAATGACTTTGTAGGTAAGTAAAATTGAGCTTTTTAAAAAGTAATTGATGCCGAATTCTAAGGGAACTTATGAGCCAGGTTGGATTAGGTTTAACTTGACTTGTTTCCATCTCGATATTGTAATTAGACTAATTTTTTGGCACAATTATGATCCAACTAATGATCGCATAGGTAAACTCATCCATGATTTAGAAAATAATGGCTCAACTAGGGAGGTGTTACAATTCATATTATCAAACAAATTATATATTGTTGACAAAAAGAAACAAATTATATCAAATTTAAATTATTACGTTATAAATAAAATATTCATTTAAGCTAAAAAAAATTATAATTTATACTTAATTTTTTATTATAAATCATAAAATATTATGTAACATCTTACTGAGTTAAACTAACTTGAAGTATAACTTAATCTTGACCCAAAATATATATAGATTTAACTTTTAAAACCCGAACTTGACTTGATTAGTTTTGTCCCAGGTTGAATCTTTAACACCCCAATTAGATTATGAGCCTCTGCTCAAACTTAAAAAATTTCATCCCACCGACGAAAAAGTTGGTTTAGCTAATAATGATCAAAGCACGTTACTTGAAAGGCCTAAGTTTAATTCCCACAATCAACAATTTTCTTTAGTAAGCAATATATAAGTACCTCTTTTTATACAGGCTTGTGGCATTACCCTAACCTTGGGATGAGATAACCTCCCCTCCCCTAACTTTTATTAATAATAAAAAAAAACCCAATTAAACGTCACAAGTACTCCATGTTAAAAAAAAAAAAAAAAGGCAAAGGTTCAAAATTACACTGAAAAATGCTGGAACTGGAAACATTAAAGAACAAGATAACGAAACAAGTAACTCATTTGTATGATTGATGACAATATAATAATGTGAATGGAAATCGAACTTCAATAGACAACCCAATTTATATTTTCAAAAGCATTTATAAGTTGAACAAAGTGACCAGTATACGGGATATGTTATCTTTACTACATACAAAGTCGTGCCATACATTGATATCTTTCCTCATATAATCACAAGAAGGTTGAAATAACAAGATAAAATGCCTTGGAGAATGATGCTTATTTTCCACAGTTGAACCCACGACACACGGAGAGGACTATTATGAGGATCAGTGCTATCAAAATTCCCAGGACAATCAGCTTTATCTTCATGTTTTGCAACCACATTTTTCGACGGATTTTGGTTCCGGAATTCCTGAAATCTTGTGCCTGAAAGAAAATATTTCTTTCATTAAAAATTGGCAAAAAATAGATATCCATAATCAAAGCTAGAATTGGAAACAGAAAAGTGAAAACATGGATTTGAAATAATTTTCTTTTTGTTTTGGCGTGGTGGGGGAAGATCTTATCAGGAGACTCAGTATGCCATCACTAGAAGAGGCAACCACCATGCGAGTGTAAACTGTATAGAAAAATCAAACATATGACAGTTTTTTTCTTAAAATCTTAAAGCTAAATATAAATTGATTTTGAACTGTAATATATAAAAAATTCTTTATAAAAAAAAGTGGATGCAAGTAGCAGGCCTGGGAGATAAAAGACACACAAAGAGAGGAATCTCCTTTCTATATAGAAATCCGCTGCATACATCCACTTTAAAAATAATAAAGGCACCAAAAGAGGGGAATATCCTTTCTCTATAGTATAGATAAGAATTTTTTTTTCTTCAAAAATTCCAGTCCTACAATGCAGGCTATACTAGAGGAATAACAGGCAGATGCACATATACTAATTACTAACCTGGTGATGAAGGTTCTCAGTCTTGTCCACCAGAAGCTCTATCTTTTCCCCCCTGTCCAGAACCTACATTAAATTATAAACATGTCAATATAATCTTATTAAATGTCCTTATGCATTAGACATCTTGATCCAATTAAAGGTATAAACAGGAGTGCCAAAAATTTGACAGTATTTTTCTTCTCTCGATACATGTAATCAGTGTAATCTCTGCTTATCTATAGCATAGATAGATTATAATGAATATCGTTATGCATAAACAAGATACCCAGAAACTCCCTCCTTTGAGATGGCACAAAATTTCTATTGCCTTTTAAAATGCAGATGAATTAACATTTGGTAGATGTAGAACAATTAATTGCCACAGTCCACAGACATATATTGCTTAAAGTAAATTTGGTTTTTGACTCAAAAGGATTGAACTTGAAATGTCTCTCCTCGACCAAGTACAATAGAAGCAGGAGACATATAATTTTGGGAATGCAGGCGCAAGAGCATATGAAACTAATTGAAAGTAGACAGGCAGCATGCAAACAACCACAAAAGTGAAGATTAAAACGAGTATTTGAGATGAGAAAAAAAAAATGCAAGACTACTGAAATTGAGCATATATAAACATCAGAAATAAAGTGGTACCTAACATAAAGAAAATTCAAAATAGATGAACAGTAATGTATGTAATAAAACCCATTTGTGTATTTGATACAAACCTTAGGAGAACCATACCACAAAAGCTAGCCATTGTAGTTAGAGAGCTTAAGGCCATATAAACCCTACACCGGAATCTCATACTTCCGATGTGAGACTCAAGTCCCACACCTTGCAATTGAATCATAACATTCCACCACGCTCCGCAACTCCGACGCCCACGCAGGCTGGCTGTGCACTAGCCCTTTGACTAGTCCCAGGCGAACACTCCAATGCCGCTGTCACCACCCACGCCGCTTGTTTGCAGTTGAGAGGCATGGTGAAAGGTTTTGATACCAATTGATACGAACCTTAGGAGAACTACACCACAAAAACTAGCCATTGTGGTTGGAGAGCCCAAGGCCATATAAAACCCCACACCGAAATCCCATACTTCCGATGTGGGACTCAAGTCCCATACCTTACAATTAGATCCTAACAATATCACATTAACATACAGAGATGTTAAAAGGAAAGATGATGATATGTATATACATCTGTAGAAAGCTTCAGTTGAGTTTCGGAGAGAGAACTAAACCAATGATACAACAGAGCATATGAAATGGTCATGCAACTACAATCAGTGAATTTATGAACAAGGTCATGATGTCAAGGCTTGTGTTTTCATTCTTATGCTTTGGACATGTGGTTAATTAGTTGTGGTGTAAACTAGTAGTGAATTTATCTTGGCTCTTTACTTGAAATTTGGAATGATTGTATTGCATCGTTGTTGTGACAATGTTTATGCTTTGTTGTTGCAATAGTTATATTTGTTTGTATTTATGTTATTGTGTATCCAATCATGTGATACCCAATACTCATACCCGTACTCAGCATATGCAACATAAGTTGTTGTGGTTGCTGGGTTGGCATCCCACCCATTCCAATCTAAACCATACTTACTCAGACTAACTCAATGCCATAATGAAGTAGTCTCTAAAGGAAAGCACCATACAAAAGAGAGAGATATAATAAAGGGACACTAGACAAACAATTTGAAAAAGTAATAGGACTACCCAAGGAGTAGAAAACACCCTCCAACTGTCCAAGCACTTTGAACTCTTGTGAATGACATGATCCCAAAAAGATATAGGCCAAGGATTGCCATCCAAAGAAACTCCCAAGAGACCACAGCAAGATTTGACAAGAAGCCAGAGAAGCAGATGAATGAATCTAATCATCCACATTCCACATTCAAATTAGCCTCACTACTTTTAGCTAGCCTCAAAGATCTGAAGGACAGACAGAACATTCACAAAATATCTCTGTGCTCCACCAAAAAAAGAGAATAGTAATCATTAGCAAATTGAAGGACATCATTTCCTTATCCAAACTAACTCTAATACCATTGATTCCTATCAACAGCTCTTGAAAACAAGCAACTTAAAAGTTAAAACATCAACCACTACGGAGAAAAGAAAGTGGATAGAAGGTCCCCTTGCCTAACTCCCCATTGCCCATGAAACCAAGCCTTAGGCTCACCATTCATGACCACAGAAAGATAGCAGTTGAGAAACATCGAGAAAACCCACTTTTCCCATCTAGTCTAAGAACCCCAACTCACCTGATACTAAGCTTTCTCACAATCCAATGTCTACACTGAGCTGCATTTTCTTTTCCTTCTAACATCATCAACCACTTCATTTTCTACTAAAACAACATCTTAAATCTGTCACAAACAGCACTCAAATTTTCTGAAATGCTTTCTGATAAAACTTCTTTCAGTGTAGCTGGGCTCTGCCTATTCAAACAATCTCAGATACTTAAAACCTAGACAGTAGACAGTAGACAGTAAATATGGGAAATGGGTTCAATCTGAAAATGAGAATGGAGAACCTATTGGGTTTGAATTTCCTTCGCTCCTGCCCCCCTGGCCGGGCCCTCTTTTTTCCCAAACTAGGTGACCTAGCTACTCGAAGATCAATAAACAATCCCATTTTCTTTCTGGTTTGACATCATATATATGAACCAGCATTTGCTCTTTTTTTTTGGGAGAAGAAAATTAGATATCTAGCTGAAACACTGCACATACATTTCTATAATCACTTCAGATCCAAAATGTAATAAAAGAAATAAATCTAGCTATAGTTATATGCCAGATCAACATCTGATGTGCCTAGGCTAGACTAGTAGAAATATCAATGCTTCACAAGCACAATGCATGAACTTCATAAAATACAAGCCAAAATAATTTAAAGTTCTCATGTATTAGGTTTCAAGTGTTCTTATGTTCAGTTTTGCTCAGAGATCCACTCTGTTATGTTGTCTTAGTTGTTTTGGGAATTTAAAAATTAAAACACAACCAGATTTGTATTTTCTTTTTAGTTAATTACACAATTTGATCTATTCAGTTTCTGTGGTATCATCCTCTTAAATTAATGCATCTAAGTAGTGCATCTGTACCTTTTCAATATTCTCCATCATGACACCTTTAACTTCAGAAACTTGAGCTTTCACCTTTGCAAGTTTGCTTATCTCTTCAGGATGATCAACACAGTACTGCATATGTTCCTTCAATTTTGGCCTACAGCAAAAAGCATAACACATTAGCTAAAATAACTTAATAAATCCATCACCTTAAACTTTACAGGCTTAGAGTTAGAACAGAAACTTAATACCCAAATTCCTTGCTAAGGCTGTTGGCAGGAGCTGTAGCAGCCTTTCCACCACCATATTTTGACACAAAATCATCCTTGACACGCTCTAGAAAAGCCATGGGAACCTGTCTTCCAATTGATTCATCTGCAACGACGCAATATGCTACAAAATCCCAAAAGTCAGACATTTCTGAACACTACCAAACTTCAAAAATTTTAAGATTAGCCTCTAAAGATGCAGTATTGTTGATATAGAAGTTAGAAAGCAACCAGTAAAAACAGAAATGTGGGAATATTACCTAAGCATAATGTTACCCCTACTGAGTACAAATATATTCTTAAGGTAGCATATAGTGACATTATTCTCTTGTTTCTTGGTATGTTCATTAACTTTTATATGTTGGAATATCTATCATTCAGAAAATTTTAAGAGGTCTAACTCAAAACCTCTGAAGCATGGGTACTCCTCCGAGAGAATAATGTACTGTGTACGTACCTCGGGGAGGAGTACTGGTACCCGGTACATGTCGGGTACGCTATGGGTACGTACATGGTACGTACCCAAAGTTTTTTTTTTTTTTTAGTTTGGGTATGGCTCTAGAGCGGCTGGGTACGGCTCTGGCAATGGTTGGGTACGACTTCAGCTAAATCCTGCCAAAACACGGTCGTTTGGCTTGAAACGAGGTATTTTGTTTCAGATCTTCACCCATCACCCCCTATCTGCCCTAAGCCCCTAACCCATTCGAAGTCTCGACCATCTCCTCTCTGCTTCTACCTACGCGGAATCCGAACAACAACAACAACGAGGTATCGGCGAAGGAGCAGGAGCGATTCTTGCTGATAGCGAACGTGAGTCAGATCATGAAGAAGGGTCTGCCGGCGAACGCGAAAATCTCAAAGGAGAAGAAGGAAACGGTGTAGGAATGCATGTCGGAGTTCATAAGCTTCATAAAAGGAGAGGCATCGGACAAGTGCCAGAGGGAGAAGAGAAAGATGATAAACGGCGATGATTTGTTGTGGGCCATGACCACTTTGGGATTCGAGGATTACATGGAGCCCTTGAAGGTTTATCTCCACAGGTATAGGGAGATGGAGGAGGACAAGACTACTTCTTCTTCTTTAGCTAAATTATTGTAATTTCTTATTGTGGATGTTGTCTTGGTTGAACAATTTAAATTTTTATTTTTATTTTTATTTTTATGTTAAAATATGTGTGTTTTAATTTTTATGTTATGTTGTCATATTTTTATTGTGTGAGATTTTGATTTATATATATATATATATATATATATATATATATATGACGTAATTGATACGTATCCTAGTTTTTTAAAAATTTTCGTACTGGGTACCAGTACCGTACCCGTACCCGTGCAACGTATCAAAACTTAAACCCCCCTTCCCACCCTCAAAACAAAGTAAAAGATTTAAAGGAAAACATTAAAAGAAATTACACAAATGAGTTTGGCCAATGAACAAAAACCCAAGATGGATGATCCAGAAGCACATTTAGTATAGGTCACCAGAACTACTAATATGAAATTTCACTAGCAGTAAGAAGATGATGATGCGATTGACAGGAAGACTTGACCCATGTGTGCAGGACTACAGGTTTTCACAGTCTAATACCAAGCAGCATACAAAAACTGAAAGGCCGGTTTTTCTACTTTAATTTTTGGCTAGCCAAGCGTATGGAGGCTTCGAAAGCAACAATTGGGGAAAAATAGAGTTTACCACCAAACCAAATAAAACACAACTATGTAACAATTGAGATGAGCATAGACATGTTGTAAAAAGCGGCTTTATTTTCAACAGGACTTTGGTCTCGTTCTTGGCCTATAACCTCCCAAGAGTAACATAAAAGCACTAGTTTAAGCAGTAAAAGACAACCAAATTATCAATCACGAAGGTTGAAGGTGTTTAATTCCATACCCATCAGATCAAGGGCTTGAACTCACTGTTTATCTAATAAGAACATTCCTTCTGTTCACATTTACAATAAATAACAATGATATATAATATATATCATCATGTCACCCCTACAAAATACAAATCAAGTAAGGGAATTTTGGTTTTCATATTCCAAACAAGTTTCAATTTTATTCTATTAACCCCTAAAGACGCAGTGTAATATAGTATACGCTTAGATCCAAGGGAAATATCTGAAAGCAAAATCAGACCCAGAAAATGAAAGAATCAGTGGGAAAAACACATGATTTCCAATGAAGACGAAAATTGACTCACTGTAGCCATTGTCAACGAGGTAGTTGAAGGTGTGGTTATCGCAGTTGTAGGTGAACTTGTTGTTGGAAGCTGGGAGCTTCTGAAGGCACTGAAAGGCGATGGAGTTGAAGTTGCCGGTGAATTCGGTGTAGTCGGCGAGAATCAAAGTTCCCCGAGAAACGAAGGCGTAGATCAGAGACTTCTGGTTATGCCCCATCGAGAATTTGAATTGAGTGTGTTGGTGGTTTTATGGATTTGAAGGAAGAGAAAAGAGAGATCTGGGAACAGTTGTTGATGCTTTTGCTGTATCGAAATCGAACTCTCTGTGTGTGTGTCTTTACCTGCACTCTTGCACTCTCTCTCTCTCTTTGCTTTTTTAGAGCGAGAAAGAAAGAAAGGAGGAAAGGAAAGAGGGATAAAATAGGAGGGTTTAGGGAGTTTTAAAAGCGCTGAGAGAATTCCAAAGTTGGGTTTGAAAGAGAGGTTTTAACTTCTAATTATGGGTTTAAACTTTAAACTTTAAACTTTAAACTTTAAACTTTAATTTAATTAATTAATTGGAAGAGAACATGAGAAAGGAAATAAAACAAATGAGATAATTTCTACTTACCCCCATAATAATTGGTTAATATGCTTTTATAAAAATTTGAAAATGAAAATTTAAATTTAAATAATTGGATTCATACATAATTACAATAGTGATTTCACTAATTTGTGCATAATCACTGGAAAATAATTTGGAGAGTTATTAATAGGTGTCGCAAAATATATTCTCAAATAAAAAATGTAATTATTTTTTTTAAAGAAATAGGATAACAATAATAAATAATAAATAATAAAATATAAACAAAACAGAGATAATATATATATAAACAGAATAATCAATTTTCACAAGTCATAATAGTTGTTGATCAATAGAATACTTATTAGTTATTAAGTTTTGAAATGTATTTATTCTAATTTCAACTAGAAAAAAGAAAATAATTTTTATATTTTTATATTAAATAATATACATACACTTATTTTTATATTTTATTTAATATTATTTATTATATTTTTTTATTATTTTTTTTTACTTTCTCTCATTTAATCGTATTTTTTAAAAAAATATAAATAATAATATACTCTAAAAAAAAAATATGCAAGACTAACATTTTTCAAAAGAAAAAATACATCAAATCAAGTAAATATGATGTCTTATTTAATATCTATCAACAATTTTGTAAAACAATTTATGTATAATATAACTTTATTTTAAAAAACCGTATAAATAACAATAATTGATACAAATAATTGTATATACCGAATTTAAAAGTAAAATTCAATAGTTAAAAATACAAAGATACTAAATATTTGAATTACTGTATAAATTTTCTTTTTCTTTTTCTAATAATAATAATTATTATTATTATAATTTATTGCACTTGAGATTTCTGAGAGACGAAAAAGCAAAAAAAAAAAAAAAAAACTAGGTTTTTCATGTTTTATAAAGTGATTATTACTATGTAACAAATCATGAATATAGAGAAGTAATGTTTATGTAAGGCATAGTTTTTATAATATTTTACAAAATGTTATTGAATTCTTTAGTTAAAATAAATTAATTATGAGTTATGTTGATTGCATGAAATGTGCAACTCACATAACTTACATAAAATGAGGTGTCCAATTGATTTTGATAAAGGATAAAGTGGAAGAGAGAAAGAAAAGAAGAATTTAATTTTAATATACTATGTATAATAAAGTTTTATATTGTCATCTAATAATATATTATTGTATCATTTAATGAGATTGACATTTTATAAATTTTAACTCACTAAATAATATGGTAACACATTATTAAATGAACTGGTAAAACTTTTTTCACATTATCAAGTATATCAAAATTAAATTTTATAAAAAAATTGTCTTAATTAATGTTATGTGTGTTATGCAAGGAAAATAGTATATGTAAATAATATTTTCCATTAATTATGTATCTATAAATAATTTTAAAATAATGAAGTCAACTAAACAACTTTTTAAAAATTGTCAATATAATCAATAAGTTTGTAACTCAATCAAGACCAACCTAAGTCTTTAAGATTTGGGTGTGATATTAATGTCAACAGTTTAATCTTTCACTTTGTTACCTTTCTTCAACCTAAGTATTTGCACTTCTTATGTAACCAAAAAAAAAAGTCAATATAGGCAATATATTTTTATGTCTCTACATGATTCATCAAATAATAACAATTAATTTTAATATTTTTCATCCATTTTTTTATCATATTTTAATTATTTTATTCTTAGAAGAGATTTATCATATTTATACTATTTTTAGTTTATCTTAAGTTAAATTTTTTTATGAAAAAAAAGTTTAAGGTAATAGAAAACTCTTCCTATTCTATGACTAGGATAAACTACCAATAGAAAAACCCTAGTTATATTGTCATAAGCGATAGGTTGATCAAGTGAATCAACATCTATTGACTATCTTAAATTAATTTGAATTAGGTAAAAGCGTTTTTTTTCTTTAATGTGAGTATAAAATACATATTCTTCAGCTAACTTAAACTTTACAACATGCATATAGAAAAATCTGAAATGAAAACAGTATATAGTAACAAAGATTAAGTAAAATATATTTCATAAGATAAACTTAAGTACTCCTCACCTTGTGATATTACCCCCACAAAAGTATTTTTTTTCATAATAAGAAATAATTTAAAAGTATTAAAAAAATGATTATCCCGTCTCACAGGTGACAAGTGCTTAGGGGTAGATATCCATGGGAGGGTAGGATATACTCCCCCATATTTTATTTATATAATAGTTGAGTACTTTTATGATCTTTAAAGTACTAATCTATGAAACAATTAATAGACTTGACAATCTCACCTTTCCCAATTGTGAGATGAGACAGAGTGAGGTGAAATAGTCTTGCATGCCAGGATGGGTGTTGGTTTGGGATCAAACCGCCCGCCTTATATGCACATTTTGATAAACATCGTGTCTAACGTAATTACTATTGAACTCAATATTTATGTTGCAAAATGTGATTTGTTTTCACTAGTTTAACAATTATCATGAACATATATTTTAATTTATATGAGATGGTAAATTAATTTTATGGTTTTAGATCAATCCGCCCTGCCTTACATGCACATTTTGATAAACAATAAACATCATGTCTAACCTAATTACTAATGAACTCAATATTTATTTTGCAAAATGTGATTTGTCTTCACTAGTTTAACATTTATCATGAACATGTATTTTAATTTATATGAGATGGTAAATTAATTATAAAATACGTGAGGAGTCGTTTAAACCTGCGTTGATTGAAATGTTGTAAACTACCAAATTTGGTTAAATTTGTTGCACTAATCTAATAAATGATTATTATATAAAAAATAAATACTCATAATTGTGAGACTAAATAGGTAAGATACACCCGTAAAAAAAAAAAAGGTAAGATACGGGTTTTAACATTTCCTTATAAGGCGAGTTCAGATTTTTATCATTAAAATTCATGAAATGAATAGGGGAAGATTAAAAGTGTTTTGACGGGTGCAGGAAGAATCTGGTTGGACAAAATCCAACCCATTGCCAAACCTGCTAATTAGTTAAAACTTAAGAAAGGGTAAAGTGCCGACATTTAAATAAACTGGCTAACGAGACACTCAATTTTTTTTTTTCAAAATATCTTATGTGATAAATTAATCTTTTGAGATATGATTAGATGTTTAAAAAATATAATTTTTATATACATAAATTTAATATTGAACATAAGACTATATGCTTACAAGACCCAAGTTCCTTTGAGTCGGACTAATATACATTGATGACACTCAAATTTAAAATAAATATGCTATTTTCACTTAAATGAGCATGATCTTAATGAAATATAACCAAAATGACTGTTTAATAGTTTATTTTTTAGTAAAAGACTGTTTAATAGTTCATCTAGGATAAATAAAGGATCACCATTAGGTTGACTTGTTTCATCAGCAATTGTTGCAAAGTCACTATAATTGACTCATTCCCATGTTTCATTCTCTTGCAGGTTGGGTACGGTTACAATTTCCCTCTCAAGTTTGAAACGCTGATAAATTTTCATAATTTCATAATTGTTACCCAATAGCCAACAATAGCTCTACATTGTTTACTAAAATTTCAAAATATCTTTTTTCATTGGTATTATATACTTTTCAACTTTAAATGAATCCATAGTATTGAATGTCAGTTTTACATTTAGAAATGACAGATGACATTTTGCCATCTTTATCAAAATGAAGCTCAGATTTTAAACACCGTCGGATAATATTTTGCAATCGTACAAATTCTAAGAAGAAAAAACAATGAGTAAACTATTTAATAGCAAAACTGTTAACTAGCTATTTTTCAAATTTCTAAATTAACAAATATCAAACATTATAACTTAATTCAATATAAAATATCCAAATGTAGCCAAATAACTTTCAATTGAAAATATTCATGATTTGTAATTTGTAATTTAAAAGCTTAAGTTTACAGTTTATTATTCATTTTTCTTCATTGCTTAATATTTTTCAATTTTGTCAAACTCCTAACCGTGAATGGATGTGGGAACAAAATTTATACAGAAATTCACAGATTATGAGCCCCTTTCAGTACTCATTGCCCCTTCCCTCTCCCTTCCTCTTTTCAAAGGAAAGAAAAGAAAAAAATTAGAAGAAAACATGTCAAAGAAACTGCGATAATTGGCTCCAAATAAACAGTAAGCTAACCAATATATAAGACACTAACACCATAACTATTTCAGAAGGATTATACAAGTTACTGCCTTACTGGCTTTGCTTATATACTTACAAATCAAACAGGCATTACATGAGGGGTCAAGACATAAATGTTCACTCAACTTTAGTAGTATTTGCTCATTAATATGCAGCATTAGCAGAAGAGGTGTCGGATTTAGATCATCTCATGTCATTTTTTCTCTTAAGTAATCAAGTGAAGAAGAAAGATAGACACAAAGAAATTTATTAGTAGGATTTAGTTAAAATTAATAAAAAAAAATTTATAACTTTTGTGTCTCTCTCTTCCACTTGACTACTTGAGACAAAAAATGACATAAGAGGATCTAATTCCAGAAGTGTCCATATCATTCAAACCTAATTCTTCATTTTGCTCCCCTGACCGCTCGTATTCCTCAACTGAGAGATACCATGTTACAAGACTTATGTAGATTAAGCAGAAGAACTATGAAGCCAAATGCCTCACTTTAGGTAGATGACATGGCAATAATACTAAGATAAACAGTAGTTGTATTCTTATATTTGATACACACAGCTCATTATACCCACTTATCACATGATTCTGATTTTATGCACATTTAGAACGGCACACAAACATTGTTTGGTAATGCAAAAGGTTCAAATCCATACCCCCTCTCATGGGACATGTCAAACGCAAACAAATTATCATTGGCATGTTCTCCTACAAATCCTTTTGTTTGTTTCCATGGTCGTACACTGGATTCCCAAGGAATTCAAATCATTGAGTTGACATGCTTCAGTTCAAAACAAAAAAAGCTATTTTACCTTAATGAAGAAAATAAATATTGTACCAATTAATGAGGACACCAGGAAAGACATGATCCATAGTTATAAGATCGAGCATATTGAAATTTGAAACGGCATTACTAATTTACTACACAAGCAAACTGCATAAGGCAATAAAACCCAACGCATGGGAACATTTTTTTTAATTTAATTTCAGTCCTCTGTACTAGGAAAACATAGAAAGCCATCATCTCAATAACTCAAGCCTGATCTGATGATGCAGAACACCCAGTGTGTGCAAAGGGGTCAAGGATAAGAATATATATTATCACTTCAAATTTTAAATGAGGAAAATGTCAACTCCATTATGTACAACTTTAGGTCTGAGATTGTTGAAGGAAAACTTACATGTTAATTGATTGTCAGCTTTTAGATCATCAGTTGCTGGTGCTACAAAAGAATTGGATAATGAGTCATCAAGAATTAAAGTCCAAGGTTCTTCCAAGCTAAGAAGCTGCAGAAAATGAAAAGAATCAGATCAAAGAAATGGGGTCAAAGATCTCGCAGCCGCAGGTTTAAAAAGGCAAAGTCAACTCAAAGTCTTCAAAGACTGGAAGATATTGATTGTATGATAGTTTCTATCTATTAAACATTTGACAAGTAATGTCTAGAGATTCAAAAGTAGCACAGACTTGACATAAAGGACCTTCCCTTGACTCTAACACCTAAATAATATTCCCTTGACTTTTTCTTAACACCTACTTTAGCTAAAGGACAAAAGGAGTAAGAATAGCCTTCACATTAGTGACCTTTTATATATATAGATTTGCCATAAGCATAGGACAGAAGGAGTTTCTTGATTCCCCGAGTAAACAATATCATCAAAATGATAAATTTATAGTGCCTAGAGTTATCTGTTATTCCTTTTCCCCCTTCCCCTCCCTCCAGCTGTTCTGTATAGTCATCTGATGCCTTGTTTAGCCTTGCTTTAAAGTCTAGCCACTTGCTTCTTTTATGTTCATCAAGACTATCTCCAAAAGGAAACCCATGGACCCTCTCAAGGCCTGTAAATCACATCAAATTATATTGTAGATTTAAGCAAAAGAATATTAATTATATAAAAATAAATCACGCTGCAGGAGCAGGAAAAACACAAACATAAGGATGAAAGGAGAAAACAAAAATCAAATGCTGTGAAAAAACAGAGACAAAGAAAGGAAAATCCTAAAAACTAGTCACCTAACAGCTTAGGCTTTTAGGAGAGTTGGTCCTTGACAAACTCCACAAGGGTTACTACTTGTAATTACCCAAACTCCATAAATACATCACCTTGATGTTACTCTGTGTGTGTGTCAGAGAAAGAAAGAGAGAGATCACACTTACTTTCATTAATTTTTGTAATTAAACCTTCAACAGTTATAACAGTTCCTCTGAGAGTGCCACTAGCCAGTTCCAAGTCAAGCTCAGGAACTTTTACACTTGCAGTATCAGACTAATCAAACCAAAAAGACTACTCAGCCAATGCTTTGAAATCTCTAATAAAATAAAATATATTTAACATAACAGTATGGAGAGAAATAGATCATGTTTTCAGGTCTTAACTCAGAAAAACAGTGTTTAGATGGTCAGACAAACAGAAAAAGCAACAGTGGGAAGAAGAACAAAAGGAATGGAGAGAATTAATTTGTAAGTTGTAACATCATGACATGTTTTTACAGGACAGCCATACTTCAGCACAAAGCTCTTAATAATACCAACAATTTTCAGGCTTCTCATATCCACAAAATGTGAGGAATGATTGTCTAAAGATACAACACTTCCATCCAAGCGTGATGACAAACCAAGTTAAAGAAAACTGGGAAAACTAAAATTGAAAGTAGCACTCTGAAAAAGTCCACATTTCCAGTTGCTTTTCTTCTTTTTTTTTTTTGGGGGGTTCATTTCAAATGATCACACTTTCTACAAATGGTTGTCGTACTTAGGGTAGCATATACTTGCAAGCAATAGCATCAATAATCCAAGTATGTCCTTTTCTATTAAGTGTTTTTCTATTGTTCAAAATGGAAAGGATAAGATACCATATCAATTCAATCAACACAAATAAACTAATGCTCTGACTGCATGTTTTTTTTAGTTCTATCAAGATGTAGATAAAGATGGCAAACCTTTATTATATCATGGCTTAGGTCATTAACATTTTTCATGTAAAAAGTAATCCTCTTTCCTTTTTCAGGAATTTGTCCACCAGGTTTCAACTGCATAGTGAAGGCCGAAGAACAATAATTATCCCAGCTCTCAAAAGAGAAACCCTCAAGAAATCAACACATACCTCAGAGTTGTGGTATCCACAAGCATCACATTTGGATGTCATAACAATAACTTCTTGGAAGTATGGAATTTCTGTACAATGTTAAGCTCAACAAAGTCAATAGATGAACTATCAAGACACATTGCTGGTGCAGATTATGCCAGGAATAATTTAGAATTGGTACATATTTCAAATTTTAGAAAATCAAGGCTCTGTTACTAAAGCACGCAACTTAAAATAGCTACAGTATTTGCCTTATCAGCAATCAGCATACTAGTCAACCCTATAGACAGCAATTTTCCTTTCCAACAATTTAATATTCTATAAAATCCTGCATTAATCATGAGTAGCTAGCCTGAATCTGTAGCCAAGTTTGCTAAAATACACACCAAAGATTATTTTCAAATTCTAGTGTATATGGCCGTCAAGTTGAGCTGGATGCTCAGACCAAAGCGAATGTCAAATTTCGGGGAGTGTGTGGTTTTCAAAAAATATTCACTGCATAAAAAAAGGGTAACCTAAACCCTACCTTCAAATTCCAACCGAAAATACTGCATTAAAAATGAATTCAAATTTTTACCAAAAAAATGTATGATTTTTTTTAAAAAGAATGGGGAGCAAAGAAAAAAACTAAACAAGTTAATTGCTAAAATAAAACCGGCCTTTATATGATTTTAGAATTCCCTCACAAAGCCATATACTCTTTTTGCATATAAAACATGAGTCCTTCAAACGAGTCAATTTAAACTATAATTGCAATTTATCATAAAATGATGAGTAATGCTTCCAAACAATTATGTTAGGCATTCTTAATCCTTCTAGGAAAGAACATGTTAGTAACACACACACAAAATATCCCAAGGCAGTAAGAAAGTAGGTAAAAAGATACTGGTGACAAACATTCAAGTCTCGCACCTACTTGCACAAGCACCACAGGTTGATGGGAAAATCATCACCTACCAATAAAAAGCAGCAATATGACACTGAACAGACAGCAACAAAATAGACCAAACCTCAGTAATATACAGCTCAGCATCACCTACCTCTTCAGGTGCAGTATATCGAAATAAGGCTTTAGCAATTTCTGCACTATTACTCTGTGCAATGGCTCGATGACCGGCTGCTGCCCCTATTGACCCATGTAGTTCCCTCCTTACTTGATCAACAACCCCAGTTTCTTCCGCTGCTGATGCTCCCTCGTGAGTTCTTTCAATCTGTGTTGAATCAACAAGATATCCCAATGATGCTTGTTGCTCAGAAGTACACTCATAAAACTTGATACTCAGTGATGGATCAGATGATGGTGCAAACCTATATACATAGTTATTTCCTTCATTTAAATAAAATAGAAGCAGCTATTAAGGTTCAAGTAATGTTCAGAAGTACCAGATACAGGCCCAAAACTGCCTCACTAAGAAATACAGGTGTCCAAACTGCCTCACTAAGAAAAACAGGCGCCCAAAAACAGCCTCACTAAGAACAGTCATTTTCTTTAAAATTACATGTTTTGTGAAACCTTAATGATAAACTGTGGAGCTGGAAGCGCTTCTTTGTTGGCTTGGCTCTATTTGTCCCTCTTTTTTGATGGATAAGAGGGTTTGATTATCAGATCCCCTTCAATACTTTATTGTAAATCTTATTTCCATAGATGTTCCTTTTAGTTTGTGAATACTTTTAGGAGGATATCTTATCCTCTGATTTTGTACTCTTCATTAATAACATCTCTTCTGTTATCCAGAAAAGAGAAAAGTTTCTTCAACAAGAAATAATCTCTTACGGATTTTCAATAAAGCTGTTTCCAGCAGGATCGTCAAGAACAAATGTGAAGGACAATTCTCCTGTTGCACAAGCTTTCAATTTTATCAAGAACTGATCAATTGCTTCAGCTGTCTGCTGATCCACTTCCTAACAAGTTAAAAAGATAACATCAAACTATTAAAAGAGAATTTTATACCAAACACTAATACAAGGCAGAAACAAATTGTACTTTGCGTTCGTCTTGAAGGGCATGAAGTTCATCAGCAGTACGTATTAGTATCCCTTCCACCTATAATTAAACCAGAAATAATGTAGTCTGATCGTATCACAATATATGTTCAACTAATCATGGCTTAAATATGGACCTGCATAAAATACTCATGGTTACAGCTCTGACATCCAAAATTTGCATGTATAATATGAATATAAGGACATCATCTTTGTTTCCAAATAATGAGTGACAGAGGGAAACCACCTAAGTTATAATTGATTAAGAGTCAAACCTAGAGCTTCAGAAATCTACTCAACATTCTTGCCTCTGATTCATGCTTCAATAAATCAACAGAGTGCAAGGTCAACATGCTTATCTTTCTATTTGAAATTTTGAACCATTGTTTTGACCAAATAAAAAGGAAAATCTGACATGTTTATTTACTCCTTATAACTCTTTCAGATCTATAGAAGGTTGATTCACCTGATGATTTTATATAAGAAAAGAAATGTCAGGCAAAAACTAGTCAATTGTCTGATATTCATGGCAAAAAAGAAGGGCTGGGTGGAGAACTGGAGATATACATTTTTTTCAATAAAAGATGGGAAGAGATCTTCATTGACAGATGAAATGAAACAGCACAGAGAAAGGACAGAAACCGAAAAAAAAAAAAAAGAACAATCAGACACCTATAACATTAGGATTGCCAAAAAACAAATAAATTGAAGTATTTATCGGAAGTACCGTCGATAGACTACCATATTGAGCCTCAGGAGGAATCTCAAAATCCAACACTGGTATCTGCATAATCATACATATAAGCAAGGTACCCATTATATAAACAAATCAAATAAATTTATTACACTTAAAAGTTCAAATATTTAATACTAGAACCATATACATTGCATGCTCATCTTTTACAATGCTAAGAATATAAAGGGGCGAATCCAAGTCCTAAAACCTTACTGCATGCAAAACATAAAATGGTGTTTATGTAAATATCATATGGGATTAGCTAACAAGACCATTGGCAATGAGAACATGCATACAGAAAGACTGGAATAAAGGAAAAAGAACAAAACAGAAGAATGAGCTGTCAGTAGAACCCAGAAAGAGAGAGGATAATTTGGGGTATCACATTAACTCCACCCTTTAAAACTCGAAACAGAAGAAGCACTACGTCAATAAACCAAAGGATCTCATCTGCTTGAGCATTATTACAATAGAAAAAGGAAAAAGGAAATGCAAGTAAGTTTAAACATGTACAGAAATTAAAAAGATCAAGTTAAATATCTTAATAGTAGCAGATTCTGATTTCACCACTTGTCAATTGAGTATCTGCATTTGTGAAACTTATCAGTGTCACACTATAACAAAAAACAAATTGGCAGAATAGCTTAAAAAGAGCACTCTTGTAGATCAAAATATGCAACATGAGAATCTAATGTAAGCATACATAGATGATACATGTGATGTGTTAGATTGATGTTTGATAAAGCAAACTTCCTGGGTTGCCTGTTTCATATTAATAACCCCAATGTGTACATCTGCATGTTGAGTTTTGTTTACAGATTACTTAGTTTGTTCATAGTATGCATGTATGTTTTAAATTCCATAATTCACTCACTACTTTGTATGACAAACATGTAAATTATTTGTTTTCCCAAAATGTCTCCTAGCTTCTTAATTATACCTTAAATTTATAATTCTTGTTCCCATTACAAAACTGATAGGAGAAAAAGGGAGAAAATAAAGGCATTAAAGGCCAAATAAGATAGCTACATTCTGTCTACCGATGAGATGCTTGTAATACTTGATTCAATAAAAAACACAAAATATCAGCCGTATCAGTTGCAGTGTTGTCAATTTCGAAAGGCAGCCTAAGGTGCTACTATCTGACTACCATATCACAGGCAGCAAGGAGGGTGGCAGGGCAGCTGCTTGAGTCAAGTGAGGCAGGCATTTTAAGGGGGGAAAATTGAGATATATTATACATGTATGGAAGAACAAAAAAGCATGCCTCAATTATTAGTATCCCCTTAATATAAATCATCAGAAAATGATGATTTCAAAGAAAATGTAGTCATCACAGATTCTCAAAACTAAAAGAAGGGTGCAAAATGAAAGTAATCTTTTAATATTCTGAAGTTATATACCTCAATGTCTTTCGTTTAAAATTTGGGCCAGGTATAAGAACGCAGCACCTTTCCCCTTGATCTGTTCTACCCTAGCATTGGAGCTTTGTGGAGTCTCTCATGCTTATGTTTTTCCATTGCCCTTGTATATTGTTTCGTGGCATTTTACTTCAAATACTTTGGCATCATTTTTCCTTAAAGATATCGCCATTTGCTAAACATGGACATGATTTTAAACTAAGACAAATGAATAACTACTCCTGCATACTAGGGCTGGTGTCCAGCACCACAGCATAGACACTCACTGATTGGCACCTGGCTGATAAAACCATGCATGGACACCAGAGAAGCACTGGGGTTCCTCCATTCAAGTCAGTATTGTCTTAATGCACTATGCTTTAATGCATCAAGATCTAAAGAAGAAGCAGGTATGCATAAGTTTTCTTAAATTAATGTAAATTAGCATGGGATAATGGAAACACTTTCAAACATATCGTACATAATTCCAATCAACACAACCTTTTGATTGCCTGATGGTATCTCCAGACAGTAGCAGCAACAGCGAGGTTGAATTTCACTATCAAATTGTACTTCATTATTCCTTTTGGAGAAACATAGACATAACATAAATAATAACTTCCAGGAAGAAAACTGGGAGTAATTATATTCAATACTCAGAATTTAAGCAGGAAAGCATGGATTAAGGGTAGCTTACTTCTCACCACAATGAGGACATTCAAAAGATGACAACAAAATCAGCACAAAAGGCACATGGGCTAGGGGATTATATTCTCAGTAGACCAATGTGACAGGCATAAGAAAAGAGACAGCGATAAAGATAACAATATCTTATAAGGAGAGACACATTAAAAAAAAAATGAGACTTCTAGGGACATATCCCATTACCTACTAATGAAACAAGAAAAAGAAAACATTTAATAAATAGAACAATAGAAGGGGCAATAAATAAGGCATATACCTTTCTGAAGTGAGGAATTAAAGTCAATAAAAATGTTGTAATCCCCTGAAAGACATGACAGAATTTCAAGTCAGATGGTAAGTCTAAGACAAAAGTACATTGCTCGATGAAGCTAGAAAACAAAGCCAAAGAGTACTTCCCAACTCACAGACACAACAGAACGGTTAACTGCTTCATTCTATACTATAATAGCTCAAAAACACCAAAAACTAACAATGCATTGGAAACAAGTCATGCTTACAGTAATGGCAACGAACCCAATGAGATTCAAAACCCCCATTTAGATAAATTGAAATTTACAAGTTTAGAATAAACTATTGAGTTACGTTATGAGCGCAACGCATGCAGAAGCTTTGGAGTTGATAGAGAGGGAGAGGGGCATCACCGTCACCGTCACCGTCTGCAGAAACAACTTCAACCAACAAGAGCTAGTATGAATTTAAATATAAATTATTAATTATTAATCAAAAAATAAAATCATTTAGCATTTTGACAGTTTAAAAAATATTTAATTTAGGATAAACTTTTGTTTTATGCATGCGCAAATTGAGTGTACACTATCTTACCCAATACTAAATAAAAACCTACACTTAAAAGATTAATAAAAATATATGCTTATTTACCCAATACTTTTTTTTATCAAAAAAATATAAGTGAACAGTATATGATGTATGATTAGGTGAATAATTATAAATTTAAATCTTAATTATAATAATTTTTTGAGATCAAATTACAAAAATATTGTTATGATTTTTTTAATTTTAATATGAATGATTTATCTTTCATCATATTAAAAAATAAATTAATCGAGATACGTAAGTCCAAACACTATCTTATTGCAATAATAAATAAATAAATATATGCTTATTTGATTATAACACGTTAGTATCAATTACAATTTTTTTAATATTTATGATATTGCTTGTTATACAAAATTATATCATTAAATCAATCTTATTAAATTTTTTATATTGTAAACTAAGTTATGCCTCCGAAAATTTTACGATTTTTTTTATTTTTATTTATATTAAATGTACCTTTTATTATGTGTTTTTTTATTTTCAATAATATAATTTTAACATGATATTTTATACACATTTGTTTATTTTGTATTCTAAATAATTTATTTTTATCAAGTAAAAAAATATTTATATTATAGAGTTTTATTTAGCACATTAATTTTTAAAAGTAATAGAAAAAAATTAAAAACTAAATTATTGATAGATATATTAAATCTTCTAATTAATAAAAAAACACAAGCATAATTTACTAACTATATCCAAGGGTTTAGCCTAATGATTGAGGATGTACTTTACCTTAGAGGTGACAAAACGGGTTCAACCCATTGGGTTGGCTCGACAACTCGCAATTTTTTTGCAGGTTGGGTTCAAGATTTCAACTCATTTTTTATTTCCAACCCGCATAACCCGCTTTCGCATAACCCGCTGCGTCTTGGTTGGTTGGTTGAGGTTAAGTTTTTTTAAAAAAAAATGTTACAAATTAGTCTTATTATTTGTGTTTATGATATTTTTATGAGTATGATACTAAATTTATTTTATTTATTTTATTTTTTTAACCTCTATAAATTATAATTTTTCTATTTTTTAATTTTTATGATTTTTTTATTTTTTATACATTTTGTTTTGTTTTTTAGGATCAACTCACTTTTTTTTTTTTTTTCTTTATGCGGATCAACCCGCCAACCCGTCAACCCGCACTAAAGCAGAGTAGGTTAGCTCTTCCAATCCATTTTTCAAAACGGGTTAACCCGCCCCCGCCCCGCATTTTTGTGGATTGAATGCAGAACAGATGGTATGGCGGGGCGAGTTAGCCCATTTTACCACCTCTACTTTACCTCTCCCAATAACATGATTCGGGTCTTGGATCAACACTATCAACTAAACGCATAACATTTAACATTTTTACTTTCAATATTTAATTTAATTTTGTCATTAATATAAGCAAAATACAAAAAAAAAAAATTGATAAACTATGATGCAAGTAGAATTTACTTTTTTTTATCTGAACTAGAATTTACTTTTATTAATATATCATCACTAATTGAAATAAATTCTGCAAATAACATAGACAAAAAATAAATAATCATTAGACCAACACTTAACATGATTATGCAACATTAGTCAAAAAAAAAAACATGATTATGCAACACATAAGATAACATAATTCTAACTCGTTCATTAAATAATTAGTTATTTAAATTTTTAGATAATGTTTTAATTTTTCTAATGGACAAAAACATTGACAACCGACAGTAGGGGTAGAATTAGAGAGTTTTTCTTAAGAAGCCAAGAAGAATAAACACATTAATGAGGGTCAAATTAAAGGTTTTTATTTAAAAAAATACATATAAATGAATCAATACGAAAAAGAGGAAGGGGGACATAGTCCCTCAATCCTAACTACGGTCCTTCCTAACTGACAAATTTTAACTCGTTTGCAAAGTTGCAAATAGACGAGAGACATAAAAATGCAAAGGTGTAAAAAAAAAAAAAACCACATCGAAGATAGAATATTAAGCTAGTTTAGTTAAGTGTTAAGTAGAGTTAGTTTTAACTGCCTCTAGTTAGTTATGGCTGGTTAGTTACTCTAGTTGTATTACAGTTATGATAGTTACTGTATAAACTAGCTATTTTTTTTTCTCAAAATATCTTTTATTTAATATGTGTGAGATTAATTTTTCAAGATACGATTAGACACTTAAATAAAAATTCCTCATAACAATATTATTTTGATATACATAAATTTCAGTATCAAACTCAATACTACATACTTAAGGGACCCAAACTTCTTTTATTTAAAGTAACACATGTTGATG
Organism: Ormosia emarginata; assembly: GCA_029884605.1. Taxonomy (NCBI): domain Eukaryota; kingdom Viridiplantae; phylum Streptophyta; class Magnoliopsida; order Fabales; family Fabaceae; genus Ormosia; species Ormosia emarginata. Next base: position 832,177 of record JAQQTP010000054.1, read on the forward strand.
TTATATAAAGCAAGTTGTGTTTATGCAAATTCATATTACACATTTTGCATCAATTCAATTTTAATAGAGAAATACTAGCAACATATTCTTTTGAACACTTCTTTTAATATTTATTTTATTATTAGTATAAAAGTAAGTATTGTTGGTATTTCTCTCCTAGTAATTATTTCAAATGTATGAAGTAAACTAATAATAAAACAAGTATTAGAAGAATTATTCAAAAGAATATTGCTAGCATTCTTCATCTTAATATAATATCAAAAGAAAAAAAAAGTAAGAAAACTGAAAGGATTTTGTTAAACACTACTCTAAAAACACTTGTTAAAGATCTAAAATAGAAAGTTTTTCATAAAAAATATAATATTCATGGTATTGAGAATTGAAGAAGCTTTATGTTGGAGTATAGTAGTTATAAAGTCAGTTAGAGTTGTTGTACACGTGACACGTTCTGTTAGAATTCAGTTATCACATCTCACTAATACATATATACTCGTTGTAACTGTGATAATGTGAAGTAGAATGATATTCAATCATTCAGAATTCAGCTCAACTCTCTCTAAATTCTTATGAGATTTTCTCTTTCATTCTTTAGATTTTTTTTCACTTCATTATACTTTTCATGCAAAACTTTTTAATTTGAATTTCTTAAAAGGACATTTATTAGAAAAACTCAAATTGAAAAGTAACGATAAAAAACATAGAAAGAGAACGAGGGACAAAAATTGGTGGCAAAAAATTTAGTTGAATTGTAATTGTAATTAGGGATTGTCATGTGGTTATTAGTGGCTGTCTCATTATATAAATTTTCTTGTTTAGGGAAACTATTAGTTTATATAATAAAAAAAAACACACACACAAAATTTAACATATCCTATTATTTATTTAGGCAATCAATAAGATATAGTTTACAATCAACAACTTTTAATAATTAATATAAGTAATATTTTTTGTATGAAATTGAAATATATATATATATATATATATATATATATATATATATATATATATATATATATATATATATATATATATATATATATATATATATATATAATTTTAGGAGACTGCTTAGTAAGAGTGTTTACTGGTTTAATCTAACCCGAATCCGATTTAATATTTTGATCGGATCAATTCTTTGGATCCTGACATGATTCAGTCATGACCCGACAAATGACCTAGTCAAGACTAAGTTGACCCGATAATAAAATGAATTATACAAATATTACATAGCTAAGTCATAAGATTTTGAAAGTAAGAAACTAAAAGTATGTGATGTTTCATAATATTTATTTCGAAATAGTTAATATCAACATAAATATTATAATTTTATACAAAAAATATTAATTTAAGTTAGAAATTTTATTATTTATCATTAATTATAAAAAAAATTATAAGTTTTAAAGTATTCTGTAATACCGGGTTGAGTTGGGACAACCTGAAACACCATCTTAACTCTACTCGAAAATACACTAAATTCAATTCATAGAATTCAAATCTATCCAAATTAACTTTGGATCAAGATAAATCATTAGATCAGGTCAGATTTTGAACACCCATACTAGTTAAGAAGCTAATCATACTTGGTTTTCAAACTTTTCAACCCAAAGTACTATCTTTTTTTTATCTTAATACGCTGTGAAATTGTTTTGATTAACTTATACATTTATTACATTGTTTATCCAACACGTTAGAAGAAGGTCAAGCAATCACCTTTTGTCTCTAAAATCTAAAACACAATATTACATCTTAAAAAACCGACTAAGGTTTCTTCAATTAAGACACTTTAAGATTATTTTTGTGAATTTTATAGAAGTGAAAATGAAGTGACTCATAATAAAATGTAATTAAATAACAAGAAATTAAATGGAATAAAATGTGTCATTTTATTGTTTAGATGTTTAATAAGTTTAATGATGGAGAGGAAAGAAATTCATGTCATTCTCTCATTAACCTTCAAATTTGAAGAGACAAAAATATAAGATTTAGATCATGATTTTTTCACTTTTTTTTTTCTCTCAAGTGGTCAATTGTAGGAAAGAGAAAGACATAAAAAGAATTAATAATGAAACCCAATTAAAATTTATGAAATTTCTTTTATAACCTTATGTATTTCTCTCTCCTATAATTGACTACTTGAAAGAAAAAAAAATTAAGAGAATTCTGATCTATAAGGTTTTGAGTGGCAAAGATGTCTCTCTCTTACCATTCTACTCACTCCTATTAAATAACTCTCAAATATATTTATTTTTAAGTTTAACCATTCAATTTTATGTCACTCTCTTTATTGTCATTTATTCAAATATAGTCTAACTTAAAAAGTAAACAAGGAAAATTTATCTAATACGAAGTAAGGAAAAAAAAATGAGAATATATTTTTGAACTTTTCGAATACTAATTCAATCATCACTTAGAATAACCAGATTTTTCGAATAATTTTTTAAAACGAGAATGTTTGGTGCTTTTTAAAATCAATAATTGTCATGTAACTTTTTAAACATCTTTTATTTATATTTATGCAGTTTATAATTTTCTCAATTGTTAAAAAAATATGCATCTCTTCCTTTTCCTCTTAAGTCTCAATCCAAATATATATATATAGAGGGAGAATCAATTTATATCAGTATAAATTTTTTTCTCTTACACTCATTTTTAACTGTTAGATCTATTTTCATCTAATAGTTACCTTTAATGAAATAATCTCAACCATTAGATGAAAGTAGAACTAACGGTTAAAAATGAGTGTAAGAGAAAAAAGACTTACACTGATGTAAACCGATCCCTCTTTATATATATATATATATATTTGCAAATATAACAATAACAACAACTGCAACTTTTTTTTTGGTGCAAAGACAAATGGTGGCAAATTGTGTAACTACTGTAGAACCGGAAACAACTAACGGTATGACTCTTTTTTAAGAGATCATTTTTTTCACTTGCATGATTCAAACCTAAGACTTCATATTATTAAGAATTTCAACGTCGTTTGTCCCACAAGCAGACCTACCTTGCTTCTACTAGATCAGACCCACTTGGGTATAACAAGTGCAACTTAAAATCTTGATAGTAAACAACTCATTGAGTCATAGCAAAGCATTAGTAATTGGATGCCATTTCAATTACACAAATAAAGATGTGATTTAACATAGTAAAGTACAAAAGATAAACAAAGATAACAGACATTCGATATCCAGTTGTGTATAACTTTTTGGCATCTAACTTAATTGGCATTTAATTGATTATCAACAATTCGTGGTATATTTTGTTTGACTTTTGAAAATGATTATATTGGGGGTTGAGCAAAACCATTTTTGTTTTTTTGTTTTTTTTTTTTTGGAGTTTTCGCTCAAAACCAAGATTTTAGAGTTTTCAAAAGTTAAACCAAACGTGTTAGTATCGACGCTCATACTTGCGAGCCTAAATGTCCTTCACATTAACCCGAAACTTGGCAATGCGTTTTCCATTCAAAATTCGATTCACTGTAGCCACTCCATCTACAACCATTGTTGCAAACGTAGGTTGGTTATTTGCGTCAACAGTTCTCATAACTATATCTCCCACACAATCTCCGTATATACTTGTAAACAAATGCCTGACCTCCTCTTCTGACACAGGAAAGCCCCTAGAAAATGTTAGATGTTTTGTCGTCCTTAGTAAGTTGATCGGAGAGTCATCCTGTAGTCCATATCCCCTCATCAGACAAATCTAGATCCTCAAACTCTGGTGGCACAGTAAAAGTACCAAATAGTGGGTGTGGGAAACCAGGCACAACAAAAGTCCTGGGGTTAGCCTGTGATGTGCTAGCAATATTGGTATTAGTGCTTCTCAAAATGATTTGCAAGATATCAGTAAAAATTATAACACAAATATTATTGAGAACACTTCTAATACCAACTATTGCGGTGAACCTTTGCTCAATTAAAAGCATAAGAGAGGTATCTCTTTGCACTAGGATTTTGGTTAGGGGCAAACCACTACCATTTGAGATGGGAGGGTTTTCTGCCTCCAAGCAATTCAAGCAAGCTACAGCTTCACTGGTGAGTGAATTGACTAGAGAGTTGGGAAGACTCATCATTTTAGCAATTGACATTAGGGTATCCGGTGTTTTTTAGCCAAAGCTACAAGCCTATGACTAGAAGGGATTGTGTTATGCCCCATTTTAGTTTGAAGATTAAGCAACAAAAGAGCTCACGGTCAACACTGTGAAATAGATGAAGCTCTTCGATACTAATATAGGTGCCATTTAGATTAATGTGTGTATGAGAGAAATGGAAACCACACAGATTTATTATGAGCAAGAAATGGTGGCCCTAAATTAGTACATAAACCCACTCATTAAATAGCTCAAAAAGGATATAAATGTGTTTCCAGATAAAAAAAAGAAAGAAAGAGAGGATATAGATGTGTTTATTAAGTGTATAAAACTCATTTAACATCATGGCTAAGGATCTCAAGAAAGATAATGTGTGCAATAAATTAAAAGGATGATTATTTGTTATAGGAGCGTTAGAAAAGTTTAGGTAGTGGTCCTACGCAATAGAATTTTAGAAGTGGGGTTATATTAAATTATATTTCACTCTTATGGGGTTGCTTCTTTAAAGAACTAGGTATATTATACATAAGAAATTTTTGGCTTTGGGCCCTTAACACATAGGTTCACCCTTGATTTATTATAAATAGAATAATGGACCTACAATAATAATAATAATAATAAAAAAGATCTCTACGATCACGTGCATGTTTTTTTGTGAAGTAACGATAGTACACAAACTTATACTTACATAGTGTGTGTTTGGATTGCAGTTGGTAAACTTAAGTTTAGTTGAAAGTGTGTTTGTAAACTTAAGTTAGGTTGAAAGTGAATTTGCAGTAACATGATTTATGTTTGGGAACTTTTGTTTCAAAAGTAAGTTTGACAAAATAAATGTTGTTTGGATGAAAATAACCAAACTCACTTTTAAATGTGAAATTACTAAAAAGGACATGAATAAGGAGTTTCCATCGTCTCTGTTTGTCAAAATAATCTATTATAGGATATGCCATATTCGAATATGGCTTTTAAGAAAACAAAAGACACAAATAGAAATCAGAATAATCAAATATAGGATAAGCCATATTCGGTTATGGCCTTTTAAAGAATCACAGGACACGTTCTGTTTTAGAGCTCATAACCGAATATGAGTGTTCTCATATTCGAATATGGCTTTAGAAAAGCACAAAACGTGTTCTGTTTTTAAGCTTATAACCGAATATGAGGAATCTCATATTCGAATATGGCTTATTTAGAGACAAAGGATTTTGATAGATTCTCACAACCAAGGTTATCCAAATGCTTTCCAAACTTTCTAACAAAGGAGTTTTACTTAAAACATGAACTTAATTTTCATAAGATGAAAAAGGAAGATTATGTAAAGACATTTAAGATTGAATTTGAAAGAGGAAAAGGTATTAAATACAACTTACTCCCCCTCTTTTTTTCAAGAGGTGACATGTTCAGAGTTTGCACAGCTGCCCCTTGATATTGGAATCCCAGAATCATTGATTTTATACCTTTTCTCAATAACTTGCTTTTCTTCTTCCCCTTTTGTCATAATAAAAAAGATATTCCATATTTTTGACAAAGAGATAGGGTGAAAACAAGAACTACTATACTTTATAAGAAAGAGTAAATGGGAGCATTAATATTATCAAGACAGAAAAGGATTTCCACATACAACGTCATACTAGGCAAAGCAAGAGCATTGACCAAACATAAGTAGTTTAGATTGCATGGCTTAAGTTTTACAACAAACCTATTGAAAAAAAAAAACAAGATCCAAACTCAAGTCCCATGATCTTCCGGAAAGCGACGTTCAAGTCTATCCAAACGATCTTCCATGGCACTGAGACGATCATAAAGTGTGGTGGTGCTGTTTTCTTGATAAGCTTGGAGATTTGTCAGCCTTGCTTCAATTCGTTCATTCTGAGCTTGAATATTGTGAAGAATAGCGAGAAGATGATATTGATTGGTGGCAGGAGAATCCTCTAAGGGAGCATGAGAACCTTCACCCGGTGCTACTTCTTGTCCTCTTCCATAAACCCATTCACTATCAATTTTTTTGATTTGCATGCGGTTGAATGAAGCTTTCCCAAACTTGTGGTGGCCAGTAATTTCAATTACAGAAGCTTCATGGAGATTGTTATGATCCAGAATTTTTGTAACAGCCAAGGCATAGGGAAGATCCATCATTTGTTTAACCTTTGCTTTCTTCATGTAGTACATTATGTAAAAGAGCCAATTGATATTGATTCGTTCTTTAATGGCCCACATTAAGAATACATCTTCTTCCTCAATCAGGGCATAATTGCCAGCCCTTGGAACAAGAATATGAACTAAAACAAAGTGAAGAAGATGGTCTTAAGGTTTCAATAAACCAGCATTGAAGTTTCTTTTAGTTGGAAAAGGGACGCCTGGTTGAAGCATTCCCTCAATGGCGGTTTTCTTATCAAAATTTTCCCATTGTGAGTGATTTTCATCAGCAAACCTTTCCCTAGAGAAATTTAAGTCAAACAGAGTAGACCATTGTCCAGGTATAACAACTATTTTCTTTCCTTTAACTTCAGATACCAATTGGACTCCAACAATGCTCAGATTACAGAAGAAAACTTTAATAGCTTCAGTGTAGAAACACTTACTTGGAGCAGAGACAAAAGTTTTCAGATTCTGAAACTCCAAGAGATCCGTGAGGAAACTGAATCCCACTTTGACAAAGAATTCCCAGTCCATATACTTAGGCTGTATAAGGTTTCTGCCATGAAACTCTAGTTGAAACTTCTTCTTTTGAGCTGGATGAGAGAAGAACCTCCCAAGGTCAAGGTCACGTGAATAATCTGGTTCATCAGTGTGTGAAGGTGGTTCCTTAGGCACATTGGGATTTTTTGCGCGTGACCGTTTAGGAACATGGGAGGAGCTGCTTGCCATGGGCAACAATGGTGTTAGGGCTCGGTTTGAGGTGAGAGAGAGAGGGGGAGGAAAGGTGAGAAAGTGGAAGAAAATAGGGGTTTTGATCGGTGGAAGGTGAAGGAATGTGAGGGATATGAAGTTTTAATGGTGGATTTTAGGTGGATTTAAGGTGGGAGAGGTGTTTGAGGGAATGGGTAGGAGTGGGTGGTAGAGAGAAAGAGAGCTATGGAGTAAATGAAGGTGCATGGGGAAGATGAAGGCTTCGGGTTTTGGTTAAGAGGAAGGCCAATAACCGAATATGAAGTAGTCCATATTTGGTTATTTGGGAAAATAGAGACCAAGCTACGTGCTTCAAGAGGAAGAGTAATGGGCCATAACCAAATATGAATTGGGGCCATATTCGGTTATTTGTGAAGACAGATCCAAGCAACTCGTGTCAAGAGTAAGGGAAGAAGGGTCATAACTGAATATGAGTAGTCCATATTCGATTATTTGGGAAAACAGGGACCAAGCTATGTGCTTCAAGAGGAAGAGTAATGGGCCATAACCGAATATGAATTGGGGCCATATTCGGTTATTTGTGAAGATAGATCCAAGCAACTCGTGTCAAGAGTAAGGGAAGAAGGGTCATAACCGAATATGAGTAGTCCATATTCGATTATTTGGGAAAACAGAGACCAAGCAAAAACGTACCAAGACAAAGGAAGTGATCCATAACTGAATATGAAGATGGTCATATTCGGTTATATGTGAACTCCAAAGAGCCAAGCAAATGTTCCAAACCAGAGTTGAATACTCATAACTGATTATAAAGGAGGCATAATTGATTATATGAGAGTTCCAGAGAGCCTCCAGATTGATATATGACTTTATAACTGATTATACCCTTGTCATAATCAAATATTTTTTGCTTGATAGAGAGCCTTTCCAAGGTTCTGGACATCCCCACAATCCTCATAACAGATTAAAGTCCTCTTACAATTTACCAAAACCAGATTGTTCCTCAACCAAAACCAGAAAAATCTTCAAGAACCTAATGGCTAGTCTTGAGAAGCCTTGGACTAGATCTTTTAGTGGTAGAGTTAAATTATAAATAAAAAAATTATAACAAAATGTTAAATTATATGCATAGTTGAATAAAGTATATAACAAAACATTAAATTATATTCAAAGTTGATCCGATAAATGAAGACAACTAAAGTTTCAATACATCAAGGCAAATTGATTGATCCAAATCAAAATACAAAATAATAGTAAAGTATACAGGAAAATATAATACAATTTTGAAATATAAATATACTACTAATTAAGCTGCATGTGCTCAATAATTTGATTCCGAATTGAGTCTCGAACAATATCCATCTCTGATGAAGAGATTGTGGTTAATTTTGGGGATGGATACTCATCAACAACATCTTCATTATCATCTTCAGGTTCAACTACATTTTCATCTTCATAACGATTGAATTCATAATCTGTTTCAGAATTTATTCTAATAAAGTAATGTATAGCCATTGTTGCACTGACTATTTGAACTTGTGTTTCTATTTTGAACTTAGGCATGTGACGCAAAATAGCAAACCTATTCTTCCATACCCCAAAAGTCCTTTCTATTGTGCACCTTAGACTTGAGTGATAATAATTGAATACTTCATTGTGGTTTGCAAATCCAGATGAACGCCTAAAATCAGGAAGGTGATAGCGTTCACATTTATAGGGACCAATATATCCAATTGGTGTTGGATAGCCAGCATCTACCAAATAATATTTACCTAATAAACAATGAAAGTAGTATCATGTATATTTATAATTTTAATACAAATGTAAATTAATTGTAGAGGTGAGAAAAAACAAACTTGGAGGTGGATGTGGGAAATTCATACTAGGAGTTGTAAGGGCATTCTCAAAAATACGAGCATCATGGGCGGTGCCTTCCCATCCAGGCAATGCAAAAATGAAGCACATGTTCCAATCACATACAGCCATTACATTTTGTGTTGGATGTCCCTTTCTTCCAATAAATTTTGATTGTTCACTAGGACTAACCACACATGGGATATGAGTACCATCAATTGCTCCTATAGAATTCTTGAAAAATGGCCAGTATCGCCTATCATTTCGAATTTTGTTTTGAATATCCCAAAACCTACGATCTTCTGGCTTAATGTATTTAAAGGACAGCCTAAGGCAGGCAATCAATACTTTATGAAAATGCCTACTTACAGTCTCTCCTGAGTGTTGAAACCTTTCTTGTATCATCCTGTTTCCTATCCCATGGCAAACCATGTTTAAGAACATTGCAACCATTTCTTGAATCCTCATTCGTTTAGTGTCTTTTAAACCATGTTCAACCAATTCAGTGCAAAACTGAAAGAAGACATGTTTTTCCATCCGAAACATCTCATAACAACGAATAGGATGCCCTCGCAAAACTTCTTGCACCCATAAATGACCTATTTGCTCACTGGTTCTACGTGGCTTTTTACATAGATATTTTACCACATACTCACTAATTAATGCACTCACATCTTCATCTTCCTTCATATCATCATCTATAATAGAAAATATTTTAGATTCTTCATCACAATCTTTTGCATTCCAATCATTCATTGATTTTTAAAATTGTACAATGCAAGATAATGAAATTGAGGAAGACGTAAATGCACATGAAAATGGAAAATGTAATGAATAAGAAAAGCACCATAAAGATAATAAACTAAATATATGTAGCACATAAGCATACATAAGTCACTTAAATACATCAAGCCTAACACAAACTTAATCTAAAGTTAATTAGTTTAATACAGTCTTCCAACTAATTTTGTATGAAGGGGAGTGGGTTATAAGCTGCATATTTAAGCCAATCCAACAATCTCTCCTGAAATCCTTTCAAGGAGACAAACATTTCCCTTGCAGGCCTAAACATCATGAGTTGACAGCATCGAGAATGCCAATCAGCATCACTTGTAATAGCCTCCATGTTTTGAAGCTCAGCCATCACTTCACCAATAGATGAACCAGGTACTATGAGTGCGTTTACAACAGCAGAGCGTGACTCAGATGCGGATGCAATTCTACTTATTGCATCAGCTATTGTTCTTGAGGCTGGAACTTTGGCCTTTCTTTTCCTTTCATTCATTTCACTATGCCCAACCATCTTCCTCTTCCTATTGTCGTTTTAGCTACTGTTTCCTTGAGAAGTGCTTAAATTAATATGTCGAAATTCAGTACTGACTCCAACACTAGTTTGAACACCAGCACCTAAAGATTCTTCACTACTCGCTGATCCTTCCTCTAGATCGACAACACTCTCAAAGCATGGACAGTACCCATCATCATCTTCATTTATTCCATTAGGTAATATCCCAGATGTGGGTGCCCAAGCAAATTTTCCAGTAGCCATCACATCTTTGAACAATATGGTTAATTCATGGGCAAAAGGAAGTCCTTTGTACCTAAATTTTCCATAATCACGATTTTCCTGCACATATACAACTTATCATCACAACACATTACACAAAATAAATCTAAAACTTATAACTTCATATTTATTTACTACATACCGATTATTTTTTCTCCCACCATTCGTCTGGTGCATCTACAGTATTCTTTTCATTGTCCCATCCTAAACCTGTCTCTTTGGCAAACAACTTGTACCATAGTCCCCACTCTTTCTTAAGGTTAGCCCACTTGTGTCTTAACTGCATCTTTCCATATTGCTTTCCACTTCTCTCATCAAATTGGGACATAACAGCTTTCCACCCTTTCTTTGTAAGGGTGGTTGTATTACATTCCCCCTTATAGACTTGGTTCAAGCATGTTTGGATAAAATGTTCAGTTGTCTTTAGATCCCATGTAGCCTTTGGCTTATGAGTTTCATTGTTATTACTCATTGATCTATTACAAAATATAAAACAAATAATATAAGCCAATTACATAACACACAATATAGCAACAACAAAATTTTACACACTAACACTGATTATATAGTAACAAGAAAGCAAGAAATTGTAATTGATTTTACACACTAATATTGAAAACTATATCAAAGATTTGTAAAAGATAATATTATTATTGTTATTATTATTTTGTTGTGGTAACTGTACCTTACAACTCTGCACTTAATTCCATACACAGCTGCTTGTGTGTACCAAACTATAAGAATATAAAAATGGAGTGATGTGGAGGGCAATAGAACGGAACAAGTTTGAACAATATATATATATATATGTAGAGAAGGTGTCTGCTTCGGTTCCAAACAATGCACAGAAACTTGGAGAAGATACATGTAACATAAGCTAACTTTAAACATTTTTGTTCCTTTGGGCAAACATGCATACATAAGCAAAGCGAAGCAATCTATTTTATGGTTATAATGCTGGAATCTAAGTGGGATATTATGATGTGTTGAGCTTAGAATATTCATATACAAACCAGAAACAATCTGTAGATTCTATTATGATCTGTAGATTATTGCCGAAATAGCATTCTATTTACCACATTTCATCTAATAAGAAGTTTTAAGCTCAACTCAACTTTGGTCAACACAACTGACACAAGTAAATTAAACACAAGAGTATATAGGAATAGGATAGGTACATTAAGCCATGCTAGACAAAAATATAGCTAAACTGAAAAAATTATAACAAAAGATTACCAGATACAAGCCTTCCAGGAACAAGAGGACTCCAATCTATAGCAACTCCAGTCTATAGCAACTCCTACAAATTGATTAGTCAAGTATCAGACTATATACAAAATAGAAGGTATGACTCAGTAAGAATGAAGTGGAATTTAACTTCTCTAATTGACAGAGATGATATAGAAAAAAAATTGCAATCGTTAACCTTACTTGGTGCTAATAATAATCTTTAACCTTAGTCCCAGATGGGCTCCGTGAGGGTGTTGGGGGTGCGGATCCGAACCCAGAGGAAGTGATGAAGGGATGAGGGGGATTCGGAGGAGGAAGTGGTAGATTGGAGGGGAAGAAGAAGAAGACCTGGAGCAGAGCAGATCGGTAGAAGAAGAAGAAGAAGAAGAAGAAGAAGAAGAAGAAGAAGAAGAAGAAGAAGAAGAAGAAGAAGAAGAAGAAGAAGAAGAAGAAGAAGAAGAAGAAGAATACCTAGGGAGCAGATCGGTAGGTAACAGCAAGTGAAGAAATGAGTGTGAAGAAGAATACTTGGAGCAGCTCGGTAGCAAGTGAAGAAATAAGTGAGTGTGAAGAGAACAATACAAAGAGAAAAAAGAAGGTTAAAAGAGAGAACAATATGGTTGGAATCATTCAATTTTGCAGTTATTACACTCAACGGAAAAAACTTCAATGCAGAAGCAATAATATATTGCTTTTGGCTGAACGTCAGTTGAAGGAAGAAACTCAGTTGAGGCAAACAAAGAATAAAAAAGCCAAACATAAATTCAACCGTTCGAGAAAAGCTAAACGTGTGTTTAAAATTTTCAACTATAAAACAAACACACACATAGTTATCGCATGTATACTCCAATGCAAGTTATTATATAACATCGCGGCGGATGCTATTATACACCAGTTGATGTTATGGTGTACCGTACTCCATTGACTTTACCTTTTAGTAGAGGTAATTTTTTTTTCGTAACAAGTGACAGTCAAATTTTGACAAAATAAAGTGACGAGTGTGAATAGTATTTTTAAATTCAAATTTTTTAAATTGGATTTAAAAATAAAAAAATTGAATTTTTTTTAAAGAGAGTTAAAAAAATTTAAAAAAAGTTTTTTTAAAAAACAAAAAAAAATGAAAAAAGGTGCTGCGGCATTCATCAAAGAATGTCGCGTGAACAGTGCTCCCAATTTGGGAGCACTGTTCACGCGGCATTCTTTGATGAATGTCGTGACACAATGCTTTAATTGTTCAAATGAATCAATATATAGTATTATTAGGAATACTATTCATGCGGCATACTTTGGTGAATGCTGCAGCACAATAATGAATCAATATATACTATTATTAGGAGCACTATTCATGCGGCATTCTTTAATGAATGCCGCAGCACAATAATGAATCAATATATAGTATTATAGTATTAAAGCGTAGATAAAATAAATTAAGATAAAAAAATGAACATTAAAAATTTAATTTTTAAGAAATTAGTTATGCCATCAAAATTTTTTTTATCAAAAAAAAACATGTTTTTATATAAGTTTCTAAATATAAATAAAAATTATTACATTATTATTAAGAATAATAAAATAAGATTGAGAAGTTATGGAAGTGCCGCGACATCACAAAGAACTGCCACGTGAACAATGTTCCCAAATTTGTGAGCACTGTTCACGTGGCAGTTCTTTGTGATGGTTGCGGCACCTAGGGGAAAGAGAGGTATAAACATAATAATTTTTTTTATAAATAATTTATTTAATGTTAACCGATTTATCAAGTTTTATGTAATTAATCTCTACCTTTCAATTGATATAATATTAAATCAACGGTTTAATTTTCAAGGTGTACGATACACCCTCTCTAAAAGGGTGTATATCAGACGTCGCCATAACATCGCAGCCTCATTGAAACTTATTTAAAGCCTTTTAGTATGTAAAATAGGATAAAATTTGATTGTATTATGTCTGATAGTATAAAGTTTGATAAAGTTTTAATACTATCTAGTATTTGACGCGACATTATATAAAATACTATGTTGTATAAGATAATACTTTTATGTGTTTGTTTATATATTGTATAGTACTAGATATGATAAAAAAATTAATACTTTTGAAAAAAATATTTTTTAATACAAAAATATATTATTGCCCTTCATTAATGACCAGAGTCACACCATTAGTTACATTGATTTATGGCGACAAATCATTGGTTGATGCTGAAAGATCGGAGTTTGTGGGTCGTGTATCGCTACTTAGAGATCGAAGTTCGTGGGTTGTAGGTCGTTGTTCAAAGACCGAACTTTGTGGGTTGCTGCTCATATTTGCACGCTTCTGTTCAGATTGGAGTTCGATTGGACTTCACCATACAATATTTCTTATAATGTTCGTCTTCTCAGCATGAGCAATATGTGGATTCTCCACCTCCGACAATGGCAACAACTCTTTCTTCTCTTCATCTTGGGCATTTTCTGGTGGTGACAGTGACTCTTTCTTCTCGATCACTGCTTATGTTGCACCTCTTTGCAAGACGACTAATCAAAACCATTCCAACAACATAGATGTTTAGCAGCACTGTCCTATAGCCTACCATGGTGGAGGAATAAAGATCTGTTTAAAATGGAATTGTTGTTCGTTGTTACTGGGTGCTTTAGATGGTGAGGCAGAGATCGATGAAGGAGTAGTGGCTAGCATAGAGATCAGTGGTAGTCGGAAAATGAGGCGATGACGATGGCAGTCGAAAAATATAAGCATGGTGGTGGTGGTTGGAGCTTGGGTTACCAGTAGTGATTGTTATAAGAAATAAGAGATAAAGGTAGGGTTGAAATAAAAACCTTATTAGAAAGAGAATATTTTCATATGAATTTATTCATCAAAATTTAATCAGACTTAATCCCACCTTCAATGTCTGATTAAGTTATACGTTATTTTAATATATAAAAGGGATATATTGGATAAGCTTATACAATATTGTGATCATACTAAATAACTGATAAAGTCATAATATATTATATAAACTTATCATATCAAACTTTATACGTCGTGACAAACGTGTCCTAAATAGTTCAAATTAACATATCTTTCTCATATACTTTGTATCTATCTTTTTCCTTTCTTGTGATCAAATCATTTATACATTTTTTTTTCATTAGAAATGCAAGTACATGAATAAGGGAGGATGATGACTAATGAAGGATCGGACGTCCTTTTAATAATACTTGTTAGTGTTAACTAATATTGCTCTAGTGATTTCTAGGACTTGCCTAATGACTCTTTTAACTTAATTCTATTTGAATTTTTACGGTAGAGGAAAGTTTGGAAGAGGAAATGTTATTCCATTTTAAAGTTATTGCATACTACAAGTCTTAATAAAGATACCTGTAATTATAAATCACATATGAGAAAATACTACTAACAGCAAAACCCACCCAGCCCCTAAAAATTTGAATTTACATCTTCCATTCAACACCTGTTTTTACAAGCACCTATAAATATATTTACTCCTAATTTTAGTGAAATTATGAACTTTTGGATTTTTCCTCTTTAATATCTTAAAATAAATTTATTCAGAACTAAATAAATAAAATTAAGATGGATTGTCGAGAAATTCAAGTATTATTTAGCTCTATTTTTTATATCATTAAATATATAGTTATCTCTGAAATTTTAAATACCCGTTTATCAAAATTTCGAACATGCATTGGTTCTTAACCTAATATCAATTAACATTATGAAAAATTGTTGGTTGACTTACTCAACGAGTTTGACTAACAAAAACAATATGATATTTGTTTTAATATATATAATTTTTTTGAGTTTTGTTAATAAGTAAATAACGTATATATAATATTTAAGGACACTTATTAATAAGTAATTAACATATATATAACATTTTTGAGTTTTGTTAATAAGTAATGTATATATAATATTTAAGAGCACTTATTAAGAAATTAAAAATAAAAAATATTTTTTATCATTTTGTTAATGCATTAAATGCTTAATTTTTTATTTAATATTTTATACTTTATTATTTCTTAACAAAGTATTCTTAGAACACTATTTAAACAAACTCATTTTTTTTTCTTTACATAATTAATTACAAAGCCAGTACAATAACTACCAAATTAATTAAACCAGCAATCTTTGAGGCATGACTTAGTTAGCAAAATAAATTATGCGTAGACGACTTTACCTAAGCACAGGATTTCAGAACTCACCTAAAAGTTCCAAACCCCCTTACCTACAAGAATATTTGGACTTTACCTAAGCACTAGATTGGTGGTATTGAGTGGAATGTAAGGGAATAGAATGAAATAGAGACATGTTTCATTATTTGGTTATGTTAAAAAAAAATAAAATAGAATGAGAGTGGGTGGGATATATTCTATCTCATCCCACAAAAAACTATCAATTTTCTTCTCCTCTAATTTGGGGGGTATGAGATGAAATCATCTTTTTTAATATAAATACCATCTCATTTCACAAAAAATCATTCACTTCCCAAACAATAGAATGGTAGCTTTACTCTATTCCATCTTAAAATATCCAAATAATAGAATGATATTTTTTTTTTATTCCATTCCATCCCATCTCATTTTATTCCATTCCACCACTTACTAAATATCCAAACACACCCTAAAGCATCTCGAGACCAAGGTCAAGCCAATACCTGAATAGAAATTAGTGTCAATTTCAGAAGGTGTGAACATATTTTGTGGTCTTACCAAATAAATAAATAAATTACATCAATCACTATGTCGTATGTATTATGTATGATTAAGGTAATGTTATCAAGTACATAAACCTCACAAACTAAGAAAAAAAAAATGGTTGTGATGGAAAATCTCAGAATCTGTGAGGATTTTTTTTTATACACATTACATATAAAATTCGTCTAGAGTCACAATTTATATTTATTGCAATCAATTATTATCGGATTTTTTTTTCTATGTAAATAACATTCCATGTATTGTATTCCATGCTTAAGATTCTACGTCAAGCACTATATCCTTGATGGCTTGCTTATTGTATTTATGCAGTTTGTTGCGGATGGTATTGCTTTTTATCAAATTCATTAGCCATATAAGTGCATTTTGTTTTTTTAACATAATCTTCTCATTACTTTGTTTAGTTAGTTTGGAAAATTATTGGCTTATTATTTGTTCTGGATCGTGGTCCGGGACCCTGTCCTGAAGGATCGACCCTGGACATGAACTACCGGACTCCGCCGACAACGCCCCCACGACGGCCTTGCGACCTCGAACCCCATCGTCAGACCGTAACAGTCATTTTCTCATTCTCAGTAATGGGGACCACGACTGCCTGCGAGCAAGGATTAGCCATTAAAGGAAAAACAGTCCCAACAGATTAGAGACTAGCCTCCACGATCGTAGGACAGTCCCGACAAAGTCAGAGACGGACCTCAACGATCGTGGAACAGTCCCGACAAAGTCAGAGACGGACCTCAACGATCATGGGTTGAAATCCCTGCCATGGCACGATCCTAACGTACTTCTATCCTACGTGGAGTGCAAGAGGATTCAAATCACGCTCACAATATATACCAGACTAAGTTAACCAAAGGGGGGTATCAAGTCTTTACTACTATCACATTAGCTTGAACTTACCAGCACCTTCGCACTCGACTTGAGCGTTGGAGTCCATTGCAGGTACCCACCCCCCTGGACTCCATGCTCTTGACCGCAGCTGCATAAGGAGGAAACCACCACGTACGTGCCTATTTCAGGTACCTTCTGAATCCATTTCAGAACATTGGCGTCGTCTGTGGGAACTTCGATAAACTTCCATTCCCACATCAACCATGGTGAGCACGAGACACAACCAGAAAAAGGGGAGCGCTGCGCATGCCGCCCATGGCCAAATACAGGACCCAGCGGCGCAAACGCAACCTTCCTTCAGTCGCACCACCAGAAACCTCCGCCGCCAGAAGCAGGCCAGTCACGGTGGAAAATCTTAACGAGGGACACGAGACTTCAGTTTCTGCTGAAAGCCCTGATCCATCTCGAAGGGTCTCAATACGAAACAGGCTCGTCTTCCCCCACGGTGGGACCAACAACATAAACTACGGAGTAAACCACGGAGCGAACAATGGAGCTAGGATCCCTATCCACGCTCGTTTAGGAGCCTCCCACGACAATGTGGACCACACGTCTCATTACGAAGACAATGTTCAATCTGAGATTACGAGAAATGGCCTTCGGGAGTTGTTGCGTCAACAAACGGCTCTCATCGAGGACCAACGACGTCAGCTAGAGGAACAACGCCGCCGTTTAGAGAACCTTGAAAGATCGACAAGGGCGGAGAACGACAATGCAGGGCGGGATGCAGCCCGCAACGGGTATGCAGACCAAGGCGCTAGCGCCGGGATTATTGGAAACAGTAACCCGGCCCCCGGCCGCCTACAACAATTCTCAGACGCTCTAATGTCATACAGGGTCCCGAGGAGTTTCAAACCTCCGAGCAACCTGGAGGCTTACGACGGAACAACGGATCCCCAGGAGCACTTGGACGCCTATACGCAATCCATGCAACTCTATGGATACACCCCGGAGCTTTTGTGCCGGGCCTTCCCCCTATTCCTGAAGAAAGACGCCCTCCATTGGTTCGTCACCTTGCGAACAAGGATCACAGGATGGGAAGACCTGACGCAAAGGTTCTTGCAACATTACACCACGGCAAAGGAGCGCCCGAAGTCGATCGACTCCCTCTCCGGGATCCGCCAGGGAAGTTCTGAATCCTTGCGCGAATATGTCAGAAGGTTTAACCAAGCCTGTGTGGGCATAGAGAACCTAGACGACAGGATAGCCTTCCACTACGCCATGAATGGGCTCCAGACCAACTCAAGCTTTTTTGCGTCTCTAGCAAAAAAGAAACCGAAAAGCTTAGAAGAGTTTCACTGACGGACGGACAAATACATTGAACTCGAGAAAGTCACCAGGGCTAAAGAGAGTCTGGAAAAAGGTGAAGCACACCAAAAGAAGGACCACAGCTCCAATCAACCCCGTGACTCCTCAAAAGGTGAGCGATACCAGCCCAAATATTCTGAGTACACTCCTTTGAACACCCCTCGAGAGACAATCTTGAAGGAGGTCCTTCAAACCGAGTTCCAGAATATCAAGAGACCACCACCCATAAAGAAACAGTTCCAAAGGGATCAGTCAAAACACTGCAGGTGGCACAATAGTTACGGCCACGAAACAGAAGATTGTAACCAACTCTGGGACGTTATCGAGTCCCTGATCAAAGAAGGGTGACTGCAAAAATATATTAACGGCTTCCGTGAAAGTGAAAACCGTGGAAGGCGCAGAGACCGGAGGCAAAGCCGCAGCCCCCGGCGAAGTCCGAACCAGCGCCCAAGGAAAAGCAAAAGCCCTGCAAGGAGATCCCGGACCCCTCTGCGCCGCAACGATGAGAACAAGCAAGACCGGGAACGAGACACTCAAGGTGAGGGCCACAGGAAGAACAGACTCGTAAGCACTATCTCCGGGGGATTCGCAGGGGGCGGTCTGTCAAGTAACTCGAGGAAAAAGGCACTCCGGACTGCGGTCCTGAGCGTGTCCGGATCCTCTTCCCGAAAGCCCCATGCAGAGAACAAAGACGCACCGCCCATCTCCTTCTCTGATGAGGACTACGACGATATTATCTGAGATCACGATGACCCCCTGGTCATATCCAGGATAATCTCCAATGCCGAAGTCCGTCGTATCTTTGTAGATCAGGGGAGCTCAGCGGACATCATGTTCATGGACGCCTTCGAAAGATTGGAGTTCCCTTTGTCCGCGCTTAATCCATATGAGGGCGAGTTAACCGGATTCTCCGGAGAAAAGGTAACCCCAATGGGTTATTTTGAGACTTTCCTTACATTGGACAACGACGACACCTATAAAACGGTGAAGGTGAGGTTTCTAGTCGTAGATTGCCCCTCGGCTTATAACATCATCCTGGGCCGCCCAACTCTAAACGACATTGCCGCTGTGGTCTCTACCGCCCACCAGACCATGAAGTTCCTCAACAGGAACAATGAAGTGGTCACGGTCAAGGACGACCAGATTGCAGCCCGCAAATGCTACAATGAGAGCTTGAAGATCGGCAAGACCTCCAGGAAAACAAAGACACGGACATCCAGCACCACCTATGACCAAGTCAACGTCCTGATGACAGAGTTGAATGTCCGTGAAGAGATCCGGGGTACAAGACCCCATCCCGAAGGAGAACTGATCCCACTCCAGCTGGACGACAAACCCGATCAAGTCACCATGATAGGAGCAAACCTCGGAGAACATGAAAAGACCCAGTTGACATAGCTCCTACAGAAAAACAAGGATCTTTTCGCTTGGACTTCTACTGACATGCCCGGAATCGACCCCACTTTCATCTGCCATCGTTTATCTATTAAACGAGATGCAAAGCCGGTCACCCAGAAGAAGAGAAAAGTCAGCTCCGAGAGACAACAAGCCATCGAGGAGCAAGTCGAGGAGTTACTGAACGCTGGATTCATAAGAGAAGTCTCATACACCACTTGGCTCTCGAACGTAGTCCTGGTTAAAAAGGCAAACGGGAAATGGAGGATGTGCGTGGATTACACCGACCTAAACAAGGCGTGTCCCAAAGATCCATACCCCCTCCCAAACGTTGACAAGTTGGTCGACAGCTCCTCCGGCTTCCGGACACTATCCTTCATGGACGCTTACTCGGGGTACAATCAAATTCTAATGTACCCCAGAGATCAGGACACAATGGCCTTCATCACCGAAAGGGCGAGCTACTACTACAAGGTAATGCCGTTCGAGCTAAAGAACGCCGGGGCCACATACCAGAGGATGATGAATAGAGTCTTCGAAGAACAGATGTGGAAAATGCTAGAGGTCTATATCGATGATATGATAGTTAAAACCCCGTCGTCCGGCTCACACACCTCGGACCTGGAAGAAATATTCGCGCAGCTGAGAAGGTACGACATGAGGCTCAATCCAGGAAAGTGTGTGTTCGGGGTCCAAGCAGGGAAATTCTTGGGGTTCATGCTGACCCACCGCGACATAGAGGCAAACCCCGACAAATGCAAGGCAGTGCTCGACATGCATAGCCCCCGGAACATCAAAGAGGTACAACAGCTGAATGGCTGGATTACAGCTCTCACAAGATTCCTAGTCAAAGCCACTCACAAATCCCCCCTCTTCAAGTTATTGAAAAAAGGGACCGGATTTGAGTGGACGCAGGAATGTGAAGACGCTTTCGCGTCCCTAAAGAACCTCCTGACATCTCCTCCAATCCTCACAAGGCCAGAACCAGGCAAGACTCTTTACGTGTACCTCTCCATCAACGATGAAGCCGTCTGTTCAGCACTTACCAGAGAAACATTCGAAGGCCAAAAGCTAGTTTATTTCGTGAGTAAGGTACTGCAAGGCCCCGAACTCAGATACCAAAAGATTGAGAAGGTCGCCTTTGCACTTATCATCATGGCCAGAAGATTAAGTTAGTATTTCCAATGCCACCCCGTGGTAGTAAGGACTGATCAACCAATCCGACAAATACTGCACAAACTGGACTTAGCAGGAAGGATGATCGCCTGGTCCATCGAGCTTTCTGAGTTCGGGATAACCTATGAGCCCAGAGTAGCAATCAAAGCACAAGCTCTCTCGGATTTCTTGGCAGAACTCACCTCAGACTCCGAGTGCACAGAAGAAATACCCTGGACCATATTCGTGGATGGGTCTTCGAACCCAAAAGGATGTGGTGCCGGGGTAATCTTGGAAAACTCCGAGGGGGTGACTATCGAGAACTCACTAAGGTTTGAGTTCCCCACCTCGAACAATCAAGCAGAGTATGAGGCATGCATCGCAGGACTGGCGATGGCCAGAGACTTGGGGGCCACAAAGATTAAACTTTGCAATGACTCCCAGCTCGTGACCTCCCAGATCCAAGGCGAATGCCAGGCTAAAGAGCCTCTCCTACAGAAGTACCTGGAAAAAGTGCAAGAGCTCATTCCAAGCTTCCAGTTAGTCAAAGTGGAACACATACCCCGGAACAAAACTCCCGGTGATCTCTATCCAAGTTAGCAAGCACCAAAAGTCCAGGTAACAACCGATCGGTGATCCAGGCAACCCTCTCCCACCCCGCAGGTTTCGACGTGGCGTCTTCCGGTTAATGAGCAAGAACGTACCTGGATCACTCCACTGATGGAATACTTGCGGTCCGGTAGCCTCCCCGAGGATCCTAAAGAGGCGGCCAAATTGAAGAAAGCCGCAGTCATATACACCATCTTCGGTGGGCAGTTATACCGGCGCGGATTCTCTTCATCCCTCCTGAAGTGCCTAACGCCTAAAGAAGCCGGGTATGTCCTGACTGAAGTTCACGAAAGAAGTTGTGGGCACCATTTAGGAGGCAAGGCCCTAGCATTGAAGGCACTCCGAGTAGGCTACTACTGGCCCACGATGGAGGCAGACTCCCTTGCACATGTTCAAATGTGCGATAAGTGCCAACGGTACTCTGACCACTACCACGCCCCGCTGGAGGAATTGTCCACGACATCTATCCCCTGGCCTTTCTACCAGTGGGGCATGGATATCTTGGGACCTTTTGCTCAAGCGCCCGGGCAATTGAAGTTTTTAGTTGTCGCTGTAGATTATTTTACCAAGTGGATAGAAGCAGAGCCCCTGGCTAACATCACCTCGGCTCGGATTCAGAAATTCACTTGGCGCCACCTCATTACCAGATTTGGAGTCCCAGAATCCATCGTTACGGACAACGGGATGCAATTCAAAGACAAAGGTTTCGAAGAACTACTTCGCGGACTGAAAATTAAACATCACTGCAGCGTCGTGGAAAACCCTCGAACAAATAAGCAAGCTGAAGCGGCCAACCGAGTTATCGTTAGGGGGTTAAAGAAAAGGCTGGACGAAGCCAAAGGGAACTGGACCGAGCAGTTAGACCACGTCTTTTTGGCCTACCGAACCACTCCCTATTCCACAACCGGTGAGACCCCGTTCAAATTAACCTACGGGTGCGAAGCAATGATCCCGGTGGAGATAGGGGAATCGAGCTGGCGTCTTCAACACTTTTCACCAGACATCAACCCTGGGTTAATAAGAGAAGACTTGGACCTGTTGGAAGAAAGAAGGTGCATCGCGCACATACGCGATGTTGCAACCAAGCAAAGAACGGCAACCCGGTACAACCTGAAGGTCATTCTTAGAAGGTTCCAGCCAGGCGATCTAGTACTCCGCAAGGCCGACATCGACGAAAGGAGTGCCTCCCAAGGGAAATTAGCCCCTAACTGGGAAGGACCCTACCGCGTCGTAGTCAGTACCGGGAAGGGGGCTGATACCTTAGAAACGTTAACAGGCAAGCCAGTGAGGAATTTTTGGAATACGGACAAACTTAGAAAGTACTACAGCTAAGCGCATTTCAAGGCCTAGTCTCCTAGTCTACTTCATGTTTGATCTGCCCCAATTATTGTACACTTTTTCAATCTTTAAATTTAAGCAAACATCTCAATCATCAAGGACTTAGTTGCCATAGTACCAACCGTAGTGTCTTGTGCTAGGTAGGGAGTGCAGTAGAGAAATCCCGAACGGGGGGAAAACTCTCGCACCAGTCCACCCGCACAAAAGACCCCGGCAAGGACCAGTCTGAAACCACAAGTCGCGCGGCCTCCTAAATACCTAAAACAACTTGTAATGGACCCCGGACAAGGTTTCTTTCCTTAGGCACGGACTCCAAATCCCAGATAGCTATTGCCTTCGAATTCCAAGCCAAGGTCAAGGTTCCTTACCTTAGGCACGAATTCCTAAGGTCAATCAACTTCGGATATCGGATCCTATGCCAAGGCTTCTGAACATTCTCATCACGCAAAATCCTAAGGAAAATCCTAAAAGCGCTCGGCAAAAATGGGCGTTGGACCCAGACCACAGGTCTCGTCAAAATTCCGCAATACGCGAAAAGGGCATTGGACCCCAAAAATAGATATCGAAAAAATAACAAAGTCATTACAAAATTTTAGAAAGACGGAACAATGTTTGCCCAAACACAGAAAAAGAACCCCGCGCAGGGGGCAAAACTAAAAAGCATGTGAATCACTCTGCTGAAGGCCCTGAACTACAAACCTCGGCAGAAGAATCCCCCGTACTCGGATCCGCAGTAGCAAGGCGGGGAACGACGAGCTGGCCATTCTGGACTACCTTCCTGGAGTCCAGAGAATCAAGAATCAGGTCAACCTCGGGATTGAAGAGCTGAACTTGCTTGATTGCATTCCGAAATTACTGCTCTTTGATGTCGGTACAAACAGTAAGGAGAGTCCCGACATCGCCCTTCAGTGCGGTAACTTGCCCTCCGAGACGCCCGTTCTCAGTACGAAGGCCCTCATTCTCAGCTCTTAGCTCGGCCATGCCCCTTCTGGCGTCACCAAGCTGGCCTCCTTCTCCTTCACTACATCTCTCAGGATGGCTACTTCGTTCCCCAGCTCTCGGTTCAGGGCCTCAACATCCTCCTTGGACTTGGCGGCCTCCTCTTTGGCCTGTACAGCCTCCTCCTTCTCCAAAAGAGCCTGGGTTTTACCCCGCTCCGCAGCAGCAACCCTCCGCTCGTAGTCCTCAACTGCATGCTCCAAATGCCGAGCCTCCATAGCGAGACGAAGCCCAAGAACTTGGAAACTACAGAGAGCATCCGGGGCACTACACTGGGCCAACTTCGCCTCTACTTCCTCATCTAGGAGGAAGTCATCAACGAACTCACGGGGGTCCGGATTCTCGAGGTACAAGTTGATTGCCCCCCACCACTCGGGTTGGCGCCTTCTTCGACCAAGGACCTCTTACTCCGGTCACTCGGCGCTCCCTCGCCAGCCGCCTTCCTCTTTCGCCCAGTAAGAGGGGGGAATCCTCCACCTGGATCGGCTCCTCCTCCGTGGTAGGCACCTCGGCTCAACGGGGCAATGGGACTGAAACCACCTCCGCGGCAGGATCCGAAGGCCCCGATTCATTCCTGGCCCTCAGAGCTTCCAGAATAGCCAGAGCGTTCCCCTCCTCAGACATCTCGACCAAGCTCTCTGAAAAGCAAACACAAACAATCAGGTCCATATAAGGGGGAAAAAGAAAAGAAAATAAAGCATGAACAAAGGCCTATGCTACCTAGCACAGCCCAAAGTTCCACATCATCTACGGCATCTAGTACATCTTTGGGCCGGATCTTGTCGACCTCTGCAACCCACGTTTCGAAGAAATTGACACATTCGAGCTCCTCGTCATCCAAGTGACAAACCCCCCTCTCAAACGACTGAGTGGGGATGCTCCATGCCGCCGGATTCTAGTACAGGCTGAATGTTGGCTCCCAGCCACTCCCCAACCAGAAGGGTTGAGTGCCGTCGGCCGCCATTAACTTGAAGAACTTTTCCTTGAAGTCCTTATAGCTCTCTAGGTAGGGGAGAAACACCGTCCTACCTTGCCGGAAACGCACGGACAACCAAGACTGTTGACGAGCACGAACACCGTGGACGGAATACCTGGTGTGGAAATAGAAAAATGCCCTGTCGGAGCATCGCAACCCCAGCAACCGGCATATCCTTTCAAAAGCCAGGATGTTCGCCCAACCATTGGGGTGAATCTGACTGGGTGCAACGTGAAGAGTCCGGAGTATGGCAATATGGAAATCACTGAAAGGGAGCCGAAGCCTGAACCGCGTGAAGAAGTCCTCGTAGAGGAATATGAAGTGCTCCCCCGCCTCACGGGTCGAACACACGCGTTCTCTTCCCTGGGATAGGATCAGGAACTCACCATCCCGGAGCCCTCCCGCGGTAAGTTCCAAGTAATCTTTCAATTTGTCCAGCTCGGACCCGATCTCGTAGCGTGAAATCCTGTCAAAAGCATCGTCCGCAACCGCAGGGTCAAAGAGCTCGGGAAACCCACTCGGACCCCGGAACTATGTTACCCCGGTAATAGTCCCCCTAAGGTACAGAGATTCCGGAATCAAGTATCTAAACTTAGCACTTCGCCGACCTCGGCCAAGTACCAAGCTGGGGGTAACTTAATATATCGCGTGGTCAGGATGAGCGTTGGACTCACCCCAGTATAATATAAATACCACAGTCTAAATAAAGGGAAGCAGAGGACACAGAACTCAAAGGAAAAAGAGTAATTTTATTAAATTTCTCATTCCATATATCATCTTACAACGAAAATAGGGAAAAGAAAGTATAGAGACATGGAACATATAAGGAAAGAAACCTCGAAGGTGCGAACCGCCATTAACATTATTGGCATCCCGGGCCATGTCGCATCCACGTTTCCTCCGAGAACTAGCACCGGCCTTTTCCTCCCGAAGTAGTATCTTGAAAAAGTGGATTGACTTCGAAACCCGGAGCGGAACACTGCTTCCGAACCTTGGTACCCACCACTTTTCTTCACTTCCTTCCTAACCAGGCAGGAAGAGGCCGGGGCGCACCCTCCTTTGATAGATGAGGCACAGCTTTCTCATGAGATGATTGTTCCGTCGGAAACCTTAATCACCTCAAGCAGCTTTAAAGCCGAGGAGCAGCCTCAATAGTTCCTCCTGCTTATCCAACTGCCCCTAGAAGCAGCTAGAAAGGAGAGCGAATTTGGGCCCTACCCCTTCGATTGCCTCCATCTAAAGCGGCAAATATCTCAAGCCTCCCCAGCAACGAGAAATACCAAATAAGCAATCACCGTACTGTTGGGAAAGTGAGACATCTGCCGCTTAATACTGCTGAGAAAGTGAGACATCTACTCAAGAAGTCTCCCACATAAAATCACCAAGTTTCAGAAATTTGGGAAAGAACAAGAAGAAAACTCTTGAAGGAGGCAAAACTCTCCAGAAGCGCGCAGGGAGGGAAAGGACCATTTCTCTGAGATAAGTCACTGCCAGAATGAACATTGTAAAGAGGAATACCATGATCGAACGCAAAAACCCTCTATAAAACGCTCAAATCAATTCCTTGCACTGAAGAACCTGTCAAACCATAAATCCGCATTCAATGCCCCTTATTTCCCATTGGTCGTAAGAGCAGCGGACAGTTGTAAACTACACAACGCTGACGCTCCCCATTAAAGACTCGCTCATTCTCAAGGACGTCAAAGCGACGTTTCCCAAGGGATCCAACAATTCAAGATCAATGAAGAACGCTGCGGCAAGTCAAAAGACCCCGAGAACTACGTCCAGGGGGCAGCTGAAGGAAAGCCACGAGACCGAGGAGTGGCGATGTAGGTAAGGACCCACCTCGGCCTCCGAACCACATCCCAACCGCCGAGTTGTCTCATGTTCGATCACGGGCCCCGGCCAACGTGAAAGATCGCGCCCGGCCTCAAAGCCAGGATACCGCCCACTTCGAGCACGATGGTACCTTGACACTTGGGTCTTGTCCAAGCGCCTGCCCTAGGGTAAGCTTGTTCTGGACCGTGGTCCGGGACCCCGTCTTGAAGGATCGACCCAGTACATGAATCATCGGATTCCGCTGACAACGCCCCCACGACGGCCTTGCGACCTCAAACCCCGTCGTCAGACCGTAGCTTGATCATTTCCCATTCTCAATAATGGGGACCACACTCTGCGATAAGCAAGGATTAATTAAAGGAAAAACAGCCCCAACAGATCGTAGACTAGCCTCCACGATCGTAGGGACAGTCCCGACAAAGTCAGAGACGGACCTCAATGATCGTGGAATAGTCTCGACAAAGTCGAGACGGACCTCAACGATCATGGGGTGAAATCCTCGCCATGCACGATCTAACGTACTTTATCCTGCGTGGGTGCAAGAGGATTCAAATCACGCTCACATGATATATCTGCGCTAAGTTAACCAAAATGGAGGTATCAAGTCTTTACTACTATCCCATTAGTTTGAACTTATTGGTGTCTTCTTTTTGACTTGGCGTTTTATCGTTGCGGTAGCCACCCCCCTGAACTCCATGCTCTTGACTGCAACTATATAAGGAAGAAACCACCACGTACGTGCCTATTTCAGGTACCTTCTAAATCTATTTCAGAACATTATTATTGTTGGCTAACTATCATAAAGAGTCAGACGACTTGGTAGAATTAATGTTAACGATATTTATAAAAAAGTTAATTGTTTATAAAATATAAACCTGTCAGTATAGGTTAAATTTTCTCACCATAAGATTTATCTGAAAATTATTACTTTGATTTTTTATTTTATGAATTCACCCACTTGAAATATTTACCTCTTTAAAATTACTTTTTCATAAAAATTTAGCAATAGTTTCATTACCGATAGAATTAGTTTTAATGGTGAAAAGTAAGAAAATCTTAATTTATTATCTTACACCTCTATAAAAATATTTTTATAAAAAATTAATAATAAGCTCATTTGATACAATAAATTTTTAGACAAAAAAGATAAACGATTTTTTTTCCTAACTTTATTAAGAATAGTAGTACTAAACTATTTAAAATAAAATTAAAACATTTAACATATCTAATTTTATATAGGCACCTTCGTTGAGAGAGAGATAAAGGTAAGTTAGGTCGTCTAATTTGATGTGTACAGTATACACGTGGTTAAGGATGAGCATTAACCATTGTCATCTAATTTGATTTCTTTCTTTTTTTTTTTAACTTAAAAGGAAAAAAATGACACAAATACTTTTAAAAAATTAAATTAACTCCTATCTTACCCTCCCCTCATCTACATTGTTACATATTCCCACCCATAGAAATTTGTTTGAGCATAACCATTATAAACTGTTTATAAGAGTATTAACCATTTAGGACAACTAAATATGGCCATACTTTTTTTTTTTAACCACAGTATTAAATGTTAGTCAAAAAAAAAAACCACAGTATTAAATGTAGTCATGCACCAGCTTGTGATGATATATAAGTAAAGTTAAATCAAGTAGCATATATTTTATGAACAATTTGTGCTTGAGATGGAGATAGGTGAGAAGAAAAGAAAGAAGTGGTTGATTTATAGCTTATATATATGGAAAAGGAAAATAGTAACAGAATTTAGCAAATTTATGGTTATATCTCCAGGTGACAAAACTATACAAAAATAAAAAATAAAAAAAATTGGGAGACGCAGAGAGAAAAGGAGTGGGGGAGAGTGAGAAGGGGTTTTCGCTTTTTGGGTGCAACAAAGCGAGAGAGAGAGAGAGAGAGTTTGGTTCTTATTGGTGTTCGCGCGGCGGAACCCTAGGAAGTAGGAAGGGAGGCGGTGATCGAGCCCGGTGGGGCGTTGGTAGATCGGGGAGGAGAGGATGAGTGGGAAGGGCGGTGGAGGGAAGGGGTTGTCGGGGATTCCGGCGGCGTCGAGGAAGATGGTGCAGAGCTTGAAGGAGATAGTGAGCAATTACCCTGAGCACGAGATCTATGCCATGCTCAAGGACTGTAACATGGACCCTAACGAAGCTGTCAGTCGCCTCCTCTCCCAAGGTTCTTCCAACTCTCTCTCTCTCTCTCTCTGTCTGTAGTTTTCACTTGCACTGGAATCGAACTTGTTTTGCTTTCTCCAAGTTTGAGTTTACGTGGATTGAGCTTTGCAAACCCATGGCTTCTGTCTTTTTTATTTTGGTAATTGGTTCTGTCTTTATTTCAATCTTTGTGTTTTCGTTTGGTAATTTTTTTCTGTTTTAAGGTTCTGTCTTTCTCCCTGTTGGAGCAAGAGCACGTTTTTTCAATGGGGATAGACAAAATAAGAAACCAACCTGAATATTGGAGACTGTAGAATATGACTTTGTACACAATGCATTACAGATATGCATACAGTAGTTGGATTTCAATTTTTTTTTTCTTTCTAATCTTAAGTTTATTAATTGTGTAGATCCTTTTCATGAGGTGAAGAGCAAACGAGAAAAGAAAAAAGAGGTGCGTTTATGTGGGGAAATCTACATATTGTTTACGCTATTCACAATTGATTTTATGTTTGATAATCAATTCTCTTTCTTCTTTCTTGAGTGTGTTTCACCACTAATTTTGGGGGGCATGTTGTTTTAAATATATTGAGTCTTTATTTATGTTATTTTATTGGGCTATTGGCATGCACATGTCATTTGCCTAGGTTTATAAATTGACCGTAGGTGAATTGATATGCTAATTTTGTACATGGATCTTTAATTTGTTCTTTTACTTCTGCTAACCATCCCCACCCCTTTTTTTTATGTTCAATATTTCATTTGTGTTTCTCTATCCATTTTTAACCTGCCCTTGCCCTTATTGCTTCAGAATAAGGACCCAATAGACTCCAGGTCTCGCGGGACAAATAACACATCTAGTCGTGGTGGTGGTAGGGCTGGCACAGATCGTCATGGTGGACGTGGTGGCACGAACCAATTCAGCAGTAGTGGTATGGGGACGATGGGTTTTATATTTTACTAGTGTTTGAACTGACATGCTTTTATCTTACCTGCCACTGTTATTTTTTTATTTTGACCGCTGTTTTTGGAGTGCAGATTCTGGTCTGCTGGGAAAACCCATATACAAGAAGGAAAATGGAACACCTGCTTATGGAGGTTCTACATCTTCTGCATCTAGTGTACTGGGAAATAATTTGAACAGGCGACCACCATCCCACAGGTTTCTTTTCCTTCATATTTAAGCACAATAAAATTTACATGATTGGAGTGGAAAAGATGTGTCACAGTGGTTAAAGGGATTATTATGGTTATGTTACGTTTGCAAATTAGGCCTAGTTATAGAGTAAAAACTAAGCCTGACCATACGGGGGTTAATATAGTATGAAATTCAATTGTGTTCATTTTCCAGGTGACATATGTTTATGTTGAAATTGATTCCTTCAATTTATCAGAAACAAGTAGGCTGTCAAAAGTGTCCAACTCATACAACCTTTTTTCACTATAGATTCACTTTTATTCTTTTCTCAAACAGTAGGTGCATTTTTTTGACATTTATTTTATGTATTGCTTTAGGATTCTATGTTGATGTCTCTGCGCTGAGTTTTAGGAATAATTCTTATTTTGGTTTTGGAACGAAATTGGTTGAAAACGGACTTATAGTTTTTATGTTCATTTTATACTCTGTTCTTGCAGCTTTTATTTGTTGCATTTAACTATAAATAGAAAATATATGAAGTCCTAAAGTATTTGGCTAGTTATGTGGCTATCCTTTTTTTTAACTATCTTTTGTAGCATAAACTTTTATTTGTCTTCTTTTATTGTGCCTGCAAGCACTTGGACACAAAACTGTGTTATTAATATGCAGCCAAGGTGGAGTTCCCACTTCCCATGTCTAACGTATGTTTAAAATTGTTGCAGTGATTCTGCGGCTACTGAAAATAAAATATCTGCATTAGGTATCGGTGATGGACTATCCTCATCATCACAACATGGTGGATTGCAATCTGCGTGGATGGGGAATGCAGGTCAAGTATCAATGGCTGACATTGTCAAGATGAGTAGGCCACAGGCCAAGGCATCCATGCATAACTCTTCCATCCACAGTGGTAATCATCAGAATGTTTTGACACCTCCAGCAGCATTGGATCACAATTTGCTTTCTTTGCAAGGTCATGCTTCCAAGGTTTCGCAGACAAATACTGATCAAGGCTATGCTATTAGCCGCAATGTTCCACAGAATGATGAATGGCCTTGTATTGAGAACCAACATGATGTTAGTGTATCCGCTGTTGTTGATGCCCATGCAAATTCTGAGTACTATGTGAACTCATCGAGCTTTGGTGAAGCTAATTGGCAGCAGAAGACTCACTTAGATGAACATGTATCTGAAGATGGTTCTGTTGAGAATGCAGACAATGTTGAATCTGCTTCTATATCTGCTAAAAGTACATCAGAGGATAACACAGGAGGTACATCTGGCTTTGATGGTAGCTTGTACAATGACATAAATTCCTACCAACCTCACAGGCATCCTTTTGATAATAATGGTGACTAGGATGCTTTACACTTTTTACTGTTCATAATTGTATGTTAGACATGTTATGTACAGTTTTTGAGTCTTATTCTTAATTTCTTCCTTTCAGCTGAAGATGGCGTTTCATCAGTGGCTGCAAACTTAGAGCAGCTAAATTTACAGAGAGATGATCAGGGGACAGAACCAGAGGAGGACAATCCTTCTGTAGTAATTCCAAATCACCTACAACTCCATACTTCAGAATGCTTGAATCTGAGCTTTGGAAGTTTTGGAGCTGCAAACAATGCTTCCCTTTCTGGATCTGGGCCATATACATCTAGGCCCTTGAAAAGTAACTTGGAGGATACATCTGGAGCTACGGATGTTTCAACAATTGGATCCTCAGATGCTAGGTATGTTGCTTATATAATAGTGTACTTTGTTGCAAACTTGCAATATTCTTGTCATTCCTAGTTTCCTTAAAGATATCTCCCTTGCAGAAATCCTGACTATTATGAGGATGAGCATCTTACTACTACCTCAGATGGAAATTTAGTTCACAGAACTGGTGTGAGTGCTGGGACATATGAACATTCTTCTGTTTCACAACAAGAGGATTTAAAACCTGAGTCCCCTGAAATTGCTCAGGAAAATCAATATTCATTTCCTTCATCTTCACATGGGTTTACTTATGAAAATGCCCAACAACCAGAGGTCACATTTCCTCATTCACAGACAAGCTCACAGATGCAGAACCTTACTCCCTTCTCTAGTGTAATGGTAATGCATAGAGTTGTTACTTGTTAGGTATTGGATATGTAATATAGAACATATTTCATGGTTGGGTCTTATTTTGGATCTTCAATGAATTAGATTTGGTTCTAAAATAACCTAATTAGATATCTTGTAGTGTTAAAACTTGGGGATGGCCAGTGCAGTGCATTTGTCCATTCCATACAGTGTAAATCAACCTTGTATTCTCCCAAACCTTTGGTTGAGAGTAGAGTAGAAAACTTGGGGGGCATTTGGTTTGTTTTGTATTTTTACCATTTCCTTCACAAAAGTTTGAAAACAGCAAACAAAGTGAAAATAAGATGACATTTTTGTAATTATTAGTGAAAACAAACCAACTGAAAATGAAAACAGAAAACAAACCAAACACTCCTTTGGTTTTTTACCAAACACAATGGTGTCCTTTGATTCATGTCACCGACCCCACCTAGTTGGAAAAGGCGTTTGTTGTTGTTGTATTCAATTTGGGAATTGGGAATCTGGGCATTTAAATGCCTTCTCTTGGACATTTCATTCTTATTGCCTCCCGGGGGGGGGGGGGGGGTGGTATGTCTGCCATGAACCCTACCCTTACTATAATGTGTTTTTTCTTTTTTTGTTTTCATAAAGCTATATTATGGTGCAGGGTCATCTTCTGTTGCTTTAATATATAAATAACAAGTATTTACCAAAAAAACTATGGCAATAACAACTGATATTGCTTTAGTTTCTGTCTCTTATCTTGTAATAATATCTAGCAATCCTGCTATCTACATCTAAATTGTGGTGTTGATATTTCGCAGGCATATACAAATTCTTTGCCCAGTGCTCTGTTGGCTTCGACGGTTCAACAAGCAAGGGAGGATATCCCATACTCACCCTTCCCTGCAACACAATCAATGCCTGCAAAATATAGCAATGTTGCTTCTTCAGTTGGCGGTCCCACCATAACCATGTCAGAGGTGCACTTCTGCTCTAGCTTATTTAAGTTTCTCTGTTTACAAACTTTGAGAGATGTTGAGTTGTGTAAATGAGGCATACTGTTCTGGCTTACAGAGTATTTAGAATTTTAGATCATTCTTAGCCTAAAAGATGTGTAGTGGAATGAAGAATTCTGGCTTATGTTATATTGAAGTGCTGTAGTGGTATTCCAATAAATTCGTTTTTGACATAATAATCATTAACCACGTCTATGAAGGTGTATCACAAATTTCACCCTGGCTATATTATGTTATAGTTAAACTTTGGTGTAGTGTGTATATTACATACCTACTGTGCACTTGGCTACCTTGTACATTAGCTTAAGTTATCTTACATCTGATGGTCAACTCAAATCAGAAGATGATTGTGTGATTACGCCAGTACTGCTGGTCAAATCCATTGATTTCACATTAAGAGAACTGTTTGTAGAGCAGGTCATGGGTGTATTCTGCATTAAAATTGTTTGTTATTGGTTACATTTGCAGAGTTAAATTGTGCATCTGTATCTTGAATTTGTTA
Organism: Ormosia emarginata; assembly: GCA_029884605.1. Taxonomy (NCBI): domain Eukaryota; kingdom Viridiplantae; phylum Streptophyta; class Magnoliopsida; order Fabales; family Fabaceae; genus Ormosia; species Ormosia emarginata. The sequence continues at coordinate 865,875 of JAQQTP010000054.1, forward strand.
TTATTGGAAGAGGGAAAACTTAGGAATTCAGTTATTTGATAATTTTCCTTGTCAATGTGCAGGCTCTAAGAGCGAGCAGCATTTCTACCCCTCAATGTAATCCACAAACCCTGCCTGGTGCCAGTGTTGCCACTGGACCTGCACTTCCTCAACACCTGGCTGTGCATCCCTACTCCCAACATACTCTTCCCCTGGGACATTTTGCTAATATGATTAGCTATCAATTCTTGCCTCAGAGCTATACCTATATGCCGTCAGCTTTTCAGCAGGCTTTTGCTGGAAATAGCACATACCACCAGTCTCTGGCAGCAGTGCTTCCACAATATAAAAATAACGTTTCTGTCAGCAGTTTGCCTCAGTCTGCTGCTATTCCATCTGGATATGGCTTTGGAAGTTCAACAAGCATTCCTGGAGGAAATTTTCCTTTGAATCCACCTGCTGCCCCTACTGGGACAACCATTGGATATGATGATGTTATAAGCTCTCAGTTTAAGGACAACAATCATATGATTTCACTACAGCAGGTACAAAGATCTGGATTTTAAAATGTTTTACCTGTAACTGCCTTTCATTTTTCCTGTTACAATTCTTCTCTTAAGAGTTGTGTCAATTTGGAATCATCATGATGATTCTATTTCAAACTGAAATGAACTGTTAAGTTTTCTTTTATTTATGCTTGTTAAAAACCATGGTCCTTTTAAAGGCTACATAAAAAAATGTTCAAGATGTGGTTCATTTTGTTGCGAACAAGTAACTCCGAATAGTTTTTGCAGGGTTGGGCGAGGAAAGAATATAACAGATAATCGTGTCATTTCTTTCAATGCTACTTATAAGTGAAGCTGAAATGGGCTTATTTTGTTTTTTCTGCCAGAATGAGAATTCTCCCATGTGGGTTCATGGGCCTGGCACTCGAACAATGTCTGCAGTTCCTCCCAGCACGTATTACAGCTTCCAGGGACAGAATCAACAACCAGGTGGATTTCGGCAAAGGCAGCAGCCTTCACAGCATTTTGGACCCCTTGGTTACCCTAATTTCTACCAGTCTCAGACTGGCATTTCTCTGGAGCATCAGCAGCAAAATCCTAGGGAAGCATCTCTGGGTGGTTCGCAAAGCCAACCATCTAAGCAGTCCCAACAAATATGGCAAAACAGCTACTAATCCTATTCACCTCCCGGCTTTTCAGGGTCTTGATGTGAGTTTGAAAGTGGCCAATCAGAGGCATTTCCACGGTCTAATAACCAAATGTATTATTGTTTGGTGTGAAGAGACCATGACTGGCGGCTGCCATTGCCACGAGGTTGTATTCTACATAATTATGTTCGTCATGTTTAACGTAGGTACTAAGTGTGCTAATTTGGTTTACTGAGTACATTTTTTTTTTTAAATTATTCTCATCTCGTTATAGTGGAAAATCTCTTTGGATAATATTCTCTACTGCTGCCCCTTATGGTTATGCTCACTTTTGTCTTGTGATACACATTCGGCACATTATCCTTCAACATGCATACACCATTAACCGGATGAGCTAATAATTGTTTTATTTTAGGCTAAAATACAATGAACTCTCTTCATCTATGGGTTATGTAGTAAATTTCCTCACAATACGACTATCTATAGAAGGTAGCATGACAGTCAATATTAGGTTTGTTCAATACGACTATCTATAGGAGGTAGCAGGAGAGTTTGTTGACTTCAGGAGTTGTTAGCGACTTTTAATTTTAAAGCATATATGAGGGTTCTCTGTGCGCATGACCTGTAAGAGGTTGTTTTGTATTTTAGCCTTTATTTTATAACCCGTACATGTAGCTGCGCTAGAAGATGGTGTTCCTCGTGGTAGAACTATAAATGTTGATTATTTTGTTGTTCGCCAGAGGAAGTAAGAATTTTCCTCCTCTTTTAAATCCGTTTCTACCAAGTAGGTAAAGTGAATCATTATCACAACATTAACTGCCCACATCATTATCTTATTGTTGATGTTGCCGCTGGCATCTGTTGTCGGTTGGCAGAATTCAGCCATCGTTCGATGTGGATGGCAATTGAAGGTGGTTGACAGCTGCCGGTTGCTGGAGTAATTTTCACGAATATTTTACTCAACCAAATATGGAAATATTCATTTATAAAAATATCGGTTATGAAAAGAACCATTGTCAAAAGTCAAAACCTTTAATTCAATGCGTAAAAGTGTATTTGATTCTCAAATGATAAGTTAATTTTAACTTAGCTCTTAATAAAATTTTTTCACTTAATTGTCATTAAGTGCCTAAATTCAGGATTAGGATCCTATGTAGTCTTCTTTTAACTTAAGAGGATTTCTACCGTTAAAAATAACTTCTACCTTAAAATATGAAAGAGAAAATGGAATAATGAATGCAGGTTTTTAGATCCCGAACCGCTCCATCTGCAGTTCGTTTTAAAATTGCTGGGATCCGGGTCCCTAGAGTCCCTAAATTCATTAGGCTGTAAATTTAAAAAGTAAATTGCTGCTTACATAATTTAATGTTGGGTCGTGTAGATGAAATTTTAAAGTTTACATAAAAGTTTAAGATGAGAGGCTCTTTTTATTCAAAGGTAAAGATATAAAGATAAATTACAAACTTCAAAGAGTATTTATTGTGTGATTTCAAATTAAATCTTAAGAAATGAAAATGCACAAATGATCTCCTAATAATAAATTTCACAATTTGAGCAGAAAAGCTCTTTCGTTAAGCAAACCATTTGAAAAAAAAAAAACTAACAAAAATATCATGTAACTTACATGTGATACTATCAAAACATATTTTAACCTCTAATAATATCATAATTAAGTAAAATATTAAATTTAACTGAAAAATTTATTAATTTTTTTCTTAACTATGTTAGTTTCGTACTTAAAATTGATTTATTAGATTTCAGGCAAATCTTATATGTAATGATTGGGGTTCAAATCTTAAAATTATTATTTTAAAAAAAAAAAATTATCTGTTTACTATCTTTTAACTTAAAGGTTAATTTTTAAGCAATATATGTAGGGATTGTTGTAAAACATGCATATTTTGCATGTGGTGGATGACTACCTTGATTTAAAGAATACAATTAATAAGGGTTGATAGTTATAACATTTGGTATGTGAGACTTCTTGAAGAAGTTAATGAGATGCTTCTTGAAGAAGCTAATGGGATGCTTCTTGAAGAAGCTAATGGGATGCTTCTTGAAGAAGTTAATGAGAGGCTTCTTGAAGAAGCTATTGGTGAATTTTTCTATATAAGGGCATGACCCCCTATGAAGAGATAAATGATAATGATAAAATTTTGAATTCATTGTCTTGATCTCTCTATTTATCTTCTTCTTTTATAACACGTTATCAGCACGAGACTCTACCATATGGGTGATGACTTGAACGGCTGGAAGGTTCTACTGAAAGAGCTTATTTTCTTATCACTCTCTTTGAATTAATCTAATTCACTTCTTTGTTCTTTCTTATGACATTCTTCATATTAGTCTTACTATGAAATATTTTTGTATTTCATCCATAGAAATTTTATTGTCAATTTTGTTTGACTAACATAACTATCATATTTGTATTATATTGAATTTGTTATTCTTGATAAATTCTGGAAGAGTTTACTACTCAAGCATCCCTGAAGGATTGCACAAAACTAATGATTTTTCATGGTCATATTTTATATGAAGATTTATGGTATAGTTCTTGAAGAACTACACATTTAGATCGTGATTGAATCTAAAACGATTCATTTAATCTTAGTATAATTTGAAACAAAGAAATGTGAGAGAGAACATCATCAATCTTTTTATGTCTCTCAAATATGCTTCTGTAGTAGCAAAATGAGAAAATTGTTTCAAGAAATATTTTGAATCAAGTTTGTGTTTTCTTGTGATTAAAACACAAAAATAAGTTATCAATGAAAAACCATAAAGGCCACCCAATGAGTTGAACTTCATTCCCTAAAGTGAATGATTCGTATTATAATTTTGGGTATGGCAGAGGTCGTAGTTATGACCATTGATGTAACAGAAATTAGAAAAATGATCATTATCATGATGGTTTCAACTCTTCCAAGAATGCATATCAAATGAAGTAGGGAGATATTGATGAGAATTATTCATTTGACCATGATCCTATAAATAATATGCTTTCGGATTTGTCTATTTTCATTCAATATTATGGAGGAAAATTTTTATCGCTTAATTGATGATTTGAGTGATTGAATTATTTTCTTGGAATTCATATTTGTCATTTCATATGTATATTTTTAAAATCATCACGTGCACATTTTCTTTTATTTTGTTAGTTTGTAATATTTAAAATAAAATATGTATGGTATGATGTCTTAGAATTTTTATTGATTGGAGAAAAAAAATGTGTGTTCCTAATTCTTTATATATAGATCAATGGTAAATTTTTGATATCTAGTAGTACAAAAGTAATTAAAGTCTCCAAAATAGTTATTATATTTTGTTACCTCAATGAACAGAATTTTATACATTATGTTTTATTCATTATCAAGTCAAATAGATATGATTAGTGCAATTAAAACATATTTTAGTGTAAACCAGAAGTTTACTGTGCTCTTGTAAACCAGAAGTTTTACTAGTCCAAATAATTTTGTTATTTGGCATATGACTGGTAAGGCTATCCTGAGTCAATATTGATAATTTATTTGGATATCATTGAAAGACCAGAAGATTCTTCAATATAATGAGGTTTTATGTGTAAAGTATTCTCAATATGATTAGTGCAATTGAAACACATTTTAGTGTAAACCAGAAGTTTACTGTGCTCTTGTAAATCAGAAGTTTACTACATTATTGTAAACCAGAAGTTTTACTAGTCCAAATAATTTTGTTATTTGGCATATGACCGGTAAAGCTATCCTAAGTCAATATTGATAATTTATTTGGATATCATTGAAAGACTAGAAGATTCTTCAATATAATGAGGTTTTATGTGTAAAGTGTTCTCAATGCAAATTGATTATAAGGTTATCAATAGTAAAAAATAGAGTTGAATTTGCTGAATTTATAGAACGAATTTAATATGATATTTGTGTATCATTTAGATATTTTATGGTCAGAAGCCAGTTGGTTACATGTGTAGTTATTATCAACTTGCAACCTAATGTTTGTGAGATTATGCAAGTTATTTGATTAAAAACACTAATTTTCAAATAAAGACAATTTGTCTTAATAATGCTAGTGAATTTACTTCTCAATCTTTTAATGATTATTATATGACAATTGGTAAAATATTGAACATCTTGTTGCTTATGTTCAAATGCCTTTAATTGATAGCTAAATAACATATTGTGAGAATAATATCCAAAGTTTTTGCTTGGATTATGCCTTTTACATATTGTAGCACTTGTTAGTATAAGATTAACAAATAATTATAAGTTCTCCCTTATACAATTGGATTTTGGCCTGAAGCCAAATATTTCTCATATAAAAATTTTCCTATGTGTGATATAGTCATTCATGCACGATTCGTTGTCCTTGCAGGACATCTTGTGGGTATGACAGTCAATGAATCTAAAACACGCCAGAAGCGTGATAACCTATTGGTGCAAATGACATTGTTCCTCGAAAAAAAAGGAAGAAATGGAAAAACTTCAAAATGACATTCTAGAAGAGGTCATTGACACTCCTAAAGAGGTCAAAAACAATATAGATCAACAACCCCATATTTTTAAGGAAGTAACCCCAGAAGTGGTCCTGGTACCAGCAAATTATGAGATCTCATTAAAATCTAGAAATATGAGGGGAAGAGATGAAGTTGTTGTTGATAATGTTTTTGCATATACAATTACTTCTGAAATTATCAATGATAATGAGCTTGAACCTCAATGTGTAGAAAAATGTCGATATCGAAGTGATTGCCCAAAAGGGAAAGAAGCAATACAAGCTGAGTTAGATTCTTTAGCAAAACATAATGTATTTGGACCAGTAGTCCAGACACTAGAAGATGTCAGACTCGTTGGGTATAAAAGGGTCTTTGTATGGAAAAGAAATGAGTTAAATTGTGAGATACAAAGAAATTTGAACTTGAAGTTCAAATGATAATACATTTGCTAATATGAGCAAATTAATGAATTGCCAGAAGCATTTTCTATTGCAAAAGGATAAATAAATCCTATACTAGCTTTAAATGCTCTATTTAGAATTGATATCAAATGAGTCATAAACATGCAGGAAGCATGGTAGACCAATCGATTTCAAAGGCAAAGCCTAGAAAAGAGAAGGAGCAAATAATATTGCTAAGAAGGCAAATAATCCTAAAAAGGATACTCTTGAAAAAGAAATTAGAGACATAAGTAAGACTCTTGAAGTAGTCTAAACTCCAGAAGTAGTTCAAACTTCAAAAGAAGTTAAAATACCTGAAAATAGTGAAAATAATAATATCTTAATAAATTATGTCTCTACGGACAAAATGATAGAATCGAAAAGAAATAGTTGTCGACAACATATTTTTATAGCGTGCAATATTATGAATAATAATGAGGATCCTGAAATTAGAATCGTTGAAGAATATCAACGAAGAAATGATTGACCAAAATAGAAGAATGCCTTGTAGGCAGAATTGAACTCACTTGTAAAACGTGAGGTTATTGAATTTGTAGCTAAAACTCTAGAAGAGGTTTTAATGGACCTGAAGTCTAAATCCCAGAAGATGCAAAATTTGTTGATACAAATGGATATTTTTACATATTCTTGTTACAGTTTATCTATATGAAAATCCCCGAAGGATTTAAAATATCAACATCCAATGAACTTAATTTACATAACAATTTGTGTTCTTTTGTTCATCATATTGACTTTCTTATTGAGTATTAGTGCTTGTTGATATGCATTATATATTTATTTCAAAATTTCTTAAAGTACTTTATTTGCTTATGTGTCTATTTAAAGAATTTGAAGTGAAAGATCTTTGAATAATAAAATTTTGTCTCGGCATGCAGATCGAACATTTAGCAAATTAAATTTTGTCTATCAAGTTATAGAGAACATGTTCTTAAGTGATTTATACATATAAATTAGATATATTGAATACACTAATGCTTATAAGATCGTTAGATTTAAAGAAGATAACAAAGATCTTAGTCCTGAAGTACCATACCTTAGTGTTATAGAACCACATATGCATATTGCTAAATACTACATGACTTGATATAATTTTATGAACTTAAGCAACATATAGTTCATCACCAATCAAAAGATATTGGAACGAAATTAAGTATATTATTTTTATATCTTTGAGGCACAAGTGAAGATATTATTTTATTCACATGAATCTATGTCAAGCTAATTGATTATGCAAATGCATGATATTTATCTAATCCAAATAAAGTGAGATCCCAAATAGACTATTATTTCCATGTGATGGTATTGTTATATTATGGTGATATGCAAAGCAATATATAGTTGTTATTTCTTTATATCATGCAGAAATTACAGCAATTCATGAAAGAAGTCGTGAATGTTTCTAGTTGAGAGCTATGATTTATCATATTCAAGAATCTTGTGGATCATCTTATGAAAAGAAAATTCTAACTAAAGATAATATTGCTTACAAAGTTCAACTGAAATAAAGATATATCAAAGGTGACGGAGCAGAGTATATTTCTCCAAGATTCTTAAGGGGAAGTACTATGAATAATATAGAAGATGGATGTCTAAGAGTCACAAGAGTTACAATGCGTCGACTTAAAGATATTTTATGATTAGTTATATTTTGAGGGAAAGTTACCTATGAATACTGTACTATTTTTTCTTCGCTAAGTTTTTATCTTACTGGATTTTTCTTAGCAAGGTTTTAACGAGGCATATTCATAGTGTATAGTCATCCAAGGAGAAGTGTTGTAAAACATGCATATTTTGCATATGGTGGATGACTACCTTGATTTAAAGAATATAATTAATAAAGGTTGATACTTATAACATTTGGTATATGAGACTTCTTGAAGAAATTAATGAGATGCTTCTTGAAGAAGCTAATGAGATGCTTCTTGAAAAAATTAGTAAGATGCTTTTTGAAGAAGTTAATGAGAGACTTTTTGAAGAAGCTATTGATGAATTTTTCTATATAAGGGCATGACCCCTTGTAAAGAGATAAATGAGAATGATAAAATTTTGAATCGATTCTCTTGATCTCTCTATTTATCTTCTTCTTTTATAATAGAGATATATATATATTACTTAAAAGAGAAAAAAATTTCGGCGCATGTTAGCTACGTACGTCGTTGTCGCCGGCGCATCCTCAGTGTTAGTGCGCACACTGCGTGTTTCTTTTTTTAAGTTTAAATTTTTTTATATATATATTCTGCCCCGGAACCTATTCCTTCTGGGAATTGGAGGCATCATTCTCCACTCTCCACTTTCCTCTGGTAATTTCCTTTACTCTCTCATAAAGCTTTCTCAATTGTCTCATTTATTGTTATTATTATTTAATTTAATTATTAAAAAAATTCCTTTCTTATCATTCCAGTGAGCACACACTGCAAGTGTATATATGTCTTATGCTTTTTCACCCATCTCTTTATCTTATCTCATTCTAATTTTATTTTTTTTTTAGTTGGGTTTTCTTGGTTCAGCTTTTCTGGTTGATATATGTTTTTTTTTTGTTGTTGAATTATCAATTTGAAGTTACCTTTTTCTCCAATGGTTGTGTCATTTTGTTTTTTGATTTGAAAACAGGAAGTTTCTCTTCTAGAGGGCTTTGTGCACGATGACTGGAAGTACAGTTGGTGAAGCACGACTTGAAAATCTAAAGGTGGGTGTTGAGAGGAACGAGAAATAGCTGTATGATGAATAGATTGCAAACATGAGTACTTAAAGGACTACCTATTATTCTCTTGAGAAATTTATGATGATGATCAATGAGAAAATCTTTAGAATCAAATACTATTTGGGAGAGCTTTGTAGGGTTAATAAATATACTCTGCAGTGTCAGCAGAGACTATGTAGCTTGATATGTATGCTGGAATCTAACTTAAAAAGTATCTAATCTCTAATCTGCATCTTCACAATTATGCTTATTGTTGTACTCTCATCCCTTAGGGACAAGAGAAAACCAGTAAATCCCATTCGAAAGTTCTCTAAAATTATAATTCACTCAATCTTCCTTCTTTCTTCAAAGAAGAAAATATATTGTACAATAGATTGCTTTGGATGCATGTTGATAATTGATTTACTACATCCAGGCCCAGCCATCCTAGTGGTTAGATTTACTTACACAATCTCCTACTTTAATTAACTATTGTAGCTGAATGAATCACCAGTTCTGTTTAATTTATTTTCCTTCACCCTTTCCACTTTTTTCTCTTCTTTTCTCAATAAAAATATGCTTACTATCCTATATTTAAAATTAACACTTATACCCTTCAAATTGCAGTATTAATTTGTGATAAGTCAGGGAAACATGCTGTTGATTGTCTAACCCAGGCTTGAACTCAAAACAAGTTTTGCAAACATCACATTAGTGTAACTTTCCTTATATAACAGTGGTTTTTCCTGTGACGATCTAACTAAAAAGATCTACGTTGGCTTCATGAAGAGCAGATAATGAGTGATACAGAAGACCGATTACATTCCTCAGGGAAAAAGAAGAAACCAGAAAGCCATAAAACGTATCATGGTAGAGATACCAATCCTGGAAATGACCTTTGGACAGATGGGCTTATTTGTGCTTTTGAATTTGTTCAAGGACGAAAAAAATCAATTAAATCTACATACTCATCAAAGATCACAGATAGACTACACTTGGATGGTCAATTTTCAAAGATGCATGTCCCTTCAAATGGTTTAATGGAGGCTTCTTCCACGAGACTCGAAAAAGACAAGCTCTCACAGCCTTCATCTGTAAATGCCTTAAGGGACAGTTTGTTTGGTGCCTCTGATGATGACAAAGAGAGCCAGGCCCTTCAGGCTGGCCAATTTAATGCCACAGAAAAGTATGAGGGTAGTCATTGGGTACCAATTGGATGGACAAGAATTTCAGAACTTGCCCAAACAGTTCAGGTTGATGCAGTCTGGTCTTCCCAACAATTTGAATTTGAGGATGATGAAGATGATTTTACTGTAGCAGATTTGGCAGCTCCCTATTGGGAGCGTCCAGCTGGGCCTATATGGTGGTGCCATGTTTCTGCAGGTCACCCCACTGTTGAGGCTTGGCTCAGCAATTCTCAATGGCTACATCCTGCTGTTAGTTTAGCTTTGAGAGATGAAAGTCGACTAATAAGTGAGCGGATGAAACACCTTCTCTATGAGGTACATTGCATTTACAGCATTGGTAATTGCTATAGTCTTAATAATATAATCATTTGTCAATCTACATTCGGATCTAAGTTTGCTAAAAAGCATTTACATGCACCATATCAAGCACATGATGGCATATGAAGCTGTGTATATACAAGATCATTCAGATTTCAGAATGTCAGCGAAATATTCTTAAATATCCAAGTGCATTTGGGGACCTTATGAGGACTGGAATTCTATGTGTTGCATTCTATCTTATATCCCTGTTTATGTTGAAAATGACAGCAAATTCCTAAATGAACCTAAAATTAAAATTCTTGTGTACCAAAAAAAAATTCTTGAAAAACCAAAAGGCATTTCTCGATTTGAAATTACAAATACTGAGAGTATTATATTCTAATCTGTTTCTCTTTTGGCTATATTTATGCATTCATATTTTTCTTTTCTAAATTCTCCGGTGCCTTTGATTGAGTTGTAAACTAGTTTGGCATCATGTGTATCAGTATTACACATTTTTTTCCTCATAGATTGTGCTACATGTAAACTGAACTAAAGATGCTGTGCTTTCAGTATGCCATCATCTTGGTGACAATCTACATGTTGTTGAGATACTACATTACTACTGAATACAAAGAAAAAGCATAAGTAGAATTTTTCAGAAGTTGTACAACAATGCAACTTTCGAATAACAATTGGTTTGTGTATGAGAATTGCGTGGGATGGTCAGCAAATAAGACAAGCTTTAGTGCCAGAAAATAAAGTGTTTTCTGCTTCTCCAAACAACAGCCTTCTTTGGTATAGTATGTTAAATCATATATCTTCAATTGTATTACTTTTTCATTGATGGCCTGAAGGCTTGTAGGCCTGCAGTTTCTTTTTCATGTTTGTTAAGTTTATATTTGTCAGGTAACCTTTTGGATTTTGTCTTCTCTTCCTTAGTTTGCAGGTCTTAATAGGAAGACAGCGAAGATGTAGAATTCTCAGGTTTGGATTTTCTAGGGTGAATTGAGTGTGGAAAACAGGTGGATTGAAGGGTTATTGAGTGTATGTGAGGGTAAGGGGGGATTTAAGGAAATAGAAGCTTTTTAGGGTCAATTTTGTGGCTGTTTGGGTAACCTGTGGGAATAAGGATTTCTAGTTGATAGGTTTTAGTGCAAATTAAAGCAAGAAACTTTTAGGGATGTAATAGGATGATTTTTGAGGAGTTTGCCAAGAAAATCAGATCTGGGTAGGCATAGAAAATCTAGAAAACCAAAAAAGTAACTGAGAAGAACAAAACTGATAGCAATTTGCTGAAATCTCATAAAACTGATAGTTCAGTCTGAAAGAAAGCATTACACAGCTGTTTAATATACTTCCTGTGACTTATCCCACAAGCATAAGTAATAAAGTGTTCATCTGATATGAATTTGGGTTTTCAAACTAATTAAGAAGCACTTAAACATCAAAATATGACTCTAAAACTTCTAAAGAATCTAAATCCAAGCCCAAATAAATGCCCAAGCCCTGGTCTGCACAAGAAAATAAAATACTGAGAAAATTGCTAAAATACCCTTAAACTAGTATTGAAACATCATAACATCTTCTAATAAAGGTCCCAATAAGGGTCTCCATTATTAGGCATTTGCCAAAGCAATACTCGAGAGCTGAAATTGGATTTTTCATGCTTCTTGCAAATCTTGAAAGGCTGCTACCAGCATCCTCTGTCAAAAGCACATTAGTCTCTTGAGGCCTTTTAATAGATCCAATCCAAGTAAGGTAGTTGTACTCTAGTTATGTAGGACATCCATATGCAGCACATTAAAGGGGGAATTTTTTATTTATCTAGTGTTTATAAATTTATGCCTTTTGATTGTTTTACAATGATCTTAAGGAATGTTTAAGCAATAAGATAAAATACAGGTAGGGAAGGTATCCACTAATGGTAAATAATATTTGCAGCAAGTCAATGATTTTCATGTTTACTCTTCAAAATTTTTCCTTTACTCAATTCCTGATTATACTTTACTCTTAAATGTAGGTCCCAGTCAGAGTTGCAGGAGGGCTGTTATTTGAGCTCTTGGGACAATCGGCGGGTGATCCTCTTGTTCAAGAAGATGACATTCCGATTGTACTTAGGTCTTGGCAAGCACAAAACTTCCTAGTAACTGTAATGCATATAAAAGGATCAGTGTCAAGGATAAATGTTCTGGGTATCACAGAAGTTCAGGTTGTTCTTGCTTGGCATTTCCCTTCACTGGCTTCTAGTCACAAATTAATGATTTACTGTATGTATTCTTTTAGAAAGATGTAATTCATTTAGTGCTTCGCTTTGGTTAGGAGCTTCTTTCTGCTGGAGGGTATAATGTGCCGAGAACAGTGCATGAAGTTATAGCACAGCTTGCATGCCGTCTTTCTCGGTGGGATGATAGGTAATGACAACATTTTCCTTCATATTTTATGCGGGTAATAATTAGTTTGCTCGCATATGAAACAATACATGAGTGGGTCTCATGTCTCATTCTGTGTTTCTATTCTTCACTATAAACTCATCAACTTGAGTTTTTCCTTAGTTATTTTACAGAAAATTAATGCTATGGATCAAAGATGTGATTGTGTTAATGCTAGGTCGTTGCCCCTAAGTAACGCTCTATATGGCTCGAGTACAGTGTCAAATGAGCTACAGCTGCTGCATTGCCGCCTGAGTGTAGTGAAAAATAAGCAAGGGTTCTCACATTTTCGTGAACGGGTGGAGGTAAAGAAGTTAGTTTACAAGAGTATGATGCATTTTGGAATTTAGAATATAGTCACACTTACAGGTAAATCAATGGAAATAGTTGATACCATGATTAGGAGGAGGATTAATTTTATGTGCCTACAAGAAACTAAGTGGGTTGGAGAAAAGGCAAAGGAACTTGACACTTCAGGTTTTAAGCTTTGGTACACCGGCAAGGTAAAATCTAGAAATGAGGTAGGCATAATAGTAGATAAGAATTGGAAGAATAATGTTGTGGATGTGAGAAGGCTCGGAGATAGGATCATAGCTTTGAAGTTTGTTGTGGAACAAGAGACTTTTAATGTTATCAGTGCGTATGCACCCCAAGTAGGGTTAGACGAGCACTACAAGATAAAATTTTGGGAGGATTTAGAAGGTTTAATTTAGGGAATACCTTTAGGAGAGAAGATTGTTCTAGGAGGGGACCTAAATGGTCATGTGGGGAGTGAATCTAGGGGGTATGAGGGTTTGCATGGAGGGTATGGTCTAGGAGTAGCTAATGCAGAGGGCAAAGCGATTCTAGATTTTTCGGTAGCTTTTGATTTTATAATAGCTAACACTTGTTTTAGGAAGCGAGAAGAACATCTTATCATGTACAGAAGCGGGAGTTCTTGCTCTCAAATTGATTATTTTCTAGTAAGGAAATCGGATAGAAAGCTTTGCATGGATTGCAAAGTCATCCCTAGAGAGAGCTTGACTACCCAACACAGGGTTTTAGTTGTGGATGTACGTGTTAATATGAGAGTAAGGAGAAATTGTCGAGACAAAGTCCCAAGGATCAAATGGTGGCAACTAAAGGGAGGAAAACAAATGCTCTCTCAGAGGAGGATTACGGAGTGATTTGTGATAGAAAAGTGCTTCTCAAGCTTAAGGGTAAATTTTATCACACAACTGTAAGACTCACGATGTTGTATGGTACTGAATGTTGGGCGGTAAAAAGTCAACAAGAGCATAAGATCAATGTCACAGAGATGAGGATGTTGAGTTGGATGTGTGGCCATACAAGACAACATATGATTAGAAATGAATGCATTAGAGAGAAAGTAGGAGTAGCACCTATTGTGGAAAAGATGGTAGAATCTCGCCTTAGGTGGTTTGGACATGTAAGGAGAAGACCCTTAGAAGCTCTGGTAAGAAGAGTATATCAGGTGGAGGATAGTCCAATAGCTAGAGGTAGAGGGAGACCAAGAAAGACTATAGGTGAAACAATTAAAAATGATTTAGATTTGAATGACATTTCTGAAAACTTGGTTTATGATAGGGCACAATGGTGTCGTTTGATCTATGTAGCTGACCCCACCTAGTGGGAAAAGGCTTGGTTGTTGTTGTTGTATTTTACTGAAGATTAAACTGCCTTTGCTCTTATAACTTGGCAAATATTTTTTTACTACATATCATGCTTGACTTGAGCAAACTTATATAAATATGCTTTTGTTCAACAACAACAACAACAATCAAAGCCTTTTCCCACTAGGTGGGGTCGACTACATGGATCAAACGCCGTCACTGTGTTCTATCAAAAACCAAATCTTCCGATAGACCATTTTGGTCTAAATCCTTTCTAATGGTTTCACTTGGGTTTTTCTTAGTCTTCCTCTCCCTCTAATTATCCCCATCCCTCATCTGCTTTTGCTCTCGAGAGAAAAAATGAAGCAGTCCATATTTGGCATCATATCAGTAAATGCATTTATATTTCGCCTTTCTCCTTTGTAGATAGTTTGTCTGTGGCATGTTTTCAATTTTTAACATGCAAGCTTGTGATTATATGGAGATAAGCTAAATTTAGTACCTTCTGAATTTATTGCAGTGGTTTCTTTGAATTTTGCATGGTCCAGATTTTATTTGGAGTTTACAAGTATATCTTTTTTTCATCAATAGGAAAAGAAAATGAAATAAAAGGAAAAATACAAAATACAAAATAAAGAAATAGGTGTAGAAGGAATAAGATAGAGGACAATTGAAAGTATTCACCAGCTTTAGGTTGATTAGAGATGAATTTATAGAAGCCCTGAAAATTTGGGATATGGATTCCTCAAATTAATTGCTTATGTAGCGGAAATCAACCAAAGTATCACTGAGCAGTGGACAAAAACACTAGTGACAAGCTTTCAATCCAAAAATATGAGAATATTTTAAAAGGCTAAAATACAAGGAACTCCTCCAGCTGTGGGTCATGTGTAGAAAACCCCTTGTACTTTATAACTCACCTACATGACTCCCTAAACTCACCAAATTGTACATATTAGTGTATATTGACCCCCTCGTGCATGTGCAGAAAACCCCTTCTAGGGAGTTAATATGCACAGTTTGGTGAGTCCAAGTAGTTGTGTTGATGAGTTTTAAAGCACTGGGATTTTCTACGCATGACCTATAGTTGGAGGGAGTTTCTTGCATTTTAGCTTTTATAAAACTAGTGATAAGCTTTCAATCCAAAAATATGAGAATTTTATGAAACCAAGTGTAATCGTTCACTAAGGACCCATTTCACCATCCATCTTTATTTGGCAATACATTGTTACACCTATATTACTTTTCTCTTCACTCTTGTTCTTTCTGAATCTACTAATTGAAAGTTGAATCTTCTATCCTTATACTAACCCTATGTTTGAATGTTTTTTCATTAATGGAACGGAACGGAATAGGTGGGGATGGATTGGAAAGGAAAGGGAAGTAATGAAACATAGTTACAATTCTCTTTGTTTGGAAGTTTCATTAATAGAACGGAACGGAACATGTGTTCTCCCCATTCCATCTCAATTTTGGGGGAAACAAAAGTTGAACATTTGAGGGGAAGAGTGGGGAAATGGTTCCCCATGTGTTCTATTCCCTTTCCATATATTTTAAAACTCCCAAACGAGGGAAGTTATTCCCCTTCCCTTCATTCCCTTTCCTTTCCCCCCATTATCTATCATCCAAACATAGTGTAATATTTTAGTTTATTGTTTCCAATATATAACTTTTTTATACCTCAAACATGAAACTAATGGATGGATGTAACCCAGAAAATGAAGATATTCGTCCAAAGATATGGGTAGCTTCAATCCAATATAAATTAAGGGAGAATTGTCCAGGGTGTGTTTGGGTTGTGTCATGGCATCCTTGAATTACTTTTGCACGCACAAAACTGGTTCTTTTATTTATTTATTGACATTGTTTTTTTCTTGGAGCCACATGCTGAGACTTTTGTTAACATTTTGTCTATTTTGACTTTCTTTGAGATCATTTATGGTCTTAAGATTAATTGGGCCAAAAATGGTTTAGCGGGTGTGAATGTGGATAGTCAAATTGTGACCATTTTTGCTACTCTGGCAGGATGCCAATCTCTTCAATGGCCTCTAACTTATCTCAGCATTCCTCTAGGAGGTAATCCCCGTGTCATATCCTTTTGGGATCCTGTGGTTTGTAAGATTTCCAAGCGGTTAGATAGTTGGAAAGGTGCCTTTTTTTCTCTAGGGGGTAGGATCAGCATCCCTTTATATTTTCTTTCTCTTTTTCGCATTCCCGTGGTTGTGGCACAAAAAATAGAGAGAATTATGCGGGATTTCCTCTGGTCGGGGGCATGAGAAAATAGTAGGGATCACCTCGTTAGTTGGGAGGTTTGTTGTAGACCAAAGAAGGAGGGGTGGTTGGGTCTTGGTAACTTGGTGTCCAAGAATATTGCTTTGGTAGCTAAGTAGCTTTGGCATTTTCCTCTTCAACCATTTTCTTTATGGCATCAGGTGATTCAAAGTAAATATGGTTTGCATTCGAATGAGTGGGACACCAACTCTGCAGGTAGAGCAACTCATGCTAGTCCTTGGAAATTTATTTCTGAAGGATTGCCTTCTTTTTCTTCTCTTTTATCCCTGCATCTGGCTGATGGATCTCGTATGAAGTATTGGGAAGATGTTTGGGTTGGTAGTGTCCCTCTTTCTGAGGCTTTTCCGAGGCTTTGTCGCCTTTCTTCTTTACACAATGCCCCTATTTGTCAATTTTATTCTCAAATTAATCTCTCTTGAAATTTTTATTTTTTCATAAACTTGCTTGATAAAGAGGTTATTGAGCTTCAGACTCTCGTCTTTGCTTGAACTTGTCCATTTTACTTCTCTTCCTGATACTAGAACTTGGACTCTTGAGTCTTGTTAAGAGTAAATATTATGTATGTGCTTTATTTTGTACTGTTATGTACTGCTAGCCCATTTACTGCTAGCCCCATCTTACATAGATAAATACATAACTTGCACCCATATTGGGTACGGTTTTCCATTATTCTTTTCTCATTACATGGTATCAGAGCTGTGGATAAATTAGGAATGTTAGGATTTTATGGTTCTAAATAAATTAGGAAGGTAGAATCTTGGGATTAAGGAAAGATTTAATCAATCCCGAAGTCATGGGATTTACCTTCCTTGTATTTCTTCTTTTTGTTTTTATGGGATTCTAGTTTCCTATTATCACGGAATCTGATTCCCTGTTTTTCCCTATTTAAGATGTACTATTCTGATGATATCAGATGAATCAATAAAGAAAATATTTCTACATGGTATCAAGCTTTAGGGTTCGATCATGAACTACAAGGCTGCCATGGTTGGTTCTAGTTCGGCCACCTCCGATAATAGGAGTGGCGTGTTGTCCCCAGGAGGAGATGGCTAGCAGCCCACAAGGGAGATTCGGCCCGAAACCAATGCAACTCAGCCCGCGGCCATCTCCGTTAGCGACCACTCTCTTCAAATTACCATTCACAAATTAAATGGAAAAAATTACCTTGAGTGGTCCAAGTCCGTGTAGTTGGTGATTGACAGCAAGGGAAAGCTTGGATATTTGACTGGAGAAGTGACAACATCGGCTACCGGTGATCCCAAATACAGGCAGTGGCGTTCCGAAAACTCAATGGTTACGGCGTGGTTAATCAACTCTATGGACCCGGTGATTGGCAAGCCCTTCATGTTCTTACCAATAACTCGTGATGTATGGGAAGTTGTAAAGGAAACACATTCAAACTTAGATAATCACTCGCAGTTGTTTGAATTGACCACCCGGATGTGGAAAATACAGCAAGGTGAACGCGAAGTCACAATATACTATAATGAGATGATGAATATATGGCAGAAGCTGGATATGTTTGAAGAAGAAGAATGGGAAAGCAGCAGTGATAGTGCTCACTGCAGAAAAAAGGTGGAAAGAGGGCGGATATTTGTCTTCTTAAGTGAACAAAGACCTTGATGAAGTTCGAGGACGCATCTTAGGAAGAAAGCCTCTGCCATCCATCAGAGAAGTGGAAGTGCAAAGAGAAGAGGCAAGGAGGCAAGTGATGCTGAAAAATGATCATGAGGGATCAGCACTTGTAGCCCGGGGTGGAGATTCAGAAGGAGATAGGCGAGGAGGAATGCAGAAACCTTGGTGTGACCATTGTAAACTGTCATGGCACACACGAGACACCTGCTAGAAACTGCATGGAAAAGCACTCTCAAAGAAGAAACCAGGCAATGATAACAAGTTTGGGGGAGACACTCATGCATTCCAAGCAAGCACCACGGATCCAGGGCAACAATCTTCCTCAGAATCTCTTCCCTTCACAAAGGAACAAATAGAGCACTAGCACAAACTATTCCAATTAGTCTCTGTAGGAAATCCTAATCCATCTTGTTCTATAGCCCAGGCAGGTAATCATTTTATTGCTACCGTTGCGTGTACAGGGTCTAATGGCCGCTGGATACTAGATTCAGGTGCTACTGATCATATGACTAGTGTGTCGCAATATTTCTCCTCATATACACCTTGTGCAGGACATCAAAAGGTCAAACTTGCAGATGGTTCCTTAGCTACTGTAGCTGGGAAAGGAACTGTGACTCTTTTTCCCTCTTAAATCCTTAAGGATGTTCTACATGTTCCTAATTTGTCATATAATCTTGTGTCTGTTAGTAAACTAACCCTTGATCATAATTGCCGAATTAATGTTTGGTCTTCTCATTGTGAATTTCAGGATTTATCCTCGGGGAAGATGATTGGGGGTGCTAGGCTGGATAATGGTCTCTATCTTCTCAATAACCGCCTCACTTTTGGAAGGCAAGACCAACGGACTTGTTTCAATTCTATCTCTGTTTCTAATAAAGACATTATGTTTTAGCATTACCGGTTAGGACACCCTAATGTCCAATATTTAAGACATTTGTTTCCCAAGTTATTTATGAATAAAAATCAGTTGTCTTTTAAATGCGAATCGTGTGAATTGGCAAAGCATCACCGTGCTGTTTTTCCCCCCAAATCATACAAAAAATCTAAACCTTTTACTATGATTCACAATGATGTATGGGGTCCCTCTAGAATAACAACTATTTCTGGAAAACGCTGATTCATCACTTTTATTGATGATCACACTAGGGTCAGTTGGGTGTTTCTTTTACGGGAAAAATTTGATGCTGCACTTGTGTTCAAAATTTTTTATCATATGATCCTAACACAATTTCAGACTCAGATTAAAATTTTTCGTAGTGATAATGGCAAGGAATTTTTTAACACAATTTTGGGCAATTTTTTACTGAGAGGGGCATTGTGCACCAAAGTTCCTGCACTAATACTCCTCAGCAGAACGGGGTTGCAGAAAGAAAAAATAAACATCTACTTGAGGTTGCTAGGGCCCTAAGTTTCCAAACAAAGGTCCCTAAGTATCTTTGGGGAGAGGCTATTTTAACTGCTACCTATTTGATAAATAGATTGCCTACCAGAATTTTGAACTTTAAAACTCCTTTGCAAATGTTCACTACCTGTTTTCCCAATTCCCGACTCATAATAGACATTCCCTTAAAAATTTTTGGGAGTGTAGCTTTTGTTCATAATCATGATCCCAAGCGTTCAAAACTTGACCCCAAAGCACATAAATGCATTTTTGTTGGCTATCCCTCTAATCAGAGAGGATATAAATGTTTTGATCCAGCTTCAAAAAAATTGTTTGTGTCTATGGATGTCACCTTTTTTGAAGGAACCTCTTATGTTAACGAGTCCTATCTTCAAGGGGAGCACGGTGGTGAAGATGGTTTTTTAGATACTTTTGATTTATGCTTTGAATTTCCTAACATATCTCTGGAAAATTCTGAGGCAGAGAATGAAAACTCTCTGGAAACAAATGAACTAAATAATCCTACTGATTCTGAAAAAAAGGAGACTATGGTGATGCCATCTCAGAATGAAAAAACTGAGACAACAGAGAAGTGTGTGAAATGGTACAAAGGTCTAGTATATACAAAAGAACACCAGGCAGAAAAAAGGAAGAGAGTCATTGCCCAACAACACCACCAAGAATCTAATCAGAGGGTGGATCATGAAATTCATGATAATTCTCCGAAAGATCCTGACACTAATCCCTCAGTTAACTCTCTGTCAAATTCCTCTAGCCATGATGATCTTCCCATTGCTCTAGGAAAGGTGTTAGATCTTGCATAAAATACCCCTTGTCAAACTTTGTGACTTACAAAAATATTTCAAATTCATATTGTGCCTTTATCTCACAAGTCTCTAGTATCACTATTCCTAACAATGTCTAGGAAGCTCTAAATGTTCCTCAATGGAGGGAAGCTGTTTTTGAGGAGACGAGAGCTCTAGAGAAGAATGCTACTTGGGAGAAAGTGGATCTGCCAAATGGGAAAAAAATTGTTGTTTGTAAATGGGTGTTTACTCTGAAATATAACTCAGATGGTTCCTTGGAAAGATACAAGGCATGCCTTGTAGCTAAAGGCTTTCCACAGACATATGGAGTGGATTACTGTGAAACTTTTGCTCCAGTGGCGAAGCTGAACACAGTTCGAGTTTTCCTTTCGGTTGCAGCCAACCTTGACTGGCCATTAACTCAGCTGGATGTAAAAAATGCATTCATGAATGGGGACTTAGAGGAAGAAGTCTACATGGAACCTCCACCCGGATTTGTTGAAAAATTTGGGAATAAGGTATGCAGGCTAAAAAAATCTTTATATGGTCTCAAACAGTCCCCTCGAGCATGATTTGAAAGATTCACAAGGTTTGTAAAAGGCCTGGGATATAGTCAAGGTCAATCAGATCACACACTATTCATAAAGAAATCTACTGAACTCAAAGTTTCAGTTTTAATTGTCTATGTAGATGACATAATACTGACAGGAGATGATATAACTGAGTTGAGCATATTAAAGCAAAGTCTAGCCAAGGAATTTGAAGTTAAAGACCTTGGCCAGCTTCGGTATTTTCCTGGAATGGAAGTGGCAAGATCAAAGAAGGGCATAGTAGTTTCACAACGAAAGTATATCTTAGATCTCTTGAAAGAAACTGGAATGAGTGGCTGTAAACCCTCAGACACTCCTATAGAAGTCAAGACTAAGCTTGGTGATGTCAAAGATGGTGTTCCAGTAGACCCAGGTAGGTACCAAAGGCCGGTTGGGAAACTTATCTATCTGTCCCATACACGTTTTGACATTGCTTTCGCTGTATGCATGGTGAGTCAATTCATGCATTCCCCATACGAAGAACACCTTGAAGCTGTTTACAGAATTCTTCGATATCTAAAAGGCACACCAGGAAAAGGTCTCTTCTTCGGAAAACATGAGAAGAGAGTGATTGAGGTATATACTGATGCTGATTGGGCTGGTTCTGTTACGGATAGAAGATCAACCTCAGGATACTGCACCTTTTTATGGGGTAATCTTGTCACATGGAGTAGTAAAAAGCAAAACGTTGTTGCTAGGAGTAGTGCTGAAGCTGAGTTTAGATCAATGGCACAAGGAGTGTGTGAAGTTCTATGGCTGAAGAGAGTATTAGAAGAGCTTGAAAGATCAGTAACTTTTCCTATGCAGCTGTATTGTGATAACAAGGCTGCGATAAGCATAGCTCATAATCCAGTCTTACATGACTGGACAAAGCATGTTGAGATTGACAAACACATTATCAAGGAGAAGCTTGAAGAAGGAGTAATTTGCATTCCATTTGTCCCAACCACTCAACAGATTGCGAATGTTTTAACCAAGGGTTTATTGAGACAACCTTTCGAACATCAAGTTACCAAGTTGGGCATGATAGATATCTTCGCACCATCTTGAGGGGGAGTGTGGATAAATTAGGAATGTTGGGATTTTATGGTTCTAAATAAATTAGGAAGCTAGAATCCTGGGATTAAGGAAAGATTTAATCAATCTTGAAGTCATGAGATTTACCTTCCTTGTATTTCTTCTTTCTATTTTTATGGGATTCTAGTTTCCTATTATCACGGAATCTGATTCCCTGTTTTTCCCTATTTAAGATGTACTATTCTGATGATATCAGATGAATCAATAAAGAAAATATTTCTACAAGAGCTAGTTTCTAATTTTTTTTCTTTTCTCTCTCAACTTTCCACTAAAAAAAAGGAAAGAAAAAGCATTTTTAGAAAAACAGAGAGTTTTCAGATCTAGGGCAGCCGCAAGTGGCTGCTGCTTAGCTTAGAGTTCCGGCCGGCAGGGAGTGCCGGTGTGAGGTCGTCTGGTGCCGGGGGAGGGCTGGCGAGGCGGTGGGTGGCGCTGGCGACGCAGGAAGAGCGTTGTTTGGGTGCCTTGTCTGTGTGAATCTCGCGGGTTTGGAGCGTGGGGAACACCCAGACCTCGTGGGTGGTTGGCGTGGAGTTCGTCCGCCACAGAGAGGTGCGACCGGAAGTTGGGGGTGGTTTGCCTGCGTGCGGAGGTCTAGTGACATCTCTGGCGAGGTGATTTCGGCTTTTTAGTGCTGGTCTCTTGTCGTTTTTGGGCTGTTCTGTTCCAGGTTAGCCCGATCTATGTTATTTGTTGTATTCCGAGCTCGTTTGGTGTGTTGTTCGTGCTCCTTTCCCTTCTTATAGGCTGATTTGTTGTGTTTGTGGCTATGGGTGACGAAAACTCTGAGATTCTGGGTACGGATAGCAAGAGTGGAGCTTCCGACACCACTTCCACTAATGTTCTGGCTGAGGTGATTCCCTGCAACATCAAAATTAATGATCGAAAGCTTGATGGTGATGGTACTAACTATCTTCAGTGGAAGAAGGCTATTATGATGTACTTGAAAGGTCAAAGGAAGGAAGACCATCTCACCCAAGATAGTCCGCAGGATGAAGCAACTAAGGATTTGTGGATTCAGGAAGACATGCGATTGTATTCATTGATTCAGAGGACCCTGGATCCTCGGGTTGATGATATTACCACCTATTGCACCATTGTCAAGGAATTATGGCAGTACCTTCACTCTTTGTTCTCAGGTGCCGATGATTTATCCCTCCTATATATGAAGGCACAGGATTTGTATCGTGCCAATCAGAAGGATGAATCTCTTAGTGACTATTATACAGGCTTCAAACGCTTATTTAAAGAATTGAACACATTGTTACCTATCACTTCGGATGTGCAGGAGATGCAGGCTCAGCGGGAGCAATTGGCAGTGATGTGTTTTTTGTCAGGGCTGTGTGGTGAATTTGGTGCGGCCCGATCTTAGATTTTGATCGGTTTTGGTAGTTTGACCCTGAAAGATGTATACTCTCGCCTCCTCTAAGTTGCTTGTGAGCTTTCTAAGTCCCATCCCTTAGCTGTGAGCGAGGCCTCAGCTTTGGTGAGTTCTAGTTCTCGATGGGACAATTCCTGTGGTGGTACTCATGGTGGTCGTGATACTGGAGATCCACGGGGTAGCGGAGGTGGAGGATGGGATCCTGAGGAACCACTTATTTGTCGCTATTGTAAGGAACTTGGTTACATTAAGCGGAACTGTTGGAAACTTAAGCAGAAAAATCAGTCCAATCAGCAACGTTTTGCTCATATTGCTACTGATGAAGGCATTCCTCCCAGCAACCCATCAGTCAGGCCTGTTATGATGACAGTAGACGAGTTTGCTCAGTACACTCAGTTTCAAGCCTCTCGGTCCATTCCCCCATCTCCTTCTGTTGCCTCTGTTACCTCTGTTGCTCATACAAGTAATCCTACTGCATATTTATCATCTCTTTCCCGCAACTGGGTCATTGAATCAGGAGCTTCCGACCACATGACTGGCCAGACAAGTACTCTTACATCCTTTACCCCCTCCCCTCATCTTCCTAGTGTTACTTTAGCTGACGGTTCTGTTGCTCCTGTCATTGGGAGTGGTACTGCGTCTCCCACCTCTGCCCTCCCTCTTTCTTGAGTCTTATGTTTGAATCAGTTTCCGTTTAATTTACTTTCTGTTAATCAAATTACTCGGTCACTTAATTGTAGTGTTCATTTCTTCCCTAATTATTGTCTTTCAGGAACTTGGGACGAAGAGGGTGATTGGTAGGGGTCGTGAGCAGAATGGCCTGTACATCCTTAAGTGCTGTCTAGATCAATAACCAGTGCCCGTTGCTTGTTTGGGTGTGGCTGATCCTCTTCAACTTCATTGTCGTTTGGGTCATCCTTCTCTACAGTCTTTAAAAAAGTTGTGTCCTACGATATCCGGTACAGATACGGGTACGGGGTAAAATTTTTTTCAAAAAATTAGGGTACAGGTACAACATATATATATATATATATATATATATATATATATATAAATAAATAAACTAATATCTTACACAATAAAATATGACATCATAATATAAAAATTAAAACACACAAATTTCAACATAAAACATAGAAAAAATCTTAAATTATTCAACCAAGACAACATCCACAATAAGAAATTGTAATACTTAAGTTGTTCAACATGACAACTTCTAAAGATGATTACAAAAATCAAACTCCAACAATCTCAATTTCATCATTTCCTTGCCCATCATCAGTGAAAAGAACAGCCTCCAAATCTGGTTCATCAATAGAAAGACTGGCAACTTCAAGAATCTCAGCCCCTTCAAATGGATCCCATTCATCTCCACCAATGTCCCACATTTTAGTCTCACCCTCATTATAGTTCTTATTCTTCCTTGAGAGGAGACGAAGATTTGTGTGGACAAAAACTAAATCTTTAGCTCTCTTGGGATTTAGCCTATTCCTTTTCATGGAGTGGATAAAGGAATATGTGCTCCAATTCCTTTCACAACAAGAGGAAGAGGAAGGTTGTGAAAGGAGCTTCAAGGCAATGGTTTGAAGTTTGGGGATTGAAGCTCCATACATGACCCACCATTCCTTTGGTGTCAAGTTCCACCTATCTTGCAAGCAATCAAATTAGTCAAGTTCTTCACCACTTGAGAATTTAACAAACTCTGAAGTGACCTCTCGCCTTTCTTGAGAATCTGGAAAGTAATCTTTCAGGTATTTGTTTCTCCCCATACAAATCTCATTGTCCTTATGTGGGGGGACTCGTTTTGGAACTTCCTCAAGTCATTGTCTACAATAATACCTATTATACAAAATATAAAGTGTGATTGCTATAATACAAAAACCAAAGTACATCTAAGATAAAGTAAAAGAACTTGGAACTTGAAACTTGAAAGTTAATTAAATTTACCTAGGATTAAGTGAATGAGCCAAGCAATGAAGAGGTTGTCTAATCTGGTAGTGGAATCTGTCTAGATTCATAGGTACCAGTTTTAGGAGAAATAAATCTGAATCAAATCAATTCAGATTTGTTTTAGGAATTTTTTTATCTTTATCATTTGTTTCTTGTTTTATCTCCTGATTTGTAGGAGATTTGTTTTTCTGTTTGTTTCCTTATTTGTAGCAGAATTGGATAACCAATTCTGCATAAATACCCTATGTACATACGCTGATGTGATATTGAGAAATAAAATATTTTTCTCTCAAACCTACATGGTATCAGAGCTTCGGCTCTAACCTCTTTCAACCATGGTGAAGACGGCGATGACCGGAGCTTCCACAAATGCGTCTAGCACCTCAACAGAGGCTTCGAGGACTGCTCAATCAGGATCGTCCTCAGCCCCTTTTGATGCTTTCTCACAAAACCCAAGCCTACAACTCACTGTGTACCGACTCAATGGAAAAAATTACATTGAGTGGACTCAGTCTGTGAAGTTGGCCATAGAAGGGAAAGGAAAAATGGGGTACCTTACTGGAGAGATCCAGCAGCCCCCCAAGGATGATCCTTCTCTTACAAAGTGGAAGTCAAAAAATTCTCTCATCACGGCATGGTTAATCAACTCCATGGAACTAGCAATAGGAAAGCCCTATTTGTTTCTGCCTACTGACCAAAGATGTTTGGGATGCACTTCGTGATTGCTACTCGATTTGGAGAATTCCTCTCAGATTTTTGACTTAAAGACACAACTCTGGCTATTCAAACAGGGTGATCAAGATGTCACATCATATTACAACTTGATGATGACTCTTTGGCAGGAGTTAGACCAGTGCTATGAAGACGATTGGGAAAATCCCAAAGATGCTGCTCGGTTCAAGAAGAGAGAGGAGAATGATCGTGTATACATGTTTCTTGTTGGACTTAACTGAAGTCTAGATGAAGTAAGAGGAAGAATACTAGGCAGAAAGCCCTTACCTTCTATTAGGGAGGTCTTTTTTGAAGTACGACGGGAAGAATCAAGGAGGAGGATAATGCTGAATACTCATGAACCATCCACAACTCAGGAACATGAAAGTTCAATGTAAAATCTGGTGTGATCATTGCAAAAAACCATGGCACATTAGGGAGACTTGCTGGCTGATCCATGGAAAGCCACCTAATTGGAAGAAAAAATCCAACAGAGGTGGGCGTGCCTACCAGACCACTGCTGAGGAGAGTCAAGAGCCTCCATCTACTTCAGAGACAAACCCATTCACAAAGGAACAACTAGAGCACTTGTACAAACTTTTTTCTTCTCAAAACATGACAACCAATCCTTCTTGTTCTTTGGCCCAAAAAGGTACTTATCTTACTACTGCTTTGTTTTCCAAAAAACCTCAAAATCCTTGGGTTATTGACTCCAGAGCAACTGATCACATAACTGATTGCTCAAACTGTTTTCCTCCTGTAGTCCTATTGCAGGGAATAAAAAAATTAGAATTGTTGATGGAACTCTCTCTGCCATAGCTGGAATTGGATCTATCCCTCTCTCACCATTAATTTGTCTTGTAACCTTCTGTCCATTAGTAAGTTAACTCTTGAAATGAATTGTCGTGTTATTTTTTATTCCTCTGGTTGTAAATTTCAGGAATTGACATTGGGGAGGATGATTGGCAGTGCTAAGGAAGTTGATGGTCTCTACATCTTTGAAGATGGTTCTAATTTGAGTGGGCACTCTCAAAGTACTTGTTTTAATTTTGTTTCTGGATCTAAGGAAAATAAAATAATGTTATGGCACTATAGGTTAGGCCATCCCAATTTTAATTATTTGCAGCACTTGTTCCCTGAATTTTTTTAGAAATAAAAATTTATCTTTCTTTACTTGTGAGACTTGTCAATTGGCTAAATATCACCGCACTGTCTATCCTGCCCAAGCATATAAACCATCTACTCCTTTCACCATCATTCATAGTGATGTTTGGGGACCAAGTCGTGTAACTATCCCTGCGGGCAAACAATGGTTTGTAAGTTTTATTGATGATCACACTAGGCTATCTTGGGTGTATTTAAGGAAAGAAAAATCTAAAGTTGAAAACATTTTTAAAACCTTTTTCACTATGGTTCAAACTCAATTTCAACAAACAATTCAGATTTTTAGAAGCGATAATGGAAGAGAATACTTCAATAAGTATCTCAAACAATTTTTTGTAGAAAAGGGTATTGTGCATCGAAGTTCATGTGTTGATACCTCTCAACAAAATGGGGTAGCTGAAAGGAAAAATAAACATTTGTTAGAGGTAGCTAGAGCCTTACTGTTTCAGGCTATGGTTCCTACATATCTTTGGGGAGAAACTATTTTAACAGCAACCTATTTGATTAATAAGATGCCTAGTAAAGTCTTAAAATTTAATACCTCCCTAGGTATGCTTCTCAACCATTTTCCAACAAACAGACTATCCTCTAACTTACCTCTAAAAATATTTGGATGCACAACCTTCATACATGTTAATACACCCAATCTAAGTAAACTTGATCATCGGGCAAAAAAGTGTGTTTGTTGGGTATGCTCCTTCTCAAAAGGGGTATAAATGTTTTGATCCGATCACTAAGAAGTTTTTTGTGACTATGGATGTTATGTTACTTTTTTTGAGTCAAAACCGTTTTTTCAGTCTCATCTTCAGGGGGGAAAACAGTAGAAGACTCGACAAAATATCTTACTATAGATGAGTCAAACATGTCAATTGATGCGTCAAATGTGGTAGATAATGGAACAAGTCCTGTGAATAATGAAAATTATGGTATTTGCCTTATACCAAGTAATGAAAATCCTACCAGTCATGACTTGGTATTAGGCTGTGAAAATACTAGTAAAAGCAATGAACCTTGATCCAAAAAGGGAATTGAAACCAAGAAAAGATACAAAGGTATGGAACCTTTTGAGCGCTTCTATATAAGGAGGAACCATACTCAAAGAGTAGAGAATTGTGATCCTTTGCACCACCATGAATCCGAGGACCCACCAGGTAATTCTTATCCTGAAATTAATCAGCTAGTTGAAACTGATTCTGAACCTGTTTCCAATTCTAAACCCACTGAGTTGATTGATTGTGACCTTCCTATAGCTGTTCGGAAAGGTGTTTGATCATGTACCCCAACACCCTCTATCTAATTGTGTCTTATGAAAAACTGTCACCAAATTTTCGTGCTTTTACCTCCCAATTGTCATGTATGGAGATTCTAAAAAATGTACATGATGCCTTAGAAATTCCAGAGTGGAAGGAAGCTGTCCTAGAAGAGATGAAGACTCTTGAAAAAAATCAGACATAGAAAATGGTGGAGCTGCCCAAAGGGAAAAATACTGTGGGATGTAAATGGATATTTACTATAAAGTACAGATTTGATGGCTCTATCGAAGGTACAAGGCTAGGTGGGTTGCCAAAGGCTTCACTCAAACTTACGGAATTGATTATTCCGAGACCTTTGCTCCAGTTGCAAAACTGAACACGGTGAGAGTCCTTTTATCCCTTGCAACTAATCTAGATTGGCCTTTGCAGCAATTGGATGTGAAAAATGCATTCTTAAATGGGGATTTGGAGGAGGAAGTGTATATGGATGCACCCCCGAGATTTGGAGAGAAATTTGATTCAAAAGTCTGCAAGCTAAAGAAGTCCCTATATGGTTTAAAGCAATCACCACGAGCATGGTTTGATAGATTCACACAGTTTGTAAAGGGACAAAAGTATATACAAAGTCAAGCCGATCATACTATGTTTATAAGGAGGTCAGTAAATGGTAACATTGCTATTCTGATTGTATATGTGAATGACATAATTGTCACAGGAGATGACTGGACAGAAATAAATAGGTTGAAAGAGGCACTAGCTTCAGAATTTGAAATTAAGGATCTCGGGTCCTTAAGATACTTCCTGGGAATGGAAATAGCACGCTCAAAAAGGGGGATTGTCCTCTCACAAAGGAAGTATGTTCTTGATCTTCTTAAAGAGACAAGTATGAGTGGATGCAGACCAGCAGATACTCCCATTGACCCAAACCAGAAACTTGGGGACAGTAAAGAGGGAACACCAATTGACACTTCCCTATATCAAAGGTTAGTAGGGAAATTGATTTATCTATGACATACACGGCCAGACATTGCATTTGCAGTTAGCCTTGTAAGCCAATTCATGCATTCACCCTATAAGGAACACCTTGAAGCTGTCTACCGGATCCTAAGATACTTGAAGAGTTCTTCTGGCAAAGGTCTATTCTTTAAGAAGACTACACAGCAGACCATAGAGGCCTATACTGATGCTGATTGGGCAGGATCAGTCACGAATAGGAGATCAACATCAGGCTATTGCACATTTGTTTGGGGTAACTTAGTTACATGGCGTAGCAAAAAACAAAATGTTGTGGCAAGGAGTAGTGCTGAAGCTGAATATAGAGCCATGACTCAAGAAGTTTGTGAAATGTTATGGCTGAAGAGAATCCTTGAAGAGTTGGGAACCCCTGTTAGTCTACCATTGAAATTATACTGCGACAACAAGGCAGCTATAAGCATAGCACAAAGCCCAGTACAACATGACCATACTAAGCATGTGGAGATTGATAGACACTTCATTAAAGAAAAGGTTGATGAGAAAGTTATTTGCATGTCTTTTGTTCCAACTGCACAACAAGTGGCTGATATTCTCACCAAAGGGATCTCTCGAGCTAAGTATGAACTTCTTGTGAGCAAGTTGGGCATGACAGACATCTATGCACCAACTTGAGGGGGGGTGTCGAATCTAGTAGTGGAATCTGTCTAGATTCATAGGTACCAGTTTTAGGAGAAATAAATCTGAATCAAATCAATTCAAATTTTTTTAGGAAGTTTTTTATCTTTATCATTTGTTTCCTGTTTTATCTCCTGATTTGTAGGAGATTTGTTTTTCTGTTTGTTTCCTTATTTGTAGCAGAATTGGTTATCCAATTCTGCATAAATACCCTATGTACATACGCTGATGTGATATTGAGAAATAAAATATTTTTCTCTCAAACCTACAGAGGTGTGCAACTTTTATTCCATCTAGAAATTAGGATGTCATACACCACTCCATAGAAGGATGAATGTTGATTCAACTCCTTTTCCTTATGTTGATAGATGGCTAGCTTCATTTGCTCAATCATAGAATCCCATTTCGCATAAATCAAATGAAGGTTTGGCTTATCGGTGTCACAAGAACGAAGCATTTCATAGATGAGCTTTGTAAAACTTAGAATATAATCAACTTTATCCCACCAAAGGTCATTCAAAATTGTTTCTTTCACAGAGGCAGCCTTTTGAACATCATCTTCTCTATAGTGAGACCATTTTTCACTAATGACCATAGATTGGAGACCATGCTTAATAGTTCTAAACCTTTTAAGCATTATAATGATGGAGGCAAATCTAGTCTCAGCAATAGAAAGTAGTTTCAGATGCACAAATTGATTATACATGGTTAGCCTCATGGAATGATTCATGATAAAATTTCTTAATGAAAAAAACATCATCAGCAACAACAGTAATCCAATGACACTCAGCATAAATACTCTCATTATTTGGATTATTTTTAGGAGCACAAATATTTTTCAAAGCAAGGTTCAAGGTGTGCACCACGCACGGTGACCAAAAGATATGAGGATGAATGGATTCAACAATTGCTCAAGCAGCCTTGCAAACAGGTGCATTATCAGTAATGATTTGCACCACATTTTGTGGTCCAACCTCATCAATGGTTGACAAATTTAAATTAGCAATGTAATGTTTATCCTTAAACTCACCAGAGCCATCAACCGCCTTCAAGAACATAGGTCTCGAATCCGATGCAGCCATGAAGTTAATCAATGGTCTTCTCTGTGCATTAGTCCAACCATCACTCACTATACTCACATCTTTTTCTGGCCAAGTGTCTTGGATGGGTTGAAGTAATCTCAATATGTGGGCTTTTTCTCTTTGCAACATTGAAGCTCTTATAGCATTGTAGCTAGGTGGAGGAAAACTAGATATGGTAGTGTTTGCAGCATATGTGAATGAGCTAACAAAATAGGGATTTCTAGCCACATTGAATGGCAAACCAGCAGAGTAGAATAGTCTGGCTATTTCACATGATAAATGATCTCTTGCCTCATTATTAAATGCCCTTCCTATTGCACTCTCAGTGCCTCGTCTTCTCTTGCTCCCATCAGAAGACATATCAACTCTAGGAGGGTTCAAACTTGTAGAGCCAGAGGGTAAAGGAACTTGCATTGGCTTTGCATTCTTCTCAGCAACCTCCCTTTCTATTTGCTTCATTTCTTGAAGATAGTCATTTAGCACAGCATTACATATGCTAATCCCATCTCCTTTTTCCCTCAAAAGATGAGACCTCACTCTAAAATAAGATCTCTTGTAAGTTCCATCATAAAAATTGCATTTCCAACTTGCATTCCGTCATCTAGCTTTTTTACTTTGCAATATAGTCACATAAGCCCAAAGGGGACAACCATTTTCAGCTATGCCAGTTGCATATTTGCTAGTCAAAGAAGCATAACTCCCTGTGCCACTACCAGACCCACTGCCAGACCTAACACCACCAACACTAGCAGAACCTTGTGAAAACATTTGTGGAATAGATGGCAGAGAATGGACTGAAGACTGAAACAGGGAACGAACTGGCTAGTACTGAAACTGAAACAGAGAACGTGCCACTTGGGTAGGGGGGTTGAAGATCGTGGCTACTCGCTAGTACGTACAAGCACAGAGAGGAGAAGCAGTCGAATGGGGGGTGAAGGTCGCCGGAGTTGCAGACATGCTGCTCTGGTCGAATGATTCTCATGTAGCTTCGACAGCTGGAACAAACTGAGTACTGATCTGAAGAATCGAAGGTTTAGGGTTGCACTTCAAACCGGGGAGGAAAGACTGAAACGACCATGTTTTGTCCAAAAAATGGTGAAGTCGTCAGAGTTGCAGTCGTCAGAGTTACAAACGGGTAGAAGGGGAATGAAGAGCTGCTGAAGGTCGAGTATCGAATTCGAGAGGAACGTGTTAGGGGTTCTGAAAGGAGTTCTCAAAACTAAAGCAAAATACCCCTTTGAACCTTGTCAAACGACTGTGCTTTGGAAGAAAAATTGGCCAAGCCGTACTAGCCATCGCCGGAGCCGAATCGAGCCGTACCCAGCTACCTAGGAGCCGTACCCAAATTAAAAAAAAATTTGGGTACGTACCCACCACGTACCCGTACCTGGTATGTATCGGGTACCGGTACTCCTCTCTGGGAGGAGTACCCATGCTTCAGAGGTTGTGTCCTAGTTTGAGTCGTTTATCTATTTTAGAATGTCAGTCGTGTCAGTTGGCTAAACACCATAGGAGTCCTTACCTTTCACGAGTCAATAAGCGGGCTGCGTCCCCATTTGAGCTAGTTCATTGTGATGTTTGGGGTCTGTGTCCAATTACTTCTAAGTCTGGTTTTCGATATTTTGTAACTTTTGTGGATGATTTTTCAAGAATGACTTGGTTATATTTTATGAAATCTCGTTTTGAATTATTTTCTATATTTATAGCTTTTTGCTTTGAAATTAAAACCCAATTTAATACCTCTATGCGTGTCTTCAGAAGTGATAATGCTAAAGAGTATTTCTCTCATGAGTTCACTTCCTATATGATTCAACATAGGATGGTCCACCAATCCTCCTGTGTTGTTACTCCTCAGTAGAATGAGGTTGCTGAACGAAAAAATAGGCATCTTTTGGAAGTTGCTCGATGCTTGTTGCTTCATATGTTTGTTCCTAAAGTTTTTTGGGCTGACGCCGTTTCTACTGCCTGTTTTCTAATTAATCGAATGTCATCTTCTGTTTTACAGGGTCAAGTTCCTTATTCTGTCCTTTGTCCTTCTCAATCCCTGTTCCCCTTACCTCCTCGTATTTTTGGTTGTCAATGTTTTGTGTAGGATGTTCGGCCACAACTTTCAAGGCTACATCCTCGCTCCCTTAAGTGTGTCTTTTTGGGATATCCTCGTCATCAAAAAGGGTACAAATGATTCTCTTCTGATTTGGGACGGTATCTTGTGTCTGTTGATGTCACCTTTTTTGAGTCTACTTCGTTCTTTTTTGAGTCTCCTCCTCCGGTTATTGAGGAAGATGAAGAAATTCTCGTTTATCACAACCTACGGTCTCATGATTCTGCGTCAACTCCTTCCTCTGGTGTTCTCATTCCGTCTTGTCCTCCCCTTCGGCCGCTCATATTACAGGTGTATGTTCATCAGACTTGTGCTCCCTCTGTCGGTACTACACCCATGGATGTACATTGCTTTTCAGTAGACATATCACCTCCATCCACCTCTTCGTCACAAGATCCGACTCTAGATCTTCCTATTGCCTTTCGTAAAGGTAAACGTTCTTGTGTCACTAAACATCCTATTGCATCCTTTATTCATTATGAGCATCTTTCCCCTTCTTCCCAATCTTTTGTTGCCTCTCTTGATGCTGTCACAGTTCCCAAAACTATTGTTGAGGCTCTGTCTCATGATGGGTGGCGCCATGCTATGGAAGAGGAAATGCTTGCTTTGGAACATAACCAGACGTGGAATCTCGTTTCCCTTCCCTCTAGTAAGCGTGCCATTGGGTGCAAGAGGGTGTTCACTGTTAAAGTCAATCCGGATGGTTCCGTTGCTCGTTTAAAGGCTCGACTGGTGGCCAAGGGTTATGCTCAGACTTATGGTGTTGATTACTTAGAGACCTTCTCTCGTGTGGCCAAATTGGCCGCTGTTTGCATATTCATCTTGTTGGCTGCCTCTCATCACTGGCCCTTGCACTAGCTTGATGTTAAGAACGCCTTTCTTCATGGTGATATACAGGAGAAAATCTATATGGAGCAACCGCCTGGCTTTGTTGCTTAGGGGGAGTCTGGGCAAGTTTGTCGGCTGAGACGCTCGTTGTATGGGTTGAACAATCCCCCCGGGCTTGGTTTGGGAGATTGAGTGAAGTTGTTGTGAATTTTGGCCTGAAAAGGAGTAGCTATGATCACTCGGTCTTCTACAAAAAGTCCGAGGGAGGATGCATCCTCATGGTTGTGTATGTTGACGATATAGTGATAATAGACAGTGACTTCTCTGGCATCTTAGAACTCAAGAGTTTCCTTCAAACTAAAATATTTTCTGGGAATTAAGGTAAGTAGAAGCAGAAAGGGCATTTTCCTCTCACAACAGAAATATGTCCTTGACTTACTATCTGATGTTGGCATGTTGGGAACCAAGCCTTGTGATAATTTGATGGTTCCAAATGTGAAACTCAATGCTGATGATGGAGAACTACTATCAGATCCCAAGAGGTATAGGAAATTGTGGGCAAACTTAACTACCTTATTGTGACACGTCTAGATATCTCTTTCCCAATAAGTGTAGTCAGTCAATTCATGTCATCTCCTCGACAATCTCATTGGGATGCGGTATTACATATCCTAAGATATTTGAAAGGAGCTCCAGGTCGTGGGATTCTTTATAGAGTTAATGGACATTGCAAGTTAGAAGGTTATTCCGATGCAAACTGGGCTGGGTGTCCTGTAGATCGGAGATCAACTTCTGGGTATTGTGTGTTCCTTGGAGGAAATTTGATCTCTTGGAAAAGTAAGAAACAAAATGTAGTAGCAAGGTCAAGTGCTGAGTCAGAATATGGAGCACTGGCTCAAACCTCTTGTGAATTACTATGGGTCTATCATTTACTTGATGGAATTGGGTTCAAGGTTTCTCTACCTATAAGACTATGGTGTGACAACCAGGCTGCCCTTCACATTGCCGCGAACACAGTTTTCCATGAACGGACAAAGCATATAGAAGTTGACTGCCATTCCATTCGAGAAAAGATCCAATAGGGACTCATATCTACAGGGCATGTCAGGACTGGTGAACAAATAACAGATATACTCACAAAGGCTCTTAATGGGAATCGGGTCAATTATCTTTGTAACAAGTTGGGCATGATTAACATCTATGATCCAACTTGAGGGGGAGTGTTAAGAGTAGATATTATGTATGTGCTTTATTTTGTACTGTTATGTACTACTAGCCCATTAACTGCTAGCCCATCTTACATATATAAATACATAACCTGCACTCATATTGGGTACGGTTTTCCATTATTCTTTTCTCACTACAAGTCTTTTGGATCTTTCTCTTGTAAATCTTATTTTCAGTTCTTGACTCCTTCTCCTAATAGAGAAAGATTCCTTTTGGAAAAGTCCAAAACTCCCTTAAAGGTTAAATATTTTGTCTGGACTACTGTTCTTAATAAAATTAACACTAACGACATGCTTCAGAAGCATAGACCTCTCACTGCTTTGTCTCTTGTTAGGATCCAATTGTAAGGTATGAGACTTGAGTCCTAAATCAAAAGTATGGAATTCCGGTGTGGGATTTATATGGCCTTGGGTTCTCCAACCACAATGGCTAGCTTTTGTGGTTTGGTTCTCCTAAGGTTCGTATCATCTCTTGATATGTGCTTATTGTGCTGCTCTGCTTTGGAATCAGGGGATCACCTCTTTTTGCATTGTTCTGCAACGAAGTATCTCTGGAACAAGTTGTTTGGTTTTTTCGGAGAGGCATGGGTCTGCCCTAAGGATTTGCATCATTTTATTCTAACTAAGTTTAGAGGTTTTGGCCCCGCAAAGATCCTTTGGCAGTGCTCTATCTTCGCTATTTTGTGGTGTTTATGGTTGGAAGGGAATGCTAGAATTTTTAAGGGGCTTTCTTCAAGTTTAGACTTTATTTGGGATAGGGTTCTCCTTTTGGCTTCTCTTTGGTGTTCAGCTCATGGTTTCTTTGATGGTGTTTCTTTGTTAGACATGCAGAGAGATTGACTTGCTTTGTTGCATGATACAATCTCATAGGTTTTAGCTGTGTTTTTTGAGAGGATTACTTATCCTCCTTCTTTGTACTTTTCTTCTCCCTTCTAATAAAATTTCTTTTTCTATAAAAAAAAAATAGAGTTGTCTGGACTCTGGACACTTTTAAAAACATATTCTAATTCTGGGAAAGAAGGAAAAATCAGTCCAAAGTAGGTTAAGTCTTTCTTCTAATTATGCCAAAATTTTGGAATCTAACTACAATCCTAAAACACACAAAAGATGATCAGGCCATTTGCCAAATATGAATTCAGATGTCTGAGGGTGAGTTAGGTCTGTAAAATATTAAGACATTAGATGTTTTGAAGGAAGAGCTATCAAGCATATGAAATATGACAAAAATGATTGAATTAGTTTCTGGAAAATGAATTCTTTTACTTTATTTAGTTTTTACTATTGAAGATCCTAATATATTGTGTTGTCTATTACTCCTATTTCTGCCGATAGCCAAAAAAGGGGAAAAATGTGGATTGCCAGGTTTGTCTTTGTTGTGAGTTTTGCAGTTAATCTGTACACTTTAGTTTTTTTTTTTTTACTTTTATGCTCTCGTACTTGATTATATGGGCATATGGCACCTTAGGAATGTCCCTTAGATAAGTAGCATGCAAAGATGGAAAATTTGCCTCGTGCTTGCATTGATGTGTGACTTACTGTCTGATTCCAGTGCACTCTTTTTGCCAACTGCATTTCATGTAAACTTCAAGTCATGTTACTTTGGTTTAACATTTTTGTTTAGTTTTTCAGGTTATTCCGTAAATATATATTTGGGGCGGCAGATGGGATTGAATTGAAGTTTATGAACAGGTTCTTAAATGTGCATTGTGAATGAATTCAAGACATCCCAGTTTTATAAATTGTCTTTGCACTAAGTTGATAGTTTTCCCTTTGACTAGGAGAAACCATGAAGATTTGAATCTTTTTATCATAATTTTAAATCAAGAAATCAGAAAGTTATCAAGTCAGGTATGTTCATTCTTTACTAAGCAGAAGATACCTCTTCAGAGGACTAGCTGATTTTATGATTTGAATAGTTATAGGCTGAAATGCATTTTTATGTGATTATTTTCACACAGTAATAGAGAATAAAATAAGGATTGAGATTTTGAAATGGTTGGGTGGTTGCAGTTCACAGGTTGATCTTTCTGTTGCTGGTCAAATAATGCACTACACTTTTAAAATTATACTTTAAATTAGAGAGTATACTGGAATTGTATGTCTAAACTAGACCGCACAAAGGTATATTTATACTAGTGAGTATTAATTAGCCATAATTACAAGTGATTATCTCCTAAAATTGTTCCTTAATTAGAGCACTAATATACTTTACACATAAACATTATTACCAAGGTTTTTCTAACAATTATTTTGGAAGATTTTGGAAGAGTCAAATCCTGAGGAACATATACGAATTTAGTTTTGACGTTACATCTCTTATAAAAAGTGAGTAAGAACAAGAGAGTGGATACAATTGAACTGAAGATGCAGATCTGTTTGATCATAGTTGTTAGTAAAATTAAATTCTAATTGCCGTTGAGATGTGTGAGTTGGCAAAACTAAATTCTAATGATTGTAAAATGTCCATTGGCCATATTGAGTTACATATAATTGTTTTCATTGAAGTACCTGATAATTGATTTGTGTGCAACAAGTCTAAAGTTATCAGGCTTGTGAAGGTTGGCAATGAACCAAACCTGCTCGAGAGTAGTTTGACACTCGACTCTTTAATTAGATTGATGAACTTGAGATATATAATTTTAATTTGAACTGATAAGTCGAACCAAACAGTTTACAGACTTGATTTGAGCCGAGTTCGAGCTACAAAAAATGGTTTGTATCGAACTCAAGTCAAGTTTCAAGCTAAACCATTTCTTATTGAGTTGAGCCAAATTGAATCTTAGCTTGGTTCAATTTGACTCCTTTCCAGCCCTGCAGCCGCTTGTCTATGAAAATCATGTAAAACAATTAATACAATACAAATATAGCATGTCTTTAATATTTGCATGTCTCTTGCGTCACAATCTGCCTCCTCTCTATGGGTATACATCTGGAACTAGAACCCAGAAATTTATCAGACTTGTGATATTATTACAATTTGCCATACATAAGGCTTTATTTCTTTTCCTTTCCAAAAGCTGATTTCAAAAGTTACTGAGTAAAATTATGACAGATAAATATGCTTGTTAGTGATATAAACCATTCAAGGGCCTCTACTTAATAGCTTAAGCTTTTAGGACTTTTGGTGCTCAACAGTGTCAATGGAATTTACTTGTGTTTTTTGTCCTTCAAACATGAAAGGATACATTCTAATAATGTTACAATGAAATTCCATGACCTATATATTTGTGTAACTTCAATCATTCGCCTTTGAAAATAGCTTTTGAAAAGTACGAGCCATACCAAACTGAGCCAAATTCGCTGCCTTAGGCTGATTTTTATTTGTTTGATAACAATTCATGGTGGTGAAGTCCATTGCATGGGAAGCATCCTTAAACTTGTGTTTCATTGCATTGCAGGTTATCAGAGTGAAGTGGTCACTTCATGCTAGAGATGAGATTGTCTTTGAGCTTCTCCAACATCTGAAAGGAAATCGAGCAAGAAGCTTGTTAGAGGGAATGAAAAAGAGCACAAGGGAAATGATTGAGGAGCAAGAAGCAGTTCGTGGCCGCTTGTTTACCATTCAAGATGTTATGCAGAGCACTGTTCGAGCTTGGCTGCAGGTATTAATACCTCTGAACTTTCATTTATGATGCTTTTTATTTTCAAACAGTAGCTAGAACAATTTTATATTCCTCACCCTATATTAACATGATAATTGTCTTGCATCTGCTGAATATCTATCCAGGATAGAAGCCTTCGGGTGACCCATAATTTAGCTGTATGTGGTGGTTGTGGCGTTGTCCTCACCATCATTACAGGGTTATTTGGGATCAACGTTGATGGGATACCTGGGGCAGAAAATACACCATATGCATTTGGTGTCTTCACAGCCATCCTCATCTTTTTAGGAGTAGTGCTGATTGCAGTTGGCCAGGTTTACCTTGGGCTGAAAAAACCCATTGCTGAGGAACAGGTTGAAGTCAGGATGCTTGAGCTGCAAGAATTGGTGAAAATGTTTCAACATGAAGCAGAAACTCATGCTCAAGTCCGGAAAAATGTGTCTCGGAATAACTTACCTCCTACTGCTGGTGATGCTTTCCAGAGTGATGTGGATTATCTTCTCATACAATAGAGATATTATAATTGTCCGAGTATGCTTTCACATTAACACCATGTGGTGGCTACAGGTTTTTCCAAGTCTGAAGTTGAAAAGCATGAATTGAAAAAACATTATGCTTTACTGTTCCTGAGCTTTGGTGAATGTGAGGGAATCAGCAACTTTGGCTGGGTGGGACATCCGTGATAAGCTGATAGCTTCATTCGAAGGCAAAATTCTTCTGAACTTCGTTTGTGTAGACTAAGTTAATCAAAAATTAATATGTTATTGTTCATTAAATAAATAAAAACATTTTATATATATGTATATTAAATGTTTATATGCCTCATTAATAAACAATAATAATGTCAGTTTTTAATTGGCTTAATTTACACAAGTTATGTCCACCAAGTGTATCGGAGAATTTCTCCTCTCAAACACCGAAGTGAAAAATGTGATACGGGTGAGACTTTTAACTTTCTAGTTTTACTACAATTAGGATTTTTAACTCTTTGCGACCTTTATTCTTTAATAAAATAAAAATACATAATCGTAAAATAACATTTGCTAGTTGTTCAACTAAAAACCAAGCTCTGTACAAACTCGCAGAACATTCGTTTCAAAGTAAAATGAGACTCGAAATGGTTCGGGATAACAAATCAGAATGCGTTGCAAGAGAAGCCATTACAGTACCAGCCCATGTCCATTTAAAAGCACATTAACAAGGTCATAAAGTCACTAAATAAAGAAAGGACATTGGCTTGGTTTCAGAACCGGCTTCACTACCTAAAAAACCATATGCCCGTTGAGCATAATGAGCATATAACCAGTTTCACGGATGTCTTATCATATAGGTTAAAATCTATTACGGGTGATCCAAGAATTTGACAACCCATACATATATGATTATTTGAAATTAATTAGCTATAATAAAAAACATTAAGCAGCAAAGTTAGTTCATGATCACGTGACATTCCATACATATATAGTATACTAGAAATTAATTAGCAATGAGAAAAATATTAAGTAAAAGTATTTGAATCTTTAAAATAAATTATTCAGTTTTAACGATCTCTGAATCATTAAAGGATTCAAGGGATTGTTGTATGCTATTTATTTATTTTTTTTATCTGTGGAGTGTTGTATGCTTTTGAAACTTGGATAATATAAAAATTTAATATTAGTATGCACTAAAATTGATTTAGACGAAAATTTTAGAAAAATAAAAAGTATATGCCATGCCATTATCATAAAATTAAATGGGTAAATGAACAAAATGTTTAACAAGAAAGGGAGTGCCAAAAAAGCCTATATTCGTATGTCAAAATTAATTTCCACAGCGCAAGTAGCATCATCATCCAGGTTCGAGAATGCAATATGAATAAACGTTTCTAGGAAAAGCCAGATGATAAGTTTCATCCATTGCCAAATGCCATATGGATCATTTAAGAAGGGATCTCGCAAGATGTTCCCTAGCTGTGGCCAATGCTTGGCTTAGTGTCTGCAACAGAAAGAAATACAGTTATACCTCAAGTAAGTGAATTTCATTTCATTAGTTTTTTCTAGTATTAAAATGAAGGACGTAAGATACCTGTTCAGACAAAGGAGCTCCAGAATCTAAACTATTACTTGCAACTTTCCCAGCTATAACATTTGGATCAGTTTCAAGAATGATACTGCACAAAATATGAAGACATGAAATTTGAGTGACATTTGTTACATCACAGTGATCACACTAGATAAGGCCAATGGTACATAATTATTCTAGAACTATCAGAAACTGATATATGACACATAATTATTCTAAAGCTATCAAAAACTGATCTAAGCTCAATTGATACTTGATTAAATTTTTTAGCATTCAAGAGTATCAGGATGAACTATGAAAGCACCAGCTGTGATATTTATGTTCCTTCCTAGCAGAATAACAGTTTAAAGAAGGTTTTTGCTTTTACGTTTAAAAAAATTACAACTGCAATCATTAACTGCGGAAAAGAATTGTCTCTCTGATGTATCAAACAGCTTCGATAGTTTGTAGTTTGGAAGGAGAAAAGATTTAGAGAAGCTAACAAACAAACAATTGAAGAAGATAAATGTATCATGAAAAGCATATAGCCTACCTGCCATCAACAATTTCATCAATGCATAATAGAATGAGATCCAAGTTTTCAAGTGCTTCCTTCTTGTCCACATTGCCTCTGGAGGA
Source organism: Ormosia emarginata (assembly GCA_029884605.1). NCBI lineage: Eukaryota > Viridiplantae > Streptophyta > Magnoliopsida > Fabales > Fabaceae > Ormosia > Ormosia emarginata. Next base: position 907,574 of record JAQQTP010000054.1, read on the forward strand.
GAAAAGGGGGGAAGCCATTAAAATCATCAAGGACTACTATGTCAACAATGATAAATTGATAATACCTTTAAAGGAAAAGAGTATGCAGTCTCCCTGAACTTTAACCCTTTTGCAAATTACCACCACGAACTTTAAAATCTTTTTAATTAGTCTTTAAACTTTAATTAATGTCTCAATAAATCCTTTTGTTAAATTTGAATCTGTTAATTCATTAACGATGATATTGTGTAACAACATCTTATTTATTTTGTAAGGAAGAAAATATATTTAAAATTAAATTTTAATAAACAAAATAATAAACAGTCCTTAATTAATGTTAATACAAATAAAATGATACAATGTAATATTATTGTTAGTGAATTAACAGATCCAAATTAAATATAAGGATCTATCGAGACATTAATTAAAGTTTAGGAACTAATTGGAAATGTTTTAAAGTTCGTGGTGATGATTTGCAAAAGGGTCAAAGTTTAAAGAGTCTCTATACTCTTTTCCCTACCTTTAAATATGTACATATAGATAAATAGTTAAGTATAAGAAAACAACCTGAGCAGGAGGCCAACAGAATCAAAAAATGCCTGCAGAGCTGTGGCTAAGATAAGCTCGTTTTCATCGTCACCCCCGGTAACAAAAAAGTGAAGGTCTTGAACAAACTTGTAAACAACAATGTTATTCTCAAACATTGCTATTTCCGCTGTCAAATGAAAAACCCACGAAGGCAAGAAAACGTGAACTCAATATATTTACAGAATGAAATCATATACAGGGTAGTGATTAGCAATCTCTACCAATCATAGGCAGGTATTAACCAAACGTGAAGGTGATTCAAACGTGAAGGTGATTCTTGATCATGAATTATGGCATGGTCAATAAAGAAGGGATAAATTGACAAATTGACACTGACTGCAATGGTAAACTGATGCTGTAATTAGCACCAAAGAAGCCACCAGATACAAGGCCCCCTTCAAATGGAAAATACAAGGAACAACTTTAACACAAATCATTCACGATACTACACAAAAGGCCTCTTGAGAACGAAGCACTCACCTTCTGTGCGGGCATTGGTCTTCTGAGTCTTCGTGAATACAAGTTTCTCAAATGTTTCCTTTGCACTATTTGTTGGCCAGTCATCTGAGAAATATTTGACTGCCACACGTTTCCCATCAGAATCCAGAAGAAGGATGTTCTTTACAGAAGGGCATGACTCCTAAGAAAAGCACATGGTACAGGATCAGAACTTTCCTTAAAAGCATCTCATAAAGAAATCACATTGGTTCTTTGCTCCAAAACAACTAACTGTATCCCATAATGGCAATTTCCATGAAAGGGACAAACATCTTTAGTTTTTGACACGGCAGGGGCAATGAAGAAAATGGACCATGATCAGTGGCGTATGCACATCATTGACAATGTAATCAATCAAATTGCCGTTAAGTCCAATTTGTAGTTAGCTTGGTACAACCCATCAAGTACATACCAACAAATAGACAGAAAAATGCTAGGCCACTCAAACATAATACGGTACTTTATAAGCTACTGGGTAGCTTCTGGTTATATACAGTTTCAAAATCTCATGAGTTTCACAGTAATTCAACCAGTTCCAATTAAGGTGTACAAGCTGGAAAGTTCATGAAAATAAACAAATATCCCAACTTCCGTATCCATACTAATATATTCAAGTCAAGTTTCCCAAATCTCACAATAAGCAAGTCAAATAACATATCACTAGGCCAACTATAAATCAATATGCCTCAACTCAATTGCAAGCTATTGTCATTTAGTACTAAAATATGTTGGGAGCTTGTAACTCTAAAGCCAACCAAGAGGAACAAATATTGAAATACCAAATTCTGTAGCTTGCAGCTTCGCTTTTCTAACCAAATGACCAAAATCCCACAAAGGAAGAGAAGAGATAAATTGTTCACCAATTAGATGATAAAATCCAATTAAAATTAATGAAGTGAGTGTGGAAAAGAATACAATACACGTATCGAAAACATTCCCTTGGAAGTATCATAATTCAAAGATTAGGTATGTGATTCTGATGCGAATAATAGATAGATATAGGCATATGTGCATGCAAAAACCCATCCTAAAATAGTGAAGTGAATTCAGATTCAATCCACACATTTCCAATAGCAAGTGATCTTTCTTTCAAGTAAATCAGTAAAGCAAAGCCAGATCTATGGTAACAAGGAAATCGGATTCATGCAAAGTGTAAAAGATGGGATCTGCGTATGTATTGATGGATTCACAAAGAAAATAATGGAAAATTGAAAAAAGAGAGTGAAATTCAATTCAAGTCCAAAGAGAGAGAGAGAGAGAGCTTAGAGCTTACAGCGTATGGAGGAGACATGGTGTAGAAACCTGGGCGACGTCGTCTCGTCGGGGAAGAAATGAGAAAAGCCTCTCTCTCTCTCTCTCTCTGTCAAGTTTGTACTTGAAGGACTCAAGGGACTATGCTTTGGATCTCAAACAATTTTCTCAACCTCTCTCAATTACTCCCCTTTTAATTTTCTTTTTAATTCCGGATTATTGTTATTTATAGGAAATTTAATTTAATATATAATGACATTTCTTTTTCACATATATCATTAATAAGTAAAACAATTTTAAATATATGTTTTATAAATATTGTCTTGAAAACAAGAATTATGAGTACAGGAGCATTAGCTTAAGTCATATCAAATATTAAATTTTATAAAAAAAATTGTACATATCTAGCTTCTTCTTCTTTTTTCATTTTATCCTCTAAATTCATTCTGAACTTTTGTAAATTACATTAATTATATCAATCAATCTCTCTTATCTTTTTTAAACTCACTCCAAAAAATAAAAGAATGTTTTCAAGTTTGTAATACAAATAATTATGAGTGGAACTAAATAAATTTAGGTGAAAAGCTATAACGTATATAATCTTAGAGGGGACATACTTAATTTTTCTTGGAGTGCCTTCCTTAAAAATTATGTATACTACACATGAAAAATATTTTTGACTTTGGGTGCAATCTCCCCTTCACATTCCACCTAGTTCTTCCCTTAAAAGTGGTTATGCATAAAAAAAAAGTTGAGAAAGTGCTTGAAATTTCTCTAAATTTGCCTATTTTTCAGCTCTAATTTCAGGGAAAATATGCTCATTCTTGTCCACACCAAATAATAATTCATAAACTAATGTGTTTCTTACAACAGGCTTCATTTAAAATGCGTGGTTGTTTAATATTTGGTAGTGTAAAATGAGAATATTAGCAATATTTTAAAATGCTAGAGGAGAAAAAAATAAGATCTTATTTATTTATGCACTTCCTTCCAAAATATGCTATTTTGCTAATTCAGCAGCAGATGCTATCGGGCCTTCTGCGTGGTGCGTGGTGGCAGGAATGGCTGTCCATAAGCAGCCACTGCCCAAATTTTGTCCTTCACGAAATCCATGAAATTTTGTCCATTAAACATATTGTAAGAGACTAGTTACATCCATGAAGTACCACTACACATTAGAGAAAGTTATTGGCAAGGGCAACAAAATTCTGTTTAAAAAATGTAAAGAAATTAGTGTTTCAGAATTGGTTAACCAGATGGCCAAAAAACAGAAGAATTGGTTAACCAATGCCCAGATATCCTTGAGATTTGTATGGTGCCCTTGAACTGCAACTCTAGGCCTGAGAGATTAAATGTAGAGCATTTCCTTCACATATAAGCATGGGACCTTTTCTGCCTCACCCACTGTACTCTGGAGAATCTGCCTCCTCCACACTATATTAATTAAACTTAATTTTAATGGTAATGAAACATGTTATCTAGCATTGCAAATAAACAGAGTTACCCGAAGGAAAATTTAATGCAGGTAGAGATTTTTTTTTTTTGGGGGGGTGGGTGGGTGGGGATCATAATGTGTTTTTTTTTTTTTTTTATTTCTGCCTCAACGAAATTTATAAGAGCAACAACAGACCTGTATTTGAAGAGGAAAAAGACCTGTATTCCAGGTGGGGTTTGGATGACTTAACAGCTCCATGACCAGCTACTGTGGTTATACTTTGCCCACAACGCTATGCAACAACTGTCCGACTAGCTAGCCAAAAAAACACATTCTACGCTTTCACATAATTCTGCAAACTTTATATGAACGCAGCCAAAGAATCATCTAGGTGTGTCAATGCTAGCCAAACGAAGAAATGAATAATAAATTATGCACATCATATTATTAGCATTATTCTTGATTTATTTATTCAATCTTGTCTGCTACAAGGCGGATCTTATTCAAAGACTCTTTAAATGCCTGCCAAGAAACCATATAATGATCTTGGGATATCATCCCTTCTTCAACAACTTGCATAGCACGTTTGTACATATGATCAAAACACTGAACTGGGTTGGTAATATCAACATTATCAGAGCTGAGATGAGGTACATACAATCGCTTAAAATCCTTCCTCCATCTTGACAAAATATATTGACATGGTATTTCCTCTACACCATTATAATTGAGGATGCACAAGGCATGTCTGCACAGATAGCCTTTGAAGTTAAAGCAACTACAAATGCAGCGTACTTCTGCTCCAGCTTTATCGTACATAACTTCAAAATGCCTAACATCTCGCACAGGTTCTTCCCCTTGACGTTCTTTTACCATGTACGTCGCTATAGACCCATTTGTTTGAATTTGTGTGATGCTGAAACAAGAGGACATCATCACCACCTCATCTTGGAATTTCCTGAATATTGCAGTTGTGTACAATTTAGAGAGCTGCACCTCATAGTAGCATCTTGTCTTCAGTAATGGGCTTGAATCTCGTGACTCAAAATCATCAAGAGCTTCAGTTTTATGCTTCTTTTCCAGAACGATTTCATAAATCTCAAAAAATTCTTTCAAAGAAGTTTGTTGATGCACATGACCCTTAAAAAAGGGAACCACAGACTCACCCTTTTCATAATCAGAAATTCCAGCAAAAAATGTGTCCTTGGAGTAAACTGGAGCCCAATGCTCTCGTTCCTCATGCAAGTTTTGGAGCTTTTCATGATTTCTTATTCCAAAATGCTGGGTCAGATCATCCCAAGCCTTTTCAAATTCATCTACTGTTTTAGAGTCATATATCACTTTAGTCAATGCCATCTGAAATGTCTCATATTCCTGAAACTGCACCAAACATCCCAGAATGCTCTGCATGACTTGTGATAGACAAATTCTATGGTGAGCTCTCGGGAAGACCTCTGATATTGCACTTTGCAAGGCCTTACACTGGTTTGTAATAATAGTTTGTGGAGGGCGACCAGACATACATGTAAGCCATGCCCTAAATAACCAAATGTACGTTTCAAATGTCTCATCTGCAAGCAGACCACATCCTAGCAAAGCAGATTGCCCATGGTGATTAACACCAACAAACGCAACAAGTGGAATCTCATAATTGTTTGACAAACATGTTGAGTCAAAGGCAACCACATCACCAAAATAACCATATGCAGCCCTAGTTCTAGAATCAATCCAAAATATGTTCCTCAGTTGTCCCTCATCATTCAGATCCATCACATAGAAAAAATTAGGATTTATCAGTTGACTGTGGCAGAAGTAATTTGAAATAAGTTCTGCATCACCTTTTTTAAGTTTCAAACGCCTGGAAAAATTAATGTTATTGCTAGTTCCTCCTTCATTAGAATTTGAGCTTCCATAACCTGATGCATCTACAACTGGCATTCGATATAACTTTATTGTTCGTACTTCAACATCTAGAGTTGGCTCAACTTTTCTTTTGGCCCCACTGTCCATCCTCTTATGTGATTTAGAGTTTTGTGCTCTCTCAGGATCAAATGAATGGTTATGCTCAAGCTTGACTTCATCCACCCTCCACTTGTTAGATTCCACTAATCTCAATCTAATCATTGCTAGACAGCCTGTTCTTGTTTCTTTCCTGTGACTATTTGCTTCTTTAATTGTTTTAAAACCCTCACAGTTGCAGCACAGCACAGCACCACGCTTCTCTTTGCTGTTACGTTTGGTCCACGAAGATTTAACCCGAATAGCAAATCCAATTTCCTTGGCATAGCCATTGTAATAGTTGTAGGCATCATCATAAGTATCAAACTCCATTCCCACAACTAGTGAGGGGTTGTCTTTCCCTTGAGATTCTCCACTATGACTATCAACTACTGTTGTTTCATCCCTCCCATTTTCATGTTCACTTCCATCAATCTCAAGTAATTGATCACAGTCATTCTCAAGCCCATTGCCCTCATCCTCAACCTCAAGTAGCTGCTCACTGTTTGGAGATCCGTCATCTATCTGGAAAAACAGAAACAAACTTTCAAATTCAAAACAAGATCTAAGAAATTTAACTATGCATTGAAATTGACAACAGAAATCGAAATATCTTGACAACCAAGCTAATAGATGGCCTCCCCAGTTGCCACCTTGAAATTTTTATGTTGCTGACTGGTGTGAAGTTTCTTTTATTTGCTCCCTACACAATCATGATCCTTTACCCACCCACTCCCTCTCGCTATATAATTATACATTTGAAGTAATAACTCAGCTACTTCTTCCACGCAAGTGGATAGCCCAGATCTTGAGGAATATCCAGAAAGGCATGATATCTGTCTCAGATTTAATGATTTATAATCCACTGATTATTGTCTGCTGGCTGCTCAATAAAAAATTCCAAAATATAGATAATAAGAGAGTAGGGAGAATAGTAGTATGTTTTCTGCATTAATTCAAATGTTTACAAGGTAGCATATATAGGCAGCTGTACATTAATCTAAGCCTAGGAAACTAGTAACAAAGCTCTAAAAAACGAAGTCTACAGAAAACGTGGTAGCCATCCATCCACACTTCCAAGGCACCGTCCATCCACACTTCCAACCGGCCATCGACAATCAACAGGCCCACCGACCATCACCTTTCAGCACTCCCCCTCAAGTTGGAGCATAGATATCAAGCATGCTCAACTTGCTTATCAAAAATTCAAAGTGTGGCCTTGGGAGTCCTTTAGTTAGAATATCAGTAGTTTGCTGAGCTATAGGAACAAAAGGCATGCAGAACACTCCTCCTTCCAGCTTCTCCTTTACGAAATGTCTATCAATTTCTACATGTTTAGTTCGGTCATGTTGCACTGGATTATGAGCAATGCTAATTGCAGCTTTGTTATCGCAATATAGCTTCATAGGTCCTTTAACTACCCTTTTTATTTCTTCCATAACTTGTTTTAGCCACAACACTTCACAAATTCCATTTGCCATTACTCGGAACTCTACTTCTGCACTACTTCTTACTACTACATTCTGTTTTTTACTTCTCGAAGTGACAAGATTACCCCAAACATAAGTACAATAACCAGAGGTTGGTTTCTTATCATTTATAGATCCTGCCTAGTCAGCATCAATATAGACTTCAATCCCTCTTTGTTGATTTTTCTTGAAAAATAGACCTTTTCCCATAGTACTTTTCAAATACCTCAAGATTCGGTAAACAGCTTCTAGATGTTCCTCATAAGGAGAATGCATGAATTGACTGACCACACTAACCACAAATGCTATGCCCGACCGGGTGTGAGAAAGATAGATCAATTTACCAATTAGTTTTTGGTACCTAGTGGTGTCAACTGGAACCTTCTTTTCACTAGTGTTGTTAATAGCGGATGGCAGTCCATGGCGGAAAGCCAAAAATCAGCCATACAAAATGGCGGATGGCAGTTGCGGAAAATGGCAGAAGCATGGCGGCAAATTAAAAAAAATAAAATATATACAAAAAAATACAAAAAAAAAATATGCTAAATATAACAAATAATAAAAACTAATAACATACACCAAGAATAATAAAATTAGGAATATATTCTATCAAATAAAATTCATCAAAAGTATCATAATTCAAAAGCATAAGGGAAAAACATAATTGTCATAACTCAGTCATAAACATAATCAAAGTCTCATAAGTCATAACATAAGCAATTAAGCATAAGGTCACTAGAAAATTAAAACTAACAATACTAACAAGTAAGAAAAAAGTGACACAAATCAAGAGTTCAAGACAAGACAAAGTCACACAAGAATAAGTTAAAAATCTATTTGTCCCTCTCCTTTTCCTCCTCCTCCTCTGACTCCTCCACATCAACATAATCATCATTGTCAGTGTCAGATAGTGAGGCATATCCCTCAGGTTCTTCTCCTTCCGAATCCTCAAAATCAATTTCTTGTAATTCTTCTCTTCAACTTCCAATTCTTCGTCATCTTCAACTTCAACCACTTTCTCTCTTCCTCTTTTGGTTGAAGATACACTTGCTGAACCTTTCTTGGTCTTAGAAACTCTTGCAACTGCCGTGCTTGCACCACTTGCTTGTTCTTTTCTTTTCTTAGTTTGACTAGGACATGTTCTAGGCTCTCCAACCCCCAAAGCCCTATAAACAGTTTCCCAATTAAGACCATCATTATCCTCAAAAACACTCTCATTCCCAGCATCATCATCATCACCATCCATCTCTCCAAGTAGCCACTCATTACACTCATCAATATCATCGAGTGAGATTGGGTCAATTTCATCCCTAAGATTGTATCTTCGGTTGAGAGCTTGATTATATTTGACATACACTAAATTGTGCAATCTTTTATGCTCAAGCCTATTTCTTTTCTTAGAATGAATATGCAACATTAAGATAAATAATTAAAAAGTGTTAATAATTATAAGAAAGTATTGACTATTATTAAGGATTTGAGGTAGACCAAAATAAAAGCAAATTGATAATTACTTGCTCAAACACACTCCAGTTACGTTCACATTCCAATGCACTGCATGTCAAGCTCAAGATCTTAATAGCTAGTTTCTACAAATTTGGAGCTGACTATCCATACATTCTCCACCATTGAGCTACAAAGCCAAAGATATTTTGTTAAGCAAACGACTTAAATTTTAAAAGTTAGAAGAACTTAGAACTTACTTAGAAGACTAGAAGTTCTATTCTTGGTTTCTCACCTGGTGCAATGGCTTTCCTATGTAATATTGCAAAGTTATTTCCAAACATACTACTAGCAGCTTTATAAATTGGTAACTCTAAGAGTATCATCTGTTTCACCTCGAGTTGGCACCAACTTCTCGATGCATGCATACAACCCATTTGTAACCTCAAAATCATATTCCATGTCGGGATTGTCATAGAAGAATTATGGGTTTAAAAAGTGACCAGATGCATGTAATGGGCGATAAAGCTGGCAAGTCCACCTCTTATCAATGATTTCAAAAACCTCTTTGTATTTACTTGCATTATTTTTGAAAGACTTGATAATGGCTTCTTTTGCCTTCTCCATTGCTTCATAAATATAACCCATGGCTGGCTTTTTCTCACTATCAACAAGTCGAAGCACTCGAACAAGAGGAGCCATCACTTTGAGCATAAACACTACATTGTTCCAAAAAGCCGACATGAGTATAGTTTTTGTTGCTTCCCTCCCATTAGCCTCCTTAGACAACTTGTTTCTTGCCCAATCATCTGAGATAAACATCCTTCTGAGATTTACTTTCTCTTTATGAATCCTTTCCAATGATAGAAAGGATGTTGCAAATCGAGTGACTGCATGCATCACCAATTCCCTTTTGCTTGTAAAGTACCTCAACAAACTCAAGATACTTGAATGACTATAGATGAAGCCAACAAGAGAGATTCCCCTCTGAGTTGTCTTCTTTATCAAAGGAAGTTTACCAATGTCTTCCAAAATCAAGTCTATGCAATGGGCTGCACAAGGGGTCCAATAAAGATGTGGTCTTTTTTCTTCCAACAACTTACCGACTAGAACATAGTTGCTTCCATTGTCCGTTATAACTTGGACAACCTTTTCTTCTCCAATCTCTTCCACAATAGAGTCAAGCAACTCAAATAATTTCTCATTGGTCTTCACAAAGTTAGACCCATCAATAGACTTCGCGAATATTGTCCCAGCGGGAGAGTTGACCAAAAAATTGATCAAACATCTTTGTTTCCTATCAATCCAAGCATCTAACATAACAGAGCAGCCAAAACTTGCCCATTGATGCTTTTGACCCTTCAACAATCCTTCGGTGTACTCCAACTGCTTGTTGAGGAGTGGAACTCTTATGTCATGATAACTCAGAACTCGTAAATGTGGTCTGAAGCTTCCAATGGCTGCAACCATGTCATGAAAGCTTTGCAATTTGATCATGTTAAATGACAACCCAGCTTAGTACCAAAACTGAGCTATATATTGATGAACTCTCGCCGTAGCTTATTTATCACATGCCTCTCTGATGCTTGCTTGCCTCAACTTCTCTTTCTTATTTTTTTCAATGCAATTTCTGGTTTTCTAAAAAACAAATCAATAGGGCCCTTCAAATTACCCTTATCCGTACCCCTCCTACTAGGAGATGCAGGTGTTGTGTTTCTAAACCCAAACGCTTCATCCATTGCACGTTCTTCATCACTATCACCATAATCATCAAGATCAAGAATATCCCGCATTTGCACTCTGTGATTTTGAATTGCTTCACTCTCTTGCTTCCTTTTATCCTTCAAATATCCCCCACAACTCTTCTCTAACTTCCTTTGGACACTTAGAGCAAGCTGCAACATTGTCTTTCTTCCCCATTAGATGCTCTTTTGCTCTAGTGATTCCTCCCCTTGTGACTTTACCACAAAAATTGCACACACAATTGTTGGTATCATTTTTTGCAAGCCAGTGGCAATATTTCCACCCAGGGCCTGTCCTATTACTATTAGCAGACTGATACACCCTTAGCCCAAGTGTATAGGAGGAGAAAGCTTGGATCGAATGGGCCTAAGAAAGTAGGTGGGCTGCCTGGAGAAATAGGAATGGGAGGAATGTGTGTCATAAGAGAGGAAATGACAAAAGAGAAGTTTGTTAAACAGTTAGACAGCTAGCAGGAAATGAGTGGAAGTGGAATGATTGAGGATCTGCAACAGAATAGGGAATAAAAGGGGATCGTAGGGAGGTGAGAGGTAGGAAAAGAATTAAGAAAATTGGAGAGGTTTGGGATTGAGTGTGCCCTGGTGTTTGGGACCCCATTGTTATCATTTTCATAGTTCCCTTCTACTTTTGTTCTGTGTTTCTGGTTGTAATACAGAGAATTATCTCTGCCTTAAGGAGCTAGTCTCCTCAATATACGTATATCTTTTCAGTCCCTATCAATTTGGTATCAGAGCTCCCAATCTAGGGAGCTAGCCCTGGTTGCTGCGATCAGAAGATGGACGGGAGAATTAATGACTTGGAGTAGAGGATGGAGGGCATGCACATGGAGTTTATGGACAGTCACCAACGTTTGGAGGACAGGCCGGTGGAATTTATGGAATGTATGGAAAAGAGACAATGATTGTTACCAGCATGGCTCGAGTACGGGTGATAATGGAGAACGAGGAGAGGGATACTCAGGAAGTAACACGGACAACCAGGGTGACGATAGGATACGGAGGTTGGAGGTCCCATATTTTACGGGTGAAGACCTGTATGGCTAGATTTACCGAGCTGAGAGGCATTTCCGCATTAATCGCATTTCTGAACAGGAGAAGGTATCAGCGGCAGCAATCTATCTGGAAGGAAGGGCCCTTAACTGATTTCAATGGTGGGAAGCTCGTACCACCTGGATCACTTGGGCAGCGTTTCGAAGTACGCTGTTACAGAGGTTCCAGGTTTCTTCGTCGGGAAACCCATATGAAACTCTTATGAGCTTGAGGCAGAGTGGGACGATAGTGGAGTATAGAGAGAGTTTTGAGCTCTTGTCAGCCCCTCTGAGGCATGCTGAGGAAGATGTCTTGAAGGCAGCTTTCATGAACGGGTTGAGTGATGAAGTGAAGGCAGAGGTGAGACTGCACCAGTCGGACGATCTTGGGGAGATAATGACGCTGGCTCAACGGGTAGAAGAACGGGACTAGTTGTTAAGGAAGGTAGGGAACACGATGGGCAAGTCAAGTCAATTGGTGGGATCCCGCGACTCTAATTCGGGTCGGCCTGCATTGACCACCCGAACTAATGGGTCAGTGGATTATGGAGGAATTGGGCCTCGCAAGGGGCAACACTGGGAGCCCAACTAGAATGGGCAGCGTGGTGGAACTAATTTCCACTCCCAAAATACAACCTAAGGCTCTAAGGCAGAACCCATGGCTGCCGGTGGACGTATGGGTGCTGGAGGAAAATGAGTTGAAGGGAGTAACACGACAAACGTTGGAGGATTCCGGCGAGGGGGGAGGTTCAAACGCCTGACCCATGAGAAGATGCAGGACAAGATCAAGAGGAATCTTTGTTTTAGGTATGATGCTCGGTACACTCCTGACCATGTGTGCCAAAACCAACACCTGAACGTGCTACTATTAAGCCAAGATGAACTGGGTCAAGGAGGACATTCAGAAGGAGGAGGATCAGAAGGAGAGGAGGAGCAGGATGCGGCTATGGAGCTCAGTATGAACAGTATCGCCAGTTTAACTTCAAAAAAATCATTAAAGCTGTGGGGCACCATCAAGGGGAAGAAGGTTATTGTGTTGATAGATTCGGGAGCCTCCCATAATTTTCTATCCCATGAATTAGTCAACGAGTTACAGCTGCCCAGGGAGTAAACAAGAAGCTACTCCGTGGAAGTTAGAGATGGGCATAGGGTCCACAACCAAGGAGTTTGCAAGAAGGTTCAATTGGTGATACCAAACTTAGTCATTGTGCAGGACTTCTTCTTATTTGATTTGGGAGGGGCAGATGTTGTTTTGGGGTTCGAATGGTTAGAGGGCTTGGGAGAGATAAAGGCTAACTTCAAAGAATTGATTATTACAGTGAAATGGGAAGGGGAGGAAGTGGAGATCAGGGGGTACCCATCCCTGTCCCGAACCATGGTATCCCTTAAAGCCATGGCAAAGGCTCTGAAAAACAATGGTGAAGGATATTATGTGGAGTTCGGAATGATCACATTGGTGGAAAACGATAAGGAGTTGGAGGATGAGGGAATAAAGGCGATGTTGGAAGAGTTTCACGACCTATTTGCAAAACCTACTTCCTTACCACCACAGAGGCAGTGTGATCATAGAATCACCTTGAAAGAAGGGACCCAAATTCCAAACATCCGTCCATATCGTTATCCCCATTATCAAAAAGGGGAAATCGAAAAATTCGTCAGGGAGATGCTGTCCACCGGTATGATTAGGCCCAGCACCAGCCCCTACTCAAGTCCCTTAATCTTAGTGAAGAAGAAGGATGGGAGTTGGAGGTTCTGTATGGATTACCGCACCTTGAACAACATTACAGTTCCGGACAAGTTTCCCATACCCGTTATTGATGAGTTGCTAGATGAGTTAGGAGGAGCTAAGGTGTTCTCAAAATTGGATTTAAAGTTCGGATACCATCAAATACGGATGAGAGAGGAGGACATCATGAAGACAACATTTCGAATCCATGAAGGCCACTATGAGTTTGTGGTAATGCCTTTCGGGTTAACGAATGCTCCCTCCACCTTTCAGGCCTTGATGAATGACATATTTAGGCCATTTCTCCGAAGATTTGTGTTGGTTTTTTTTATGATATCTTGGTTTACAGCCAAGACAAATTGATCCATGTTACTCACTTGAGGATGGTATTGGAAGTGATAAGGAGGAATACTTTGTCAGTAAACTATAAGAAGTGCAACTTTGGTGAATCTGAGTTAGAATATTTAGGTCACATAATTTCAGGCCAAGGGGTGACATCAGACCATTCTAAAATTGAAGCTATGAAGCAGTGGCCAATTCCTAAGGATGTCAAAGGGCTACGTGGGTTCTTAGGTCTCACAGGCTATTATAGGCGCTTTGTGTGTCAGTATGGGCAGATTGCACAACCACTGACCCAGTTACTAGAGAAGGATGGTTTCCAATGGCATGCAGAGGCCCAGTAGGCTTTTGAAAACCTCAACGCAGCAATGATCAACCTGCCCACTCTGGCGTTACCAGATTTCAACAGCAACTTCGTGGTAGAAACTGACGCATCCGGGTCAAGATTGGGGGCAATATTGATGCAGCATGGTCGACCTCTAGCTTTCATCAGTCAAGCATTTTCAGAAAAGTCAAGGTCTAAGTCAGTTTATGAACGTGAATTGATGGCTATAGTATTTGCTGTTCAGAAGTGGCGGCATTTTCTTATGGGTAAACACTTCATCATTCGCACGAACCAAAAAAGTTTGAAGTTTCTGATAGAGCAAAGACTGATGGTAGAAGGGTAGCAAAGGTGGGTTGTCAAGCTATTGGGATATGACTTCGAAATTCAGTATAAAGCAGGGGTGGAAAACAGAGCAGCAGATGCTCTCTCTAGAGTCATGAACTTTAAGGAAATAACTATGCTAACTAGTCCAGATTTACAGTCTTTATCTGAGGAAGTTTTGAAGGATGATTTTACTAGGAAGGTTCTGCAGGACCTATTATCCAACCTAGCATCTCATCCCGAGTTTACCACACAAAAAGGGTGCTTGTGGTACATGGATAGGTTGGTGCTGCCCCATAAATCCAACAATATTCCTAGGTTGCTGGAAGAATTTCACTCTACCCCTTGGGGGGGACATTCGAGTGTTGAGAGGACCTACAGGAGGTTGGCTGCGATATTCTATTGGAATGGAATGCGACGGGATGTTTGTGCTTTTGTAACAGCCTATGTTGTCTACCAAAGGAACAAGTATCAAACCCTTCAGCCAGCGGGATTATTACAGCCCCTGCCTATCCCAAATCAAGTGTGGGAGGATATTTCCATGGATTTCATTGCAGGGTTACCCAAGTCAAAGGGGGCTGATACTTTTTTGGTTGTAGTTGATCGTTTGACCAAGTATGCCCATTTTATCCCTCTAACTCACCCGTATTCAGCCAAGGAAGTGGCAGCTATTTTTATTAAGGAAAGTGGTGAGGTTGCATGGATTTCCAGGGTCCATTATTACTGATAGGGATAGGATTTTTGTGAGTCAATTTTGGGGTGAGATACTTCAGTTGGCATGAACTAAGCTTAAAATTAGCTCTGCCTATCATCCAGAAACGGATGGCTAAACTGAAGTTGTCCATCGAACTGTGGAGACATATCTGAGATGTTTCACGAATGATCATCCCCATAGTTGGGTCAAGTGGCTTGCATGGGCTGAATTTCGGTTCAACTCTTCCTACAAAGCTTCCATTGAAATGACACCTTTCAAAGCATTGTATGGACGAGATCCTCCCTGCATTTTTCGTTTTAATAAGGGTGCTACTGCCCTAGAGGTCGTGGACCGGATGTTGATAACCAGGGATGTTATTCTGGATGAGCTCAAACAGAATTTATGCAAGGCTCAAGAGCGGATGAAGTTGTAAGCCAACAGACATCGCAGGGAGCTAGAATTTCAGCCTGGTGATCTAGTATATCTTAAACTACAGCCCTACAGATTAAAATCTCTAGCAAGAAGGATCAACCAGAAGCTTAGCCCTCGATTTTATGGCCCTTTTAAGGTAGTTTGCAGAATTGGGGCAGTAGCTTATAAGCTTGACTTGCCTGCCCATTCCTGTATCCATCCTGTCTTTCATGTTTCTCAGTTGAAAAAAGCTCTTCATGCTAATGTTCCAAGCCAACAACTTAATGTTCCAAGTCAACAACTTCCAGCTTTTCTTACAAAGGAGTTGGAGCTCCAAGTCCAACTTGAAGCTGTTTTAGCAATCCAAAAACTTCTTAATGGGTCAACTGAGGTATTAATCAAGTGGGCTCATCTTCCAGATCATGAGAACTCATGGGAAGATTATGCCACTATCTTGCAGCAGTTTCCGAGTTTCCACCTTGAGGACAAGGTGGCTCTAATTGGGGGGGGGGTATTGATACACCCTTAACCCAAGTGTATAGGAGGAGAAAGCTTGGGTCGAATGGGCCTAAGAAAGTGGGTGGGCTGCCTAGAGAAATAGGAATGGGAGGAATATGCGTCATGAGAGAGGAAATGACAAAAGAAAAGTTTGTTAAGCAGTTAGACAGCTGGCAGGAAATGAGTGGAAGTGGAATGATTGAGGATCTGCAACAGAATAGGGAATAAAAGGGGATCGTAGGGAGGTGAGAGGTAGGAAAAGAATTAAGAAAATTGGAGAGGTTTGGGATCGGGTGTGCCTTGGTGTTTGGGACCCCATTGTTATCATTTTCATAGTTTCCTTCTGTTTTTGTTTTGTGTTTCTGGTTGTAATACAGAGAATTATCTCTGCCTTAAGGAGCTAGTCTCCTCAATATACGTATATCTTTTCAGTCCCTATCACAGACCTTGAAGTGCTTGAAGAGACTTCACTTTGTCCACGACATGCCATTGTTCTAGGTTAGGTCCTAGAAGTTAAAATAAAACAGAGACTTAGATAGGATCATAGGAAAATAAAGTGCAGCAACTAAAGTGTAAAACAGAGAGTTGAGCTTGAGAGTTGAGAGTGTAAAACCCAAAATGAAGAGAGGTGAAAAACCCAAACCGAAAAAAAAAAATGAATGAGAATGACAAAACAATGAACAAACAGGTTTGCGTTTGAGAACAGAGAACAAAGAAATAAAGAAAGAAAGGAAAAGCAAAGAAAGAAGAAGAAGTGAGAATAGAGAGAGACAGAGAGCTGAGAAGGTCGTTCTGTCATTACCTCGCCAGAGAAGTTCGTCGACTGCCGGAGATGCTTAGGTCCTGCTGCTCAGTCGCTGGAGTTGATGGAGGAGGCTAGTGGGTGGGAGTAGGAGGGTGAAGTCTCGAGAGGCAGAGGCTGAAAGTGGGTGGTCTTCATTGAATGGGTTAGGGATTTTATAAATCCCTAAATGTGAAAACCCTAAAAAGCCCCTAAAAAAAAGCCTACAACTGTTATTTCAACAAAGTACCGCCATGGCTATGGCAGCCGCCATTTCGCACAAGGTGGAAACCGCAACACAACGGTTGGAGAATAGCGAATTCCAAGAATCCCGCCACTGCCATCCGCCATGGCCGCAATTTGACAACACTGCTTTTCACCATCTCCAAGCATTTGATTTGCTTCTATTGGTGTTTCAGCGGTTTGCAGCCACTCATCCCTATCTCCTTCAATAGATCAAGTATATATTTCCTTTGTGAGATTACAATTCCCTTCTTTGTTCGAGTCACCTCCATGCCAAGAAAATATCTGAGATCCCAAATCTTTGATTTCAAATTCTGATGCTAAACATTTCTTCAATCTCTCCATTTCATCAACATCATCTCTCATAAGGATAATGTCATCTACATAAACTATCAAAATAGTAATTCTTCATATAGGTGAGAACTTCATAAATAGAGTATGATCAGTTTGACCTTGACAATATCCTTGTTTCCTTATAGATTGAGTAAATTTATCAAACCATGCTCTAGGCAATTGTTTGAGCCCATACAAGGATCTTTTCAGTTTGCATACCTTAAAACCATACTTCTTATCAAAACCAGATGGAGATACCATGTACACCTCTTCTTCTAGGTCTCCATTCAAGAATGCATTCTTAACACCTAATTGCTGTAGTGACCAATCCAAGTTTGCAACTACTGATAAAAGCACTCTAACAGTATTGAGTTTGGCTACAAGTGCAAATGTTTCAAAATAATCTATGCCATATGTTTGAGTGAACCCCTTTGCAACCAATCAAGCTTTATATCTGTCTAAGGTCCCATCTGAATTATACTTGACTGTAAACACCCACTTACATCCCACAGTCCTTTTTCCTTTGGGCAAGTCAACTACATCCCAAGTCTCATTCTTGTCCAGGGCCTTCATCTCCTTTAGGACAGCTTCCTTCCACTCTGGAACATGTATGGCATCCTGTATAGTTTTTGGAATTTCCACACTAGATAGTTATGAGGTGAAGGCATGAAATGAGAGTGACAATTTATCATATGACACATATTAGGAAAAAGGATGATTAGTACAAGTTCGAACACCTTTCCTATAGGCAATACGACGATCTAAGGACTCTGAATCATTAGGGATAGCAGAAATTTTGCTTGAAGACCTAATTAAGTCCAGTTCTCTTCTCGGTTTGGACTTTTGGCAATGTTTCAATGAGAGGCCTTCTTTTTTTGGTAGATATTTCTTCCTTGTGAAGACACTTAGCTTCTCTTCTTTCTTCCTTGGTTTCTCACACATCTCTGTTTCAGTTCCAGATCTGTCTTGTAATGGCATTGAGGGAATATTATCCAAGTTTTCTATTTCAGAAGTATTTGTATCCAAATTTGTAGTTGCTACAGGTTCTAGGGCAGATTTCTCAACATTACCTTGATCATCTTTAGGAATCATTGACTGAGTTGGAAAAAAAGGAAGTTCAATTTGCAGAGTATTTTCAAATTCTTCATCTTCTTTCTCAGTCTCCCCCTGAAGATGAGATCCAAAAAAGTTGTGTTTCAAAAAAGGTTACGTCCATAGTAACAAAAAATTTCCTTGAAATTGGATCAAAACACTTATATCCCTCTTGCATTGGTGAGTAACCAACGAAAACACATTTCCTTGCTCTTGGTTCAAGTTTCCCACAATTATTACTGTGATTATGAACAAATGTTGTACAACCAAAAACCTTTAAAGGAATGTCAGTAACTAGCCTAGATGAAGGGAATTTTTTTTTGAAAACATTTATTGGTGTTTGAAAATTCAAGACTCTGGATGGCATTCTGTTAATTAAAACAGTTGTTGTAAGAACGACTTCACCCCACAAATATTTAGGCACTTTGGCTGAAAAAAGTAAGGCTCTAGCTATTTCAAGAAGATGTCTATTTTTCCTTTCGGCCACTCCATTTTGTTGGGGTGTGTTGACACAAGAACTTTGATGTATAATGCCATTTTTTGCAAAGAAATTTCCTAGGATGTTGTTGACATCTTCCATTATCACTTCTAAAAACTCTAATTGTTGTTTGAAACTAAGTTTTTATCATGTTATGGAAATTTATGAAAACTTGTTCAACTTCATAAACACCCATATAAGTCTTGTGTGATCATCAATAAATGTTACGAACCATCTTTTTCCCAATAAGGTAGAGATTTGTGAGGGCCCTCAAACATCACTATGAACTAAGGAGAAAGGTTCAAAAGGTTTATATGGATGCATAGAAAAAGATGTACGATGGTGTTTTGCTAGTTCACAAGTTTCACAGTCAAATGAAGATGGATTTTTATTGATGAACTAACTTGGAAACAAAACTTTTAAATAAGGAAAACTTGGATGTCCTAATCTCAAATGCCATAGCATGACATCACTATTATTGGAAACAGAAATAGAATTGAAACAAGTACTTGGAGCTTGTCCTCCTAAGTCAGATCCATCTTCAAAAAAAATAAAGGCCACCTCGCTGTCTAGCATTGCCAATCATCCTCCCCGAGGTTGGGTCTTGAAACTCACAATGAGATGAGAAAAAATGAGCTTGACAGTTAAGGTGATGAACCAACTTACTTACGGATAAGAGATTACAAGACAGATTTGGGACATGGAGAACATCATGAAGGATAATGGAAAGAGATATGGAAATAGAACCCTTTCCTGCAATGGCAGAGAGAGAACCATCTGTTATTTTTATTTTCTTATTTCCTGCACAAGAAACAAATAGATTTGATGACCCAGTCATGTGGTCTGTAGCATCAAAATCTACAATCCAAGAACTAGAGGAATTGGCACTAACAAGGGCACCATGTAAATAGTTACCTGACTGGGCTAAGAAGCAAGAAGGAGTGGATTTTACATGAGTTTGAGGGTTTCAAAACCTTAACCAAGGTGTCTATTTGTTCCTTTGTGAATGGAAGCTCTTCAGAAGAAGATTGTTGGCCTTGAACTTCGTTTGAGACTTGATATGCTCAACCTTCTCCCCTTTTTTTCCAATTTGGTGGCTTTCCATGCAATTTCCAGCAAGTCTCACTTGTGTGCCATGGTTTTTTGTAGTAATCACACCACGGTTTTTTCTTCTTATCCCCATTAGGTTTTGCACCTCTAGATACAAGGGCTAAGCTCTCTATTCCTTGATGAGACGTAGTGTCTTGCTTCTTCAACATGATGTTTCGTCGTGCCTCATATCTTCTGAGTTCTGAGAAGACTTCCCTTATATTGGGAACAGGTTTACGGACCAAGATTCGCCCTTTAACCTCATCTAATTCTCTATTTACACCTGCAAGAAACATGTAGACCCTATCGTTTTCTTCCCTCTTAAGATGTCTTGCACTATCTGCAGGGCAGTCCCATTTGTCCTCATAATAGAAGTCAAGTTCTTGCCACAATGTCAGCATCTCGTTGTAATATGTGGTTAAGTCTCGATCTCCTTGCTTCTTGTGCCATAACTGAGTTTTGAGGAAAAAAATTTGAGATGAATTCTCCATGTCAAAGTATGTCTCTTTGACACAATCCCACACTTCCTTGGTTGTTGGCAGGAATAGGAATGGCTTTCCTATTGCAGGTTCTATAGAATTTATCAACCATGCAGTTATCATGGAGTTTTCTGATCTCCATGACGCAAAATTGGAATCATTTTCTGCTGGCTTTTTTACCTCGCCAGTAAGGTGTCCAAGCCTGCCTTTTCCATCAATTACAAGCTTCATAGTTTGTGCCCACTCTAGATAATTTTTCCCATTCAATTTTTGAACACCTAATTGAATGGAACTAGATCCTGTAGAGAACAAGAGATCAACGCTGGTTGCTGGAGTAGTGGTGGAAGAGCTGTCCGCTACCTCCCCAAAAGAAACCGGGCTACAATTGGCACCTTCCATGGCTGTCTCGATCAAGGCTCCGGTCAGACCTGAAGCTCTGATACCATATAGAAAATAAGAGAGTAGGGAGAATAGTAGTATGTTTTATGCATTAACTCGAATGTTTACAAGAAGGTAGTATATATAGGCAGTTGTACATTAATCTAAGCCTAGGAAACAAGCAGTAACAAAGCTCTAAAAAACAAAGTCTACAGAAAATGTGGTAGCCGTCCATCCATACTTCCAAGGCACCATCCATCCACACTTCCAAGGCACTGTCCATCCACACTTCCAACCGGCCACCGACCATCACCTTTCAGCACAAAATTCGTGTACCCAAAAGAGAAAAAAATCCAAAATTCTTCTGTAATTTAAGGACTGTCATTCCAAAGCACCTATAATATCCTAAGACTAACAATGACAGAAATTTGAAGCAATAGACAGGATTTTTTTTTTATAGAGAAAGAAAATCATTAACAGTGACAGTGACAGTGACAGAAATTTGAAGCTTTAGACAAGATAACTAATATCCATTCATCATTCTCTTTTATTTTAACAGTGACCACAAGACAATTGATACACTTCTTCCCTCATTAAGCTCACGAAAAATTCACAGCAGTGCTAAAAACTTGTCAATCCAATGACATTGCACCATTTTCTCAAAACTGGGAGAACCCCTTTGAACATAGATAACAAACAATAACAAAAGAGCCCCAATACAAGAAGGATCAAGCCTCAGGTTCTTCAAGACTTACCACAATATGATAGTTAGAAACAAAAACCAGTCACCAAATTTAGCTGAACTAAATGGCATACTAATGTCTTATAAATTTTAGATTTCAAAGAAAAGTTCAAAGCTTAGCATTTATCTTCTTCCGTTTTTTGTTTTTTCTTCCCAACCAAAGAGAGGGTTATAGTGAAATATGCAACATATCCTTAAGTGACCCACAAGAGAGAGAAAGAGAGACATGCAACGTAGAAAAGGAAAATTTGGGTGACAGGCAAACAGACATAGAGACACTAGTAACATTAGACTGCAAAACACAGCATAATGAAACAAATAGGTATGATTTCAGGGTTTAGGTGAAGAATTACCGCGATGTCGAGATTAGGACTCAACGACAAGCCCTTACACATGGTATCATCGGTCATGGTCAGGCCAGAGGGTTCACATGTGTTCTGTCAAAGTATGAGAATGTTAGCTTTGCCATAATCAGCTCGCATTTACAATTTCAACCAAATATATTGGAACGTTATAAAATATGATTAGTTTTGGGATTAATAATAAAACATGTAATTAAAATTTTGCTCATGCTAGTCAAACTTCTTTCATAAGTATGGTTAAATAAACACTTGATCAGCATATATGAATATGATATAGACAAGAGAGTGGATGGTAACGACTATTATCACGCACACGCACTGAATCTGCTATACAATCTTCAGAAATTGAAGGGAAAACAGAGAGAGGTTGTAAGAAGGTTTTCATTGTCTATATTTCATCAATGCTGGAAGAATGATAATTAACATTAGACATATAGACATGTCAGTGTCACACAGTATAATTCACAAATCCTTATATGAATAATAGTACCTCCTAGAATTAGAATTTCATATATAAATAAATTGAAGATTTACAACAAAAAGTTGAGAAGCTAATCTACTAATTGAACCAATCGGATTCCAATTCGGGTTCGGTTAAACCAGTTTTAGTTCATCAGAAAAAGGTCAACAAAATTATCGTTAAAAAACAAAAACAAAAAGAAAGAAAGAAATCGCTACGGAAATCATAGAAAATTAGAAAGGAAGATAAAAAGATGAGAAGAAACTCACAAGCGCAGAGCAGCAGCGGCCAGCGAGGTGAAGAGAAGGAGGTGTATGATCCACGAGGCTACGAGAGGTTCGATTTTTGTGGCAAAGAAAGAAAAACCTATATATATATCGTTCGATGAAATTGGTGAGCGATTCAGTTAAGTGATAGAAACTAATAAAGAAAAGGTGAGGTGAGGTGAAGAGAGAAGTGAGAATAGGAGCTGCAATTGCAGACAAGAATGGAACCGAACCAACGAGTAATGCTTGCGTGCTTTTGTTTCAAATGCATCGTTTCAACACAAAAAAAAATTGTTGCTTTTTTTCTCTTTTATTAATTGGATTATGCCAACGCTCAAATGCATCGTTTGTTTTTTCTCTTTTATTAATTGGATTATGCCAACGTGATTTATTTTATCATCTACTTTCTGTCTTTTTGTCTTTTTTAATATTATTAAAAAGAAAGTTTTAGAGTGGGACCACTGGGTTATTCGACTCAGATTTAAAAAAAAATTAAAATGATACTACAAAAGGAAAATAAGAAAACTAGCCAAGATTGAAATAAATGAAAAAGAAATAAGAGAAGTGACAAAAATGATAGAAAATATCAATTTTTGAACTGTGTCTTTTTTATTTTTGGAAAGAAAGTTTAAAGAAAAAGTTGTCACATTCTAAGTTCAGATAATAACATATCTAGTTTCATCTCAACTATGTTAGTTAAAAGGAAATTATAAATAATAATAATAATAAGGAAAATTGAATAAGCCAGCTCTCATGAGTTCTCAATAAGCATAGAGGATGACACCTAGGTTGAGTTATGAAGACTTTCTAATAGGAACTCAGATAATATATATGACTTGAAAGGCTTTGGACAAACAATGCTCTTGAGACGTTTTAGGCATCAAGAAGGGAGATTTCATGATAACTGTAGGATGGAGAATGTCGGATCTCATAGCATCTAGATCACAACAAAAAGAGAAGGCATCTTGAATCATCCTATTTTTTTCTATCCCTTTTATGAGTAACATGAAAATAATACCTAGATTTCCTAACTCTTAAACCAATTACATTTTTGCTTTTCCCAGGATAAAGAGGATTGTCTCCTATAATTCTTAATATCTCATAACTTAAGATCACTTCTCTCAATAAAATTGTCAAGTCAAACCTTTAATTAATGACTTTTGTCTCTTTCTGACAAAGATTGTCTATAAATTTATGTTTGAAAAATGTTATCCTATCATACTAAAGCGCCTCAACAAGAGACTGAGAGTGTCCTCATCTTATCCTTCCACGGAAGCCAAAAATGCTTTGCTAGTTCTGTTTTAAGCCTTGCGGTTCAGAGTGTTTCCATCCATATTAACACTTTACAAGCTTACAAACCTCTGACTTTTCTTTGATCTCATAACTTTGTTAAACCCACCCCGAAACACTAACCAATTAAGCTAACCTTCGTTTGCTCTAGATTACTAGTTAACTCTAGGTTTAGCACTACTTTTGACTAAAAACTGATTTACAAATGTTTTAATTGGTTTGTTGTAAATGATCAAACAGTTTTAGTTTGATTTTGTGCATCCTCATTATAACTCACTTATATATAAGCATATCATTGGTTACATCGATATAACAGTTAAATAATTTCAAATATATGAAGTATATGAGAAAAATTTTGTGCCTAAATATCATTATTCATGTTTGAATGGAAGAGTTTGGAGAAAAATAAAAAAGAAAGGACAATTCTTATTTTAAGTAAATATTCTCCTTATTTGATAACTTTTTAAATTGAGATGAATAAAATAAAATATTATTATGTAACCTTTCAATCATATCTCATTAATTTTTATAAACATTTTGTAACCCTGTCAATTTAAAAATGATAGATTAACCCACATTTCCTTTTTCCTCCAAACCCCCATCCAAATATACCTTATGAAAATTTAAACTCATTATTTTTCAAAGTTCTTTTCCTTGTTAGAAGTCAAGTACTTTAAGCTTGAAAATCTACGAAAAAAAAAAATTCCGATTCAACATAGTGAATGAATGCATCGAACATCTAAATCATGCCAAAAAGAGCCAACACATCTTGCCAGTTGATATACAGGAACTGATGCAATTGCAGTAATAAAAAGCAAGAATTAATGGGCATGGCATATACATTGAGAATTTCTAGCCAAAAATATGACAAAATTCATTGTGATATCCTTTGACATTTTCTCTGTTCCCTTGATAACTATCTATTCTAATTGATGTATTCAAGACATTTCAGTAACAAAAGAAGTATAGGAAAAAAAAAAGACTTGTTCAGGAAACAGCATATCAATTGTTCAACCTTCAAAGCAGTAGTCCATGTAAAGAAATTAGACTGATTAATTATTGCAGATAATGACATGAGAAAAGTTACATAGGGTTTAACCCAAAAACATCTATAGCTATACAAGTTATAGACATTGTAGAAAAACCAAAGTTAAACAGCGCTAGGCTAAAGCAGGTAGAAGAAATATACAAAGTAACATAAACTAACAGTAATTTCTTTCAAGTACATTGAAGGTTACTCCTGTCTCTGTTCTACATCATGAACCTTACTCAGTGATTCTTCAAAAGCCTGCAACGCTACATTGTAATGGTCTAGAGAAATTATCCCCTCCTCGACAACTTGCAAGGCACTTCTAAATAACTGATTAGACCATTGAATACGGTCAGTATCATCGGCACCACCAGAGCTGTAATCAGGAACATAAAGGCGCTTGTAATCTTTCTTCCATCGTGGAAGAATGTATTTGGAAGGTATCTCTTCCACCCCATTAAAATTGAGTACACACAGTGCGTGCCGACATAAATATCCATAAAAATTAAAGCAACTACAGATGCAACGAACTTCACCTGCTGTCCTACTGTACAGAACTTCAAAATCCCTGATCTCCCGCCTATTTCCCTCGCTCAAAACACGCTCCTTGACCAAGAAAATTATGATTGGGCCATCCACATGTAACTGTGTTGTACCAAAACAAGAATACATTTCTTCCACTTCAAATTGGAACTTCATGAATATTTCTCTAGTGTACATTCTAGAGAGCTGCAATTCGAAAGAACATCTGGTTTTCAGCAAGGGGCTTGAGCTTCTTGATTCAATATCTGCAAAAGATTCTTCCTTGTGCTTCTTGTGGAGTGCTAATTCATACTTATCAAGAAACTCCTTCAAGGGAGTCTGTTTGTGCACATATCTATCAAAAAATGGACTAACGCTCTCACCAGGACGTGCTGCAGACATTCCAGCAAAAAATGTGTCCTTCAAATATACTGGTGCCCAAAGAACTCGATCTTCATATAGAGAACGAAGCCACTCATGATCACTACCTCCAAAACGCTGAATCATAAATCCCCATGCTGCCTCAAATTCAATCACTTTCAATGTCTCATAAACTGCTTTAATCAGTGCTTTCCTGATTGCATCATAATTGCGCAACCCTCCCAATTTTTCTGGTACTTTTTTCATAATTAATGACAAGCCAAAACGATGATGAGATCTAGGAAAAACTTCTACAATTGCACTCTGCAAAGCCTTGCACCTATCAGTAATAATAGTTTGGGGAGAACATCCTGACATACATGTAACCCATGCTCTGAACAACCATACATAAGACTCTGTTGTTTCACCTGCAAGCAGGCCACAGCCTAATAACACTGATTGACCATGGTGATTAATTCCAACAAAAGCCACAAGAGGGATTTCATATTTGTTTGACAAATAAGTGTTGTCAAAATAAATAACATCGCCAAAATAACCACACGCAGCCCTGGACCTAGCATCAACCCAGAATGCATTCCTCAAATGCCCTTCGTCATTGAAATCCATCAAGTAAAAGAAGTTTGGATTAGTCAATTGCATACGGCAGAGGAAATTATAGATGGCTTGTGTGTCACCTTTTTTAAGGTTCAACTTATTAGAAGATTCAGAGAAAGTTCTGTCTTCTCTTGCGCTGGAGTTTGAATTACCATTACCTCCTGCATCTATCACAAGTGCACGGTATAATTTAGTTGTTTGCACTTCAGCATCACAACTAGGCAGTGACTTCCTTTTAGTTCCAGTTCCCATCTTCTTTACTGATTTGTGTATCTTAGCACCTAACATGTGGTTATGTTCAAGTGTAACCTCAAGTATCCTCCATCTCTGAGAATCCACAAACCTCATCCTTATCATTGCAGGACAACCAGTTCTTGTTTCTTTTCTCAAATGGTTAACATCTTTTATTCTTTTGAAACCCTGGCTGCTACAGCAAAGAACTGCACCATATTTTTCTCTGCTATTTCGCTTGAACCATGAATTCTTCACCCTTACACGAAATCCCACCTCCTTGGCATAGCAGATATAGTAATTGTAAGCATCATCATATGACTCAAACTCCATTCCAACAGCAGGTGCAACAAATTCCCTTCTTCCTTTAGAAAAACCATTTTGACAATCTAATTCGATGAGTGCACCATCTTCTTCTTTCTGAACCTCAATGCATTCACCATCTGGCAATTGTTCACAGCAAAGAGAGGTCTCTTCCATCTAGCAACTCATCAAACAAAATCAATATGTTAGGATGTTACCTCTAATCAAACAATATACGAATACTAGATTCTTTGACATACAAAGCCAACAATAGAATTCTCAATCACATATCAGATTCTTAACCTCTTAAACAACTTTGTATCTCATGCAAGATAGCTTAAAAGCTGTTAAATTCCTCTACTGTTGTTTGTAAAATGCAACCCAATTTGACTTTGAGATAGCAGCTCAAACAGGAAGCTTTTTGGGCATCTTTAAGAGACATTTATTCTGGCTAACGAGCATATAGCTCAACTGGCACTGGCCCCAGTCTCTAAGCTTAGGGTGTGATGATGATGTTAGAGGTTCAATCTTACACTAGGCCACTTATCCCCTTCCCCTACCCAAGTGCTTGCACCTCACAATCTACCAAAAAGAAAACCATAAATTAAATATAATGATAGATTTTTCATGCTTACTCATCATTGACACCAATGGTAACATTATTACTACTTCACATGACATGCATCTGTAAATTGAAGCATCATTGCACCTTGAAAGATGATTCACATAATGTCCTACAAAGTATAACAGCAATCCACATACAATGGCACCTAAGTTCACTCATCAATGCCAGATGACAAAAAAAAATGATATGCTGACAAAGCAACAATTACAAATCAACATGTCCTACACAACTGTCCTAGACAACATATCATTTAACTTTAGATGCTACAACTGACAGTCTGAACATGTGCAAGGAGATGAGAAATCAAATCACAAATCTTTTTTTTTTTTTGGGGAGGTGGGGAGGCGGGGGAATAAGGAAAGAAATTTATTAAGAGTACAGAAAGAAAGAAGTACACTAGCAGGGAACAACATATCCTCTTACGGGAACAAAAACAGGAATGAAAAAACCCATCAATTGAGCAAAATCATGCCAAACTCTCTCAATTTTACCCCTCTTAAATAGCCACTAGCCAAGCACCCCAAAGAAGCTAATAAAACCACTGACAAATCTTCATTAGAACAAGATAGTCTGGCCAAGTTCAACAAGCTATAGACACAAGAAATTGTTCTTTTAGATGACATTTACATTATCATGTAAGCCCATGTATCAGGAAATTATATGCTCCTCGAGTAATATCAACACAAATACTATAGTGAGAAATGATTGTCACACACCCTATGTGAGGGTGCCCACAATTGGGATCCATTCTGTTAACCAGGGGCTTACAAAGGAGGCATGTGGAGTGAGAGAATGTGTATTTAATAGAACTCTAATATATTTAAGCCCTGGCATTCTTGCCTCAACCTTTCTTATTTTTGTATGGTAATATTCTAAACCCAACATCTTCTGATGTCAGCAGTAATATCTTCTTTTTATTATAAGCCTTTGGATTTAAAAAAAAAAATGCATAAGAATAATTAGCTTTTTGATCAGTTAAAGAAGGGAACATGTACTCATTTTCAATAAGAGAAGAATATATTATTTGAAAGAACAAAAGGGAAAGAACATCTGGCGGAGGATGAGAAATCCTCCAAAAGCAAAAAGAGAGCAAAAAAAAATGCAACAAAATTGTCCAATCAATTTGCATATCAGATATATCACTAATGGAGATACCCTGAGAACAAGCATGAGCAGAGCACCCTAGGGAAGCCAAAAATACAATCCTATCCGATAACAAATCTAAGGGCAAGAGAGACCATTGAAAATAGGGGTATTTCTCTTGAACCAAATACAGTAGAGAACTGCATAAAGCAAGCATATTGTCAAAACTGGGATGACCCCTTAGAAATTGGATAAGTAACTAAAAATAATGGAGAGTCTCAAACTCAATCTAAGAAGGATTTTGAAAAAAGGAAGAGTGACCACAGCATGAAAGTTAGAAACCCAAAAAAGTTATAGATTTGCCAGCAAAATTCAGAGCTTAGAAGTTCATAATCACAAACTTCTTCCCTTTGTTTTTCCTTTCAGATTGTAGTAAAATTAATATGGAATTGGAATATATACTATAAATTAATACAAAGAGAGAGATAGTATAACATCAGAGTAGAGAGATGATTTGATTTGATTTAATTTAAGGGGTTGAGGTGAATATTAGGATTAATATACCAACCGTTATCTCAAGGTTCAGAGTTGGTGTTGGTGACAAGCTCTTCTCACTCGGACTCCGACAACATGTGCTATCTCCGCCCATGCTCTCTGCTCCCACACCTTCACATTCACATTCGCTCTGTAAATAAACCAGTTTTGTTCCCCTCGTTTAGATTGGATGGGACAAAAATCCTAACAATAAACGTAATATTTAAATTTAATTTTCAATATATAATGTAAATGATGTCTATCATAAAACAAAATCCTATAAAAGCTTCAAAAAAAATAAAAACTTTAACTAAATTGAATTGAATATGACAACATTTTCTACATCAATATAATGAAAATCCAAAAGTAAAGAAATCTCATGGTTGCAAACTCATTGTTAAAAAACAAGAAAAAAAAATATTTATTCTTATTTGTAAAAAAACATCATTTTTCAGTCTCAAAAGTATTAACAAAAAATATCATCCACTTGCATCCACTCTATTAACAAAAAAATGCAAGGTAGTTTTGTTCCCCTCGTGCGGATATAATAATAAACGATTAAAAGTAATATTTTAATTTCTTAATTTAAAATTTCTTAATTTCTAATTTGCAATTAATTTTTTTTGCACAAACAAAAATAATAGATCAGGTTGATGGAGGATCAAAATAAGCCCATGATAAATAACTAGGTCAACATTTTACAAAATAAATTTGGATCTTTTAAGCAAAGTCTACCTTGACTTACTCTATTTTTGTCCTTAATATTGAAAAAAAAAAGTGATAAACGATTATTGTAAACTGTAAGCATGAGAAGTTTACACTATTTTAAAAAATTATTTATTGCCTTATTGATAAATTCGATGATATAAATAAATGATTGCCTCTTCAATATAAAAATAACATGTTATTTACTTTTTAAAATATTTCTTTACTTGGCAACTTATTTAATAAAAATATTGTTTTATTATAATTAATAATATAGTATGTATTATTACACTCACTTTCTGAAAGAAAATATCTTATTTTGACCTCAATTATAAAGCCTGAATTTGCTTAGGATATGGAATAAGGATGAAATTTGAACTCAAAAAAAAAATGTAAAATACCTCTTTGAAGTTGATGTGCAATTTGTTCCCTAAATTTTAGAAAGGATAAATAAAGAACTCTCTGTAACTTCACTAAATATTAGAAAGAAAAAAAAGAAGAAAAAACCCTCAACTTTTTACTAAATATGCCCAAAAAAAAAAAAAATCTCTGTCCACCAAACACCTACTTTATTTAATATATATATATATATATATATATATATATATATATATATATATATATATATATATGCGCATCGTGAAAACCTGTTATAGAATATTTTCAAGAAGATTAGGGCGTTTGTTTTATTTTTTGTTTTTATTTTTAGTTGATGTTTTCGTTATTAATTACAAAAAATATTACCTTATTTTTATTTTATTTCTTGTTTTTAAAGTTTTGTAAGAAAAATAAAACAATTTTTTTGTTATTATTTTATCATTTTTTTACAAAAATTTAAAAACAAGAAAGAAAATAAAAATGAAGTAATATTTTCATAATTATAAGTACAAAACATCAACTAAAAAATTAAAAATAAACTAAACAGCACATTTATTTTTTATTTTTATTTTAAGTTGATATATTTTTACTTATAATTATAAAAATATAACTTTATTTTTATTTTATTCCTCATTTATTCCATTTCATTCGTAACAAAATAAAAACAAAGTACTAGAAAAAAAAAATGAAAACAAAGTAATATTTTTATAATTATAAGTAAACACACATCAACTAAAAATAAAACAAACCAGACGACAGAAAAAAATCATCCTAGAAATTGTACCCCAAAATAAAAATCATCCTGTAAATCATATATGCAAATGAAATAATAAAACAGTAACTGAAAAAACATTCTTCCACAAGCTTATAGAAGTACTCTAGTTTCAAGCAAGAACACTCAACCGATAGAATAGGATTTCATTCCACCAAACTAAAAAACAAATGGGGTTTGCACGAACAGGAGACCTTCTTTCCATATATCTATACAAAAGAAATCATATATCAGCCACGTAAAACGGCATTAGTGAAATGACAAGTGTCAATATTAAATAAGTGAACCCCATTTTTGTATGATCACACAAAACAGTTACAAATTCAACTAGTAAGGATAGGACGACTAAAATGCCACTCAAACGCAAAGGTTGTATAAATCACAAATCATAAAATACACTGGAACAAGCGATGCTTGTCGAATGTGCAATAGAGACTTTATGCCACAATTGGGAAAATTGAGAGTTTGAGTTCATAACTAGCCAAGTTGACCATCCCACAAACTATGGACATTTCCATATGAGTAACTATGGGTTAAGGGGAGCTCCCCACCAGAAAGCCTACTATTCATAATAATTTAGTTGGCACGGCTTTTGAACACATCAAGACCCATCTCAGTAGGATCAGTTGCTTGCAACTCAACTTGAATTCCATCCAGCTCCCTCTTGAATCTGTCTTTGGAGCTTGCATAAATCATCTTGCTTCTGACCCTTGATGTATCAGGGGACCTTCAAACAAAAGCAACAAAATTAATGCAGATAAATATTAATAACAAAGCATGGAAAGCTATCAGACGAGCCAAAACCAAACATTACCAAGCAATGAAAAATATTCTGCTTTTGGGGACATTCCCTTCTGTGAGAAACTCAAAATCATAAACAGCATAACGACACTCATCAGCAGGAAGGCTAGCAGTGAAATCTTCATAGCCTTGGGTAGGCTCACCAAGCTTCTCCACAATGACTTGCTTCTGATTCTCCTCAATCTTAAAAACTATGAACCGGTATGTCCTTTTTGCCTTGAGCTCCAAAAACTTTAACTTGCAGTCATCATGGACTGCCATACCTGATGCTGCATTTGCCTATAGAATTGCAATTGCAGACACATCATAGTCATCAATGCCATAAACAAGCAGATCAGCAAGCCCATGTGATCATACACAAATATGTTAATCTTTTTGCCACTTAACTTGTTAGAGTAAAACACAACTTTAGCCCCTCAAAAATACAAGCATTATCAATTTGGTCCCTTATATATTAATCGATCCCTCAAAGTTTAAATTCTCAATATTTTAATTCCCCCATCCAAATAATGAAGGTGAATAATGTGTGGATTAGACTTGATGGAGGGACTAAAATATTGGGAATTTGAACTTTGAGGTATCAAATTGATAAAACTAATCTGATAACAGGTGTATCTTTCAAGGACTAAAATATGGTTTTAGTTACCCAAAAAAAAAAATAGGGTTTTACTCATACTCAAGGAAAGAAGAAAACAAAGGACTGATAATATAGTAGGCCTGGCTCGAGAGAAAAAGGACCAAAAAAAAAAAACTTAAAAGAGCTTTAAGAGGTTAATGCATAAAAAAAATTTGTACATGATGAATAATGAAATGTTAGAGGAATATGTCGCCAACTAACAAAGTAGATAATACTTATACAAGCTTAGTACCGTCCAAATCACGGGGATCGAAACAAATAGTGATTAGTGCCACAATAAGTAAACATCAATAAAAGGCCGTGTTATGTTTGATGCGTCTTCTTCTAGCAAAAACATATATAATTTTATTCATCAATTAAATCTAATAAAAGAAACTTTACCAAAATAAATCGAATAAAAGAATATTCTTTAATTAAAAATTCCCCCCATAATTACCACATAAAACAAATTCAATTCACATGTTTACCCCCAAAAAATGTAAAAAAAAAAAAAATTGAATCCACATAACTCAGATCGCATAACCCATCTCTCCATAGATCAAATCAAACAAATCAAATGCTGTTGTAATCCGCAGTAAAATTTATAATAGTATGCGATCAATTTGTGAATAATTCAATGGAAAAACACTGAAATTGATATCGAAACCAGATCTGTAAGCAAATCACACACCAGATTAAATAAAGTAAACAAATAGAAAACCCACAGTTCAAGTTTAAAAGGATCAGATCGAGTAGCTCGGACTCAACTCAACTCAACTCAACAGAACAGTAAGAGCTGAAAACGGTGAAGAAAATGGAGAGCCCACTAAATTTCAAGAAAATTCCAGCAAAAAAATAAAAATAAAAAAGAATCGAAATTGGCGGATATTGTTGTTGATGTGCAAGAATTTTGGGGGTAATAGAAGAATAAAAAGAGGCGAAAAGAAAAACTGACCATGTTAGTTGTTGTTGGAGAGCGGATAGGGAATAACAGTGAGCGATGCAGGTGGAGGAGATATAGGAATGTCTCTCTCTCTGGATCGAGGGATAGCAGAGAGAAAAAAAAAGGTGAATGAAAATTTGGGAAAGGTATGTGTGTGTTGTGGCTGCCTTGATGTTGGTGCCTTCCACTTGGGCTAATGGATGTAGATTTGGGCTTGCGGGCCAACTTCTTTAATATGAGTCTCAAAATCAAACGTATCAAACATATGTCATATTATACTTTTGGTCCATTTAAAATGTTCTTACTTAATCAATGCTACAATGTACCTGAGCTGAGAAGTTCTCAAACTCCCAAACCTGTAGCCGTAGCTTCACTAGAAAAAAACAACGTTAGTGTTAATTATTGTACTGGTTCCCACTATCCATGTTGTGCACTAGCTTGATCATCATCACGAATCTATCGAAGATAATTATGAACCCAACAACAAAGTTGGATTGATTTTTGTTGGATTGGAATTCGAACGGCCACCATTTTTTACACTACATAAAACTAAATCATTAAATCAAGAAAATAGATCCAAATTTATTACAAGACGATTCGGCCGAATTTTTGAGCCGAAAATAATCTTACGATGGCCACCCGTTTTGACACCCCTAATTATGAACCCAACAACAAAGTTGGATTGATTTTTGTTAGATTGATTGTGTTAAATCAAGTACTTATCACAAGACGAAAAGTTACATCTCACACCCACCTAAACTTAAAATTTTTGTTTGTTTTTAATAACATTTGCTTAGGTATTTGTAATGACGACTTTTAAATTTGATAGTTTATGATTACGCATTGAGTTTATGTGAACTTCACTTGTATGGCAAGTTTATTTATTTCGATAAATATCTCATAAAAATCGTATCACACACATATAATTATATAATGCTTTGTAAAATTTCATATTTCATATCCAAGTAATTAGGAATGACAAAACTCTCTACTGGTTGGGGATCTTGCAGAAATCACCTTGAATAGGACCTCAAATGTAGGATTTTGCGAAAACCACCTTGAATAAGACCTCAAATATAGGATTTTTCTCTCCAAATATAAAAACAAAGAAAAATCTCCACAGATATTTGATGACGAAGACCATACTTCTTCGCCTCATGAGGTCCTCGTCCCCATTAAATTACTAAAATACCTTTTATAATAAAATATATATATATAATTTAAAATATTAAAATAATTTATTTCATCTTTTTCCTAGTTTTTTATTTTTATTTTTTTTTTATTTTTATTTTTTTGATATAACGGGAAATTCCCAAGAGTATCCGCAAGGATTCAGGAAACAGGGATAAGAGAAAAATTCCCCCGTGACAGGGAACAGGGCCGGGGACGAAGAGGGGGATATAGTTCGGGTGCGGGGACAAAAAGCAAGGAGGTACTTGCTGCCCTTGCCCCGCGCGGGTGCCACCCTTCGAGACAAACATGAGCAACACTGAAAAAGCAAGCAGAGCATTGGTTCTTTCCAATAACTTGTCTCAAAATTTTCTAAGTTTCACTTTGTCAACAAGTATGAAACCTCTATTTTACTCATGCTGAAAGAAAAATTCTAAATCCTCCTAATAAATCAGCCAAATTATCCTCCTAATTACTTAAAGAATAAATTATTAAATATTTTTTGGATTCCTAATATATTAAAGGACAAAACTTAGGTCTATTTATTTATGTCTATTACATTCATTCCACCAATCAATCTATGATATGTTGTTATTAATGTTCTCTCTCCTACTTTTTTTTTTAAAAAAATGTACACATATCATAACTTGATTGAAGGAATAAATGTAATGGACATAAAAAAATAGACCTAAATTTTATCCTATATTAAATGCTTATACTTTTTCATTTAATTCTAATGTTTTAAGTAGTTAGGAGGATTTTAAGAGGATCTGTTATTAGGATAGTAAAAGATGATCTTACACCTCTAAAAGAAGTATAAGTACTGTACACATCCTTTTTAAGAGTGTGTGATTGAGAGAGAGAAAGTGATAAAAAAAAAGTAAGTATGATGAATAGTATTAGATAAAGTATAAAAATGAGTGTATGCACTGTTTATGATAAAAATATCAGAGTTGTACTAGGATATAGCATTTCTCTTACAATAAGCAAGCCCTGACAACATGATACTGTTCCTTAGAAATGCATCAAAGTTCATCATGTATTCTTTGATCTAAAGGAGCCTCCATATTATGAACATGATCGACTCTGACTTGATGAAGATTTATGTCATGTGCAACAGCTCGGGGTCTCAGCTCTGCCTGCCCCACCACACCAGCCTTTATGGCCTCAGTAACCTTTCTCTGCAACGTAAGTAGTCCAATCCGTTTGGAAACAACGTAAAGAACAGCAAGGGAGAACAACAAAAAGCCAACCCCAAGTATCAACCTGTTCAGATACAAGTTATGAGTTATTTGTTAGGAACACCAAACAAAGTGGGTGGAGATTGGAGAATAAAATCCATTTATTTTTACTTTCCATACCTGTCTATGACATCTTGACGTTGCATTATGGAGAGCAGATTTCGTGTTCTCATCAACAATGAGCGGTGCCCTTTATATTCACTTTCAGCCTTTTTTAATACTCCAGTTGATTCCTCTATATATCCAAGCAATTTTACAAAACAAATATCCAGAACAAAGTTATTTCACATTCCTAATAATCATATTTCTCAAAACAATATCAGCACTTTCAGTTCATCAAGCCAAACCTAATATCATTCA
Organism: Ormosia emarginata; assembly: GCA_029884605.1. Lineage (NCBI taxonomy): Eukaryota > Viridiplantae > Streptophyta > Magnoliopsida > Fabales > Fabaceae > Ormosia > Ormosia emarginata. The sequence continues at coordinate 943,619 of JAQQTP010000054.1, forward strand.
ATTAAAGTTTTAACAAGCATTCCAGCACAAACATTGAAAAAAGAAGCAGCTTTACGTAATACATCAAATGAGATGACAGGTAGAAGAACCAGCACAGGTTAAATTGCATATAAGTCATACTCCTAGAAGAGAAAGCTACAATGTAGTATATCATCTACTATATATGAGGAGCCTAAGGTAATTCGTATAACTACGTCATTGTTATTTGGTAGACTCAAAATCAAAAGGACTTTCCTTGGTTATTAGTGGTCAAAATTGATTCAAAAAATTGGCCCCGAATCAAAAAAAATTTAACCAGATTATAGGTTAGCCTAACACTGTCTTGTACCCTAGCCTGTTCTTAAAGGCCCAGAGTAACTCTTTATAGGTTAATCGGCAAATCTATAAAGTTACTAATGTTATTGGAACCATATAAAAATATCCTCAAGCAAGTATCAAACCCAACCTATGCCAAACCATATAAAAAGCTCAACCCTATGTTTAGAGGCAATTTCTATTATACACCTTGCATTTTAGGGTATATGATACGCCATCTGAACCATTGATATATATTTAAAAAAAATCAATGGCTTCCATTAAACACTGAACACCTTTTTAACAGGTTATCCAAAATTACAAAATAATCCTTGTTCCTTTCTCATTTTCCATCTTCGCTACCCATCGTTTCTGCCCAATGCCCACCACTATCGCCCTCCACCCTCAGCCTCCTCGTAGCCAACGGCAGCTCCACCACCGCCAAACCTGAAGCAGCTACAAGCTCCATTGTCCACAAACCAGCGATAATAATTTCCGAGAGATCAAGCACAACATCGTTTTCCCCAAGTCAGAACGGTCGTCCAGATTCGAGTCGAACCCCAAGCCAGAATCACCGTCCAGCCTCATCAAAGCCGCCGCATCATTTTCCCCCATGAACCCAAATTCCCAGTCGAACTCAACACCCAACCACCAGGATCCATGCTCATCCAAAGCCGCCACTACCCAGATCTGGGCTGAACCCTTAGCAACTGACGTCCACCCTCATCGGAGCCGCCGCGTTGTTTTCCCCACGAACCTAGCACCATCTCTCCTCTGTGCATAGTAGTCCGGCCTCTGTTGTTCCACAAGGATAACAACTCACGAATCGCCAGCAATTACCCCAGTTCTTCCATGGTTTGTCGCCTCTGTATCGCGGCTCCGTTCAGCCCGCATTCTAGCACCTTTGCCAGCCCCTGTAAAACCCTCTTCTCCGCCACCTTCAACCCCAAAGACCTCACATGCGACGACGGCTTGGCGATTTGGTGGCTGAGTATGGCGGAAGACACGCGTGGAGTGTGAATGGGTGTTTGGTTCAGCCATGGGTGAGATGGGGAGCAAGGTGGGTTCGACGGAGGCCACCAGTCTAGGTAGCGACGGAGCTGGGTTCAGTAAGGTAGTGGCGAGTCTGGTGCCGTGATGGCGCCAGCTTGGCGATTTGGTGGCTGAGTATGGTGGCAGGCACGCGTGGGCTCAGTGGTTTCCGGCGTTGTCGATCGAGTTGTGGTTTCTAGTGGTTCTTGGTTTCATAGGATAGCTGTGGTTGTGGTCGTCCTGGTTTGTGGTTTCCGGCGACTAGGAAGGAGGTCTGGTGGTTCGGGTTTGGAAATGGTGGCCAGCTAGAATAACAGTGGCTGGAGTTTGTCTAGGATTAAGTTGCAAATTGATTTATTTAAAGAATTACTTTTAAAATATTGTAAAACTGGTTATTAAAGGTAAAATTCAAGGTGTTTAATACATCCATTCATTGAAGGGTGTATACTAGCAACCACCATGTTTAAAATGAGTGGAATGGTAGTAAAGGAAGGTGAAAAAAAGTAAAGGTTACTAACACTTTTTTGTAAGCTTTATGCAAGGGTTAATAAGTAACCCTCAAATTCCCCTCATGCCTCCATTTTGAGTTACTCAAAATTTGGGGATTACAACTTACATGCTCTACCTCTCTTTTCTTTCCTTTAATTTTAAACATCCAAGAAAGAAAGAGAAAGTTATCTCTTATCCCTTCATTCTAACTCCTTACCTTTCCTCTTATACCCTTTTCTTCCCAAACAATGCCGAAGTGATCCCTTAAATGAGTGTTTTACCTCATGAAATTCAAAATGCAAATTATTATCCTTGTCAAAGTCACCCGCATAGAAAGTCTGACCACAGTTTAATTCCAACATATCCAAATCCATAGCTACAATATCCTTAAGCTTCAGTTCACTCTGTAATCAACTGTATACCAGCATATTGTGCATTACAGTTCCAAAGTTTAGGCTTATAGAGTATAGTTTTTACATACAAAATGCTTCAAATTTATCAATTCTAGAGCCCAATAATTATTTAACACAATGAAACTTTATAAACCTCAACTAGTTCAACATAACTTGTCTACCCCACAATATTTGCAGGCCCTCAAACCTATCTATATTGTGAAAGTTTAATATGAAATTCATGAGATTTACCATTTATGTGGATTTTTCTCATTCTCTTTCTATCACTAGCAGCATGTAGTGCAGTGAAAGAAAATATCTGTAAATAAATTGAAAGAGTTGAGTAAAACCACGATTATCCTCAGCTTGCTTGAATGATGAGCATACTATGTGCTTGAATGTAGACCAATGTTGATGGTCAAGCTGAAGTTTAAGCTAACTAGAATTCTTTAATGAATACCAATAGGAGAAGAAAGAGAATTTGGTTTAGGATTCTTTAATGTCGTTTCTTTGATAATTTCACTTAAACAGGAATCAATAGTTTCCCATACTTTTGGCGATAGGAATTACATTTTGGTGAAAATAGAGTGTTAATATCTTAAATTAAAATTTTCCCGATCTTAAAATGGAATTCATTATATTCCTCATCTTTTTAGTATTTAAAATCACTTAACAAAACATGAACAGAGATTAACCTTTCTTTCTTTCTTTCTTTCTTTCACCTTCTATCTTTTCCTTTCCTTGATTTCTCCTTTTGTTCACCTTTCCCCACCTTGCCCCTCCAAAAGATTAAGAGCAACTTCACATGAACCAAAATAAGATCTAAGAATATAATCTAGCCAGCTGTGGCCCAAGTTCAGGAAACATTAAACCATTATGCCATGAAGCAGCCTGAAGCTATAAATGTTATAGCTGCTAGCTAACATAAAACTCACTTCCTGCAGCCTTCTTTCATTTCAATCTAACTGAATTATTTAGCCAGCTAAAAAATATTTTATACATTTTTCTTTATCTTCATATAAATTTCACATACACCAATAAAAGAGAAAAAAAAATGAATATCAGGATAAAAATAAAGTAGAATTAGAAAGATAAAAGAACCATCATCAATATAGACAGGGGGAGAGGGAGGAAAATGTACCTACCAAGAGTCATAACTGTGCTAGTGCTTCTTTCAACCTCCTACATGAAGATAGAGATACAATGAGCATGCATATCGACCCATCATAAAAGGAACAATAATAACGGAGTAAAATATTACAACTAGGGAGCATGAACAAATATTAAGTTTAGAAAATAAAAATACCTAACTACTAACCTGAGCCATCAATTGACGAGTACGACGAAGGCTTTCTGTGATACTCTCTGCAGCAGACGTCATTCCAGCTTTCGTCCTGGAAGAAGATTACAAATTTAACAACTAAAATACTTCATCCTGCCATCATGCTAAGTTGCTAACTGAATTTTCCAATGAAATGGCAAAAACAAGCAAAGCATAATTTGACCCCAGCTGAATATGGCACCAAGGACTGAAGGACATACTGTAAGTTGCGTCTACGAACCGTGGACTCTTCTCCACCACCTAGAAGTAGTTCTCTCTGGATCATATAAAAACAGAATAACTCACATTGTAGTCCGAATCAACAATGTAGAGAAATATAAATTACACGCATCAATGATCATGATATAATTAATAGGTTCAAAATCAACATTATCTTCTATGTTTGTGGCACAAAGTCAGCAGGGCGGTTGTTGATAACATAACATGTTCTAAATAACACTTTCATTTTAGCAAGAACAATACAGTGATCTAAACATTTCATCAACAAAAAATAAATAAATAAGAAAAGCAAATGAACAGCAGCAACACACTAAGGATAATCAAGTAAAAGTATATTTATTGCCTCCTCCTGAGCAGCTTTCCTCATGTTAGCCTTGGCTTGCAGATTGGCATTCCTCAGACTCGATCGCAAACTGTTAAACAAAAAAGGGTTTGGAATTTATTTAATGCATGGAGTGAGAAACAAACATAATTTTTATAAGAGCACATCCAGATAGAGAGAAAGAGAGTACTTTTGAATTTGGGTTTTCCAGGATTGGAGCATGGCTTGAGCAGATTGAACCTCTGGTTCGGTGGGCAACTGTGGAGCAAGGAGATCAAGGTTGAATTGCAATGAAGAAAGGAGGGCCAAGCCATCCTGAACGATCCCATTCAATCTGGGAAGCGAATTTTTCTCTTCCTTGGATTTCCCATACTCTCCAATTGCCTTGACGTGCTGTTGGGTTTTGGTGTAAGTCTCTTCCCATTTCCTCTTCACCTTTTCCACCTCTTCCACAACCTTGTCCATTTCCAAACAGATTCTGATTATTTTTTTCTGGGAAGCCAAACAGATAAGGGATGAAGCAATTTTTTCATTGCTCTAACAAAATCACCGTTCTTGCTGACTGTGAGAAATGAAATGAAGAAGCGAATGCTGATCTGAAGCTGGAGTAGAAGACGATGCCGTATTAACGATGATTTAGAACATATTTTTAATTTTTAATTTAATCTATTTAATTTTTATTATTTGAAATATATATAACGTAATAAAAAAATTATTTTCTTAAGAAACATTATTTCCGATCGATCATAATTTTTATTTAATTTATCTGATAATTTGTATAATACTAATTTTTTTAAAAAAAATATGGTAGTAAGGATGATTTCTGGCCGTAAATGACATGTTTGAAATTTTAAATATTATTATATATATAAAAGGAATAAATAATAATATATTTATTTTTAAATTATTTAATTAATTAAAATTATAATGTATTTTTAAATTAAATTAAAAGTTGAATAGGAAGCTTAATCCCTCAACTTAGATCACACTTGAGAAAAAATCTTTTAAGACGATGACTTCAACTAAATTCAAACAAAATACATTAAAATATATATATTTATTTACTTATTTTAAAAATAAATTCATTCTAAAAGAATATTTCCTATATGTACATGTATTTTTATATTATAATATCAATAATTAATATTTTCATCAAGAATTATAATTCTTCTTTTTTTATCTAAAGTAATGATTCATTTTAGACTAACTAAATTCTTACTTTAAAGGAGAGTTGATTTTTCTAAAATAAAATGTGAAAGATCTATCTATAAAAAAAAAAAATGAGAGATCTTAAAATTGAATGAATGAAAATTATAATAAAATCATGATACTACTATATATAATAAAATAATAATAATAATAATACTATTTGTATATATTTTTTATTATAAAAATTTATATTATATTTTTTATAATAAAACAAAAAAATATAAATTTAATCTATTCGTCATCTTTTTCCTCATTAGAGGTGATGTGTATAGTTTGCAAATAACAAAAGATTTTCTTATTTGCAAATCATATATATTAGAAAATTTGTGTAATGAAAATAATGCCTAAATAACATTATTGAATAACAAAATTGATTTCAATAAGTGTAAACTCTTGAAGTACAGTGTTTTAAAAATAAGATCAAATTGTCTAGTTGAATTAGTTGGATCATGAAGCGATCATATATTCGATTTAAATAATATTTAATTTAATTAAAATTTAATTATAATTTAATCACAAATTTAATTGATTAAACTAATTGAACTATTATTCAAAAATTTCACTCGTTGAATCTTCAGTTTAATTTTTAAAATTTTATTTAAAATTATTCTTAGAAATAAATAGATAAAGTACAAGATTATTTTCTTTGTTTAGATATTTAATAATAAATGAAATAAAATAAAATATAATTGATATAAAAAATATAATGGAATAAAATAAATATTTCATATTATTATTTGAATAATTTATAATAGAATGAATGAAAAATTTCATTCTATTATTTAGAATGGTAATAGGCTTTCATGAAAAGTAATAATAATAATTAATAAAATAAAAAATTCATTCCATTCTTTTCCCCATTTAAAGAAAAGAAAAAAAAAATGAAGTATAAACTAAAATAAGATGGAATAAATTCTATTATGCACCAACACTCAATACCAACTAATTCCAACCAAACATGCATTAAAATCATTTCATTGTATCTTATTTCATCTTTTACCTATCAATCTATAACATTATGGTTGAGAAAGAAAGTCAACCATGCACTTAGCAATAAAAATAATTATTTCATCATTTTTTTATACTATTTTATGCGTTAATTAATAAAATATAAATTTATAATTAATTATATATATTAATTAATTAATAAAAATTATATGTGTTAATTAATTAATAAAATATTTATTAATTAATTTATATATATAATTAATTATAAATTTATATTTCATTAATTATTATAAAAATAATAATAATAATAATGTAAAAATTTTGGAGTTGAGTTTGCAATCACCAACAGTAACGCAGCTTTTCTTTTTCTAGCAAACTACAAAGTACAAACCCCAATAACAATGCATTAGCAAATAACGACACTTCTCAGTGCGATGCAATGCCATTAACATGAACAGTACAAGGCATTGCAGATAAGGACACTGCAACTGAACTGCATTTGCATCGTACCTACCAAAATCACTTCCACCCTTTTTATTATTATTAACCTCAAACAACATTACAGGGCCATGGCTAACCAAAACAACAACGAGGCTGTGTGTGTCACCGGAGCCAACGGTTTCATCGGGTCCTGGCTGGTTCAAACCCTCTTGAACAACCCACGCTACACCATCCACGCCACCATCTTCCCCGGCACCGACCCCTCCCACCTCTTCACCCTCCACCCCGACGCCAAAACCCGCCTCACCATCTTCCCCGCCGACATCGTCGAAGCCGCCGCTGTCTCCTCCGCCATCGACGGCTGCTCCGGCGTCTTCCACGTGGCGTCCCCTTGCACCCTCGACGACCCCGCGGACCCACACAAGGATCTCTTGCACCCCGCCGTACAGGGCACCCTGAACGTTCTAGAAGCCGCAAAGCGCTTCAACGTGAAGCGCGTCATTCTCACCTCCTCCATCTCCGCCATGGTCCCAAACCCTACGTGGCCGCCGAACAAGCCCTTCGACGAGTCGTCGTGGACCGACGTCGAGTACTGTAAGTCGCGAGGGAAGTGGTACCCGGTGTCGAAGACGACGGCGGAGAGAGCGGCGTGGGAGTTCAAACGGGAGCACGGCGTCGACGTGGTGGCGATCCTACCGGCGACGTGCCTGGGGCCTCTGCTGCAACCGTCACTGAACGCGAGCTGCGCGGTGCTGCAGAGGTTGATGATGGGGTCGAGGGATACGCAGGAGTATCACTGGTTGGGTGCGGTGCATGTGAAGGACGTGGCAAAAGCTCAGGTCTTGCTCTATGAGACTCCCACTGCTGCTGGTAGATATATGTGTACCAATGGTATCTACCAGTTTTCTAGTTTTGCCAACACTGTCTCCGAATTGTACCCTGATTTTCCTATTCACAGGTTTGTTGCTATTTTCTTCTTGTTTGTTTAGCTTGGTTTAGCTAATGGGGAGTTTGAGGATGATTTATAGGGGAGGAGTTTGACGATGATTTAAGAGGGAGGAGTGTTAGGAAGATAGGAACATACTCTTTTTCACACTCCTTTTAACACACTATCTTCTATTGAGTCACATCACACACTAAAATACAAACTCAACTCAAACTTAACTACACGTTAATTGAATTGATTACATGTTAATTGAGTTGATTATATACTAATTGAAGTTAAATGTGTATTTTAATATGTGATGTGGTCTAATAGAAGAGAATGTATTGAAATGAGTGTGATAGACAATGTGTTACTAGTATTTCTTTTTGGGATATACTTTGATCCTTTGAAATGGAGAATTTTTATGCTATCTTAATAGCTATGCTACCCGGGCAATGAATGCAGATTTCATAATAAATGTTTAAAATTCTATTAAAAATAATTAATAATCAATAAAATAATTGATGGGATTGATAACTGAGAAGAGCTGCTTTTATTCATTTTTATTTTCAGCAGTTGTTTCATGCCCCCATTGTGCTTAAGGTTCCAAAGGCGTTTTCTTTGTATTTGCAATTCTATTTGGTTTGCGTGCCTTATGCGTCGTATGCTTTCTAGTGGGACTTTATTGGTGCTGTGTTCTGTGAACTATAAGCTTTCCTTGTGTATCATAAATAATATAGTATGGGGAGAACTTTGCTGCAGATATATGGTAGGAGATAGCTGTGTAAGAATATAAGATAATAGGATCTAAATTGACCATGGATCTTTGACTTTTTTCATTGATCATGAACTTCCTCTTGTCAGGGTTTAGATTCAACTCCAGTCCCAATGGAGTAGGTAGCAAAATATCATGAGAAGTTAGGATTATCAATTATAGGGTTGGACAAGAGGAAGACCATCCATCCTTTTGTGCTTCTTCAAAATTACCTTGCACCGTTTTGGAGAATCACAGACATAAGTTAACATCTTTGCAGAAAAAGAAAAAAGAAGTTGAGATATTTTTCCTTATGGTTGAATTTGAAAAAAAGTAACCTATCTTTCATTTACAGTCTGTCCCTTCCCCCTTTCAACAGTTCAACACCAGTCTTTGTGCTAGTCATTTGTGAAGTATCCTTTTTCCTTTCTGCTTTTTCTGTCCAACCCTTTACTCCCCATATTATGTATAATTTGGGTAAAACTGAAAGAAATACCCTTCAAGACTTGAAAAGGAATGGATTTGGTAACTCAAATAGTAAAATTCACAGACGTATCAGCATGCGCCAATTAAAGTTTACATAGTATGCAAAATGCATAGTGTAAGAGTAGTGAGGAGTCAAGTAATATGACATGTTGGTATGCTTTTCTTTATAATCTAGGTAGCATTGTGGTGATTGTAACCATCGAAGAAGCAGGTACCAGATGCTATTGCTTTTGGATAGAGCATATGTTGTATCATTTATGTCTCTTCAGCTTTTCATCTTTTTCTTTTGGGCTAAATGACATCATTAGGAATCTAGATTCATGCGTATATTTAGAAGTCTTTTTCTTGTTTTGCTTCATGTAGTTATTGAAACTTGTGCAACAATGTTGGGTATAAAGCGTAATTTGGATCAGCAAAAACGATCCCCTTTATATTATTTACCAATGGCTGTCTTTAAATGGATAAGCTTAATGAGAGTTATTATTAGACATATTTTGTTTAGCAATATTTATTTGGAAACTTCGTGCTCAAAATTATTTCCCCCTCCCCCCTTTTTCTTCTTTTCTTGGATATATGGGCAACGATTGGTTTAGAGGGGGGTAATCCTATTCCTATGACATGCTTCATCTTAAATCTTCATTAATTTTTCTAGGCAATTGAGGGTAAGATCAGTTGGCAATGTATTGCATGTAGGAAACAGGACAACCTGAATATCAAGATTTATTTATATAAAATAAGATAAATTATCTAATTAAGCAAATTGGAACTCACATTTAAATTCTGTTTTTTGCATTTTTGGACTCCTAAATTGTCATGCATAGTATGCTACTTCTCTGAATAAGAAACTACATGCAGGTTCCCTGCGGAAACTCAACCTGGCCTGACACCATGTAAAGATGCAGCAAGGAGGCTAATAGATTTGGGCTTTGTCTTCACGCCAGTTCAAGATGCTGTGCGAGAAGCAGCTGAGAGCCTTATAGCTAAAGGCTTCCTGCAGCGAACACCGTCACGGAATTAGTATGTGTATATATATTTTTTTTCTCTTCAGGCGATGCAATCATTGCTTTATTTCTTTTATTTGATAAGTTGGATGTAATAATGAATGTAATTATACTACGTTTATCTAGTAGATTAATGATTAATCCTTACTTTTGTTACACTTCTTGCTTTCTTTTCCAAAGTAACTTTCATTCTGCACCTTTATATCATTTCACCATGTTCATTTTATGAATAAGGAAAACCACATGCCCTCATTGTTTTAACTGCTCCAATCTACAAGCATTTGGAATTCAACAGAAATTTGGTTGGAATTCAGAACATATACAATATAAAAGGAAATACTAGATAGTTAGATTTTTTTTATTTTCACAACAAAAAATGATTTTTCTATGGAATACGAAGAAATAGGGTAAGGATTGGGAGAATAACAGCACAAGATGTCGAATTTGTGTTTAAAGTGCAACATTAAACAGAGCATAAAGAATCTCAGAACTCAGAAGTGCTTATGTCTTGCATATTTCCAAAAAATTGTGATACATCCTATTTAGTAATTTCAGCCAAGATTGTTATAGGACCCTGTGATTTGGGAATTCTTTGATTAAAAACAAAAGAAGAAAAAGAAAATAAAAAGCCCTTTAATTCCACTAAATGTAATTTTAACCTTTGTAGTATATAAATATTATATTTGCCTTAGTTATTTTACAAGAAAGAATTGATGAGAAAAATAGAAATGAAAACTGTCATTACCGATCAAATCTCTCGTGGAATCCAATTATCACTTAAAAAAAAAAAGTCAAATAATGTGGCGGTGATATGAATTATGAAAACCCAAGAATAATTGATGAGTAATTTATCAATGAACAATAAGCTCGTGGGTGAGATCCGCATATAGTGCTAAAGTAACAATAAGCCAGTTACGAAGGAACGGCATTTGCAACAAGCAAGCGCAACTCTCATTTAATAGGGGCAAACCACGAGGTATTATTAGTTTATTACGTTCCTTGAACGTCCATACCGGCACTTCACAATGATCGATGTTCATGTTCCATTAGAAAATCGAAACGTGCACATAACGTTGAATTATGTTCCTTCCTTGGAGCTGCATATCACAGCATCATTAGTTCCCTTATTAGTTAGTAACCTTTTAAATTACATAAACATTTCCTTCCTTCTCTGCACTTCGACCCCTTCTTGTCCCTTTCTATTCTAAGCCTTTGACTTTGAAGATAAGAGAGTGAGAGACATGGGAAATGAAGCTCATGATCAAGGCTACTCAAAAAAGCTGCAGGCTTATCATCAAAAGATTCACAGTCACAGCCAAAAGTACAAGCTGAAGCCTATAGTGCTAGTCATACTCACTAACCTTATCACCATCTACATCTTCACCGGTCCATTTAGTCTTTTGTATCACCCCTCCCTGAGTCCTCGTGACTCAAACTCTATCTTGCAGGAACTCAACTCCACAAAAGCTCAACTTGCTGCAAGTCACTCACTCTTATCTAAGCTGCACCACAGACTCGACTCCACCAACTTACTTATCCAGGCCCTGCTCATTGATCTCACCCGCCAACAAGACAAGCAATCTAATACTAAGAGTGCAGATCAGAACCAAGTGAATGCGAAGCTTGGAAATGATGATTCTACAACAATTGTTACATCTCATGAGCTCACTCTTGCACTTGGCCCTTACAAGCTCCCTTTTGGGTACTCACCAAGGATAGGATCAGATGAGATTCACACACCTGTTGGCGCAGCATGCTTAAGGTTCCATGACGAGTTACACCAATATATGACATATGACATTGGAGGAGAATGCCCTATAGATGATGTACTTGCACAAAGACTCATGCTCAAAGGGTGTGAGCCACTCCCTCGTAGGAGATGCCACCCCAAGTCTCCTAAAAATTATGTCGAGCCAACGCCTTTACCACATAGCCTTTGGACAACCCCACCAGACACCAGCATTGTCTGGGATCCCTATACTTGTAAAAGCTACCAGTGCCTCATTGACAGAAAGAACAAGCAAAGGTACTGCAAGAATTACTTTGATTTACAGGGAAGGGAGAAGAATAGGTGGCTCTTTGATGATGGTGGACATAATTTTGGAATAGACCAAGTTCTTGCAATGAAAAGTGCAGGGACAATTCGTATTGGACTTGACATTGGTGGTGGAACTGGAACATTTGCTGCAAGAATGAGGGAAAGGAATGTGACAATCATCACAAGCACACTGAATTTGGATGGTCCATTCAACAACTTCATTGCATCAAGGGGCTTGATACCAATGCATCTTAGCATCTCTCAAAGGTTTCCATTCTTTGAAAACACACTGGATATTGTGCACTCTATGGATGTCATAAGCAATTGGATACCAGACACTATGCTTGAGTTTGTGCTGTATGATATATATAGGGTGTTGAGGCCAGGGGGTGTTCTCTGGCTTGACCATTTCTTCTGCTTTGGGTCACAGCTCAACAAAACTTACGTGCCAATGTTAGATCGAATTGGATTCAATAAATTGAGATGGCATGCTGCAATGAAGCTTGATCGTGGAGTTCACAAGAATGAATGGTACATTTCAGCCCTCTTGGAGAAACCAGTGAACTGAGGTAGGCATATGAATGCATAAGCTAAATTGATGATCAAGTGAAATAGTGGAAGGTCTTGACCAATTCAGATGTTAATCTCTTTCTTATAAACCAGAGACTCTTCTATATTAAGATACATGGTACTTTATTCCTCAAGATTTCTTTTATTGGTGGTGGTGGTGGGTTTCTCAATCTTCCAACCAAATTAAGAGGAGCTAAGCCATTAGGATTTAGGAGTGAGCTAATGATAAGGAGTTTTGGTAGTTTGTAAGAAGAGGTCATATGATCAAACCTTCTGCAGTCATTGTAACAAATAAAAATGAAAAGGCTGAGCCTGAAAATTTACAATGAGTTAAAGACAGCACCTACTTAGACAACTTTATATTGCATACAACATTTCCTAGGTGGAAAGGGTAAGTTTAAATGAAGATCTCCATCTCTCATGAGTTTATGCTTATGTTGATCATAAATAGAGTAAAATTGAATTTTTCTTGTAGTTAACACTGTTGTGCATACAGTTTTAGAAGCACAAATCTTCATGTCTTTCATTGATCCAACAAGTGGACAGCTCAACTACTTGTGATCGTGAAGCCACTTTTTCTTGAAAAGGTGATTTTTTTAGCAATAAATTATGAGAAGTTTTTCTTGGTTAAACTTGAGATATCCTAAACAGCTCCTAAATTTAAAATCGCTTTGATGGCGTACTGTGATCACCCTATTAGTTTTTTATCATAAAACTCAGTCACTTCCCCTCCTTACAATATAACGTAAATCAATGCAGCTTGAATTCTTGATGTTGAATCGTGGAATTGTTACCAATTTTCAAATCTGCTGATCTTTTTGGAAACTCGGTTCCAATGGAATTTACTCAAACATATCCGCTTGGACCCAAATCCCTACGTTTTGTAAAAATTAAAGATTTGAAGTCAGATATTACAAACTAAAATAATATGGACCTTGAGAATTACCCTTTGATTTGTCAGATCCATAAATGCTTTTAGTCTTTAATTTTGATTAACTGACTTACAGTATTAGTAAAACATGTGGTTCCACCTATTAAAAAAATAATTAAATATAGTTTTTATTAGGAGTGAAAACCTTATTTATATACTTTGTTGTTTACTGATAGTGTAAAAAGAATGTCTTTGAACTCATTCATGAAGTGAGAATCATGTCATAAAAAACACAACCGTTTATCTTCTATATGTTCCAGTCAATACCGATATTTTTTATACAACCACAGCTTTATAAAGAAAGAAAGGAATGACATTCAAGGAAATGTGGACCTTGTTTCACTCTTAGGCTAACAGCTATAAACTCTTGATCCACAATTTCCACTTGTCTCTATTTTGGCCTAGAAATACTTGATAAACAAGCTTCTTTTGACTTCAAATATGAGAAGAAGACTTACTTAACTAGGCCCTTGGTTGTAAATGTTCTGCACTTGAATCAAAGGACTCATTGCTATTAGGATGGGGGGAAATCCCTATGCTTACCTCGTGGTATCTAAAACTAGATGAAGTGGATGCTGTTGATTCAGCAGTGGGATCCAAACCAGCTGACTGCAACATGTCTTCAATTTCTTTTACCACATCACTCATTGTAGGCCTGTCAGCTCCTGACTCTTCAACACACTTCATTGCAAGGTCCACAAACTTCACAAAACCCTTCAGTGTTGACCCTGAACCAATGGCTGGGTCAAGAATTTCATGAAGACCATACAAGTCTTTCGTCTTATCAATTGCATTCCTGACCACTTTCACAATGTATTTCCCTCGTTCTATTGGCTTTCTTGCAGTTATCAGCTCCAACATTAGCACTCCAAAACTATAAACATCACTCTTTTCAGTCAACTGATGACTTGTATAATAATCCGGATCCATGTAGCCCTACATCAATAATTCAAATCCATTCTCAATATGAGTTGCATGTGTCTACACAGATATGACTGTTCTATATGCTGAAGCAGGTACACCATAATTGGCTTTGATGATTTCATAATTTGATAAAAATTCTCAACAGATAAAATTTAGAATGAAAATTACTTAATACTAAAAACTTTGAAAAAGCAGGCAATCAATCACTTCTAACTTCATTCATTTGTAAAATAAGATGTCATCTTCCCATAAGTAATCTTGCTGCATTTTATAGTAAAAACATAGAAAATATTATACGAACCATTGTTCCTTTAACTTGAGTAGTAACATGATCTTTTTCACTATCTAACATAGGCTTGGAAAGACCAAAATCAGCAACTTTTGCATTAAAGTCCTTATCCAGCAAAATGTTGCTTGATTTGATGTCCCTGTGTATAATAGGAGGATCCGCATGTTCATGAAGATAAGCCAAACCCCTGGCAGCACCAAGGGCTACTTTTAGCCTTCCACTCCAGCCCAATACAATTCCTGATTTCCCTGCATAGACCATATACATATTATCACCTATCAGGCAAAATAAACATTAGTTATGAATTTGTCATATCTCATTCAGTAACCATTTCCAGATTTGAATATCATAATTACAAAAAAACACTGGAACTAGGATTTTAGTAAGTAAATTTCTCTGTCAGAAACAGATATCATATGCTTTGTCAATGTCCTGTGGGTAACACTCAGGAAACTGAATAGTGAATACTGGCCAAAAGGTGGATGTAAATGCAAATAATCCAATAAAATTAATAAAAAGATCCAAACTAATATCTGCTGTAAGTATCAAGCTGGATATATATAAGTACCTGAGATACTATCCTTCAAAGTTCCATTTGGAACAAACTCGTAAACCAGCATTTGTTCATCTTGTTCAAAGCAGAATCCCACAAGGCTAACCAGATTCTTGTGGTGGACCCTTGAAAGCAGTTCAATCTCAGCCTTAAATTCTAGCCCTCCCTGCTTTGATTCATTTTGAGCTCGTTTTATGGCTATTAGTTGCCCATCGGGAAGAGTTCCCTGATAAACCTGTAGACATTTACTTATTAGTCTGTTGTTAGAAGTATATAGTTAAGAGTTTTGCTATATCCTCCTTAAAGATCTTTCTAATACTCAATAAAGAAAGTATTTAATGAAGAAATAAATGCATTAAATGTCTTGGGAACATAAAAAACATTCAATACTTTCTTCATTTAGTAATTAGGAAGATTAGTTAAGAGGATTTAGAATTATTCTATAGTTAAATACCTGTCACTAAATGTTACATTTATTAACATGTTCATATAAATTTCTTGCTAAATGACTAGCATGTCTCTGTTAATGGTAGGTCCATGCACAAAATGCATAGATGGTGAGTGACTGTGCCACACAAGATTGCATGAATGACTGTCATCATAGTTAGAAATGTGGGAGAATTAGAGTTAGGAACTACTGGTGGAAAATTTTCCAACTTAGGAAATTAACCACTTGTGTGGTTAATTAACAAAATATTTGGCTGCCACATTAACCACTCTTTGAATATTATTGGAAATCAATTTAGTTAACATTATTAACCATTCAAGTTATTAATGTTTTGAAAATAAAAATGTTTTTGCCAGGTGTTCCTAAATCATAATTCTCCCTAGAACTTTCATTTTATGATGTTACACACAATACTTTTAACACTATTATAACAAGTATAGGGTGAGAAGCCTCTGGAGCACGCTAACCACAGAAATTCTCTAAAGGAAGAATTGTAATTAAAAAAAAAATAGCCAATTTATTTATTTAATTTAATTTTTTTGGGCTTAAAAAAGCAATTGAATTGACAGGAAATACTTATTGAAGAGTTAAGAACAAAATTATATAAATCATATATATATATATATATATATATATATATATATATCTAAATCACAGCAGCCCATTGAAGTTAACAACAAACATTCAAGACCTTTCCATAACCCCCTGATCCAATATCATTGGCTTGTGAAAAACTGTTGGTGTATTTCACAAGTTCTTTAAAGGAGAACTGCCTCGCTGCTTTTAACTGAGGGATGCCACAATTGCTTTTATCTGGATCCCATTCTCCTGCATTTATGAAACCAAAAATATAATTAACACAATTCCATGTGACTTTGCAGGAACTAAGTTTATAGTTATTTACCAAAAGGATTGCTTTTAGAAATTGCTCTTTCTGCCCTTCTCTTCTGGCGGAAAGCATAAACACCTGCAAGGAGTGATAACACAAGCAGGACAGAACCACCAATTGCCGCTCCAATTATGATGACAGTGTTTGAAGAGTTACTTGACTCCTTAGGTCCTTAATTGTGAGAAAGGAAAGAGAGACAATAAGTATTGTTGATTCTCTCTCTACTCTCTAGTAAATAGAAAACAAATTAGCAGGGTAGTTACCAGGCATGTCAGTAGTAAAATCAAATGGTTCATAAGCACTTAAGTTGCTAAAAAAAAGGCTTATGCTAGAAATATCCTTTTGGTTGAAATGATCTTGGCCTGATGGAAAGATTTGTATGGTATACTGAAAACACTGAAATGGATTGTCAGTAGGAATAATTAAAGAAACTGAATCCACAGGTAGTTGCCTGGATTGAAAATCATGCATAAGATCTTGCTCCAGTGAAGTTTTGTTTCTCCACTGAAACCAGGAAGGTGCTCTGAAAGTTAAAGTTCCAGTATATGGACGTGCGCATTTGCAATTGGGACTGAGAGTCTGATATGAACTGCAAATAACAGGCGGACAGTTGTTTTGTGGTTTTGTATCTGAGACATCGTGTATGGTGCAGTAACTTCCTGTAGCTCCCGTTTCTTCGCAAATCGGATTATACGCAAGCCTGCAGATAAAAAATGCAGTTAATATTCAATAGTCAATACTAATCCATGTATGGGGCTTGCAAATACTAAATCTTCTACATGAAAAGAAAATTAAACTTGTTTGAAGTAATAAAATAAACTATTGTATGCAATGAAAGACAGAAAAAGGTCTAGAATCATTAACAAGCATGGCTTACATTATCGTGATACTCAGGAGTTCATTTTGTTGCTTGAAGTTTTCAATTGAATTTTTCCGCAAATCAATAAGTTTCAGTCGTTTGCTGTAGTTGGTGCCAATATCCAAGGTTCCATCAAGCTTGTTGCTTTTTAGAATCCTATGAACACATCACATGTCAGAGCATTTGTCTTATATATCAGTACAACAATGATTAATATGTATAACCACTTGATATTTTTATTTCTATAAGTGGACTCTGTAAGATTGTTCAGTGTGAATCGTCAAGACACGGAACTCACACATTTTGTAAAGAGGCTAGGCTAAACAAAGGAACAGGTATGTTCCCATAAAGGTTCACGTTCTCCATCCCTCTGCCATACAACAAAAGAAAAGAGCAAACAGCATTGAAGTGTTGAAACCACATAGATAGAGAACTCAAGGGTGAAACTGGTGCAAAAAGAAAGACATACAATGTTGTTAAAGACTTCAGAGTCAAAAGCCATGGTGGAAATTCTGACTGATCAAAGCTATTGTTGCTCAAATCCCTTCACAATAGATTTTAAGGAATTTGCCCATTGTCACATAAGAAACATTCACTTCAAATGAGAAAGGTTAAGTAATAAATAATAATAATAATAATAATAATAATAATAATAATAATAATAAAAATAATCACAGTAATAATAGATATGCTTAGTTTTGATCCACTGTCCTTAGTCCTTACACTATAATCTAATCATGTATTTGACTCATCATTAAATGAGTTTGATTATAATAACAACTACTTGGAAAGTTAAACTATTTTAATGATATGTCAACACATCATTTTAATGAAATTTTATACTCACAATATATCAAAATTAAACTTTAATACAACTGTGACAGATAAATGCTTTACTACTTACAAGTAAGTTAGGGAGCTCATTCCAGTAAGATTTGGCAAGGGACCTTGCAGCTTATTATTGAACAATAACCTGAAAAGCATAAAACCAAAAACCTTGCCATACAAAGTTTGCATTTCCACTATAGATGCCTACAATATGCATAAAGAAGAACAAAACTATAGTTTGCACATTATAATTTATGTCTGCTTACAGGTCTGTAACATTAATAAGGTTGTTGAGGTTCCGAGGCACATTTCCACCTAATGCGTTATTTTCAAAGCGCCTGTAGCCACAAAAATATATTTAAGCCAAAAAGCATGAAGAAAAATTCTATCTATGAATTTGTTTGAGGATGTAATATAGTCACTCACACCACCTCCAGGCTCTGAACAAGTCCAAGTGTATCCGGAATGCTGCCAATTAGTTGATTGCTCTCAAAAACCCTGCCAGTATAGATATTCAGGTTGGTTGATCGGTATATTATTGAACTTGGCACTTGGCATGCTAAGACAACAAAGAAATGCTTATAAGCTTAAATTCACAATTTTATAATTATGTCCCTTTTTTTTCGCTCTTATGACTTTTCTCACTCCTTTTTTCTTTTTTATTTTGGTACAACACTCTTTTTTTTTTTTAGTTTACCAAGAGAAGCTATCATAGTTTACAAAAGGACATCGATATCCTCACATTTTTTAACACTTTAGTTTACCAAGAGATGCTATCATATAATTTACAAAAGGACATCGATATCCTCACATTTTTTCACACTATCTCTTTATGCTACTTTTCCTACATAGGGATTAGTTCCCGCACAAAATCCATAAACATCATGGATCTCCACTCTCCAGTGCAAGAATTATACCAATTTCTGTACAGGGAATGGATTACTGTATTAAGCTAGATACCTTATCAATACATTACCACAGACAGTTGGAGGAGGAACTCCAATACATGAAAAAGGAGAAGTCTTTGGTATCACAAGTGGCACAACGCACACTTGTCACAATCAAAGGGACAAAATTAGGTGTATGCACACTTAAAGTCAATAGTATAAAGTCCCACTGGGTAATATAATCAGAAGGTCCATTCGATTGTGGCATGTATGTCACTTGTGACACCAAAAAATTATCCCATGTCGCAAGCTCTTGCCTATAGCAGCTGAAACTTTAAAAAGGTTTATTTTTGACATATCACAGTCTTTTGAACAAAAGGTCTGGTCCAACTTCATAAACTAATTATTCTTGGGTAAGGAGAGACGTATTATAAATATAAATCAAGGGTATTATACAAGTATATATTACGTTTAATTTTTTAATCATTGAGATAAATACAAAGAAGAAAGTTAATGTTATAGATTGAACTTGGTATTCACCTTGCATTTTGAGCTTGAGTTCAGTTACATGAGATTTAATGTTAACATGGATAGGCCTATTGACTCAAAAGTCATGTTGAGTGATTATATTTGTGGTTAATATATATAAAAGGGTGGGTCTCCTCTTACTCAAAGATTTCCTTTCCTATCAACCATTCGTCATTAGAAGATAGCAGTGAGAAGACTTTGTCTAAACATGTACGTGTCTGCATGTCTGTTAATCTTTAGGGTTGTTAGGAATGAATGAAATAAGTATTATATAAGTGGATGGACTCATAAACCTAAATTACCTAATACTTTAAAATTTTGGGTTAATATGTAGTGTCAAATTTACTATTATGGTTACTTGCTTAACTCATGGAAGAATAACACAACTCATGGAAGAAGATCTCCCAAGTATTTTGAGCTCCTCTATCCCAACACATGGTATAAGAGTCAATGGTTCGACTTGAATAATTATGGAGACAATGATTTGTGCTCCTATAGTTGCTGCCCCTCATTGAGAAAGAAGAGCTATGAAGTACTAAAGCTCAGCTGGAGTGATAAGGTGTGGCTCCAATGAAAAAAGGGGTCCGGCTCCAACCAGTGTTCCCAAGAATTGGTAGGCTGTTGTTCACCTTGGTAAAATGCGAGCTAAGGTGGTATGGATATAATACTAGGCTAGGTGTCAGATGATACCAGGTTGGGTGAAAAACAAGGCCTGATGCTGGCCAAAGTCCAATAATACTGTCAAGATACTAAAAAAAAAATCATAAAAGCCTTTCGCTCGAGGGGGAGCATACTCTAATGTGGAGGACTCACACTTGAAAGGGAGATTATTAGGATTCTAAGTATGAGTGAAATAAGTCCCACATTGAGAATGAATTAAATAAGTTATAATTACTCGCTTAACCTATGGAAGAATAGCACTTTCCATGGAAGAAGATCTCCCATGTATTTTGAACTCCCTTATCCCAACAAGGGTAAACTCCATTGAGGAAGTATGACAAAAAAGTGTAAACCTATGTTTTCTCACAATTTTAACGGTGATAGTATGTACGTGAGAAGCAAGTGATCTCTTTTAACATAATTATTAAACACTCAATTCTCAAACACTTGCCTATACCGATTAATGATGTACAAATTTTTAGTTAACAGTATATCACGTAGTAATTGATTACTTTAACCACATAATACACACTATTAATTAGTGTTAACTAGAAATATATCGTTAACCAAGTACAAAAATGATGTACGAAAATGTGTTGCGTATAGCAAAATTGTTTTTATAAAGTCACGGTTAATATAAACTTAAACTATGGTCACTCATGAGTGTCTGACGCAAGTGCACTTTATTGTTTCTATAATTTCAAACAAAAATTCTATACCTGTGCCCGGTGTCCAATATGATATTGGAAAATTTTGCATACTCTACTTGCTCAATCATATTCAAAGACTCCAAATGACAAGATATTAAGGACAACTCTTACACATGTATCAAAGTCATTTTCGAGCTAAAAAGTTGAGAAGGAATTTCTCCTGAAAGCTTGTTCTTCCCAAGATGACTGCAGGCAATATTGGAAATATGTTGGATGGAATTTGATCACATATAGAAAATCATTGATACAGAAAAATTGGCAGCAGAAGAGAGTAGACTTACAAGTGCTTTGCACTGAGTAGCATATCAAGACCAGGGGTAGTGCCACTGGATACTGGGATGGGTCCATCAAGCTGATTGTCAGCTAAATCTAGCCAATTAATTTTTGATAGCTTGCCAATAGAAGGTGGAATTCGTCCAACAAAGCTGTTGGAGTTTAAAGATCTACAATAGGAAATTGCTGATTTAGTGTATCATCCAAAAATTCAGTACACCACCAAAAGGATATTATTTGAATTGATTCACCAAAAAAAATTTCAACAGTAAAAAAGATCCTTACAATACAACGAGCTGCTGTAAAGATCCTATTTCATCTGGAATAGGACCAGTAAAACCACAACCAACAAGATTTCTGAAAGATAAATGATTAAGTACCATTTTTGTTAGAATTGTTTCATCAGGCTTATTCAGGATGGGATTATAATTTTGACGACAGTCAATACTGACTTACAAGTTTGATAGCTTCTTCAAATTTCCAATTTCTTGTGGAAGTGGTCCTGTTAGGCCCCTATTGTATGAGAGATCCCTATTAGAAGGAAAAAACAATTAAGAATGAAACAGTGGCCTATTCACAAAAATTGGTCTCCAATTTAATACACAAACCAAGGAAATTATGATTCATTTGGATACTCTTTCTATTCACTTAGCCTAACATAATTAGTAGGGAGAAACTCTCATGGCTTTGACTCTAATTGGATGACAAAACATAAGTTGACGGTAGTTAGAGATTTAAGATGAACAAATTAACCTGAGAGGCTGAGACAAATCCTCAATAATTGAGGTAGATGCCAGAGAGTAAGCAGACATGTTTTTCACCTTTCTTTTTTGTGCCTTAGTAGACTAGTCTACATATGATAACTTGGAATTCTTTAAGATCCTTTCAACCTGTAAATTAAAAGGCTTACAGAGTCTCCAATTCAGAGAGTGATCCAATATCTCTGGAAAGCTGGCCTGCAAAACCAGTGCCTGGTATTGATCTGAAATACTAGCAAGCAGGTTATCCTCTCTCAAAAGTAAAGATTAATTCAGGAGAAAACTAAGTAGCAACTTCACATAAGCATATTCAAAAGAGCCCTCACATGGACGTAACACTTGAGTTGATGCACTTAATGCCATCCCAATGATCATTGCAAGGATCCGAACTTTCCCAACTGGAAGGTGTGTTCTGCCAGGAATCCCTTAGAGACTTTAGCACCATAGCTGCATGAGAATTTGCATTAAAAGTCTGTCCAGTTTATATTTCAGTCATTAAAGTATTCAATCTTAA
This sequence comes from Ormosia emarginata, assembly GCA_029884605.1. Taxonomy (NCBI): domain Eukaryota; kingdom Viridiplantae; phylum Streptophyta; class Magnoliopsida; order Fabales; family Fabaceae; genus Ormosia; species Ormosia emarginata. The sequence goes on from JAQQTP010000054.1 coordinate 966,132, forward strand.
CACATGAAAGAATCTAAACATTTGATTAAACTGTGTGCAAAAGATGAGACTCTATAGTGAAGGGCTTGTCTCTAAAGCTTGAAGATACATACTCTCCTTGCTTCTGGTTTTGAAGATGTGAAGAAAAATATTTGACGGTTAGGATCATAGGACACAGCATCAAAACAGAACTTACAATCATAGTTAGCTGTTTGTGCTACTGCAAACAACAAAGAATTGAACAAAAGCACCAATGATACTACTATTCTTTCACCCATTATCAACTTGAAGGAAGACTCAACGCCTGGCCACTCCCATGACTTTGCAATGCTGAAAATTCTGTTATTCATCTTTCACCAGCTCATCCACTTATTTATTGGAAAGTTGATAAACGATAAACTCGATTTGAAGCTTTTCTTTTATTCTTCCAGCTTCTATTAGAATGAGTCAATGTGTCATGTCATGTATACAACTTGACTAGAACTAATAGTACGGCGGGTGCTATTGTGCACCATGAAAAATGTTATTATTGGTACTAGATTTTGCACCAATTTAATTAAAAATAATTTTATTAAATGAAATATATGTAATAATTCACAAAAAAAAAAAAATATAAGTTTAATTTAAAAATATATAATATTTGTATGAAAAGATTTTATTTTAATATAAATATTAAAGATTTTAAATATATAATATATCAAACAATTTATATGTTCAAAACCAACTTCAAAAATTATTTATATATATATAATTTCAAAATTTTAGAAAAAAAATTCATAATTCATTAATATCATTTTATAAATTTAGAAAATTTATAATATTTTAATATATATCGTATATATATCAATATTTGTTATCTAGTAAGTCTTCTTAAAAAAAATATGGAACATAATTTCTATGACATAATCTAAAAAATCTCTTAAACTAACTTCTCCTAATAACTAATCACGTATGCAATACATTAAAAAAAAATAACTAGATGGAATATTGAAAGTTCTTAAAATTTGAAAATAGTGTTGTGTGAAAAGATAAAACTTAAAAGTATAATAGTGGCGTGTGAAAAGATAAAACTTAAAATATTCTTGGTAAATGTTTATTCAAGCGTTTACTAATGAACGTTTTGGAAACCAGTTTTTTTTTTTTTTTAAGAAAATATTAATTATTGTGTTAGTCGTGTCTAATTTCGTTTCGAGAAGTGTACGAGTTTTTGTCCAAGTGTTTTGTCCAAATTCGAAAAAATAATCTTTTTAATCGGACACATTTTTTTTACGTTCATTACCACACATTTCGACACGACACGCTTACATGACACGTCATAAATGTCAATGTCCGTGTCCGCTTCATAGATATTATCAAACAATTTATATGTTCAAAAAATATTTATAAAACTAAAATATTTTTAGTTTCAAAGTATACTTAGAAAGGGAAATTCATTAAGTATAGATCAAAATTAAAATGTGTAATAAAATTTTATAAAATAAAATATTCATGTAAACTATTATTTTATGTTAGTTTAATTTTTATCTTTTTTTTAATTTTATTTGCATTTTTTGTTCTTTCTTTGCCTTATGTAATTTTAATATTATTTTTTAAAGAGTTTACATCAACATTCTAATTTATTGAGTTTTTAGTATTTGAATATGTGTCATCGACTTATACAAATATGTCAATATTGTATTAAAAAAATGACAAGATATTCCTCTTTTTGTGGGATGAAAGAAATTTTTTGATCGTATAAAATAATTTTTTCTTATTCATTTTAATTTTTATTATTTTGTTATTGAATTTTATTTTTTTAATTATTATTTGATTTTTGGACATGTGGTATTTTTTTTATCACATATCTTATGTTATTATATTAGATCATATATAGCAAAAAATGACCACATAAGATGACATATGACATTATATTAATTACTCTACTTGTCATATGTTAAAAAAATAATGTAATTACTTGTTGATTAAGATAACACATGGCAAAATTGGAAGTCATATGTTCTCGAACAAGTCATGGCCCATTTAATGAGACCGATTCGAGATTTAGACAAAACATATAAATTTAAATCTTATGAATAAATAAACTAATAATTACTTATTTTGAAATATTATTTTACTTAGCTAATAATCTTATTTGTCATTAATTTACTTCCTCTTAAAATAATTAAAATATTTATTTAAAAGAATTACCTTGAACAACAGTGAATCCTCCAATAATTTTGTCATAGAGATATTATTAAATTATAAATAACATACAAAACATATCTTTATTAATTTCATTATTTTCTTTATAAAAGTAAGTCCACCCTCATTACATGTAGATAATGGTAATTAAGTAAATTATTAGGATTGACAAGATATGTTATTAATTTTAAAATGTTGACTATGAATTTTAAAATTTATAATATTGTTAATTATTAATTATAATATTGGTGATTATTAATTATTAAATGCATTTGAATTAGTCATATTAATGTAATTAATATGATTATTACTTTGATATGAAATTGATTATGAATGTATAAAATGTGTAAATTATGAAAACATTAAATTTCCCTAATTTATGTCAAATAATTTTTTATTTAAATTTACATTATATAGTTGATTATGAAGGTATGAAACATGTATATTAATATCAAAAAATTCCTTTTGTGATTTTTATTTTGTGCATATTTTTTTCTAATATTTTTTAAGAGATTGTAATAATAACAATTAACTTGATGCTTTAATTATTATCATATATATCATGTCATAATTTATATTTATTTATTCATATATTTAATGTTGATCACAATATATATATTAGGAAATTAGCTAAATTGATTTGTTGGGAAAAAATTGGAAAGAAACATAAATTAGTCTTCTACAATAATTGAAAAGAATTGAAAATAATAATTAAAAATAATTCTACACTAAATTAAAATCAATTATAGAGATTGACAATTGGTCGTCTTTGACAAAAGTAACAAAGCTACTTTAAAGAATGTCTTAACCTCTCCACTACTCCTACACCCAACCTAGAGGTTGCTGGAAGTCCACCATCACCAATCACCGCTTGTCTGCTTTAGCAGTTGCCACTCCCATGTACAATTCCTCCTATATTCTTATTTTTCTTTCTCAACTTTCATCTTTGTCTCTATTTTTACATAACTTTGATTTATTCACAATGTCATGAGCCTCTAATTACATCGCTCGCTGGTACAGTTCATAAGACTCGTAATATTGTACCCATGAGAGGAATATCAAACAACTATGACAAAGAAGAAGACCGATATGTATTTTGGGATTTCAACATAATCTTCTATTTTGTTAAAAATTTTGGGTTTTAAAATTTTCTATTTCGTCCAAAGAATGAATCTTTTCTAGATTTCGTCATACTTTGGTATTTCATTCAAAAAAATAGAATTTCTTTTTCTATTACCAGAAAACTGAGAAAGATGAAACCAGAAAGTTGAAACGTGATTTTGATTTGGAATTATTTGATTTTTTTCATTAATTTATTTATTATATTTTTTTGTACATGAGAAAAAAAAACCACATCAGATGACACTTGACGAAAATTTAGTTTTGCTATTTGTCATATGTTATTAAATTAAATCATGTACTTGCTAATAAGAAAGTCACATAATAATTTTTTAAGTCATGTACATTCTCTTTATATTATTATTATTATTATTATTATTATTATTATTATTATTATTATTATTATTATTTTCAAACGTGCTAAGCATTGTTATTAAAACTGACCAGACCCTAAACAATATATACTTATATACTTTCGATTAAGCTTCAATTGGATAAGTATACGAAAAAAAAAGCTTTAACTAGATAAACTGGTTGGTGTAACCAGAGGACTTATCAAAGCCCGTATTGTTTGGATAAAGTTAAAATTTTATAAGTAGATAGATCTATAAACTTAATGCTTTGAGGTTTTGGATTATTATGTGTTCTGCACCGTGGTCTGGGGTCCCATCCGAAAGGATCGACCCGACACATGAACCACCGGGTTCTTCCATAAGCACCCCGGCCAAAGCCTTATGACCCTGGTCCACGGTATCAGATTCTAATGATAGCCAGACCTATGCAGATTCTCATAACTGCCTACAATAAAGATTGGCCACTAAGGAGACAACCCTGACAAATCAGAGACGAACCTCAACGATCGTGGGACAGTCCTGACAGGTCAGAGACGGACCTCAACGATTATGGGACAGTCCCGACAGGTCAAAGACGGACCGCAATGATCATGGGCTGAAACCTCTGTCAAGGCACGATCCTAATGTACCTTCGTCTTATACAGATTACACGAGGATTCCAGTCACACTCTCTATATATACGAGGCTAAGTTAACCTAATGAGAGATCTGTTATTCCATTGCATAACACCTACTTGTGCATTGCCTGACTTGAGCGTTGGAGTCCCATTGCTGGTACCCACCCCTCTGATTCTATACGCTTGGCTGTAGCTGCGCAAGGAGGGAACCACCATACATGTGCCTATCTCAGGTACCTTCTGAATCCACTTCAGAACATTGGCACCGTCTGTGGAAAACTGATAAACTTCCATTCTCGCATTAACCATGGTGAGCACAAGACACAACCAAAGGAAGGGAAGCACTGTGCATGCTGCCCCTAGCCAAATACAGGGTCCAGCAGCACAGCGCGACCCTCCTTCCGTCACATCACCAGAAACCTCCACTGCTAGAAGCAGGCCTGCTATGGTGGAAACTCTCAACGATGGGCACGAGACTTCAACCTCTGCTGAAAGCCCTGCTCCATCTTGAAGGGTTTCAATCTGTAACAGGCTTGTCTTTCCCCATGGTGGAGCTAACAATACAAACCATGGAGTTAAGATCCCTGTGCATGCTTGCTTGGGAACCTCCCACAAAAACATGGACCATGCATCTCACTAGGAAAACAATGTTGAATCTGAAACAACGAAGAATGACCTTCGAGAGTTGTTGCGTCAACAAACAACGCTCATCGAGGGTTAGCGGCGTCAGCTGGAAGAACAACGTCATCGGTTAGAGAACCTTGAAAAATCGGTGGGGACGAACAACAACAACGGAGAGCGGGATGTAGCTCGTAATGAGCACATCGTCCAGTGTGCTGGCGCCAGGGTTTATGAAAACCATAACTCGGTCCCCGGCCATCAACAATTATTCTCGGATGCTCTAATGGCGTATAGGGTTCCGATGAACTTCAAGCCTCCGAGCAACTTGGAGGCCTATGATGGAACTACGGATCCCTAGGAGCACCTGGACGCTTACACTCAGTCCATGCAGCTCTACGGATACACCCCGAAGCTGCTATGCTGAGCTTTTCCCCTCTTTCTAAAGAAGGACGCCCTCTGTTGTTTTGTCACCTTGCGAACAAAAATCATCAGATGGGAAGACCTGATGCAACGTTTCTTGCAACACTACACCACAGGAAAGGAACGACCGAAGTCGATTGACTCCCTTTCCGGGATCCGCCAGGGAAGTTCTGAATCCTTGCGCAAGTATGTCAAAAGGTTCAATCAGGCCTGTGTGAGCATTAAAAACCTGGACGACAGGATAGCCCTCAATTATGCCAGAAACAGACTCCGAATAGACTCAGGCTTCTTCATGTCTTTGGCAAAAAAGAAATCGGTTAGCTTACATGGGAGGTATTTTCTGAGGTATTTCTGGAGAAGTATTTTCCTGCGAGTGCTAGACATGCAAAAGAGATGGAATTTCTTGGTTTGCGTCAGGGCAACATGACGGTTAATGAGTATGCTTCTAAATTTGAGAGTTTGTCTCAGTTCTCAGATTATGCTCAAACTCGACAGGATGATGTGTGGAGGTGTAGGAAGTTTGAGGCAGGGCTGAGAGTGGAATTGAAACGAGGAGTGTTATCCTTGAGAATGAATCAATTTCATGCGTTGGTGGATACTTGTGCACGACTCGAGGAGTTAGAGCCGTCACGAGATCAGAGAAACCGTAATTTTGGACCAACAAGGTTTCAAAGGGGTGGTAGCTGTAATAACAGTGGGTTTCAGTGCAAGCCATATTCTAGACCACCAGGGAGTCAACCTCAACGACCACCTGTTGGAGGAAATGCTAGTGGTAGTAGAGCTGGTCAGAGAGTGGCGTTTACGCCAACATGTTTTAAGTGCGGAAAGAAAGGTCATATCTCTACTGATTGTTCAATCAGAGGGACAATTTGCTTTAATTGTGGACAACCTGGACATATAGCAAAGGATTGTACTCAGCCAGAGAGGAAACCGGCGGTGAGAAATGTTCATGCTACTCAGCCAAGGTCTGGGGGGCGAGTATATACTATGACTGGGACTGAAGTTTCACAGTCTGAGGATCTGATTCAAGGGGAAGGTGTCATTGAAGGTAATCTTCTGACTATGTTATATGATTCTGGTGCAACACATTTATTTATTGCATATGATTGTGTGGAAAGATTGAAGTTGCCTGTATCTTCTCTGAATTTTCAATTGGTTGTATCTCAACCAACTGTTAAACCTGTACTTACATCTAAGATATGTTTAGATTGTCCTGTTATTATAAAGGACCGTGTGTTTTCGGTCAACTTGATTTGTTTGCCTCTTGTTGAGATAGATGTAATATTAGGGATGGATTGGTTATCTTCTAACCATATCCTTATAGACTGTGCAAGTAAAACCATAGTCTTTCCTAAGGAAGAAAAGTCTGGATATTTGACTGCTGTTAAGGTCAAGTCATTGTTAAGAGATGGAGCACAGGGATATATGTTATTATCTTCTCTAGAAGTCAAGAACGAGAAAGATGTGAATACTATTCCTGTCGTCAATGAATTTCCAGAGATTTTTCCTGATGACGTACCTGGTTTGCCACCAGAGTGGGAGATCGAATTTTCTATTGATTTAGTACCAGGAGCAGGTCCTATCTCAATTGCACCGTATCGGATGTCTCCAGCGGAGTTGGTGGAATTAAAGAAGCAATTAGAGGAACTGTTAGAAAAACAGTTTGTGCACCCTAGTGTTTCACCGTGGGGAGCACTAGTGCTTTTGATCAAGAAGAAGGACGAAACTTCTTGACTTTGCGTAGATTATCGTCAGCTGAACAAGGTGACTATAAAGAATAAATATCCACTTCCGAGGATTGACGATTTGATGGACTAGTTGAAGGGAGCCGTGGTATTTTCTAAGATAGATCTGAGATCGGGATATCACCAGATTCGTGTGAAAGTGGAGGATGTACCTAAAATAGCTTTTCGAACTCGTTATGGACATTATGAGTATCAGGTAATGTCATTCGGAGTGACAAATGCTCCTGCCATCTTTATGGGCTATATGAATAGGATTTTTCGTTCATACTTAGACAGATTTGTCATTGTCTTCATCGATGACATTCTGATCTATTCTCAGACCAAAGAAGAGCATGTTGAACATCTCAGCCTAGTCCTTCAGATTCTGAAAGAAAAGAAGCTGTATGCGAAGTTGGCGAAGTGTGAGTTCTGGTTGGAGGAAATTTAATTTTTAGGTCACGTGATTTCCAAGGAAGGTATTGCGGTAGATCCATTGAAGGTGGAGACTATTTTCCATTGGGAAAGGCCTAAGATGGTAACGGAAGTTCGAAGTTTTATTGGACTTGCTGGATATTACCGGAGGTTCATAGAAGGTTTTTCTAAGATAGCTGGACCGCTTACACAGCTTACAAGGAAAACTCAAGCTTTTGAGTGGACGGAGGAACGTGAAGCAAGTTTCCAAGAATTGAAGAAGAGGTTAACAACTGCACCAGTGCTGATTCTACCAGATTCTAACAGAACTTTTGATGTGTATTGTGACGCTTCTTACCAAGGGTTAGGATGCGTGTTGATACAAGACCGGAATGTAGTGGCTTATGCTTCTACACAGTTGAAGGTTCACGAGAAGAATTATCCAACCCATGACTTGGAATTAGCTGCAGTGGTTTTTGTATTGAAGGTGTGGAGGCATTTTCTGTATGGAGCTATGTTCAATGTCTTTAGTGATCACAAAAGTTTAAAGTACCTGTTTGATCAAAAAGAATTGAATATGAGGCAGAGGCGATGGTTGGAATTTTTGAAGGATTATGATTTTCAACTCCAATACTATCCAGGAAAAGCTAATGTAGTAGCAGATGCGCTGAGTAGAAAGGTAATCAGTGTTTCGGTAATGATGATAAAGGAGAAGGAATTGATTAACAAATTCTGAGATTTGTGATTGTCAGTGGAGTTTGTGCCTGGAAGAATTCGCCTATGTAAGGTCGTGATCATAAATGAATTGCTTGATATAGTTCGAGATAAACAAGAGGAAGATGTGTGTTTACAAAACGAAAGGGAATTGTTGAAGCAAGGTCATAAGGCGACAGTAGAGGAAGGGTCAGATGGAATCTTAAGGTTCAAGGGAAGAATCTGTATACCCGATGATTCTGAACTTAAGAAAGGGATTCTAGATGAAGCTCATACTAGTGATTTGAGTTCACATCCGGGGATGACCAAGATGTACCAAGACTAGAAAAGGTTGTTTTGGTGGCCAAGGATGAAATGAGATGTAGCGGAACATGTGGCGTCTTGTCTGGTTTGTCAAAAGGCGAAAGTAGAACACCAGAGGCCAGCCGGTATGTTACAACCATTAGCTATTCCAAAGTAGAAGTGGGATAGTATCTCAATGGATTTTGTTACTGGGTTACCGAAGACGAGGAAAGGTCATGATTCGATATGGGTTATAGTTGATAGGCTTACGAAGTCAGCACACTTCTTGCCGATCAATATTAAGTATTCGTTGGAAAGATTAACCCAGATGTATATCAGTGAGATTGTCAGATTACATGGTGTGCCTACGTGTATAGTTTCTGACAGAGATCCGAGGTTTACGTCAAGGTTCTAGCGAAGTTTGCAAGAAGCCATGGGAACTAAATTGCGGTTGAGTTCAGCTTATCATCCGCAGACTGATGGCCAAACGGAGAGGACTATACAATCTTTGGAAGATCTGTTGCGTGCCTGTGTGTTAGAGCAACATGGAAGTTGTGATGAATTTTTATCTTTGATAGAATTCACCTACAACAATAGTTTTCACTCGAGTATAGGGATGACACTCTATGAGGCGTTATATGGAAGACGATGTTAAACACCTCTGTGTTGGTATCAAGATGGGGAGAGTATGACTATTGGACCAGATCTTGTACAACATACTACAGAGAAGGTAAAAATGATACAAGAAAAGATGAAGACGACACAAAGTAGACAGAAGAGTTATGCTGATAAGCGAAGGCGACCTCTTGAATTTGAGGAGGGTGAGCATGTATTCTTAAGAGTGACTCCTACGACCGGTGTCGGAAGAGTTATCAAATCTAAGAGACTTACTCCTAAGTTCATTGGACCGTATCAGATTATCCGTCGAATAGGTCCTGTAGCATATCAAATTGCTTTACCGTCTTTTCTATCCAATCTGCATGATGTATTTCATGTGTCTCAGTTGAGGAAGTATATTCCTGATCCGATGCATGTAATATAGCCTGACGAAGTACAGTTGAAGGATAATTTGACTTACGAGACTTTACCTGTCAGAATAGAGGACAGAAAAGTGAAGCAGCTTCGAGGGAAGATGATCAAGCTAGTGAAGGTCATATGGAATGATGTGACAGGTGATGTTACCTGGGAGCTAGAGGATAAAATGAGGGAGCAGTATCCTCATTTGTTTTGATGTATAACGAATTTCGAGTACGAAATTTTTGTTTGTGGGGGAGAGTTGTAACACCCCAAACTTTAGGATAAATGATCGTTATGTCCCGAATTGTACTGTTTGTTATTTTTCTGTATGATACAGTGTTTTATTTTACTATCTGTGATTTTATTTGGACTTTTTGTGTGATTTGCTTCGAGTCAGGAAAATAATAATTTCCGGACCGGGAAAATCTTATTTTAATTATTCGGAGCTAGGGGATCTTACTAAACCCAATTCTGAATGATACTGTTATTAATCTTTTCATTTTTAGGATTTTACTGTGAAATAAAATAATTTTATATTATTATAATATTATTTTATTAGGCAGTATAAATGAATGACAGCGGACCCGAAAATGTTTTGCAGGACCCACGTTTAGAGAAACAGTAAACGATTTTGGCTAGAGAAATTTCTAAGCCAATAAGAGTAAGTCAACGAAGTAGGCTTGAAATTTCTAACCAATAGGAAGAGGTCAACAAAAGTGGTTAGACTAATTAGTTTATAACTAGAAAACCTAAGCTAGTTAGTTTGAAACCTAATTGAATTAGTTTAGAAGACTTGTTAAGTAACTAAGTGATAGTAAATTATTTAACTATCTAGTTGGTTTCTAAGTTAATAAAAATCTATTAGTACCAAGTTAACTAAGTTAACCTAAGTAACTAACTAGTTAGACAAGTAACTAGATTGTTTCACCTAAGTGTAACTAAATAGCTAAGGAGAAGCAAACTTGGTTAGTTGCCTAAGGAGGCCACACGGCCAAGAGCTTTTGGAGCCAAGAAGTGCATAGTCATAAGCATGACTAGGTTAGTATCAACCAATGAGAGCTAAGCTTGGAGGCCAAGGGTTTATCTTAGCCTTTGATCATTTCTAAGGCTTGGATGAAGCCAACAAAATGGGCATCTCTCCAAGTGAGCTCTATGGCCATAAGCCTTTAGGAGATCATTTTTCATTTCAATTTCTAACATTTTACTACATCTTTCTCTCTTGCAAAAACAAAACTCCATTGAAGCTCTCTTTGTGCTCTATTCGGCCAAACCACCTACATCACCATCCATTCACCCAAAATTTTATCTACCTCACTTTTCTAAACCCAAACACAATTCTATGATCATCTCTAGTTGAGAGTTCTTTCAAAATCCATCATCTTGAACTTGAAAAACTACTTTGGAGATTCTACCTAGAAGGTGAAAATCCTTGTTTTTCATTTCTAATCTTATTTCTAAGGTCATAAGCCATGATTGATCTATGGTATATGGTTTTCTCTTATAGTGGTAACTCTTTGAAATTTTGTTTAAGATCCTTAGGTTCTTGGAGGGTGAAATCGAAATCTATAGGAAGGAGAATAGAAGAGTTTGTCTTCATTTAAGGTAAGAGGAAGACTTGAATCTTATCATCCTTGGGTGGTGATAAGAAAATGGAATTATTTGTGATTGTAGAATCCATAAGGATTCATTTGTGTGCTTGTTGTAATAGCTTTCTTAATTGTGATTTGTATTGATATGCATGTCTACAAGCTTTGAATATATTGTATGTGTTAGTAATGCATGAATAATTTGTAGGATGTGAATAATATGCAAGGTTTGCATGTGTGTTCCAAAGAGCACAAATCCAAGGCTCACGGCCTCAACACAAAATGGGAATCAAAATGTTCTCAACCATTTTCTAAGAAAGTGATTTAATTAACTTAGGTAAATTGACAAGATACAAATTGATTTAGAGCAAGAAAAACAAATCTATAGATCAAATGACAAGTTTATGGATTTCGGCCAACATGCCAAAGTTAAGTGTTTTCAGTTTCTAAATTGTTTTCAATCAAGGTTAAGTAATAATGTCAAAAAGATTTTTAGTACAATGAGTTTTAAGAAATAAAAGTGATTGGATTAAGTTTAAAAAGCTAAAACTAATGATTTTACTATTTAGGAGAAAATACAGTAGCTTTTGTGAAATTTCTAACGAAGAGCTCACTTTATGTTTTGAAGCCCGTTAGTAGTTTTCAAAAGTGTAATTAGATGGTTATAATATAATCAAAAGAAATTTTAACAGAAAAATTTAGAAAATCATTGTTATAGATTTTCAAAGCAAAATACTGTCAATTTTTGTTAAAAATAGACAAATAAGATAGAAAAGATATCCAATATATTGTATACGGTATGAAAAATATTCTACGTAACTCAAACATATTAAATATTATTTCTGTTTATTTAAATAGTGATTTTTAGGGAATTCGGACAAGAAAATGATTTAAAAATCTTACGCGATTGAGAAAACGATTTAAAAATAGTACGCGATTTCAAAAACAGTAAAATATATTTAAGCGAATTAAAAACGTTTGTAAAAACGATGTAATTGTGAAAATGCGATAAAATTTCTACGCGATTGACGAAAACAGTAAGTTTTACTGTCGGGCTAAAGTGGTGGACCCGGACAAATTGAGAAACAGTACTGTCAAGTGGGACGTACTGCGTTTGATGTTTGAGGGCGTTTTAGTAATTATTTGAGATTGAAGGGTATTTTGGTAATTATAGTTCTGCTCATATTTTTAGAGTCAAGTCGATTCGTTTTGGAATTGGCGATTGATTGACGAGGTAAATTACATCGTGTTGTCGGTGTGATAAGCGTAGTGTGGTTCATTTCTTTATGGACTTGGAGGTATTAGTGTCTAGATTATTCCACATATGGACAGTTGGTCGCTCCTCTGGGCCGTGATAACTGGTAACACACTAGTGGTCTCGACACGCACTATACTTAATCGAGATCTTGTAAGAACTATTTTAGTACAATGCCTATAGTTACACGATATTTGGACTGTGTACTACACCACGATGTTTTGGACAGTGGGCTATAGACACAATGTGAGACAGTGCAATAGTAGGTTGGGCAGCCTAAGGTACTAATAGAACTTGCGGGTCATTCTCTCTGATGTTTGTGGTTGTAGCTCCATAGAGTAGGGTTGAGTCGCATTACATATGATTATGTATTGTACATTATAATATTATTACCTGTAATATTTTATCTATCTGTAATATTATATGATGTTGTTTCTGTGTATATTATATGTTATATTATTATATGATGTTGCGGTATGTTATATTGTATGAACTGTTATATCTGTTGTATTATCGTTTTCTTATTTACCATGTTTGTGGCGATATAGATTGTCTTACCTCTTTGTACGTATTGTTTATGTATTTTAAATTATGTTTTAAAAGAAAAGTTTGAGGAAGAGGAACAACCTCTTGATTGTATATACCCCGAGGACGAAGAACAGCAACAAGCCGAGGATCAGTTCGACGACCAAGAACCATTCGATCATCCATATCCATTGGATTGATTGTGTGAGTATGACGTTACCAGGATTCTTTGGTTTCGTGAGGTTGGATTTTTATGGAGGCTCTGAAGCCTGGCGTCTACGAGAGGATAGAGATTCGGTTACGTACGTAGGGCGTCTGACGGTGACCATACGTACAGAGTTTGATGGAGTGCCTATCTTCTCTACTGTGTTGTATTTACATGTGGAGTTACCGCTATCTCTTAGGCGTCATTGGGGTGGTATGTTTGATGCACCTAGTGAGATTAGCAGCGTGTCGACAAAGCACGGACTAGGGTCCGTAGAGGGTCGAGGCATCCTGGATACTTATCACCTGAAGTTTCATCCGAGAGTGATCCTTCAGAGGGTTAGAGTTCTGTGATGTGTACTTGGGCACGTCTGCGTTTTGTATATGTAGACTCCTTACTGCTTTATTTACTGTATTGGTTTTAAATATTTGTAGTTGTAAATTATTTGTATAACTTAAAACAAAAACATATGTATATTATGTGTGATAACAGTTTGTTTATGTTATGTTCTGTGTTATTTTATTTCGTAATATTCTGTTTAACCGGAAAAATTTTACAACCCGTATTACTATGTAACAAATGTTTTACAACTTGGGTAGAATTTTATTTATCTTTATTTTATTTTGGTAATAAATGTGACATCCCCACAAGGGTGTTACAACTTACAACATCATCTTGAGCCGTCCTACGCTAAATAGCATTGTCGCTGTAGTCTCTATGCCTACCAGGCCATGAAGTTCCTCAATAGGAACAATGAAGTGGTCACGGTCAAGGGCGACCAGATTGCAGCCCATAAATACTATAATGAGAGCTTGAAGATTAGTAGGGCTTCCAGAAAAACAAAGGCACGAACATCTAGCCCTGCCCGCGATCAAGTCAACATTCTGATGACCGAGTTGGATGTCCGTGAGGAAATCCGAGGCACAAGACCCCAGCCTGAGGGAGAAGTGATCCTACTCTAACTGGGTGATAATCCTAACTAAGTCACTAAGATACGAACAAACCTTGAAGAGTAAGAGAAGACCCAGTTGATAAAGCTCTTGCAGAAAAACAAGGATCTTTTCGCTTGGACATCTGTTGACATGCTTGGGATCGACCACGCTTTCATCTGTCATCGTTTATTTATTAAACGGGATGCAAAGCCGGTCTCCCAGAAGAAGAGAAAATTCGGCCCCAAGAGGCAACAAGCCATCGAGGAGCAAGTCAAGGAATTATTAAATGCCAGCTTCATCAGGGAGATCTCGTACACCACTTGGCTCTCAAATGTTGTCCTGGTAAAAAGTCAAACGAAAAATGGAGGATGTGCGTGGACTACACCGACCTGAATAAGGCATGCCCTAAAGATCCATATCCCCTCCCAAACGTCGACAAGCTAGTTGATAGCTCCTCCGGCTTTCGGCTACTGTCCTTCATGGACACTTACTCTGGGTATAATCAAATTCTGATGTACTCCGAAGACCAAGATAAAACAACATTCATCACCGAAAAGACAAGTTACTGCTACAAGGTAATGCCATTCGAATTGAAAAACATCGGGGCCACCTACCAGAGGATGATGAACAAGGTCTTCGAAGAACAGATGGGGAGAATGCTAGAGGTCTACATTGACGATATGATAGTCAAGACCCCATCGTCTAGATCACACACCTCGGACCTCGAAGAAATGTTTGCATAGTTAAGAAAACACGACATGAGATTCAACTAAGAAAAATACACATTCGGAGTCCAAGCTGGGAAATTTCTGGGGTTCATGCTGACTCACTGCGGTATTGAAGCAAACTCCGACAAATGTAAGGCGGTGCTCGACATGCATAACCCCTGGAGCGTGAAAGAGGTACAACAGTTAAATGGACGGATCGCAGCTTTCACCAGATTCTTGGCCAAAGCCGCTCACAAATCCCTCCCTCTCTTCAAGCTATTGAAAAAGGGGACCGAATTCAAGTGGACATAGGAATGTGAAGACGCTTTCGCATCTCTGAAGAATATTCTGACGTCCCTTCCTATTCTCACAATGCCAGAGTCAGGTGAAACACTTTACGTGTACCTCTCCGTCCACGAGGAGGTTGTGAGTTCGGTACTAATCAGAGAAACACCGGAAGGCCAGAAACCGATTTATTTCGTGAACAAAGTACTGCAAGGCCCCGAACTCAGATATCAAAAGATAGAGAAGGTCGCCTTTGCACTCATCATCACGACCAGAAGACTAAGGCAGTACTTCCAGTGCCATCCCATAGTAGTAAGGACGGATCAACCCATCCGATAAATACTGCATAAACCGGACTTAGCAGGAAGGATGATTGCCAGGTCAATTGAGCTTTTCGAGTTCGGGATAGCCTACGAACCCAGAATGGCAATCAAGGCACAGGCACTCTCAGATTTCCTAGTTGAACTCACTTCAGACTCCGGTAATGCCGAGAAGATTTCATGGACCGTATTTGTGGATGGATCCTCAAACCTAAAAGGAAGTGGTGCCGGGGTAATCTTGAAAAACTCCGAAGGGATGACTGTCAAGAATTCGCTAAAGTTCGAATTTCCCACCTCAAACAACCAGGCAGAATATGAAGCATGTATCGCCAAACTGGCAATGGCCAGAGACTTGGGGGCCACAAAGATTCGACTTTGTAGTGACTCCCAGCTCGTAACCTCCTAGATCTAAGGCGAATATCAGGCCAAAGAGCCCCTCCTGTAGAAATACCTAACGAGAGTGCAAGAACTCATCCCAAACTTCCAGCTAGTTAAAGTGGAGCATATACCCCGGGAACAAAACTCTAGGGTCGATCTCTTGTCCAAGTTGGCAAGTACCAAGAGTCCGGGTAACAACCGTTCGATGATTCAGGAAACTCTCTCGCACCCCGAGGTCTCCGACGTAGCCGTCTTCCAAGTCGACGGGCAAGAGCGTACCCAAATCACACCACTGTTGGAATACTTACAGTCCGGTAGCCTCCCTGAGAATTCCAAGGAAGCTGCTAAATTGAAGAAAACTGCAGTCAGATACACCATCTTCGATAGGCAGTTATACTAGCGTGAATTTTCTTTACCCTTCCTCAAATGCCTCATGCCAAAAGAAGCCGAATACGTCCTGGCCGAAGTCCACAAAGGAAGTTGTGGGCACCACTTAAGAGGTAAGGCTCTAGCGGTAAAGGCACTAAGGGCAGGCTACTATTGGCCCACGATAGAGGCAGACTCCCTTGCGCACATCCAAGTGTGCGATAAATGCCAACGGCATTCCGACCACTACCACGCCCCGCCAGAAGAACTGTCCACGACATCTATACTCTGGCCTTTCTATCAATGGCGCATGGATATCTTGGGTCCTTTCCCTCAAGCGCCCGAGCAATTGAAGTTTTTGGTTGTAGCCGTGGACTACTTTACTAAGTGGATAGAAGCAGAGCCCTTGGTCACCATCACCTCGGCCCGGATTCAAAGGTTCACCTGGTGCCACCTTATTACTAGATTCGGGGTCCCAGAATCCATCGTGACAAATAATGGAACGTAATTCAAAGACAATGGGTTCGAAGAACTACTCAACGGGCTGAGCATCACTACAACGCTGTAGAAAACCAACGAACAAACGGGCAAGCCGAGGCGGCCAACCATGTTATTGTCAGGGGGTTAAAGAAGAGACTGGATGAAGCCAAAGGAAATTGAGCCGAGCAGTTAGACCGCGTCCTTTAGGCCTACCGAACCACTCCTCACTCCACAACGGGTGAAACCTCATTCAAGCTAACCTATGGGTGTGAAGCAATGATCCCGGTGGAGATAGGGGAACCGAGTTGGCATCTCCAAAACTTTTCACCCGACAACAACCCCAGATTAATCAGGGAAGACTTGGATTTGTTAGAGGAAAGAAAGTGCATCGTGCACATACCCGATGCCGCGATCAAGCAAAGAACGGCAGCCCAGTACAACCTGAAGGTCGTTCCTAGAAGGTTCCAACCAGGCGATCTATTACTCTGCAGGGCCAACATTGGCGGAATGAATGCCTCCCAAGGAAAGTTAGCCCCTAACTGAGAAGGCCCCTACCGTATCGTGATCAGTACCGGCAAAGGAGCTTACACTCTAAAGACATTGACGGACAAACCAGTGAAATTTTTTTAGAACGCAGATAAACTTAAAAAGTACTACAACTAAGTGTCTCTTAAGGCTTAGTCTCCTAGTCTACTATTTTATGTTTGATCTGCCTAATTGTCACACGGACCTCGGTCCTTCAAGATATTTAATGAAACAAGCATCATAGAGTTAGTACATTCTGATTGCAAAATTTTCATAGACCCACCACGACGTCCCAAGAAGTCATGATACCGACCATGAAGTTGTCTTGTACTAAATAGGGCGTGCGGTAGAAAAATCCCAACTTGAAAAAATTCTCACACCAAACCATAAGCACGAAAGATCCATGGTACCACCCGGGAAATTGTCTTGTGCCAGATAGGTCGTGCAGTATAAAAATCCTAACTCAAGAAAATTTTCGCACCAAACCATAAGCACGAAAGACCCCAGTAAGGACTAGTCCCTCAAACCAAAGTCACGCGACATCCTAAATACTAAAGCAATTGATAATGGATCCCGGACAAGGTTTCTTACCTTAGGTATAGATCCCAGATGCCAATCCACTTTGGACATCGAATCCCAAGCCAAGGTTTCTAAATTTCTTATCATGCGAAGTCCTAAAGGGAACCCTAAAATGCTCAACGGTAATGGGCGTTGGACCCAGACCGCGGTCTCTTTCGCAAAGTCAAAAAGGACATTGGACCCCAAAATAGTCAAGAATACGACAAAAATCAACTTGATTTAAAAAAACTCCGAAAAACGGAGCAACATTTTTATCCATACAAAAATAAAACCCCACGCAGGGGAAAAAAACATCGGAATTACTCCGCGGGGGAATCTAGATCACGAGCCTCAGCAGAAGAACCTTTAACACTTGGACCCTCAGTAGCAAGATGAGGAAGCACGAGTCGACCATCTCGGACTACCTTCTCGGAGTCCAGAGGATCCAGAAACAGATCAACCCCGGGATTGAAGAGCTGAACTTGGTTAATGGCTTTTTGAAACTGCTCCTCCTTGATATCAGTGCAGACAGTAATAAGCTTCCTGACATCGCCCTGCAAGGAAGTAACTCGGCCGTTAAGACGTTCGTTCTAGACGCGAAGACTTTTATTCTCAGGTTTTAATTCGGCCATACACCTTTTGACCTCTATCAAGTCGGCCTCATTCTCTTTCACCGCATCCTTCAGGGCGGCCACTTCACTCTCTAACTCCTGGGCCCGGGCATCAGCATCATTTTTGGCCTTTACAGCCTCTTCCTTCGCTTCAAGAGCCTGATTCTCACCTCGCTCTGCGGCAGCAACCTTTTCCACCAACTTCTGCTCATGGTCCTTAACCATATACTCTAAGTACCGAGCCTCCAAGGCAAGACAGAGCCCAAGAGTCTCGAAACAAGAGAAAATATCCTTCCTGCTACGCGGGGCTAGATGAGCCTCGACCTTTTCATCTAAGAGTTAGAAGTCGATAAACTCACGAGGATCCAGATTCTCGCGGTACAAATTGATTGGCCCCCCGCTACTTGGACTGGTGTCTTCCTCAACCGCAGTCCTCTTACCCCGGTTGTCTGATTGTCCCTCACCAGCCGCTTTTCTCTTATACCTCATAGGCAGGGAGGAATCCTCCACTTGGATCGGTTCTTTCTCCGCAATCGGTACCTCGGTCTGACGGGGTGATGAGACTGGCACAATGTCGGCGGTGAGGTCCGACGGCCCCGGTTCACTTCTGGCCCTTAGAGCTTCAAGAATGGCCAGCGCGTTTCCTTCCTGAGATATCTCGGCCAAGTTCTCTGGAAAACAAACACAGGCAATTAGATCTATATAAACAACAAAGGAAAAGAAAATAAACACGAATTACGACCTATACTACCTAGCACAGCCCAAAGCTCCACATCATTCACGACATCCAACATATCTTTAGGCCAGATTTTATCGACCTCGCCAACCCCCATTTCGAAGAAATTGACGCACTCAATCTCTTCATCATTTAGGTGACTGATCTCCCTCTCGAATGACTAGGGGGAATGCTCCAGGCCGCCAGATTCCAGTATACGCTGAATGTTGGCTCCCCGCCACTCCCCAACTAGAAAGGACGAGTGCCGCCAGCCGCCATCAACTTAAAGAATTTTTCTTTGAAGTCCTTGTAACTTTTCAAATACGGAAAGAAGACCGTTCTTCCTTGTCGAAATCACACCAACAAGCAAGATTGTTGGTGAGCGTGGGCACCATGAATGGAATACCTTGTATGAAAATAGAAAAACGCCACATCAGAGCATCGCAACCCCAACAACCGACATATTTTCTTGAAAGCGAGGATATTTACCCAACCATTAGGGTGGATTTGACTGGGGGCAGCATGAAGAGTCCGGAGAACGGCAATGTGAAAGTCGTTGAAAGGGAAGCGAAGCCCAAACCTCGTGAAAAAGTCCTCATAAAGGAACATGAAGTATTCTCCCGCTTGACAGGTCGAACACACCCTTTCTCTCCCCAGGGACAAGATCAGGAACTCATCATCTCGGGATCCTCCCTCGGTAAGTTCCATATATTCTATTAATTTGTCTAACTCAGCCCCAGACTCATAGAGGGAGATCCTATCGAAGGTGTCGTCTGCGACCCAGGTATAAGGCAACCCTGGACCTCAGCGAATACGAACCGCCTCCTTCTCGACCTCTTGATTCTCCAGTTCTCAAACTGCTGGAACCGAGGCAGACGCTTCAAGAACGAGCGCTCTCCTTCTGGCTATTTGAATCTCTAGAAGACACATAGAGGCGTAGGGTCAGAACCAGTCAAGTTCAAAGATCCAAACATGACAATGGGCGAACAGAAGAAGACTGAATGCACCCACGCACTAGCCTCCACATCCTCCAAGGTTAAAACCTCGGAAGAACACGTCTGTCGCACGTAGTACGATGAAAGAGGTGCTCTGTAGGGTAACACCATAAGAAGATAAGGGGCTAAAACGGTTTTCCCCACCCTCATTCGTGGAAAAGGAAGGGTGCGTAACTATTCACAAAATGAAAATAAATAGAATCAAAGTCGAGAAAAAGTAAGTACCTTGAAAAAGTAATGGAAATGAAAGGAAGAAATCAAGCTCTGGGAAGTCCAAAAAAACTCTAGAAACGCTTCCCCTCGTCACAACGCTCGTCAGAAATCACCTCAGGCCACCAGTTTTGATGAAAATCAACGAAACGAAACAAAAAGGCTAACACCCTACTTATAGGAGCTACGGTTAGGGGGCAATTCCGTCCGAGCACCTCAGATTTGAAAAGATATTCATCATGCCGCGTGAAGCACTATGCACATCCCTTCAACTCGAGCATGCCACCTGGCCCACGTAGCCGTCATGGCAGTCCAAAGGACAGTTATCCAGCATATTAAGACATGCAACCACAGGCTCCAAGAGCTTGAAAAACTCATTCAAACTTCGGAAGCTTGCCTACCCTGGTTAAAGTTCTCCTGAGGTACAGAGACCCCAAATCCAGGTTTTTAAACTTTGCACTTCGCCAGTCTAGACTAAGTACCAAGGTAGGGGCAACTTAACATATTACGTCGTCAAGGTGAACATTGGACTTACCCCGGTATAATATAAATACCATAATTTACAAAAGAGAGAAAAATAGTGTTGGTGTATGCCCTAGTGGCCAATACATTTTGTTTGTATTTACATACATTATATTATGTTATTTTATATGAGACATTTCATTTATTGTGTTCTTTTTGGTAAACATAATAAAGTCCTTAGAATAGTAAGTTTGATACCATAGGACATCAAGTGGATGACTTAATCGTGAGATCCTATTGGATAAAACACTATTCTTAAATGTCCCTAGTCAAGTATTATTGTTAATTAAGACAACAATAATGCATTGAGACTAGTATGTGCGTAGACTGATGACCACATCTCACGGGTCATGGATATGAGATATCAAGTCTACACATGGATACATATTAGAGTAATGATGTATTGGACAGACCCGCTATGAGAACACTACGTGGATCGTTACGTGAGTGTCATAAGCGATTCTCATAGTGATAATGGTGTATGTGGTCCTTTGACCGAAATCACTACGATTCCTACATAGGAGTTGTGTGTTTTAATGCCATCAAACGTCATCCGTAACAAGATGATTATAAAGTTAGTTATTAGACATACCGCGATACATGTGGAGGGATGTGAGTGACCTAGATGGGATTTGTCCCTCCTACATAACAGAGTGATATCTTCGGGCTCCCTGATTGAGTGAGACTACGAAATGCATGGCCATGCTTAAATGAGTCAATATGAGATATTGATCTCATTTGTTATTACTATGTCTACTCGGGAATCGGGAAACCGAAGATTGAACTAAACAAGGGTGACACATTCCATGCCTTGTGTTCAATCTGGATATCTGGACAAAGGGACTAAACTACACGGAAACATTGGTCACGGATAGGTTATGTCAAATCACTGACATTCTTATTACTTGGGTAGCAGTGATGTGTTGCTAGATACCGTTCACTATTTGTAATATTAAAATGAGATTTTAATATTACTACCAACATCATGAGAACCTGCAGGGTCGCACACTTAGAACAGACTAAATTGGAGTAATTAGAATCCAAGTTGGACTCAGATTCAATTGTGGGCCTAACTCATGACAAATGGGTTTAGGGTTGCATCACTTACCTTGCTACTGCTCACATTCACTTAAGGCAGCCACTGTTATAAATAATACTGCTAAGGGGGCTGCTACAAGGTTACATCACAACCCTAGCCGCACCTACAGAAAGTGAGTGAGAGATAGTGAGGTCTTCTTCTCCTCTCTTCGCAGCTAGCACTACGAAACAGAGGCGTGACTCCTTTTTTTGCAAGTCTGTTCGTGTGGATACCGCAGAGACATCGTCACTATTACGGTGTTGGTGATTCACCTCGCTCGTGATTATCACGCTTCAAGAGGTAAATTTTTAAAGACTCGAATTATGGATTTTTCGCATGGATCCTGTGAGGGAATTCTATTATTCCGCTACGAGACTTTTGATCCGCAATTCCCAACAGTGGTATCAGAGCCACTTGCGAAACCATGATTCGGTTTTCTGCTTTTCTTGTTATATGCGATAACATGATTCGTTGCTTTCTTTTTATAAAAGATATGATCTTTATATGTTATTTCTGAAATCGAAATAATGATGTATGAAACCGTGTTCTGTTTTATTTGTTGTTTACGAAACATGTTGATGTTTCTGAAACCATAAAAATGTTCATATGTTTTTGTGAAAACTATTTTGAAAGCTTTCTATTTCTGCGTTTTTCTGGTATATACATATGTGATATGTATGATTCTATGAAAACTGTTTTGAATGCTTTCTGTTTCTGCATATTTTCTGTATGAATGCGATATACACAGCAGCGCGACACAAGGTTTTGGAAACCTTGTTTCCGTTTTGTGGCGGCTATGAAGCTTCCTCATGACATGAAGTGTTCATGTCTTCAAAACTGTTTTGTGGCGGGATATTCAAAAGTGCAATATTCAAAACTGTTTTTATAATTCACAAAAAATAATAATGTGTTATTGCTTTGTGTTTATGTATTCTTAGAGATGCATGGTGCATGGTTATGGCCTTAGTCTTTATTTTATGCTATTTTGGTTATTTTAAATACGACCTGCGTGTCGTGCCTTTCTCTCTACATTCTGATTGTAAATTCTCTTCTCATCTAACTCCCCTCGAATGTAAAAGAGGTTTCTATAATGTAATCTTCATGTGGAGACAAGGAGACGACATCAAGTGAGGACGTTGGTGGGAGACACTTGGTGAAACTGGCATTAATTAATGCTACTCTCTTAGAGGCCATAACCATGTCATGTTTATTATATGCTTTATATGTATGAGATGCATGAATGATATTTATGGTATGCCAAACAAGTTTAATAAATGGTGAGATCTAATAATAAAATTCCCTCAAAGAAAATATTAGGTCATTATGTGATGCCTTCCAATGCGTGGCACTCATCAAGACTAATATCGATTAAGCGTAGGTCTGCCAAAGCAGGGTGCCTTTATCTATATTAGTAAGATGTGATGGGATAAGAGTAATATCCAAATGCCAACCATTGGGTCTGACTTAACTAGGCCATTTCAATAGGATTGAAGGCTTAGAGGCATAAAGTTGGGCTTTAGTCCATTAGATGGATTAGAATAAGTGTTATTCACCCAACTATCCAAGAGTTGCATGTGATGTAATTGGAAAGAGTTTCCTACCTAAATAACCAAATTTTGGGCAATCAGCCAAAGCTGACTCCAAACTAGGTGAAATATGGATCTTGGCCCACTAGGAAATCTTTCAATGGGATTTTCCGAGTCAATGCTGAGGGTCGTTGATTTGAATAAAATAGTGGGAGGCGTATTTAATTAAAAGACCTTGTTAAATATGTTTATAGCATAATACTTATATTTTGCATATTTCTGTTGATAGATTACCATGGCAACAAACACATCAAGTAACTTATCATTGCGATCGGTCCTTGAGAAGGACAAGTTGTCTGGGACAAATTTCCTAGACCAGTACAGAACTCGAGGATTGTCCTCAAGCAAGAGAAAAGTCGTATGTTTTAGAACAAGCCCTATTCCCGAGCCACCGTCGCTAATGCCCCTAGAGCCGAAAGAGATGCTTATAAGAAGCATCAAGATGATGCCTTGGACATTGGATGTCTAATGCTAGCCACCATGAACTCGAGCTCCAAAAGCAACACGAGAACATGGAAGCCTACGATATGATCGTACACCTCAAAAACTTTATCAAGAGCAAAGGCTAGACATGAGAGATATGAGGTCTCCAAAGCACTCTTTCAGTGTAAGTTGGTAGAGGGAAGCCCCGTTGGTGCTCATGTACTCAAGATGATTGGGTACATTGAAAACCTTGAGAGACTCGATTTTCCTATGGGCCAAGAGTTGGCCACTGACTTAGTCCTGCAATCGTTGCCGGAGAGTTTTAGTCAATTTGTCATGAACTACAACATGAATGAAATTAACAAATCACTACCAGAGCTGCTAAGCATGTTGAGAACTGCTGAGCATAACATAAACAAAGGCAAAGGAAAGGCCATAATGATGGTCCATAAGAATAAGGGCAAGAAACAGCAGAAAAAGCCCCGTGACAAGTGGAAGGGTAAGTGGCAAGGAAAAGTCCAAGCCTAGCACTTCTAGCTTGAAACCAAAGTGGGTGGAGTGACTAAGGAAGGTACATGCTTCCACCGCGGTCGACCGGACATTGGAAGAGGAATCGTGCAAGTACCTAGAGGAGCTCAAGAAGAAGAAGGGAAGTGAGACTTCCACTTGGGTATTTTTGTTATAGAAGTCAATTTATCTACTTGACATCATGGGTATTAGATACCGGATGTGGATCTCACATTTGTGTAAATGTGCAGGATCTAAAGAAAAGAGACCATTGACTAAGGGCTAAGTCGACCTACGAGTGGGAAATGGAGCAAAGGTTGCACTGCACTAGCCGTAGGGACTTATTTATTAGCTTTGCCAACCGGGCTTGTAATTGAATTGGATAATTGTTATTTTGTGCCTCGCTATTAGCAGGAATATCATTTCTGCTTTCTTGTTTGGACAAGAAGGGTTTTACTTTTATAATTAAGAACAAAAGTTGTTCTCTTTATTTGAATGATATTTTCTATGGTAGTGCACATTTGAGTAATGGACTTTATGTCCTTGATCTCAAACGCCCATTTATAACGTAAATACAAAGAGGTTCAAGTCAAATGATATGAACCCGACTTATCTCTGGCATTGTCGTTTGGGCCATATAAATGAGAAACGCATTTCCAAACTCCATAAAGATGGATTCTTGGACTCGTTTGATTACGAATCATATAAGATATGTGAATCTTGTTTATTGGGAAAGATGACTAAGGCCCCATTCACTGGACAAGGTGAAAGGGCTAGCGATCTTTTAGGCCTCATACATAGTGATGTATGTGGGCCACTAAACACACTAGCTAGAGGCGATTTTCAGTATTTCATTACATTTATTGATGATTTCAGTAGATATGGATTTGTATATCTTATGAAGCACAAATCAGAATCCTTTGAAAAGTTCAAAGAGTTCAAGAATGAAGTACAAAACCAACTTGGCAAGAGTATTAAAATCCTTCGATCGATCGAGGAGGTGAATACTTAAGCCAACAGTTTGATGATCATCTGAAAGAGTGTGGGATAATATCTCAACTCACTCCTCCTGGAACACCACAATGGAATGGTGTTTCTGAAAGGAGGAACCGAACCTTGTTGGACATGGTTCGATCTATGATGATGAGTCATGCAGACCTTCCAGGCTCTTCGGGGACATGCTCACGTTAATGCAGCTTTCACACTTAACCGTGTTCCATCTAAGACGGTTCAACAGACACCATATGAGATGTGGACTGGGAGACGACCCAGTATGTCTTTTATAAAGATTTGGGGTTGCGAAGCTTATGTGAAACGTCAAGTTTCTAACAAGCTTGGCCCAAAATCAGATAAATGCTTTTTTGTGGGGTATCCCAAGGAAACCAAGGGATACTATTTCTATAATCCTACCGAGGGCAAAATGTTTGTCGCCTGATCGCCGTATTCTTAGAAAAGGAGTTTATCTCCAAAGGAATCAGTGGGAGGAAAGTAGAACTTGAAGAAATTCAAAGTTCACAAAGTAGCAGCAACGAACCAATGGTGGAAATAGAAAGCAGCCTCCACAAGTCATTGTGGAGCCACAATCTGCTCTAGTAGCACAAGACCCGCGTAGGTCTAATAGGATACGTCATCAACCGAGAGATATGGATTTCTCATGACTCAAGCAAGGTGACGTATTGCTCATGGATCAAGATGAGCCTCGTGACTTACCACCGGGAAGCCATTATTGGCCCAGACCGAAAAATGGCTTGAGGCCATGAGATCTCGAAATGGAATCCATGTATGCCAACCAGGTATGGACCTTGGTTGACCCACCGAAGGGTAAAACCCATTGGGTGCAAGTGAGTTTTTAAGAAGAAAACCGACATGGATGGTAATGTGCATACCTTTAAGGCGCGATTGGTGGCTAAAGGTTTCAAGCAAATTCATGGTGTAGACTATGATGAGACTTTTTCCCCGCTTGCGATGCTTAAAACTGTTTCGGATCTTGCTTGCTATTGCAGCATACCATGATTATGAAATCTGGTAAATGGATGTCAAAACTGCTTTCCTTAATGGAAATCTTCTCGAGGATGTGTACATGACACAACCTGAGGGTTTTGCCACTTCACAAGATGCTACAAAGGTATGCAAGTTGCAACGATCTATTTATGGATTGAAGCAAGCTTCCAGAAATTTGGAATCTTCGTTTTGATGATACAATCAAACGGTTTGGTTTCATCAAAAATGAAGAAGAATCTTGTGTCTACAAGAAGGTTAGTGGGAGCACACTTGTCTTTCTAGTATTGTATGTAGATGACATACTACTAATTAGAAATGACATCCCTACCCTACAGTCTGTAAAGACTTGGTTAGGGAAGTGCTTTTCTATGAAGAACTTAGGCGAAGCCACCTATGTATTAGGTATCAGGATCTATAGAGATAGGTCACAGAGATTGCTTGGCCTAAGTCAGAGTACATACATAGACAAAGTGTTAAGACGATTTAACATGCATGAATCCAAGAAAGGACTCTTGCCTATGTCGCATGGTATAAGCCTATCTAAGGCTCAATCCCCTTCCACCCAGGATGAGAGGGATCGCATGAGTAAGATTCCATATGCATCTGCAATTGGATCTATCATGTATGCCATGTTATGTACTAGACCAGACATCTCGTATGCTTTAAGCATGACGAGCAGGTACCAATCTGATCCCGGTGGAGTCACTGAAGTGCTGTCAAGAACATCCTTAAGTACTTGAGAAGAACTAAGGATTCGTTTTTGGTATATGGAGCTGAGGAGGAACTAGTAGTAAGGGGTTACACTGATGCTAGCTTCCAAACCGATAAGGACGACTCCAGCATCGCAATCGGGTTTTGTTTATTGCCTGAATGGTGGGGCTGTGAGTGGAAGAGTTCAAAGCAGGAGACAAGGCCGATTCTACCACGTGAGGCCGATTATATTGTCGCCTCCAATGCAAAGAAAGGAGGCCGTTTGGATTAGAAAGTTCATTATTGAGCTTGGTGTAGTTCCTAGCATTGTGGACCCAAGTGGACCTCTATTATGATAATAATGGAGCCATTGCACAAGCTAAGGAGCCCAGATCTCACCAAAGCCGATCCAAACATATACTTAGGCGCTTCCATCTCATTCGAGAAATCATCGATAGATGAGATGTGAAGATATGCGAGTACCAACAGATGATAACATTGCTGATCCATCGACGAAGCCTCTTGCACAAATGTAAGCATGAGGGTCACACTAGGTCTTTAGGCATTAGAAATATGTCTGATTGGCTCTAGTGCAAGTGGGAAATTGTTGGTGTATGCCCTAGTGGCCAATACATTTTGTTTGTATTTATATACATTATATTATGTTATTTTATATGAGGCATTTCATTTATTGTGTTCTTTTTGGTAGACATAATAAAGTCCTTAGAATAGTAAGTTTGATACCATAGGACATCAAGTGGATGACTTGATCGTGAGATCCTATTGGATAAAATACTATTCTTAAATATCCCTAGTCAAGTATTATTGTTAATTAGGACAACAATAATGCATTGAGACTAGTATATGCGTAGACTGATGACCACATCTCACGGGTCATGGATATGAGATATCAAGTCTACACATGGATACATATTAGAGTAATGATGTATTGGACAGACCCGCCATGAGAACGCTACGTGGATCGTTACGTGAGTGTCATAAGCGATTCTCATAATGATAATGGTGTATGTGGTCCTTTGACCTAAATTACTACGATTCCTACATAAGGAGTTGGTGTGTTTAATGCCATCAAACGTCATCTTGTAACAAGATGATTATAAAGTTGGTTATTAGACATACCGCGATACATGTGGAGGGACGTGAGTGACCTAGATGGGATTTGTCCCTCTTACATAACAGGAGTGATATCTTCGGGCCCCCTAATCGAGTGAGACTACGAAATGCATGGCCATGCTTAAATGAGTCAATATGAGATATTGATCTCATTTGTTATTACTATGTCTACTCGGGAATCGAGAAACCGAAGATTGAACTAAACAAGGGTGACACATTCCATGCCTTGTGTTCAATCTGGATATCCGGACAAAGGGACTAAACTACACGGAAACATTGGTCACGGATAGGTTATGTCAAATCACCGACATTCTCATTACTTGGGCAGCTTGATGATGTGTTGCTAGATACCGCTCACATCGTTTGTAATATTAAAATGAGATTTTAATATTACTACCAACGTCATGAGAAACTGGCAGTAGGTCGCACACTTAGAACAAACTAAATGGAGTAATCATAATCCAAGTTAGACTCAGATTCAATTGTGGGCCTAACTCATGACAAATGGGTTTAGGGTTGCACCACTTACCTTGCTACTGCTCACATTCACTTAAGGCAGCCACTGTTATAAATAATACTGCTAAGGGAGCTGCTACAAGGTTACATCACAACCCTAGCCGCACCTACAAAAAGTGAGTGAGAGATAGTGAGGTCTTCTTCTCCTCTCTTCGCAGCCTAGCACTACGAAACAGAGGTGTGACTCCTTTTTTTTTGCAAGTCTGTTCGTGTGGATACGCGCAGAGACATCGTCACTATTACGGTGTTGGTGATTCACCTCGCTCGTGATTATCACGCTTCAAGAGGTAAATTTTTAAAGACTCGAATTATGGATTTTTCGCATGGATCCTGTGAGGGAATTCTATTATTCCGCTACGAGACTTTTGATCCGTAATTCCCAACAAATAGATGACACAAGATTCAAAGCAAAAGAAATTTTTTATTAATCTCTTATTCTATACATTATCTTACATCAAGAAAAGGGAAAAGAAAGTATAGAGGCATGAAAGACCCCAGAGGTGGGAACGAACATCATCGGTATCCTGGATCATGTCGCATCCACATTTTCTCCAGAACCAGTATCGATCTCCTCTCCGCGAAATGACCTCTTGAAAAAGTGGATAGGCTTCGCAACCCGGAACAGAACATTGTTGCCGAACCCTGGGGTCCCACCACATTCTTCGCGGCCTCCTTCGCCAGGATAGTAGAGACCGGGGAGCACTCTCTTTTGTTGGATGGGGCACAGTTTTTTCGTGGGAAGATCATTCCACCGAAACCTTGATGACCCTAAGCAGCTTCAAACCACGGAGCAGTCTCAATAGTCCCTCCTGCATATCCAACTGCTGTTAGGATCCGCTGGCAAGGAGAGCGACGTTGGGCCCTACCCCTCCAGTTGCCTCCATCTAACACGACAGAAATCTCAAGTCTCCCCAGCAATGATGAATATCAAATAAGCAATCAGGGTATGTTGGGAAAATGAGACATCTTCTGCTAATACGCTGAGAAAGTGAGATATCTACTCAAGGAACCTTCACAAAGACATGATAAAGTTTCATAGATTTGGGGAAGAATAAGAAAAAAACCCTCACAAGAGGCAAAACTCTCTAGAAACGCACAGGAAAAGAATGAACCATTTCTCTGAGAGAAGTCATTTCCAAATAAAGACGCAGAGAGGAAGAAGGGAATGTCAAAATCGAACGCAAACATCCCTTATTTATAGAAGGGATGGAACGCTCTGATTGGTTCCTAAGAAAGAAAGAGCCTATCAAGCCATAAAAACTGGGTTTAATGCTCTCCCGTTGCCATTGGCTACAGGAGCATCGGACGGTTGGAAACTGCGCGAAGCAGACGTTCCCCATTAAAGGCTCCTCAATTCTCAAGGAAATCAAGAGCAACGATTTCCAAAAGATCCAAAACCAACGAAGGACGTTGCTGCAAGTTAAAAGACCCCGTGAACCACACTCGGGGGCAACAGAAGGAAAACCTCGGAATAAGGAATGGCAATGTAGGCAAGGACCTACTGCGGTCCCTAACCACATCCCAACCTCCAAGGTACCCCGTACTCAATGATGGACCTCGACCTCGACACAAGACACCGCGAAACCTAACTTCAAAGCTGGGGCGAAGTCCATGGCGAGCCTAATGATCCTATACCTTGACACTTAGGTCTTATCTAAGCGCCAAGCTGAGGGTAACTGTTCTGGACCGTGGTCCAGGGTCCCATCCAGAAGGATCGACTCGACACATGAACCACCGGGCTCCTCCATAAGCACCCCAGCCAAGGCCTTATGACCCTGGTCCACGGCATCGGACTCTAATGATAACTAGACCTATGCAGATTCCCATAACTGCCTACAATAAGGATTGACCACTAAGGAGACAACCTTGACAAATCAGAGACGAACCTCAACGATCGTGGGACAGTCCCGACAGGTCAGAGACGGACCTCAACGATCGTGGGATAGTCCCGACAGGTCAGAGACGGACCGCAACGATCATGGGCTGAAACCTCTGTCAATGCACGATCCTAATGTACCTTCATCCTATACAGATTGCACGAGGATTCCAGTCACGCTCTCTATATATACCAGGCTAAATTAACCTAATGAGGGATCTGTTATTCCATTGCATAACACCTACTTGTGCATTACCTGACTTGAGCGTTGGAGTCCCATTGCAGATACCCACCCCCCTGATTCCATACGCTTGGCTGCAGCTGCGCAAGGAGGGAACCACCATACACCTGCCTATCTCATGTATCTTCTGAATCCACTTCAGAACATTATGTAATGTTCAGCCCATTGTTATTATTCCTTTTTAAGTTTATTGTTTTAAATCTTCTTAGAATTGTGGGTTCCCTCTTTCTAATAACTGATATCAAAGCTTTTGGTTCGATTTAAGTGAAATATCTTTATCACAGTTGTTGGTGTTATCATAATTTGATGCCGCCATCAGAGAAAAAAGCCAACAATTTGGTTTGGGCGAAGTATGTTTATCACAATTGTTGGTGTTCTCATGGTTTGATGTCTCTATTAGAGAAAAGAGCCAACTTTGAGACAACTTATGACTCGTTATTCTATTCGGTGGTGAATATTCTTTATGGATAATGTTCTTTTGTGTGAACTCGTATTTGAGGAAAAAATTATTAAAAATTTAAGTATGAATTTCAAACTTCACATTAATAAAGTGAAGACTTTATAAATAAATAGATTCATAAACTTATTACCTTAATATATTGATTTAATACGTGGTGTCTTGCTAATTGTTATTGTTCCTTTTTTTTTCTTTCTGCTATTTTCTTTAAATCTATTATTTCATATCTCTTCATTATTATGATCTCCCCTCACTCTAACAAAATAATATCGTTTATGATTGTTCTGTCCGATCAACGTTGCTACACATTAATGCATTTAAATATTTATTCTCCAAGAAATGCATTAATTAAATTCAAAATTGACATATTCCTAAATTATTAAAACCACAATGCAAACAGTCAAAGAATGACGAGTGTGATTTCATTTTCACATGCCAAGTCACTAATGAGATACAAATAAATACATCACATAATTTAAAAAAAATAATGAAATTGATATTCTATGTGTTATAGAAGGGTGGCTTTTTTATTTGAATAGTTTTTTGTAAAAATAAAAGTTCAAATTACTTATAGTTGTGAATTATTTATCAAGATCTTCTCTTTCAGTTTAGGTGGCAGATCTTAAATTTTGTTATGAACTCGCCTTTATCTAAGGCGACTTCTAATAATTAAAAAAGTTCAAAGTATTTTTTTTAAAAAAAGAAATCAAATTAGAAGTGTTAACTTATTAAATTTATTTTTTTATTTTTTTTAAAGTGCCTTTATTCAAAACCACTTTTGAATTATTTTTGGAAAATTACATTTTTTGTTATTAGAAATCACATCTAATAAAGGTGACTTATAACAAGTGACAATAAAAAGAAATCCATTAACTTAATGGAATAAATAATTTTTGGTTAGAGGAATGATAAATATCAGGAAAGAATTTTCACGAAATTGGTTATGAATGCATTGTAACGTGATTCAGATAACTTTTCTTTCTTCTTTAAATTTTTGTTTGTTATATTTTACTTGAAATTAGGAGAAGTGAGTGTGCCACCTCATTCGTAAAAAATTTCATAAAAATCCTTTCCTATGGTACATCATTGCTCTTTTAGTAAATAATCACAGCACTACGTTATTTTTTGTTGGAAAAAGCTATTAATAAACAATAACAATAATCAAAGTATTTTTTTCACTATGTAGAGTCGATTATATAGAATAGAAGATATCATTACGTTTTACAAAAAATCATATATTCATAAAGTCTAATTAGTTCCAAGTCTATTTTAATGGTTTTCTTTATGATTTTTCTTAGTTTTCTTTTACTTCTAATTATTAAGTTGTCGTTCATCTTATCTACTTTTTTTTTACAAGGATTTGTAATGATTTTCTTCTCATACGACTAAACTACTTAAGATGATATTCAATCGTTTTTTGTTAATGAAAAATGATGTTTCCTACGAAATTCATTTCGTGAAACGATTCACGAACATAAAGAAACAACTTGCGTTTTGATAAGTAATTATTTTCTTCTTCTTTTTTTAATTTATAAATGTTACTTTTTTTTTTACCCAACTTAATTGGTTATTTATTCCTTCGTGATATATTCCACAAAATAAGTTCGTACGTGGGATATAGCAATGCTCGTCAATAAATACTACCTTTATTTTCTCTCAAATATATTCATTTCTTATCCTATCTATTTGTATATGTTTACTCATCCAATGCAACATCTTAATCTCTATAACATTGAGTTTATGCTCTTAATGACTCTTTACTATCCAATATTCAGTATCATATAAAGTATCGCGAGTCTTGTAACTATGTGGTAAAATTTTTCTTTTAATTTGAAAGGTATTTTTCAATCACAAATAACCCTAAACACTTTTCCATTTCATCCATATTTTCTTGTCCTAGTGTTGGAAGAAGTCCATGAAGTACAAGTCTTCCACAACACACGGGTAGATTGATGAAACATAGGCTAAAGCCTCGTGCCCTGCTTAACTCCAAGGCTTCCATATTTTCTTGTCCTAGTGTTGAATGTTTCAGCACCATTCTAGATAATATCCTGACTCAATTTGCAAGGCATAACCTTGCATGTCATCATCTCTCGTGGTGGACAAGGACTCCACTTTTCTCACATACTTGACTTGCACTTTCATTGAGCCCATCTCATCAATGGAAATTTGGGAGATAGAAACACCCATAATAGCCTACAGTGAGGGTCACTTTCTATAATTAACGTCTTAACGACAGCAATAGTATGATATTTTGTGATTAAGGAGATAAGAAACGAAGGTTGTTAAAACTGTTTGGAATTGTGGTCACTCATAGGCTCAAGATGGTACAAAAAACTTGTGATTAGAGTGTCGGATGGATAATGATTGGTAAAAGAAAAATCAACTATTTGAGTCCTTGAAAAGTAGAAACAATTTAACATTATGTTTGCATTACAGGCAATAAGGGGGAAAGAGAAGGCAACCAGTGAAGTGGAATAATTCTTCTTATTTAAAAATTTAATAATAGATAAGAAAAGAAAAGAATTTAAAAGAATTTATTTTCTTTTTTTTTAAATATTAAATTTTTGTCTTTTTCAAAATTAAGATGAAATGGAAAAAATAATTTTATAAGATTAAAAATAAACATTTTACATTATATTTCATTCTTTTATGATTTAACTCCTAAATAAAATAATAGAATTTTGTTTTATTTTTTTATTAATCTTTCAAACAAAAAAAAATATAATTTTGTTTCGTTCTTTCTCTTTCTTTTCCAATTATTCTCTACTTGTTTCATTAATGAAAAATATTCAAACACAGTAAAAAAATAAAAATAACTAAATAATCATTCTAAAGCTATGAAGACAGATCTGACGGATCTGACACACCAAATTTAAAAATTAGACACACCAAATTTAAATATTATATATATATATATATATATATATATATATATAATTTCAAATTTTAAGAAAAAATATTCATAATTCATTAATATCATTTCTATAGTTCTCAAGATTTATAATATTTTAATATATGTCATATGTGTCAATATTTACTACCTAGTAAGCCCTTCCTAAAAAATATGAAACATAATTTCTATTGGTATATTTTAAAAAATATCTTAAACTAACTTCTCCTAATAGAACTAATCATGTATAAGTACACATGCATAAAAAAATAACTAGAGGGAATAGTGGTGTGTGAAAAAAGATGACTTGATATGAACAAAGATAAAAACAAAACTAAAATAGTGGCGTGTGAAAAGATAAAACTTAAAATAATAGCGACGTGTGAAATGTGAAAATAAAATGGTTTGGGATGTGGAGATCAGACGTCATGTGATTGGGTTTGAGTGGGTTACGGACTTACTAATTGAACGTTAGTTATGAAAATTAATTTTTTTTATAAAATATTAATGGATCGTATTCAAGTCGTGTCCTAGTCATATCCAAGCGTGTTCGAGCATGTCCGAGAAGTGTCTGAACGTGTCCGAGAAGTATTCAAACGTGTCCGAGAAATGTTCAAACATATCCGAGACGTGTCCAAACTTAAAAAAAAATCTTTTTAATCTGACATATTCAGACACATGTGTCGTATAGATATCTTCATGTATTTATCCGTACTTCATAGATTCTAGGATATACGAAAAAGTAAATTCAATGACTCATCTATTTAAGTGAAAGTTTCTAAGCAAATAGTTTATTTTTTTAATAAAGTAAATGTTTTTATTAGCTTATTTTGTACTAATTTTTTCTTCAAATAAAAAGAACTTGCTTGAAAATGCTTACTTAGTTTAGAAAGGCTAATGTTTCTTGCACAAAAAATAAGCTCTCGGAGCTCATAGTTAAAAAAATTTCACTGTTGATGAAAGTGCTGAAAATGAAGAGAGAGAGAAAAAAAAATGAATGATGATGATTGAAACCATGTGTGGAAAAAAATATTCTGTGTATGTTTGAGAACACTTTTAAATAATAGCTTCCTTAATTACAAAAGCGGTTTTAATTGACAACATGTTCGAGGCGAAAGACCAAAAAAAAAGCTGTTGACTATTTTTAAGGATAAAAAAAAAAATTAAACCTAGTTTCAAGTTTTTTAATTCTTGATTACTTTAGAGCTTGGATATAAAAACGTTTTTAACACCTCAACAAATAATATTTAAAATGATTTTAAATTTATTTTGATAATTTATTAAAGAAAATATATTTTATATAATTGAATAAAATTTATTATCTTAAAATTTCTTTTTAGATAACATATTTAAATATAAAAATGATTAATTATATAAATTCAATTATTAAATAATTTTTTTACAAATAATCCAAACACATTAAATGATTGGATTCTCCTAATTTTTTTAGTGAAAATTTTACATACACCCATTAAGTTATTTATCTTTTAGTATTTTACGAAAGTCTCATGTACGAAAAATGATAAATGATGTGGCAAAAGTAAAAATAAACCATAGTGATGATAATTCTCATCACACGTGCATAATCGTAATGCATGATTAATGGCTAAATTTTTTTTCCAATAATTTCGTACGAGATGCTTTTATACAATTAAGCATTTTCCTTTTTCTTTTGAAATAGTTATTTAAACTTTTAAATTTGAGTGAAATATCCTTAAATTTTTTGAAACTTACATGTAGACCCTTATGTTTACTAGCTACAATGAAAACCCTTGTTATATGATTTGTTATTATTTATTTATTTATTGAAAACATCTACAAAAATTTATGAAAAGCGGCGGTCTAATTTAAAGTTTAAAACATATCACAAGCTTAAAAAAAACTTATAATAATAATAATAATTATATTAATTTACTAATGAAAATTCACCAACAAGAATCAAACTCATAATTTTTATTGTTCAATGTTGAGACACACCAATGCATGGCGCTGGTGTATAGGATCAAGGAATTCAGAATAGGTGGATCAAATTCTCCCATACTCACGATCAAAGAGAAGGAACAGAATGACAGTGTTTATAGCCAACCATGCTCATAGTCTCTTAGTAGAGCTTCATTATTTTGCAAATCCACCGATGTCATGTGGTGTGTCCAATCTTATTGGAGGATGATGCTACAGGAGTGTCATTTCTTCACTCTCTAGTTTCTATTTCTTAGAAAATTTCTTATATATACCAAGAGTATTACTCTTAGTGATGTTGTAACCACTTAAATTTATTTGAATTTTGTTATCGTGAGCACATGTTAAACAATTAAAAATAAAAATTATTAAATAAAAAACATAAATATTTATTGTCTTAAAAATTTAAAAAATATCTAATATTTTCTTTTTTAAATAATTAATAATAAATAATAAATATTATTTTTTATTATTAACATGTACTTTTAAGTATATGTTAACAATATCTAATTAAATTTAGTAATATTTTATTTAAAATCTAATAACTTGTATAATTATACAATAACAATGTGTCATACTTTTATTAATATAGTGTAGTACCTTCCTATTACACAAAAATGGATTAGGATCTTTTTCTGTTAACAAAAAATAAGAGAAGATTTTATTGATTAAAATTACATATTTAAACTTGTATACCACATGTAATATGTGTAATTTTTTTTTATCGCATGTAGTATATATAAATTTTATTCTTTACAAATAACAGGAACTCTTCTATCTTCTATAATAAGAGAGGATCCGTTTCTCACAAAAATTTCTCAACTCCTTATGGGCTGTGTCTGTCTTATCTGTATAAAAAAAGAAAACTCTCGTTGGCACATGACTTGTCATTATGTGCTAATTATAAGATACGCAGCTAACAGTTAAATTTTAATATATTCACGTGTCTTTATTATCTATATGCAGCTACATTTCTAAGAACAATACGAAGCTTCCATCATGATATCAGGTATGAAAAATAAATAAATTTAATTTAACTTTCACCTTAAAATGTACATTCAAATTATAATGGGCATCAGTACTAGGTAAAAGAGACAAAGAAAGAGGGAAAAAAAAAAAAGATACGCAGATATAGCCATTTCTACAATATGCACAATATATGTTACACAATACCAGCTACAAGAAATCTAAAAATAAAAAAGAAACTAAAAGAAGGATTTCTCCTCAAACTTCAGCTTCACTCATCTTCAGTCTTAAGCTAACAGCATAATACATTATATTAATAACATCTTGGTGTAGAATAATCATATGAATTTTTTGAGATCAAGTTATAAAAAATATCTTTGTGAATTTTTTAATCTCAGCATGAATAACTCACTTTTGATTATACTGAAGAGATGAATTGGTTGAGATATGCATAAGTTAGTCCGGATACTGCCAAACTACAATAAGAAAAATAAATAAATAACAACATCCCCACCGCTCCATCACTGCCCCTGCCCTCTCTCACACTCTCTACATTACGTCAACAAGTTGCTTTTGAGCAGAAATTGAAAAGAAGACCTGCATAGGCTCAACTTAAGGACGTGGAAGTACCCCACTTGAATTAATCAAATAACTCATTGTCGTAAGGATGGCGGGAACCCCCCTTACTTAAATCATAACTAGATGAAGTGGATGCTGATTCAGCATTGGGGTTTGCACCAGCTAACTGCAGCATGTTTTCAATTTCTTTCACCACATAATTCATTGAAGGCCTGTCAGAACTTGACTCATCAACACATTGCAATGCAAGATCCACAAACTTGTCAAAACCGTTCAGTGTTGTCCCCAAACCAATGGTTGGATCAAGAATTTCCTTAAGACCATAAAAGTCTTTTTCCTTGTCCATAGCATTCTTAACCACTTTCACAATATATTTCCCTCGTTCTATTGGCTTTCTTGCAGTTATCAGCTCCAACATTAGCACTCCAAAGCTATAAACATCACTCTTCTCAGTCAACTGTTGAGTCATATAATACTCTGGGTCCAAGTAGCCCTACATCAAGAACAAAAATCCATTATCATCACTTAAGTTTGGAAACATCCAAAAGATTTTGGAATAGTAGATGTTACTGCAGACACTGGAGATAGAGTGCTTTCTGTGTCTTCATATGAATCGCATTGTAGAGACTGTTAGTGGTACAAAAAGGATCCATTACATACTCCATTAATTAGTTGAAGATTGAGGATTTCAGGATTGCTTTCAAATCCCATTCCTCTTCAATCACGTGCCACTCCTTTTTTCAAATGAATTACACGTGTATGTATGTGAGAAAATGCAAGCCGGAGAGGTAGCTTTAAAGCAAGCCAAATTGCATACAGTTCTCAAGAATCTAAACTATATCTCCTTAAACATTTAGTTTCCTGGAATTTTTCAATTTCTTCACTTTCCAAAAAGAACTCATTCTCTTTGATTGTTTTCGGAGAAATTTACAAGTGTCATGTTTTTATATTTTTATGTTGGGTAAATCACACTTTAACCCCTTCAAGTTTTTATTCCAAATCAACTTTAGTGTACCAACTTTTTTTTTTTGGGTACATTAGTGTACCAACTTTAAAATCCTACAATTAGACCTATAAAGTTTTAAAAGCACATATTAGATCCCCTTGAATATTCAGAAACATTGCAAGTGATCTTGTTTTCACCTAAATCGGATGGAATTTATCAAGATGCATTGACATTTGTTAAAACAAGCTTTTAGGAGAGACTGTGTGTTCTGTGCATAAACTGTAGAAAAAAGAACAGTGAAAGACACCATGAATTCTGCACCTAAATAATAGAAAACAGAGCACTGGGAAAGGGTTTATACTCCTTTTGGTGAATCTTTGGCATAGAAATGATCACATGCGTGACAAATGACTACTCTATTGCCAGTTTTAACTAAATTATTAACGGTATCAGTGTTTTTGAATCTTCAAGGGGTTCAAAAGAGAGGTTAAAATTTTTTATTTTGAAACATAAAGAGAGAGAGAGAGAAGGGGGGGAGGGGGAAGTAAATGTGAGGTTTTAAACTTAGAGGCACTGCAATTGATTTGGATGTACATTTTAGTAGAGAAATTCTTACGTAAATATGTTGTATTACAGTTAAATGCACTAAGTCAATCAAAATTTAATATTTTTATAAATCTTTATGTTTTATAATTAATTTTATAATGATTCTATAAAAATATTAAATTTTAATTAACTTAATGTATCCAACTGAGTGCATCATATTTAAATAAGAATTTCTCTATTTTAAAGAGGTTAAGTGTAATTTACTTTCTATTTTAATCGCATTAGTAATGTTGTGCGTCTATGCAAAATTATTTGCTGATATATCTAGAAAATATTTAGCTTTTTTCCTACAGAATAATGTTAAAATCTCTCAAGAAGGTGGATAAAGTTTAGAAAGAATAATGATTTACTTATTATTTAACAATTTTGAATAGTTACGAAAACCAATCACATTTTATCCCCATCCATTAAGATTTCATCTTTCAATAAGTAATTGCCATAGCCCTTTATAGTGTAAAGGTTTAAAAGATAATGTACCAACCATTGTTCCTTTGACTTGAGTGGAAATATAACCTTTTGCACCATCTCCATCACCCAATGGCTTGGAGAGACCAAAATCAGATACTTTAGCATTCAAGCGCTCATCCAGTAAAATGTTAGAGGATTTGATGTCCCTGTGTATGGTAGGAGGATTGGCATGATCATGGAGATAATCCAGCCCCCTGGCAGCACCAAGGGCTACTTTTAGCCTTCTAATCCAATCCAATCTAATTCCAGACCTACCTGCAGATACCATATGTGTGTAATAACAATGATAATAAGTTATGAATCTGTCACACCTCACTCGGTCACTTTTTCTAGATCAAATAATGATGCGAAGACAAAATGAAAAATGACCATACAAAAAAAAAGGTTCCCAGTAAGAAATAAATTCTTTTCTACTTTGCTCTTAGCAACAGCAAAAAAAAATTCCCAGTAAGAAATAGATTCTTTTCTAATTTGCTAATGGCCAAAGCGATGTCATAATGGGCCAAGGGCAATTACTGGCTTAAATACCATGATAAAAATGTAGATTGAGCTAACATTTTATTAGTCTCAAGCATTTTTCGCCTAATCCGACCTAAATATAAGTTGGATTTGGATCAGGCTAGCTTGACAGCCCGAATGTACTTAAAATATTGGGTTGTTGGCTATTTTATCTCCCAAGTTCTTGCAATTTTAAGTATGGACTTGGCAGTCTGTTGGTTAGAAACCCCAAGCAGCCCAAGTTCCAAAACCCATCCTCATCCTGTCACACAAGTGCCTATTTGACAATTTCACACCACCATGATATCCTCTTACTCCCAGGCTCCCAACTCAGCCAAATACTGGAGAGTGAAGTGATATGGTAAATCTTATGGGTTTAGTATCCAAATGATTTGTCAAGTATTCTATTGAATTATGATTTTATAAAAAAATATGAATAATTACCAATTAAATGTTTGACAATTCACTTTGAATACCAAATTGAAAAAAAAAAAAACGACAGATACCATATAAATGCTTGAATGGAGAATAAAGGAAGCTTTTAGCTAGTTCAAATACTTTAGACTACAATGAGAGTCCCTCCACATTCTTTTTAGGTCTGGGGGAGATCCCCATTCCCCACCACTAGAATGGGGCTTAGGGATGGGCCCCCAAGTGCCCTGCCCCCCTAGTTGGGCCCTAGAAGGTGGAAGGGAATAGCGGATAGGGAGTGTTATCGTTGAGGCAATTGGGATCTCTGCACAAGAGGCACCACCACATATCACTACTATCAAGAGGCTTGATAGTCCTTACACATCCAAAATATTGTTGGTTCGAGACAAACTCAGTCCGGCCTGACTCGAATTTATCATGATCTACAATTGTCCGGGGCTGACCTAAATTTACACTTAATGGCTAATGATTTGGAAATTAGTGTGTATTTGGATTATGTTATTTTATTTTTAAAATAATTTATAATGAAAAGCTAACTAAGAACTTTTGAAAAGAAGGAAAAAAGCGATTTTTCTCCTAAGAATAAGCATTACCAAACTTGCACTCACGTTAAAACTAAAATATCCAAAGGTGACAAATGGCACTCTAAGGTGAAAAAATAAGTACCTGAAAGAGTATCCTTCAAGGTGCCATTTACAACATACTCATAAATCAGCATTTGTTCTCCTTGCTCAAAGCAGAAACCCACAAGGCTAACAAAATTTTTATGGTGGACCCTGGATAGAAGTTCAATCTCAGTTTTAAACTCCAGCCCTCCCTGCATGGATTCCTTTTGTGCTCGTTTCACGGCAATTAGTTGCCCATTGGGAAGAGTTCCCCGATAAACCTGTCATCATTACCATTTTAAGACACTTAGTAAATGTATATTAACAGAAGTTAAGTAGTGTTATAGCCACAATTCTACAAACATGCTGATAAAATATCTCTTCTTCATGGATATAAGGTGGCTTCACTACATATGACACCATGATTGAATGTGCCATCTTGGTTACAGTTCTTTCTTAAAATTTAGCATTTTCAGTGTTTAACAAGAAGCTTCCAAGTCCCAACAGATTACCCACACAAATTCATGTGTAATCATTACCAACACATTACACATTGCAGTTCTTTCTAATGGGACCAGCTACAATGAACAATCAGATGCTGCCAACTGTGAACAGATGTGACTGCAAGTCATGTGTAATTAGCATTAATCTATTGATTATTGCTAAACTACAATAGAGACATAAAGTAAACAAGTGGCATTCAATACCTTCCCATAACCCCCAGATCCAATATTATTGACTTGTGAAAAGTTTTTGGTGTAGTTCTGAATCTCTTCAAAAGTGAAGCGCCTTGCTCCTTTTAAATGTGGCATGCTACTATTGCTCTCATCCGGATCCCATTGCTCTGCATTTTATGAAATCAAATATATAAATAAACTCAACTCCACAAGGTTGCCATGTTGGCTATAAAACAGGAGCTAAATATACATTTATCTTACCAAAAGAATTGCTTTTTCCAGTTGCTTTTTTTGCCTTTTTCTTTTGGTGGAAAGCATAAACACTTGCAAGGAGTAATAACACCAGCAGGACAGAACCACCAGCAGCAGCTCCAGCTATGATGCCAGTGTTTGAAGATTTACTCGACGCCACTCCTAAATGACAAGAGAAAAGTAGAGTCTTAAAATAGAGCACTACTATAATTAATTTCATTACTATATGTAGAATCAGATTTACCTGAGTCATCCATATAGTGTTCATAGTTATCAGCATTAAAAACATATGGTCCGAAATTAGGAGGCTGCTTATATGACTGGCTGCTAAACAGAAAGGCTACACTGGAAGCCCCTGATCTATTGAAGTGATCTTCGTATAATGGAAACATGTCTAAAGTCATTCCAAGATACTGAACTGCAGTCCACCTTGGATTGCTTATATTAAATGACTCCACAGGTAGACCATAAGATTGAAAAAACTGATTCAGAGATGCAGTCAGGTTTTCAAAGACAGACTTGTCCAAGCGTGAGAAGAGAGGTGCTCTGAACGTTAAAGTTCCTGTATATGGGTATGCACATAGGCAACTGGGGCTTAATATCCGATCTGATCTGCAGGCAACAGGCGCACAGTTATTTGGTGGCAGTGGCGGTGTATTTGAGTTATTGGATTGTGGCTGTTGTGCAATAGAGCAATAATTCCCTACAACTCCTGTTCCTTGGCAAATTGGGTTATCCACAAGTCTGCAGATACATATACGTATTTAATAATCAGCCTTACAAGAGGGAAACAAATGCATTGAGAGAAAATTTATATTTCTTTACAAGTAATGAAACCACCTATGTAATCAACTAATCACTATAAGTCTATAACTATGGCTTACATTATCTCCACTTTGGAGACATCAATTTGTGGATTAAATTTGTCAATGAAATTATTCTGCAAATCAAGGAGTTCCAGTTGGTTGCTGATGGTGGTGCCAATATCTAAGGTGCCATTCAAACCGTTTTGTTGCAGCAACCTATGAATCACGTCATAATAAGTAGCTTATGTATCAATATAACAAAGATGAACAGGTACAATTACTTGCAACTATATTTAAACTTTGAGAATCCTGTAAGATTTGTCAGCATTAATTTTTATCATCAAATGGATCTGTCAACAGTCAATACAAGCTGGTACTCACACTGTCTGTAACTGGTTCTGGCTGAACAAAGAAACGGGAATCTCTCCTTGAAGATTCGTTTTCTCCATCATTCTGCCAAACAAAAGAAAACTATGAGCATTTAGGTGTTGAAATCTGAGAAAGAGATAGTGAAAGCTGATAGCTGAAAGAGTACAGAAAGAAAGACCTACATTGTTGTCAGAGACTGTAGAGTTGATAACCACGGTGGAAATTCTGATGGTTCAAAACTATTATTGCTCATATCCCTTCCGAATAATTTAATTAACCGTTGTTACAAAATTAGTATTCACTTTGAAAGACAAAGGCTATATAGAAAAAATTAAAATTTTATGAAAAATAGAAAAAAAAAATGCTAGATAAATGATTTAGTAATTACAGGTAGCTGAGGGTGTTCATTCCAGTAAGGTTTGGCAGAGGACCAGATAGGCGATTGTTGGACAGCTTCCTGACAGACATAAAATCAAAACCTCCATCAACAAATTTAAAATTTTTCACAGTGGATAGCTACATTATACCTAAATGAATAACGAAAAATTGTTTGGAACATAAGTTTTCTCTACTTACAAATTCGAAACATTTGTAAGATTGTTGATGTTCAGAGGCACAGGTCCACTTAAAAAATTACCATAAAAGTGCCTGCAGCAACAAAAATATATTTGAAGACAAAAAGAAACAAGAATTCTAGTTACTAATTTAAAGTATGAGATATGGACACTCACACCACCTCCAGACTCTGGACAAGTCCAAGTGTGGATGGAATGCTGCCATTAAGTTGGTTGTTTTCAAAAAGCCTGCCAAAAAAGATATTATTATAAACTTATATTCCTGATTTCCTCATTTCCATAATCTCTTCCCACCATGCCCTCCCTAACCTCTCTTGTTTTAACTTTAATTCTACCTGTGTGTTTCTTTTTCCTTTATTGTACAAAGAGAGGCAACCACAGTTTGCCAACGTAATGCTAAAAAAGTGAGAAATATATTAGCCTATCAGCAGGCCATTCAAAGAGGGCCTCCGCCATGTGAAATACAAAGGAAAATAGTAATTAATAATGACTAACTTCAAACAGAAGAAAGAAGTAACGTTACAGAACAAACTGGGGGGGGGGGGGGACTCACTACTGTACGACTCTGAATTATACAAATCCAATGTTTCTATTTATTTATACTAATAATTAGTTCAAACACTAATATAGGATTACTAGCACAAGCTGAAACCCACTAATACAATAAAATTACTGACCTTTTAATAAGGAAATAAATCTGGAAACATAATAAATAAGAAATAATTCCTAATATTGCTTTTTCAATTAAATGACTAATTAATTTTAAAATATATTCTAAAAATCA
The DNA here is from genome assembly GCA_029884605.1 of Ormosia emarginata. NCBI lineage: Eukaryota > Viridiplantae > Streptophyta > Magnoliopsida > Fabales > Fabaceae > Ormosia > Ormosia emarginata. The sequence goes on from JAQQTP010000054.1 coordinate 1,010,668, forward strand.
CGTAAGATATTTTAAAATTTTCAAAGATACAATAAAAATATTATGACATTTTGTTGATTTTCTAACAAATACAAACAAATTAGAGATGAAAAATATTGGAATGGATCTTACACATGTACCAGAGACATTTCCGAGCTAAAAAGTTGAGAAGGAATATTGCCTGAAAGCTTATTCCCCCCAAAATGACTGTAGATAATGGAAATTTATTAGAACGATTTTGATAGATATAAAGCAAATTATTGTAAAGAGAAAAAAAAAAAAAAAGATATGCCAACTTTTACAGAAGGTATTTCACATACAAGTGCTTTGTCTTGTGTAGCATATCAAGACCAGGAGTAGTTCCATTAGATATGGGGATGGGCCCTTCAAGCTGGTTTTCAGATAAATCTAGCCAATTAATATTTGAGAGATTACCAATAGTAGCTGGAATTTGCCCGAAGAAGTTATTATTATTTAAAGCTCTGCAATTGAAATTAACTTATTTAGTTCTGGCACAAGATATCAATAGCACCAAAATATATATTGGGACTGCAAAAACAAGAAATGGACATATGATACATTCAAAACATATAGGCCAACATAGGAAGTATAAATAAAGGACTTCAAATGCAATCCTCATTTAATGGATTATTGGTTAAGCCAAATGAAGAGGTCTTTTTCATATATCTGTCAAAAATAAAGCGAACAATCCTTACAAGAAGCCAAGCCGTTGTAGATTTCCGATTGTATCTGGTATACGACCATTGAAACTACAACCAATAAGAATTCTGGAAGATAAAATAAGAAAGTGCATTGTCAGAGTCGTTTGATCAAACTTGATCAGAGTTGGGTAGTAATCTTAATAATATTCAATACTGCCTTACAATGTTTTTAGCTTTTTCAAATTTCCAATTCTACGGGGAAGCTGTCCTGTTAAATTCTTATTGTAAGACAGATCCCTGCACAGGAAAAATCAAGAACAAAACACAACGGGACCACTTCATGAAAAATGGTTTACAATACTAAAATCATGGAAGTCATAACTAAAAATGAAATAAAGTCTTCATGCAATTCTATAGATAGTAGCCAAACATAATTACTTTCTTCCAGAATGTACAGTCCACGGACAACTCCTCAACATTATTTTGATGTATAATCCACATTCAGCAGACAAGTTAATCATAAGAATAAGATATTTGATCATTATCTATAAGTAATAGGGTTGAAGCTGAGCACTGTTTCAAATCCATTTGTCTGTGACTTGAGTATAATATATTACAAGAAAATACCAAAGTAGAACACGTACAAAATCTGCAATTCAGATAGTAATACAATTCCTGTAGAAAACTCGCCGATCAAACCCATGCTACCTAATGATCTGAAATAGTAGCACCCAAGTTAATCTCACAAAAGACAATTCAGAAGAAGGTAGCAACTTCACATAAGAATTTGAAAGAGAAAGTACATGGAAGTAACGCGTGCATTGGTGCACTTAATGCCTTCCCAACCATCATCACCACAAGGATCTGGGCTCACCCAACTAGGCGGCGTGTTCAGCCACTCATTCTTTATAGTCAGCAGAGCAATGGCTGCATCAGAAAATAAAAAGACAATCAAAGACATATTTTAATCACTGAATCTTAATACAAAAACTGTTACAGAAGATAAAGAGTGACAGCTGAAGGCCTCTTTCCAAAATTTGAAGATGAAATTTTGCATATCAAGTATTCAGATTTTTTAGCAACCAAAAAACAGGTCGAATATTTCTGATTTGAAGATGTTAAAGGCTGAATTCTGTAGATTATAAGCTCTTAATGAAAGAATGTGTATACCAAAAATGCCATTTGGATGATGAGAAAAAATATCCAACACATAGAGCATAGCATTAAAACTGAACTTACAATCCTGATTCCAGGTTTTTGCTACTACAATCAACAAATAACTGAGAATGAGTAGCAGGGATACTAGTTTTCTTTCACCCATGATCAACTCAAAGGATGACAGAAAACTTCACTATTCTTATAACAGTCTAATGCTGAATAAAAAGATCCTCTGTTGACAACATGCAGTGCCAATCCACCCATCACTTCATCACATCAATGGAGAAAAAGTCAACAAACTATAAGTTTTTTCTTTCATCCATTTCCTGTCACATTTATTACATGACTAAACAACTTGAACAGAACTATTTATTTGACTAGTTTTTGTAAAAATAAAAGTTCAAATCACTTGTAGTTGTGAATTATTTATCAAGAACTTCTTCTTCAGTTTAGGTGGCAGATCTTAAATTTTGTTGTTAGAATGAACTCGCCTTTATCTAAGGAGACTTCAAATAATTAAAAATGTTCAAAGTATTTTTTTTAAAAAAAAGAACAAATTAGAAGTATTAACTTATTAAATTCATTTTTTTAATTTTTTTAAAGTGCCTTTATTCAAAACCATTTTTGAATTATTTTTGGAAAATTACATTTTTTGTTATTAGAAATCACATGTAATAAAGGTAGAGGAATGATAATTTTTGGTTAGAGGAATGATAAATATCAGGAAAGATTTTTCACGAAATTGGTTATGAATGCGTTGTAACGTGATTTAGATAATTTTTCTTTCTTCTTTAAATTTTTGTTTGTTATATTTTACTTGGAATTAGGAGAAGTGAGTTAGCCACCTCATTTGTAAAAAAATTCATAAAAATCCTTTCCTATGGTATATCATTGCTTTTTTTAGCAAATAATCACAACACTACGTAATTTTTTGTTGGAAAAAGCTATTAATAAACAATAACAATAATCAAAACATTTTTTTCATTAAGTAGGATTGATTACATAGATTAAATAATATCATTATGTTTTACAAAAAATTATGTCTTCAGAAAGTTTAATTAGTTCCAAGTCTATTTTAATGATTTTTTTTATGATTTTTTATTAGTCTCTTTTTACTTCTAATTATTGAGTTGTCATCTATTGATTTATTTTTCTTACAGGAATTTCTAATCATCGTCCTCTCACGACTACTATTTCATCCATATTTTCTCGTCGTATAGTGTTGGAAGAAGTCCATGAGGTACAAGTATTCCACAACACACGGGTTGATTGAAGAAACGTAGGCTAAAGCCTCATGCCCTGCTTAACTCTAAGGTCAGGTTGAATGTTTCAACACCATTCTAGATAATATCCTGACTCAATTTGTAAGGCATAACCTTGCATGTCATCATCTCTCGTGGTGGACTTTTGTCGTACATACTTGACTTGCACTTTCATTGAGCCCATCTCAATGGAAATTTGGGAGATAGAAACACCCATAATAGCCTACAGTGAGGATCACTTTCTATAATTAACGTCTTAACGACGGCAATGGTTTGATATTCTGTGATTAGGGAGATAAGAAACGAAGGTTGTTAAAACTGTTTGGAAATGTGTTCACTCATAGGCTCAAGATGGTACAAAAAACTTTTGTGATTAGAGTGTCCGATGGATAATGGTTGGTGAAAGAAAAATCAACTATTTGAGTCCTTGAAAAGTAGAAACAATTGAACTGTTTGGATTACAAGGAATAAGGTGATACGATAAGAGAATAAGTAGAATAATATCTTTTGTTTATGAGTTTAATAATAGATAAAAATAAAAGAATTTAAAGAGAATCATTTTTCTTTTTTTTTTTCAAATATTTAATTTTTTTTTTTCAAAATTAGGATAGAATGATAAAAATAATCTTATAAGATTAAAAATAAATATTTTATATTATATTTTATTTTTTTATGATTTAATTCTCTTAAATAAAATAATAAAATTTTATTCTAATTTTTATTAATTTTTCAAATAGAAAAAAAATAACTTTATTTGTTTCTTCTCTTCACTTTTTAATCATTCTTTATTCATTCAGTTCTATTTTATTAATGAAAAACATTCAAATACAATAAAAAAATAAAAATAACTAAATAATCATCCTAGGATATATGAAAAAGCAAATTCAATGACTCACTATTTAAGTGACAGTTTCTAAGCAAATAGTTTATTTTTTTAATAAAGTAAATGTTTTTATTAACTTATTTTGTACTAAATTTTCTTTCTTCAAATAATAAGAACTTGTCTGAAAATTCGTACTTAGTTTAGAAAGGCTAATGTTTCTTGCACAAAAAATAAGCTCACAGTTAAAAAATGTGTGCACTGTTGATGAAAGTGCTGAAAATGAAGAGAGAGAGAGAAAAAAAATGAATGATGAAATTGAAACCATGCGTGCAGAAAATATTCTGTGCATGTTTGAGAACTCTTTTACATAATAGCTTCCTTAATTACAAAAGCGGTTTTAATTGGTAACATGTTCGAGTCGAAAGACAAAAAAAAAGCTGTTGACTATTTTTAAGGATAAAATAAAAAAAATATAAACCTAGTTTCAAGTTTTTAATTCTTGATTACTTTAGAGCTTGGATATAAAAACGTTTTTTACCCCTCAACAAATAATATTTAAAATGATTTTATATTTCTTTTGATAATTTATTAAATAAAATAATTTTTTATATCATTAAATAAAATTTATTATCTTAAAATTATTTTTTAGATAACATATTTAAATATAAAAATGATTAATTATATATAATCAATTACTAAATAATATTTTTTACAAATAATCTAAATACATACGAAATGGTTGGATTCTCCTAATTTTTTTAGTAAAAAAATTACATACACCCATTAAGTTATTTATCTTTTAGTACTACTATTCAGTACGAAAGTCTCATGTACAAAAAATGACAAAGGATGTGGCAAAAGTAAAAATACACCATAGTAATGATAAAAAAATATTAGTCTTATACTTTTTTATAAGTGTATTATTATTTATATTTTTTAAGAAATATGATTGAGTAAAAAAAATAATAGAAAAAAATATGTATAATAAATAATATTAATAAATATATATATATATATATATATATATATATATATATATATATTATTTGATATAAAAATATAAGAATTAGTGATGATAATTTTTATCGCCCGTGTATTATCGTAATGCATGATTAATGGCTAATTTTTTTTGTCAATAATTTCGTACGAGATGCTTTTATACAATTAAGCATTTTCCTTTTTCTTTTGAAATAATCATTTAAACTTTTAAATTTGAGTGAAATATCCTTAAATTTTTTAAAACTTACATGTAGACCCTTATGTCTACTAGCTACAATGAAAACCATCGTTATATGATTTGTTATTATTTATTTATTTATTGAAAACATCAACAAAAAATTATGTAAAGTAATGGTTTAATTTAAAGTTCATGACATGTCATAAACCTCAAAAAGAACTTATAATAATAATAGTTATATTGATTTATCAATGAAAATTCACCGACAAGAATCAAACTCATAATTTTTATCGTTCAGTGTTGAGACACACCAATGCATGACGTTGGTGTATAGTATCAAGGAGTTCAGAACCTGTCTTAGGCGGATCAAATTCTCTCATACTTACAATCATGGAGAAGGAACAAAATGACAGAATTTATAGCTAACTATGCCTATAGTTTCTTTAGTAGGGCTTCATTATCTTACAAATTCATCATGACTTGTAATGTATTTAGAGTAATCAAAATAGATAAGTTTGATGGATCGATCTAAATAGTTTGATAAAATAGATGAATTGAATTAATAAAATGTCAATTTAAAAATAAAAAATAGTCTAAATGAGTCGGTCTAAATGGACCAATTCCAACAAGCTGAGTTAACAAAATATCAATCTGAAACTCACATGACCCGATCTAATATAACTCAAAAATTACCCAATCTATTTTGACAACTATAAGTGTGTCATATCTTATTGGAGGAGGATGCTGCTGGAGTGTCATTTCTTCACTTTCTAGTTTCTATTTCTTAGAAAAATTTCTTATATACTGAGAGTATTACTCTCAGTGAAGTTGTAACTATCTAAATTTATTTAAATTTTGTTAACGTTGGCACATGTTAAAGAATTAAAAAAAAAATTATTAAATGAAAATCATAAATATTTATTGTCTTGAAAATTTAAAAAATTATTTAATATTTTTTTCTTTAAGTAATTAATAATAAATAATAAAGGTTATTTCTAAAATATTAATATGTACTCATAAGGTATATGTTAACAAAATATAACATAATTTAATAATATTTTATTTTAAATATAATGACTTATATAATTTTGCAATCATATTTTTATTAATATAGTGTGGTATTTTCCTACTACACAAAAATTTCTCCTTTCCTGATGGGCTTTGCCCGTGTTATCATTTAAAAAAAAGAAAACCCTCATTGGCACATAACTTGTCATTTATGTGCTAATCATAAGATATGAAGCTAACAGTTAAATTTTAATATATTTATGTGTCTTTATTATCCATATGCAGCTACATTTCTGGGAATAATACGAAGCTTCCATCATGATATCAGGTATGAAAAATAAATAAATTTAATTTAATTTTCACCTTAAATTGTTGAATGTCAAACATTAAAATTTTAATGGCCATCAGTGCTAGGTAAAAGAGACCAAGGGAGAGGGAAAAAAAAAAGATATACTAAAATAGCCATTTCTACAATATGTACAAAATATGTTACACAATACCAGCTACAAGAAATCTAAAATTAAAAAAGAAACTAAAAGGATTTCTCCTCAAACTTCAGCTTCAATCATGTTATCTTAAGCTAACATCATAATGCATTGTTTAACAACATCCTGACGTGAAATATTTTTACGATTGTTTTAGATTAAGTTATAAAAAATATTCTTAGAAATCTTCTAATTTCATAATAAATGATTTGTCTTTGATTATATCGTAAAAGTAAATTAATTGAAATACACATAAATTAGTATGGACACCACCAAATCACAATAAAAAATAATAATAATAACAACATCCCCACCGCTCTTTCACTGCCTCTGCCCCTTCTCGCACTCTTTACATTACGTCAACAAGTTGCTTTTGAGCAGAAATTGAAAAGAAGAACTGCATAGGCTCAACTTAAGGACGTGGAAGTACCCCACTTGAATTAATCAAATAACTCATTGTCGTAAGGATGGCGGGAACCCCCCTTACTTAAATCATAACTAGATGAAGTGGATGCTGATTCAGCATTGGGGTTTGCACCAACTAACTGCAACATGTTTTCAATTTCTTTCACCACATAATTCACATAATTCATTGAAGGCCTGTCAGAACTTGACTCATCAACACATTGCAATGCAAGATCCACAAACTTGTCAAAACCGTTCAGTGTTGTCCCCAAACCAATGGTTGGATCAAGAATTTCCTTAAGACCATGAAAGTCTTTTTCCTTGTCCATAGCATTCTTAACCACTTTCACAATATATTTCCCTCGTTCTATTGGCTTTCTTGCAGTTATCAGCTCCAACATTAGCACTCCAAAGCTATAAACATCACTCTTCTCAGTCAACTGTTGAGTCATATAATACTCTGGGTCCAAGTAGCCCTACATCAAGAACAAAAATCCATTAACATCACTTAAGTTTGGAAAGATCCAAAAGATTTTGGAATATTAGATTTTACTGCAGACACTGGAGATATAGAGTGCTTTCTGTGTCTTCATATGAATATCATTGTAGAGACTGTTAATGGTACAAAAAGGATCCATTACATACTCCATTAATTAGTTCAAGATTGAGGATTTCAGGATTGCTTTCAAATCCCATTCCTTCAATCACGTGCCACTCCTTTTTTCAAATGAATTACAAGTGTATGCATGTGAGAGAATGCATGCCAGAGAGGTAGCTTTAAAGCAAGCCAAAAGGTGGGTTTAAAAATGCTATTTACTTGCATACAGTTCTCAAGCATCTCAGCTTTTTCTCCTTAAACATTTAGTTTCCTGGAATTTTTCGAGTTCTTCACTTTCCAAAAAGAACTCATTCTCTTTGATTGTTTTCGGAGAAATTTACAAGTTTCATGTTGGGTAAATCACACTTCAACCCCTTCAAGTTTTTATTCCAAATCAACTTTAGTGTACCAACTTTTTTTTTTTGGGGTACATTAGTGTACCAACTTTAAAATCCTACAATTAGATCTATAAAGTTTTAAAAGCACATATTAGATTCCCTTAAATATTCAGAAACATTGCAAGTGATCGTGTTTTCACCTAAATCGGATGGAATTTATCAAGATGCATTGACATTTGTTAAAACAAGCTTTTAGGAGAGACTGTGTGTTCTGTGCATAAACTGTAGAAAAAAGAACAGTGAAAGACACCATGAATTTTGGACCTAAATAATAGTAAACAGAGCACTGGGAAAGGGTTTATACTCCTTTTGGTGAATCTTTGGCGTAGAAATGATCACATGCGTGACAAATGACTACTCTATTGCCAGTTTTAACTAAATTATTAACGGTATCAGTGTTTTTGAATCTTCAAGGGGTTCGAAAGAGAAGTTAAAATGTTTGATTTTGAAACATAAAGAGAGAGAGAGAGAGAGAAGAGTGGGGGCAGGGGGAAGTAAATGTGAGGTTTTAGGGAGGTAAAGTGTAATTTACTTTTTATCTTAATCGCATCAGTAATGTTATGCGTCTACACAAATATTATTTGTTGATATATATCTAGAAAATATTTAGCTTTTTCCTTACATTATACTGTTAAAATCTCTCAAGAAGGTGGATAAAGTTTAGAAAGAATAATGATTTACTTATTACTTAACAATTTTGAATAGTTACGTAAACCAATCACATTTTATCCCCATCCATTAAGATTTCATCTTTCAATAAGTAATTGCCATAGCCCTTTATAGTGTAAAGTTTGGAAGATAATGTACCAACCATTGTTCCTTTGACTTGAGTGGTAATATAACCTTTTGCACCGTCTCCATCACCCAGTGGCTTGGAGAGACCAAAATCAGATACTTTAGCATTCAAGCGCTCATCCAGTAAAATGTTAGAGGATTTGATGTCCCTGTGTATGATAGGAGGATTGGCATGATCATGGAGATAATCCAGCCCCCTGGCAGCACCAAGGGCTACTTTTAGCCTTCTAATCCAATCCAATCTAATTCCAGACCTACCTGCAGATACCATATGCATGTAATAATAATGATAATAAGAAGAAGTTATGAACCTGTCACACTTTACTCAGTCACTTTTTCTAGATCAAATAATGATGCGAAGACAAAATGAAAAATGACCAAACAAAAGGAAAGGTTCCCAGTAAGAAATAAATTCTTTTCTACTTTGCTCTTAGCAACAACAAAACAAAAATTCCTATTAAGAAATGGATTCAAATCTAGATCTTTTCTTTACTAAGTCTTTTCTTGGCCTTTCCTCCTCTACATTCGTGGCTTATTCTTCATCCGATCTACTCTTGCTGCGCTTCAAGGGTCTTCTCCTTACATGTCCAAACCACCTAAGGCGAGATTCTCCCATCTTTTCCACAATAGGTGCTACCTCTACTTTCTCTCTAATACTAATGGATTCTTAGCAACAACAAAACAAAAATTCCTAGTAAGAAATGGATTCTTCTCTACTTTGCTAATGGCCAAAGTGATGTCATAATGGGCCAAGGGCAATTACTGGCTTAAATACCATGATAAAAATGTAGATTGAGCTAACATTTTATTAGCCCCAAGCATTTTTCGCCTAATTTGACCTAAATATAAGCTGGTCTAATTTTGGTCAGGCCACTTTGACAGCCCTAATGTACCTAAAATATTGGGCTATTGGCTATTTTATCTCCCTAGTTCTGACAATTTTAAATAGAGACTTGGCAGTCTGTTGATTAGAAACCTCAAGTAGCCCAAGTTCCAAACCCTATCCTCATCTTGTCACACAAGTGCCTATTTGGTAATTTCACACCACGACGATATATCATCTTACTCCCAGGCTCCCAACTCAGCCAAATATTGGAGAGGGAAGTGATATGGTAAATCTTATGGGTTTAGTATCCAGATGATTCATCAAGTATTCTATTGAATTATGATTTTATAATAAATATGAATAATTACTAATTAAATGTTTGCCAATTCACTTTGAATACCAAATTTAAAAAAAAAAAAAGATAGTTACCATATAAATGCTTGAATGGAGAATAAAGGGAACTTTTAGCTTGTTCAAATACTTTAGACTACAATGGTAGTCCCTACACATTCTTTTTAGGTCTAGGGGAGATCCCCATTCCCCACCACTAGAATGGGGCTAGGGATGGGCTCCCATGTGCCCTGGCCCCCTAGTTGGGCCCTAGAAGGTGGAAGGGAATAGGGGATGGGGAGTGCTGTTGTTGAGGCAATTGGGACCCTTGCACAAGAGGCAACACCACATACCACTACTATAAAGAGGTTTGATGGTCCTAACACATCCAAAATATTGTTGGTCCGAGACAAATTCAACTAGGCCTCACCTGAATTTGTCATAATCTACAATTGTCTTGGCTGACCTAAATTTACACGTTTACACCTAATGGCTAATGATTTCGAAATTAGTGTGTATTTGGATTATGTTATTTTATTGATAAAATAATTTATAACGAGAAGCTAACTAAGAACTTTTGAAAAGAAAAAAAAGCGATTTTTCTCCCAAGAATAAGCATTACCAAACATGCACTCATGTTAAAACTAAATTGTCCAAAGGTGTCAAATGGCACTCTAAGGTGAAAAAATATGTACCTGAAAGAGTATCCTTCAAGGTGCCATTTACAACATACTCATAAATCAGCATTTGTTCTCCTTGCTCAAAGCAGAAACCCACAAGGCTAACAAGATTTTTATGGTGGACCCTTGATAGAAGTTCAATCTCAGTTTTAAACTCCAGCCCTCCCTGCATGGATTCCCTTTGTGCTCGTTTCACGGCAATTAGTTGCCCATTGGGAAGAGTTCCCCGATAAACCTGTCATCATTACCATTTTAAGACACTTAGTAAATGTATATTAACAGAGGTTCAGTAGTGTTATAGCCACAATTCTACAAACATGCTGACAAAATATCTCTTCTTCATGAATATGAGGTGGCTTCACTACATATGACACCATGATTGAATGTGTCATCTTGGTTACGGTTCTTTCTTAAAATTTAGCATTTTCAGTGTTTAACAAGAAGCTTCCAAGTCCGAACACATTACCCACACAAATTCATGTGCAATCATTACCAACACATTACACATCACAGTTCTTTCCAATGGGACCAGCTACAATGAACAATCAGATGCTGCCAACTATCAACAGATGTGATTGCAAGTCATGTGTAATTAGCATTAATCTATTGACTATTGCTAAACTACAATAGAGAAATAAAGTAAACAAGTGGCATTCAATACCTTCCCATAACCCCCAGATCCAATATTATTGACTTGTGAAAAGTTTTTGGTGTAGTTCTGAATCTCTTCAAAAGTGAAGCGCCTTGCTCCTTTTAAATGTGGGATGCTACTACTGCTCTCATCCGGATCCCATTGCTCTACATTTTATGAAATCAAATATATAAATAAACTCAACTCCACAAGGTTGCCATGTTGGCTATAAAACAGGAGCTAAATATACATTTATCTTACCAAAAGAATTGCTTTTTCCAGTTGCTTTTTTTGCCTTTTTCTTTTGGTGGAAAGCATAAACACTTGCAAGGAGTAATAACACCAGCAGGACAGAACCACCAGCAGCAGCTCCAGCTATGATGCCAGTGTTTGAAGATTTACTCGACGCCACTCCTAAATGACAAGAGAAAAGTACAGTCTTAAAATAGAGCACTACTATAATTAATTTCATTACTATATGTAGAATCAGATTTACCTGAGTCATCCATATAGTGTTCATAGTTATCAGCATTAAAAACATATGGTCCGAAATTAGGAGGCGGCTTATATGCCTGGCTGCTAAACAGAAAGGCTACACTGGAAACCGCTGATCTATTGAAGAGATCTTGGTATAATGGAAATATGTCTAAAGTCACATCAAGATACTGAACTGCATTCCACCTTAGATTGCTTATATTAAATGAATCCACAGGTAGACCATAAGATTGAAAAAACTGATTCAGGGATGCAGTCAGATTTTCAAAGACAGACTTGTTCAAAACTGAGAAGAGAGGTGCCGTGAAAGTTAAAGTTCCTGTATATGGGTATGCACATTGGCATTTGGGGCTTAATATCCGATCTGAGCTGCAGGGAACAGGCCCACAGTTATTTGGTGGCAGTGGCGGTGTATATGAGTTATTGGATTGTGGCTGTTGTGCAATAGAGCAATAATTCCCTACAACTACTGTTCCTTGGCAAATTGGGTTATCCACAAGTCTGCAGATACATATACGTATTTAATAATCAGCCTTACAAGAGGGAAAACAAATGCATTGAGAGAAAATTTATATTTCTTTACAAGTAATGAAACCACCTATGTAATCAACTAATCACTATAAGTCTATAACTATGGCTTACATTATCTCCACTTTGGAGACATCAATTTGTGGATTAAATTTGTCAATGAAATTATTCTGCAAATCAAGGAGTTCCAGTTGGTTGCTGATGGTGGTGCCAATATCTAAGGTGCCATTCAAACCGTTTTGTTGCAGCAACCTATGAATCACGTCATAATAAGTAGCTTATGTATCAATATAACAAAGATGAACAGGTACAATTACTTGCAACTATATTTAAACTTTGAGAACCCTGTAAGATTTGTCAGCATTAATTTTTATCATAAAATGGATCTGTCATCAGTCAATACACGCTGGTACTCACACTTTCTGTAACTGGTCCAGGCTGAACAAAGAAACAGGAATCTCTCCTTGAAGGCTTGTATTCTCCATCATTCTGCCAAACAAAAGAAAACTATGAGCATTTAGGTGTTGAAATCTGAGAAAGAGAGAGTGAAGGCTGATAGCTGAAAGAGTACAGAAAGAAAGACCTACATTGTTGTCAGAGACTGTAGAGTTGATAACCACGGTGGAAATTCTGATGGTTCAAAACTATTATTGCTCATATCCCTTCCGAATAATTTAATTAACCATTGTTACAAAATTAGTATTCACTTTGAAAGACAAAGGCTATATAGAAAAAATTAAAATTTTATAAAAAAATAGAAAAAAAATATGTTAGATAAATGATTTAGTAATTACAGGTAGCTGAGCATGTTCATTCCAGTAAGGTTTGGCAGAGGACCAGATAGGTGATTGTTGGACAGCATCCTGACAGACATAAAATCAAAACCTCCATCAACAAATTTAAAATTTTTCACAGTGGATAGCAACATTATACCTAAAGGAATAACGAAAATTTGTTTGGAATATAAGTTTTCTCTACTTACAAATTCGTAACTTCTGTAAGATTGTTGATGTTCGGAGGCACAGGTCCACTTAAAAAATTACCATAAAAGTGCCTGCAGCCACAAAAATATTTTTGAAGACAAAAAGAAACAAGAATTCTAGTTACTAATTTAAAGTATGAGATATGGACACTCACACCATCTTCAGACTCTGGACAAGTCCAAGTGTGGATGGAATGCTGCCATTAAGTTGGTTGTTTTCAAAAAGCCTGCCAAAAAGATATTATTATAAATTTATATTTGTTGAAAGAGAGAAAAGAGAGACATATGAAGAAAATCGTGTTTCTAAATTATACAATGAAAGCTGAATTATAGAGTTATTGTAATAAATACAAAGATTACAAAAGATCATAATTTATGGTAATTACATAATTTAATTATGATTTAGTTAGCCTATATAATAAATCTAGACATTATTTACATAGTTTTCAATACTCTCTCTTAAGCTAGAGCATATAGGTCATATGGCTTGTTATAAATATAACTTATCCGAGAACCTCTCAAATACTTAGTGAAAACATCTGCCAGTTGATTACTTGAATTGACGAAGCTAGTGAAGATGTCTCCAGATAGGATATTCTCTCGAATAAAATAACAATCTATAGTCATGTGTTTGGTCTTATCATGAAACATTGGATTGAAGGAGATATGCAATGTAACTTGGTTATCACAAATAAGCGTCAATTGCATAATATCTCCAAATTGAAGCTCCTTAAGTAGTTGTTTTAACCAAATGAGTTCACAAGTGGCTAAAGTCATTGCTTGATATTTTGCTTCGGTACTTGATCTTGCAACCACATTTTATTTTTTACTCTTCCAGAATATTAGATTACCCCCGATAAATATACAATACTCAGAAATGGATCTTTTATCAGTAAGAGAGCCTACCCAATCAGCATATGAATATCCAACAATTTGAGTATGACATTTATCTTCATAGATGAGGCATTTTCCTGAAGCTCTTTTAATATACTTTAAGATACGAATGACTACATCCCAATATCCTTCACAAGGTAAGTTTAAAAACTGACTTACTACATTCACTACAAAAAAGATATCTGGACGAGTAACAGTGAGGTAGATTAATTTTTCGACCAATCTTCTATATCTTCTTGGGTTCGAAAGTGGTTCTCCTTGATCTGGTAGAAGCCTGACATTAGGATCCATAAGAATATCAATAGGTTTTGTATTCAACAAACTTGTTTCCTCAAGGATGTCCATAACATACTTTCTTTGTGAGATAACTATACTATTATTGGATTGTGTCACTTCAATTTCCAAGAAATAATGAAGTTTGTCAAGACCTTTAGTCTGAAAGTGATGACAAAGGTGTTGTTTTAACTGAGTTATGCGCTGGTGACCGCTGCTAGTAATAACAATGTAGTCCACATACACAATTAAATAGATACAACATTGGGTTGTATGGTGATAGAAGATAGAGTGGTCAATCTCACTCTAAATCATACCAAATTATTGAACTATAGTACTAAATCAACTAAACCAAACACAAAGAGATTGTTTGAGACCATACAAGGACTTGTGAAGATGACAAACGAGACCAGAAGACTCCCCCTGAGCTACAAACCCTGGTGGTTGGTCCATATAAACCTCTTTTTCTAGATCACCATGGAGAAAAGCATTTTTGATGTCTAGCTGATGAAGGGGTCAATGGCGAATAACAGTCATAAATAGACAGAGCCAACCAGAAGTCATCTTCGCCACTGGCGAGAAAGTGTCCCCATAATCAAAGTCAAAAATATGTGTATACCCTTTTGCCACCAGACGCACCTTGAGACGATCAAGTTTTCCATCTAAGCCAACTTTGACCATATAGATCCCCCGACAGCCTACAAAAAACTTCCTTGGAGGAAGAAGAACAAGTTTCCAAGTACCACTATTCTGAAGGGTACGCATTTCATCAATCATAGCTTGTCTCCACCTAGGATGGGATAAGGTGTCACCTGGAGATTTATGAATAGACACAGAAGACAAGGAAGAAAGACATGCAAAATGAAAAGAAGATAGGCAATGATAACTCAAAGTAACATAGTGAGGAGAAGGATTGTGAGTATACCGTATACCTTTTCGGAGAGCAATGGGAAAGTAGGGCTCAAGAGGCAGTGCCGGACCTGGTAAAGAGGTTGGTTCCGGAGGAGAGTCCGCAGTGACCTTTGTAATTTTTGGTAAAGGTAGTGGCGGCAGAGGTGGTTGGGGCCGACGATGATAAACTTGAAATGTGTGTATGATTGGTGGGGGTCTAGAAGGTGGTTAAGGGATATCATATTTATCTGAGATACGACGAGAATGAACAGGGAAGACCTCAGTAATGGGTTCAGGAGTCAAACTAGAATAATCAAAGAAGGGAACGAACTCGAAGAATGTGACATCGGCAGAGACTAGGTAACGGTGGAGAGTAGATGAAAAACAACGATAACTCTTTTGAGACCGATTATAACCTAGAAAAACACATTTGATAGAGCGGGTAGAAAGTTTATCAAGATTAAGAGTGAGATTATGGATAAAACATGTCGACCCGAAGACATGAGACGAAAAAGAATTAAGGGGTTAATGAGAAAATAACACAAAGTGGGGTACCTGATTATCAAGCACAGAAAAAGGCATGCGGTTAATCAAGTAGCATGCAGTAAGAACTGCATCACCCCAAAAACGGAAAGGGACACAACCATGAAGTAAGGGTGTTCGAGTTGTTTCAATTAGGTATCTATTTTTGCTCTCAGTAACCTTTTTTGTTGAGGGGTATATGGACAAGATGTTTGGTGAAGAATGTCATTAGATGCCATAAAATGTTGAAAAGACTAAGATAAAAATTTACGGGTGTTGTCACTATGCAAAATACGAATTGGAACACCAAATTGAGTTTTTATTTCATTATAAAATTTCTGAAAAATAGAAAACAACTCAGACTTGTTTTGCATTAAAAATAACATAGTATCTAGAGACTAAAGAGAGGCAATCTTAGAACTGCGCACGCCCAGTGAACCTACTACTCTCTAGTGAAATTTTTTTTCCGACCAACCTTGTTTCCACTCTGGTTTGCAAGTAAAGACCATTTTCCCGTCGTTGCTGCCGTCCACCGTCTTTTTTCGGCTAGCGACCTCACTAGTTGCACCGTCGGCTTGAGTTCGGCCAACCCCCGAAGGCGCGGCTCCGACTGTCGTTCGACACGCTACTTTTTCTCTCTGCGTATAGCCTACACATCGCCCCTTTCTCTGGTGCCTGACCGTGCGTCCGGCAACTGCCAATCTTGTTCAACTCGCCTCGACCTCTTATACACGAATTTGAGCTCACCTATATCAATCGACCTTTGTGTGCCCTTGTACACTTGCACAGAGCCATTCAGGTACTTGTGGTTTTGGTTTTTATCCTCTTATGTTCTAACGCATGGCTAGTTCTACCTTCTCAATTGGCTTTAAAGACCTCTCGAAGACTGAGCCTCTTATGTTCACCAGTTATGTTAGTGCCTTTCTCTCTAGTGACAAATTGGATGACCGTTACTATGATACTTTGGCTTCAGACATCAAATCGTGGCTCAATGGCCAAGGTTATGAAGAACATCTTACCACGAAGCTTGAGTTTGTGCCCGAGGCTAACAAATCAAGGTGGAAAAAGATTGATGCCCTATTATGCAGTGTCATCAAATCTACTATTCATCCTTCCCTCAAGCAGGTCTTTCGGACTCATATTACCTGTGAGTTTGTTTGGAAATAGGTCAAGGTTCTTTGCACCAATGACACTCAACAGTTATATGGGGTGTGTCATAACCTTATGAGTGTTGTTTCTCCTTAGAAGTTTGATGGTCCTATGTCGGCTTATTTGGGGAAGGTCGTGGTGGTCTCCATGATTTCAATGAACTGCTACCCCATGCTGATACCTCGATGAAGAAACTTTAACAACGTAATACCTTCTTCATAGTCTTGGCCTTGTATGGTTTGCCTCTAGAATATTCTGCCAACCGCGATCAAATTTTAGATTCTTCCACTATCCCTACTCTGAGCACGACTTGGTCCACTTTGCTTAGGGTCCCAGCCAAGCAATCCTCTGATTTTGTCATTACTCTGGTGTCGGTTGATACCTTTTTCCAGGCCTCCCAGAGTAACAATCGTGGTCATTCTTGTTCTGGAAACTCAAGTAGACCTCATTCAAAATGTGATTATTGCAACAAGTTGGGTCATACCATTGATAGGTGTTGGATTTTATATGGCCGTCCTCCATGAGCTGTCAATGTTGCACAGACTGTTGCCCTTAATCTACTTGAGCCCCATGTCCAACCAATCGCATCTCCCGTTACCTATGCAGATTTTCTAAAGTGGATTGAGTAACACCAAGCCTCTAGTTCCACAACATCTGTTGAGCACACTAGTAATGCATTTGCTTGTCTCTCTCAGTCACCATCCTTGGGTCCTTGATTTTGGTGCCTCTTATCACATCTCTGATAATAAGCACATTTTCTCCAAAATTTCTAATTCTAGTTATTTGCCTATAATCACTTTAGCAAATGATTCCCAAACACGGTCGCAAAGGACTGACATTATCCATCCCTTCCCTTCCACGTCTGTTGATTTCGTGTTTTATGTTCTTGGAAGTCTTTTTAATTTACTGTCCATTGCTTGTTTGACCCGTTCTTTATATTGTTACATTCACTAAAGACTCTGTCATTTTGCTAGACCGGAATTCGGAACAAATGATTGGCACCAGATGTGAGTCCAATGACCTCTACTAATTCTTTGTCACTTCTCGTGTTTGCTCTGATACCATGTTGAAAGAGATAAAAAAGAGACATATGAAAAAATTATGTGTCTAAATTACATAATGAATACTAAATTATATAGAATTATTATAATAAATACAAAGATTACAAAAGATCATAATTATCATAATTACATGATTTAATTATAATTTAGTTAACCTATATAACAAATCTAGACATTATTTACATAATTTTCAACAATATTCATGATTTCCTCATTTCCTTAATCTCTTCCCACGCTGTCCTCCCGAACCTCTCTTGTTTTAACTTTAATTCTACTTGTGTGTTTCTTTTTCCTTCATTATACAAAGAGAGGCAGTTTGCCAACCTAATGCTAAATAAGTGAGAAATATATTAAGCTATATTTGGTGCGTCATATAAGGGGGACTTGATAGTATAAATTAATACTATCAGACTTTATCACACGTTTGGTATGTCCACTTAATAAGATAGTTAAATTTAGTCAAAACTTTTTATCCCTTTAATAGTATAACACTATCTTCCTTATAATCTCATGATATAACCTGATAAGATTTTCCTCTCACCACTACCCTCTATTTTTAATATTATTAAATTTGTAATTATTATTATTATTATTATTAAATTCGTAATTATTATTATTATTATAATTAAATTTGTATTATTATTATTATTAATTAAATTCGTAATTATTATTATTATTATTAAATTATTATTTTTATTTTTATTTCATTGATGGTTTGACAAACAAAATGTGATGATAAAAAATGTTAAGATAATATAATTATAATAAATAATTATATATACTATCAAATTATTTATACTAAATACACCAAATACTTAATAATATAAATATTTATTAGCTTGTTTATATTATCAAATCTTATTCTATTATCTTATATTATTATATTTTATATTATTAAGTATATCAAACGCAATCTTAACATGTTAACAGGCCTTTCAAAGAGGGCCTACGCCATGTGAAATACAAAAGAAAATAGTAATTAATATTGACAAACTTCAAACAGGAGAAAGAAGTAATGTTACAGAACAAACTGGGGGGACTCACTACTGTATGACTCTGAATTATACAAAACCAATATTCTTATTTATTTATACTAATAATTAATTCAAGCACTAATATAAGATTACGAGCACAAGCCCAAACTCACTAATACAATAAGATTACTAATCTTTAAATAAGGAAATAAATCTAGAAACATAATAAATAAGAAATAACTCTAATATTTCTTTTTCAATTAAATGATTAATTAATTTCACAACATATTCTAAATATCATGTAAGATATTATAAAATTTTCAAAGATACAATAAAAATAGAAAAAAGAATATGTAATTTTCTTGAACTTTAATCATTTTACAAATCACCATTACTGAACTTTAAAATCTTTCTAATTAATTTCTAAACTTTAATTAATGTCTCAATAGATCATTATGTTTAATTTGAATTTGTTAATTCATTAACGATGATATTGTATAACAACATTTGTTAATTGTTTTATATATTTAAAATTAAATTTTAATAAATAAATTATTAAACAATTTTTAATTAATGTTAATACAAATAAAATAATTCAATGTAGTATTATCGTTAATGAATTAATAAATTTAAATTAAATATAAAAATTTATTGATACATTAATTAAAGTTTAGGAGTTAATTGAAAAAAAATTAAAATTCATAGTGACGATTTGCACAAATGTCAAAGTTTAAGGATTCTCTATACTATTTTTTCATAAAAATATTATGACATTTTGTAGATTTTCTAACAAATATAAACAAATTACAGATGAAAATATTGGGATGTATCTTACACATGTACCAGAGACATTTCCGAGCTAAAAAGTTGAGAAGGAATATTGCCTGAAAGCTTATTATCCCAAAAATGACTGTAGATAATGGAAATATATTAGAAGGATTTTGATAGATATAAAGCAAATTATTGTAAAGAGAAAAAAAAAAAAGATATGCCAACTTTTACAGAAGGGATTTCACATACAAATGCTGTGTATTGTGTAGCATATCAAGACCAGGAGTAGTTCCATTAGATATGGGGATGGGCCCTTCAAGCTGGTTTTCAGATAAATCTAGCCAATAAATATTTGAGAGATAACCAATAGCAGCTGGAATTTTCCCAACGAAGTCATTATTATTTAAAGCTCTGCAATTGAAATTAACTGATTTAGTTCTGGCACAAGATATCAACAGCACCAAAATATATATTGAGACTGCAAAAACAAGAAATGGAGATATGATATATTCAAAACATATAGGCCAACATAGGAAGTATAAATAAAGGACCTCAAATGCAATCCTCATTTAATGGATTATTGGCTAAGCCAAATGAAGAGGCCTTTTTTATATATCTGTCAAAAATAAAGCGAACAATCCTTACAGGAAGTCAAGCCGTTGTAGATTTCCGATTGTATCTGGTATACGACCATTGAAACTACAACCAATAAGAATTCTGGAAGATAAAATAAGAAAGTGCATTGTCAGAGTCGTTTGATCAAACTTGATCAGAGTTGGGTAGTAATCTTAATAATATTCAATACTGCCTTACAATTTTTTTAGCTTTTTCAAATTTCCAATTTCAGGGGGAAGCTGTCCTGTTAAATTCTTATTGTAAGACAGATCCCTGCAAAGGAAAAATCAAGAACAAAACACAAAGGGACAACTTCATGAAAAATGGTTTACAATACTAAAATCATGGAAGTCATAAATAAAAATGAAATAAAGTCTTCATGCAATTCTATAGATAGTAGCCAAACATAATTACTTTCTTCCAGGATGTACAGTCCACGGACAACTCAACATTATTTTGATGTATAATCCACATTCAGCAGACAAGTTAATCTTAAGAGTAAGATATTTGATCATTATCTATAAGTAATAGGGTTGAAGCTGAGCATTGTTTCAAATCCATTTGTCTGTGACTTGAGTATAATATATTACAAGAAAATACCAAAGTAGAACACGTACAAAATCTGCAATTCAGATAGTAATACAATTCCTGTAGAAAACTCGCCGCTCAAACCCATGCTTTCTAATGATCTGAAATAGTAGCACCCAAGTTAGTGCATGTATGGTAAAAAAAATTTTAGCTTAGATTAACTTTTTTGTGAGAAAAAAATTGTTTTAACAGTATTTAATCATGTTTGGCAAAATTAACTTTAGTTTTTGTACAAAATTCAATGTAAAATAAAAATTTTTTAAGCTAATTTTTATAATGCTGAAGATTGAAGCTTATGATTTTAGTTTATAGATTATTCCTTACATTTTGATATGTAAATATTATTTTGTCTTCAATTAAATAACTTTTTTAATTATTCTATACCTATTTTGATAATTTAATGCATAAAAGTGATTCTTTTTTATATCAACCAAACGAAATAAATTAATTTAAAATTACTTTTCAGTTAACATATCCAAACATAAAAATAAATTGATTATAATCGATTATAACAAAAAACTTTTTGAAATAATTATAAGATTATTAATAATCAAAGTTTTCACAGCTGAACCAAACACACACTTAATCTCACAAAAGATAATTCAGGAGAAGGTAGCAACTTCACTTAAGTGTGTTAGAAATGTAAAAAAATAAAAAATAATTTGATTTATAAATCAAATTTAATTAAATTTTATGTTTAAAAAATTAAAAAATAAAAAATAATTTGATTTCTAAAATTTCATATATTTTATTTTTTTATTTTTAAAATTTCTATCAATTTTGATAAGATTATTTATGTTTTGATTTGATTTGAAATAAATAAATTATTTTACCCTTAATAATTATCTCTAACAACTTTTTATATGTGTTAAAATATAAAATAATAAAATCAAATCAATTCTATTTTAATAAATTTCAAATACAAAATTAGATTTTTAAATCAATTCAAATCCTATTTTTTTTAAGTTACAAACACAAAATTTAATTTTTAAATCAAATCAATTTAATTCTAATTCAAATCAAATCAAATTATTTCTTCTAAACACAACTATAACAATTTAAAAGAGAAAGTACATGGAAGTAACGCGTGCATTGGTGCAATTAATGCCTTCCCAACCATCATCACCACAAGGATCTGGGCTAACCCAACTAGGTGGCGTGTTCAACCACTCATTCTTTACAGTCAGAAGAGCAGTGTCTGCATCAGAAATTAAAAAGACAATCAAAAACATATTTCAATCACTGAATCTTAATACAAAAAGTCAAAAACTGTTACAGAAGATAAAGAGTGACTGCTGAAGGCCTCTTTCCAAAATTTGAAGATGAAATTTTGCATATCAAGTATTCAGATTTTTTAGCAACCGAAAAACAGGTCGAATATTTCTGATTTGAAGATGTTAAAGGCTGAATTCTGTAGATTATAAGCTCTTAATGAAAGAATGTGTATACCAAAAATGCCATTTGGATGATGAGAAAAATATCCAACACATAGAGCATAGCATTAAAACTGAACTTACAATCCTGATTCCAGGTTTTTGCTACTACAATCAACAAATAACTGAGAATGACTAGTAGGAATACTAGTTTTCTTTCACCCATGATCAACTCAAAGGATGACAGAAAACTTCACTATTCTTATAACAGTCTAATGCTGAATAAAAAGATCCTCTGTTGACAACATGCAGTGCCAATCCACCCATCACTTCATCACATCAATGGAGAAAAAGTCAACAAACTATTAAGTTTTTTCTTTCATCCAGTTGCTGTCTCATTATTTACATGACTAAACAACTTGAATAGAACTATTACACGGTAATACAATTAAGAATTACCAATAGCTAACAATGATGGCGTATTCCTACATCATTTGAACAAAAGTATAAAAGAACGACCAATAGGATTAACAACATACTAAGTCAATAATCACGTCAACATTGAAAAATTATGCAAATTTAACGAAAATTAAAACCGGATGGCTATGTACTATAAAATAAGATTATATTATATGGGGTAACTTGGGGACATACAGGAAATCTTCCATGAAGTATGTAAGGTTTTAAATGATGGCAATAAGCAAATAGTTACTAAGATGCACCAATGCAATTTGACTTGTTCAGGTTTTGAATGTTTCTGCGCCAACTTAACAATCTCACTGCTGCAGACAACCATGTATGTCATTATCTGGCCACCCCAAGCACGCAAGATGTCTACTTTCCTCATAGTTGACTTGCCCTTTCCTTAAGTCTTATCTCAATAGAAAATTGGGCAATACCAAGAAGGATAATAGCTTCAGGGAGGGCTACTTGGTCAATTTAACAACAAAATTGACCTAAACTTTTGTTATTGTGGAGATAAGCAACAAAGCTAAATTTAAAAAGAAATACTAAAGACACAAACAAAATTTTTTTTTAAAAGAAAAATATGATTAAGTCTTCATATTGATTAACTGGCAGGTGAAATGCAACAAAGCAAATCGAAATGAATAATTCAAAATCTTTCTCATTAATTTTCTAATAATCCTCTTAATTATTAAATAAAAAAATTATTAAATATTTTTATCTCTTAAGACGATGTCATTTAATATTTTTTTATTAAATAATAAAATGATTATTAAGAGAAATTTTTAAGAAAATATAGTAAAACTCAAAATTCATTCTATGACAAAAGTAGTTGGATTGATTGTGCATAATACAAACAGAACTCTATGTCCAATAACATTCCATAGGATTAAGATAAGAGCAATTGAATCTTTCTTCTACCTGCCCCTTCTTTCTTCCTTACACATTTTTCTATTCTCAAATTTACTTTCAGCTATCAATATATTTTTTTACGCGTATATATGATCTAACCACTATTTAAATACGAAAATATATTTACACAGAGAGGTAGCGCCACAAAAAGAAAAATGGGTGGCTAAAATTTTTTTAGTTGTGTATAAAGCAATGATGGAAAGTTTTTTAGCTACTCATTTAAAAATTTGTCTGGCTCATGAACCTGAAAAAAAAAGTGTGGTTTATGTGAAAAAATAGTGTGTGCACATACCATTAGTAGTGTAAATAAATTAAGTTATTCATAAATTATTCGAGCTAGATTCGTTAAATACTTGATCAAGTTCGTTTGTTTAATTAAATAAATAAGCTTAAATTTAAACTTAGATTTAATTATATAAATGAATTAAACTCAAATTTTACAAGCTTAACATTAAAATCTCATTAATAGCTCGAGTGTGTGTGTGTATATATAGTGAAAGAAATTTTTATTATGAGATATATATATATATATATAAATGAAAAAATTTTATTTAAAAATTATGTGATCATTTAAAAAAGTCATATGTATTTAATCTAATATTGATCATTCATATATAAGTAAATCTTAATTATACATAAATGATTAAAATTAAAAGTTATTTAAAAGATTATGTGATCACTTAAAAAAGTCATATGTATTTATATTCTAATATTAATCATTCATGAAAGATGTAATAGTTAATATTCACTCATTTTATTTTTTACAATAAACATTTCTTTTATCAGATAAATTATATATATATATATATATATATATATATATATATATAAGAAAAAGAATGGATAATAATAATTAATTTGTTGTTATTACTAACTAAAAGCTTTTATAAGAATGTTATGGAATTTTTAGGCAATGGATTATGAAAAAAAAAGCTTTTTTTTCTCTCCATATTCTAACATATACATGTTTATTAAATACTAAATTAATAAACTTAAATATTTTAAAGAAAGATTTGATAAAAGAAAAAAAATTAATCAAGATATAAACAAGTTAAATAAGTTAAGTCCAAACTTCATATTTTTTAAACAAATCAAACATAATCTTTAAATTTAACTCATTTAAATAAATGAACCAAGCTGATGACCAAAAAAAAAAAAAACTAAACTTGAGTAATCTATTTCTTTTACAAAACTTTAAATATTTAATTTAACTTAGCTCATTTACATCCATACGTAACATTACCCATGTAAATATACTAAAATATAGACTCTTTTATGCATTTTACAATACTACTGGTTGCGAAGCTATTAAGAAGCTTGTGCGAATAGTGGCATAGTCTAATATATGAATCTCTTTAATCTAGGGATACCTATCGCTAATATTTTGACCGTCACAAATTTTTGGACTGAACTTGATATTTATAAAAATTTTACAAATTTACATATTATGTATAATTAAATTATAAATTTTAAAATTAAAATTAAAATATTTTTTATAATATATAATTTAAAACAAAATATAATAATATAAAATAAATACTGAGTTAAATTAATTTAAAATGTGAATCAAACTTATTTAAAAATGAAAAAATTTTGTATACTCTTAAAATATTACGTTAGTCTAATAAAAATATAACATGTATCATTTATAACTATACACACTATTTAATTAAAAAATAAACTATAATTAAATAAAATATTAATATTTATAAAACTATTTAGAATATGTTAGAATGTCTCGTACTCTATGAAGCACAGACACGCTGATTATAAAGCGTGTCGGACACGTATCCGTGTCAGACACATGGAGATACCTATACGACACACATGTCATGTGTGTCCAAATGTGTTCGATTAAAAAAAATTATTTTTTCAGTTTGGACACGTCTTGGACACTCTCGAACACTTATTAGATATGCTCGGACACTTCTCGGACACGACTTGAACACGACTCATTAATATTTTTTTTAAAAAAAAACTTAGTTTCATTACTAACGTTCAATTAGTAAGCTTGTAACTCACTCAATTTCACATGACCGACGTGACGTCGCCACTATTTTTACATACTAATATTTTAAATTTTATCTTTTCACACTAACACTATTAGACTTTTAAGTTTTATCTTTTCACACAATAATATTTTCATCCGCTTCCTTCTACTACGTCGTCTTAAGTCGTCAACTTCGTTGTCACCGAAGCTTGTCTCATACCAATATTCTCTAGTTATTTTTTATGCATTACGTTCTTGCATACGTGATTAGTTATTAGGAGAAGTTAGTTTAGGAGATTTTTTAGATTATGTCGATAGAAATTATGTTTCATATTTTTTAAGAAGAACTTGCTAGATAACAAATATTAGCATATATGACATATATTAAAATATTATAAATCTTCAAACTTATAGAAATGATATTAATGAATTATGAAATTTTTTAAAAAATTTTGAAAAATTATATATATATATATATATATATATATATATATATATATATATATATATATTTAAAGTGTCTATAATTTTTAAAATTAGTGTCTTATATATCATGTCATATCAGTATCCGTGTCCGTATCCGTGTCTGTACTTGATAACTTGTACTTCAATCCTTTGTGCCAAGTGGCAAGTGCCAACCTGCGTTTACACAAATATTCCCATTTATATTTTATAACATTGATTTTTTTATTTTTTTCAACAAGACAAATAATAATAGAGCCATCAAGTAACGGCTATTTTTGAGAGGAATGCATAATTTTTCTGGAAAAACAGAGCATACATACGATAATACATGAAGCACAAAAAGGGACATAACACGAGATAGAACACATATACGGATATAAAAATATATTAAATTTAAAAAATTATAAAATACGAATATAATATATATATATATATATATATATTAAAGTAAATTAAAGAATTTGATTTTTTATATATACATAATTATAAAATTAAAAAAATCATAATTTATTAATATTGTTTTTATAAACTTGAATATTTATAATATCTTAATATATATTATATGTATTAATATTTGTTATCTAATAAATTTTTTTAAAAAATATGGAGTATAATTTCTATTAATATATTTTAAAAAATCTTTTAAATTAACTTTTCCTAATAGAATTAATCATATATAAATATATATATATAAAAAAAGTTAGTGAAGGAAATATTGATATGAGGTAAACTTCGATGTCGACGAAGTGAATTTTTAGTACGAAACAAAGATAGAAGGAACAGATGAAAATAGTAGTATGTGAAAAAAATAAAACTTAAAAGTCTAATAGTGACGCGTGAAAAGATAAAACTTAAAATACTGATATGTGAAAATAGTAATTTGATACGTCAATTATGTGATTGGGCTTGAATGAGTTACAGGTTTACTAATTAAACGTTAGTCATGAAAACTAATTTTTTTTTAAAAAAATATTAATGAGTCGTGTCTAAGATGTGTCATAGATGTGTTTAAGCGTGTCCGAGACGTTTCTAAGTATGTCTAAACTAAAAAAAAAAATTAAGCAGACATATTCAGATACACAAAACATATATGTTATACGAATGTATCTATATATCTAATACAGATACGTATTCAACACGTGGTGGCTTCTCTGATGGCACTAAAAATATGATGCCATCGGTGCACTTTTTCATTTTTTTTATTAGGTTCAAGGCTCTAGGTATTGTATAATAATTTTTAGCATTATTTTATTTTCTTTCTGTTCATCTAATATTTTTTTTCACTCTTAATATATGATAACTTATTCTTTTTATTTCTATATCTTTTTGTTCTTCTGTTAATCTTTTTATCTTAATAAAATAGCTCAATATTTCTCCTAATTTTTTTAATATGGTTGTATTGTATTCTATTTGTACTTAATTTTTGATTTTTTCTTTTAACACTTTTTCCATAAGTACTTAGCTTTGATAACAAATTGACACAGAATTTTACAATTCTTTTGATTTTCTTTCTAATGTGGTATCATATTTTTTTCTTTTATATATTTTGATACTATATTTACTTATATTGATAATCTTCTTATTTCATTATTTTCCTTTATTTTTTATGGTTCGTAAATTTTATTGGTTTAGGTATTTGTTCTTCTTTGTATTCTAAATATTTTGGATTATCTACAAATGTATCAATTTTAGTTATTTCATTTTTATCGAGATAATAAATTTTTCCAATATCAATAAATAGATATGGTATGTCAATTTTATCATTATTTTTGAAAGTAATGCTATGATGCGAGTTTGTTAGTGCATAACTTATACAATAAGTTACTGAAAATATTTTATCTCTTGTTTTCATTAGATTTTTTCTTAAAAAATTATGTTCTAAGGTAAGTGCTTGATTTATTCTTTGTGTATTTAATGGTATTCAACATTTTGTCTTATTTCAAATTTTAATTTTTCATATGCTAGATTTCCTTTTATTACTCCTAATATTTTGTCTTTTGGATCATTAATTCTATCATCTTTTAGAATTAATTCTATAGGTAAATTTATTTCTTCTTGAAAAGTTGATTTCATCAATACTTGTACTACTCCAATATGTATATATCCTATTTTTCTTCGGTCTTCATCTCTTTTTATATTATTTTAAGTCTATTAGTTTTTTTTTATTAAGTAGTTGTAAACTAGTATTTCTTTGGGTATCTGCTATATCAATTGACATTTCATTGCTTAATTTTTCATAATAAATAACATTATTTATTTGATTAAATCTTTTTAGTATTCCACTTAGTCGCTCTTTGCCTTGCATATTAGCATTTTTAGATAGATCTAGTTCTTTTTGTATTTTCTTAAACAAAGATTTATTGATTAGAATACTTCCTTAATAATTTTCGTCTTCTTTAATAATTTGAATTCTATATCTTCAACCTTTTCTATTTTCATTTTAAGGTGTAATTTTTAAATACTTTTTAAAGTCATGTATGCTAAGTTTGATTCTGGGAATTCTTATTTGCTTATTGTTGACTGTTATAAGTAATTCTTCAAAACGCAATTCATATGGTTAACTACCTCAAGAAAATCTATCCCTAATAGTAGTTTAATATTTGTATCTTCTTCAATATAGAGTTCGGCTTGAAACAAAGTCTCTGTATCAAAACAAAATTCTATAATTATTTTTTCATCAAAAATCTTTTCTTTTTGTTTATATAAAATTGCTTTTCTTGGATTGGTTTCTTCTGAGTTATTTATTAAATCACTACTTATATAACTAAGGTATGAACCAGTATTAATTAGTATTGGTATAATAAATCTATTTACAATTCCTAATACATGATATTGACAGTAATTATTCGATAAAAGATTAATGTTCATACCTGGTCTACGTTTCAAATCTACTGACTCCTTCCTTTCTCTTTTCTAAAAATTCTCTAGTGCCCACTGCTGCTTCCGAGATTAATTGAATGTTTTTGGGTTAAATAAGTAAGTGAATTGATTTAAATAGAGTAAAGGGGTTTAACTGCCAAGGTAACTTGGACACACTCTCAAGTGCCTGACTTAATCTCCTAAGAGATCAGCACAACCTCTTAACTAAGGTTTCTGATAATGAATTTCTTCATCTGCCCTGCCTCAGCATAAGAGGACTTATTTATATGCAAGAGTTCCTAATGCAAATTATAAAACTACCCTTACATTCGTAAGTGTCTACATCAGAAACTTAATAATTTACATAGTGACGTAAGGGCTTACATCATTCTTCGATTATTGTTTTATCTGACTCATCGTCCTTTGGCTTGTCGGTGTCGATCAATACTTTTTCTGTTTGGCATCTTTTGCATGCGTGGTTTCCACTGACTTTAATCATTGCACAAAGTCCATCAAGAACAGCTGGATGATATTCTATCTGTGGTCCTTGTAGTGCGTAGAAAGGCAACTCAAAACTTGTCAGTAGGTTCATGTCCTTTTCTCTGATTACTTTTCCACTTATTTTGCTTAAAAGCAAAGTATTGGGCCCTTTGTATAATGTTTTGATGAATGATTCCTTACCAATGTTCTGACATTGCGAGAAAATGCTTGCCAACTGATTACTCAATACTTGAGTGATTTGATCTTCTTCATAGACAACTCCCATAGGTTCATTTTTTAGTGGAAAGTTATTATTGCTTATTCCAACAAACACCAGATGCTTAGCAGGTTGCTTAATGATAAAGTCTAGGTAGGCTGAGTAGAACTTTAAGAAGATGCTTCGATCTCTAGCAACATTCTTTTTGAATAGCTAGATTGCTTCCTTAAAATTATGAGATAAAAGATTAATTTCTTCAAAATTCATACTTAGATAAAGACAATCAATAAATCCAAATTGGATCATATTAAAAGTAAATATGGATGGTACTCCTAGGAGGATGATTGCTCTGATACCGAAAAGCTTCGGTCAACCATGTAGAAGCAATTATCTTTTTATTTGTTAGTCCAATTAACTAGTATTTTGAAATATTCCCAGAAATTTTCAGCTGAGTATTGAATTTGTAATTCATGATCTTGTCTAGATGTTATCTGAAAATTGTCTAGTGAGGATGGAATCTTTCCAAGTACTTTGAATGGTGATTGTGTTACCGATGAATTTTTTGTTGTTTCTGAAAAAGTTCTTGGTCCAAGATAAATTTCTTTTTCTTTTGCCTGATATTATTTGAGTACTTTTTCAGTTTCTTCCTTTGTTGGATAGAATTTGTGTAAAACTCCAGAATTTTTTTTGACAATGTGGTGTTGCTTCCTAGAAATGGACCATTAAATATTACGTACCATTTGTCCTTTTTCTTTTCTTCATGTTGGAATTTCTGAAATGCTTCTTCAAAGAATCCTTTTGCTTTAAGTTGTAGTCTTTGGACTTTGATATCTGCTTCAATAAGTTCTAATTCCTTTAACTTTTGCTCCTTCGGTGCTTCTTTAACCTCCAACTATTTTTTAAATATTTCTACGTTGTTTTGTTGCTCCATTCTCTTGATAGTATATCTACAAGAACATTCTTTTCTCCTTTAATATGAGAAATTGAGTAATTGTATTCAGCTAACTTCATTTGTCATCTAATTAATCATCCTTGTTTATAAGTGCCTTTGTGATTAATATTTTTAAATCCTGCAACATAAGTTGAGTCAGTTCAAACAATAAATTCTTTATCAAACACATAAATTCAATGTTTTTCCAACATACGAATGAATGTCAAAGTTTCTTTTTCATGTGTTGGATAATTAATTTCACTACCTAAAAAGGTTCCAAACATATATCTACATAGTAATTCCTTCTATTGTCCAGGGGATTTTGCCTTCATAACACACCCCAACATTCATTTGATACTCAGTTTCAATAATAATTAAATCACCATCAGATAGATGATATAATTCAGGAAGATCCTGACATAAGTACTTTAGTTTAGTAATAATTGCTTCATCATCTTTAATCCAAGACCAATGAGCATCCTTCTTAAGCTTTTGCTGAAGTATTCTTCTTTCTGCAGCAATATTCTTTATGAAACCTTCATTAGAAATATATGTTAATAATCCCAAAAATCTTTGTAATTCCTTTTTATCCTTTAATTTTGTTAGAAAATTCTGAAATTTTTCTAATACATGTTTTTGCATTACTAATTTTCCCTTCTCAATTTCTAATCTAAGATAATTAATTTTATTTTGGGTTAAAACAGCTTTCTTCTTACTTAAAACTACTCTATTTTCTAAACATTTTTTAAGGATTAGTTCAACCTTATTAAAATGATCGTCTAAATCTTTATTAGAGAATACTAATATGTCATCAATATAAATAAGACAGAAGTCTCTAAATTCTGTTAATATTGAATCCATTCTTCTTTGGAAAATACCTGAAGACTGCTTCATTCTCATAGGAAGTACATTCCATTCATATTATCCTTGAGGACAACTAAATGTTGATAGAGCTTTAGATTCTTTCGTAAGCCTCAATTGATAAAATCCGGATTTACAATCAAAAGTACTAAACCAGTGCATATTTCTTATTCTTTCAATAATTAAGTTTTTTCTTAGTAAATATTATGCATCTCCTTCCATTGCATCATTTATTTGTTTATAATTAATTATCATTTGTCTTTTTCCTCGCTTTATTTCATTATGATTTTCAACGTAAAATGCTGGTGTAAATTGTTTACTTTTTTATGATCTAATTAATCCTTTTTCTTCCATTTCTTTAATATCTTTTGCAAATTCATTACTATCTTGTTTTGTATAGATCATAGGTTTACATTTTATTTCTTTCATAGGATCTTTAAGTTTTAATTCAATTAATTCCATATTTTTATTATTAATATTTGGGTCTAAAGGATTTTCACTACATATTTTTTTTAATAATTCTTCAATATGAGTTGGAATTTTTCTTCCTGGTTCTAAATTATTGAGTACATGGCAAAGTTTTCGACATACAACTTCAACTATCTCACCACGTTTCAGCTTGCTAAATTCTGATTGTTTTGTAGAATAGGTACAGATAGAAAAATGAGTAATTGGAATATTAATAATTTTGCATAGTTGTTTTGTTCTAATATAAGGTGTTTTTAGAGAGATATAATCTATATATTGGCATAATGGTGCATATAAGCGTAAGAAATTATTTCCTAAAATCATGTCTAATCCTGTTTCTTGTTGGTAAATGATTGGGATAATAAATATTTTGGTTTGGATAATTAAAGTAATTCTTTTTACTACTAAATACAGAGGATGTATCAATCCATCTGCAATTTGTATTTTTAATGGTTTGTTTAATTTTTCCCATTTATCAAATAATGTTTTTGTTGCCAGACAAATACTTGCTCCCGTATCAATATAAGTTTCAGTCTCTTTATTACTTTTTTCAATGTTAATTTTAATATATATGTCTTATTCGAATTGCTTTTCTTAAAGATAATTCATTTTCTGAATATTCATATATACTTATTTTCAAGATATTACTTAATTCATGTTCTACAGGTTCTAGGTTATATAGTAGGTAGATATTTTTTATTCCTTTTGATCTTTCCTTAAATTCTTTTTCTTTCTTTTGTGGACATTCATTAGCATAATGACATTCAACATTACATATCCAACAAATATATTTTTTTTTCCTTTTGAACAATATTTTCGTGGGGTTATTCTTTTTTCTTCTAAAATATTTTCTTTTAGTATTTTTATAAGCTCTTGTCTTGGGATATATTTTTCTGAGTCTTGGTTTTCTTTTATAATATCTTTTTCTTTTTATGTCTCGATTGCATCCATAATTTCTTGGGTTCTCAATTTCTGGTATATTACAACAGATAACATTTCTTCCTCTATTTAATTGTCTAATTGTTTCTCTTTGAAGACATTGTTCTCTTAATTCATTATAGAGTATTTGGATAATTTCTCCTAATGTATTAGCAGTTTCTTTTGGTTGCATTTGTCAAATAGTTCTTATTTTTGCATTAAGTGGGTATGGAAGTTTATCAATAAATATGTCCATATATATTGGTTTAATGTCTATATTTAATTGATAATAATATTTTTGATATTCGCAAATAAATTTTTCAACTTCACATATGTTACATAATTGCATTTTGTATAAATGTGCCTTAGCCTTTTCGTGTAAGAATCTATTTACTTCATCTCTATGTTCAAATATATTGTATCCTATAAATTCTTAATAAATTAGTCCCATAATTAATCGACAAATTCTTGATTGTTACTAATAGTTCTTGAATAATGATGTTATGTATTGTGATTAATACTTGTTAGAAATTTTATACGTTTCCTTCAGTTTTATATACAATTAAATTTTTAACATCCAATAAGTTTAATCCATTAATTTTTTCATTTGTTATAATTAGTAATGTTATTTCATTAGTCTATTGTAAGAAAACTTCTTCTTTATTTAATTCACAATCAATATTTAGTCTAATTCCTTATCTAATTTTTTCATAATGGGGTTTATATTCTTTTGGTACTGAAGTTCATTTTTTTATTTTTTCTAGCATATCATTTATTATACATAATTTTTTGCTCATATTGATCCTATGTTTATTTTAGATATCCTAATATTTTTCCATTTTCGTTTAGTATTTGTATTACTTTTTTCTCCTCTTTCCATAAATATTTCATCATAATTTGATTTCTCGCTTTAACGTATTATAATTTAATATTACTTCTTCATTTTCATTATTTGTTTCTATTGTTCAATTTTTTGTATTTGTTTATTTTCATTTTCAATTATTTTTAATTGTTCTAATAATTGTTGAATTTATTCGATATCTGTTGATTTTCTTATTGAATCTGTATATTCTTCTCTTATCCTCTCCATGACGTAACTGGTTTTAAAAATTTTGAAGATTCTGCTTCTTTTTCTTCAAGTTTTATTATATCCTTTGATACAAATTTCAGTATATCCTCTAAATCTCTTTTTGTTAGATATTTATTATTTCTTTCTTCAGTGAGAGTTCTTAGTTATTGTTGTAATACTTCTTCAAATTTAGCAATATGTTCGAGTTCTCCTATTTGCTTATTTCTATTAATTTTATCTAGAATTGTTCTAATATTATTTATTTTTTTTTTTATTAATTATTTCATAAGATATATATTGTAATTCTATTAATATTTTTTATTAGTGATAATAGATTTTTATTTATTTCTTCCATCATTTTTTGTAATTCTTTATTCATTAATTTAAATACTTCTAAAACCGTCATAAAAGATTATTTTATTTTATTTTATGTTTACTTTTGATTTTATTTTTGTTTTATTTATTTTTAATTCTACGGTGCATCGAGGCACCAAGAATCTGCCTCAACACGTAGACATACCTAAAAAACAACGTATATGTACTTCATACATACTAATACTGGTAATGCAGACAGAGCGAGAGAAGAAGGGAATGGGAGGGAAGGAATAGTCAGAGAAAGGAGGAGCTAGAAAATTACCCTTGTAACCATAAAGTGAGTTGAAGGGCAAGAAAGAACCGCAAGTCCTCTAGCACGGTTGGACACGGAAATGGAAATGGAACTTCCACTGGGAAGTGGAACAGTAACAGCAGCAGAGTCATTCCGATTGGAGAAAGCAGTGTGCAGCCATGGGTTGTTCATGATGGCACCCAACCACTGGGACCCTCTCTCCAACACCCTCATCCGCCCACTCCGCCTTCAACTTGATGACACTCACCCTTCTTCCTCTGCCTCAGTCATCGTTTCCATTTCTCAGCGCCCCACTTCCCTCGCCATTAGGGTTCACGCCACCCACTTGCTCTCTCCTCAACAACAACACGCCTTGCTGGTACCAATTACCAAACTCCTTAATTGCCTCTTTCAATTCGTGGTGGGTTTTGATCGCAAAACTGATTTGGGTCGTTCTGTTTCTTTTTAGGCTCAGGTGTCCAGAATGCTGCGTTTGTCCGAAGCCGAAGATAAAGCTGTGACAGAATTCAGAAACATGCACAGTCGTGGCGCTGATGATCAAAATAGAAGCTTTGTTGGGAGGGTGTTTAGGTCTCCCACGTTGTTTGAGGATATGGTCAAATGCATGCTCCTCTGCAACTGCCAGTGAGTGTGTTTTAACCCTTTCCACTATGTGTTTGACATAATGCCTCAGTGAAAACCTCAGAAGAAGAGTTTTTTTTTTTTTTTTTAAATGCAAAACTTTTTCTTTGAATTTGTTCTGTTAATGCACTTATCTGCAAATGGCTTAGAAAAGCTCCCACTTTGTTTCTTTTTGTTAATTCTAATGTGTCTTTGTCTTCATTGTGTAAGTGGTTTTCATTTTAAAGTGAATAACTTGTGAAACCCTTTTTCAGGTGGTCAAGGACTTTGAGCATGGCTCAGGCGCTTTGTGAGCTTCAGTTGGAACTGCAAAATGGGTCACCCTGTCCCTGTGCAGTCTCAAGCAATCCAAAAGCTGAGACTGAGAGCTTCATTCCAAAGACACCAGCTGCAAAAGAGCCCAGGAGACAGGGAAGTGTTTCCAGAAAAGGCACGTTTCTTAAGAAGAAATTAGAGTTGGAAGTAGATGAAAATTTGCAAATGGACCACGTGCTTGCATCAAGTTCCAATGTGACCTTGCTTCCAACAGATACAGATGGCAATGCATATCATGGTTGCAAATCTTGTCAAGCTACACAAGAGCTAAGTTCAGATGATTCATTTCTTCAGTTCCCTAATGGAGAAGAGTATTTTAACCGTATTGGAAATTTTCCATCCCCAAATGAGCTAGCAAACCTTGATGAGAGTTTTCTGGCAAAGCGATGCAAACTTGGGTATAGAGCAAGTCGTATAATAAAACTTGCTCAAGCTATTGTTGAAGGAAAAATTCAATTAAGACAACTTGAAGAACTTTCCAAAGATGCAAGCTTATCCAGCTATAAGCAGCTTGAGGACCAGCTGAAGCAAATTGAGGGATTTGGCCCTTTTACTCTTGCCAATGTACTTATGTGCATGGGATATTACCATGTCATTCCGACTGATTCTGAAACTATTAGACATTTAAAGCAGGTGCTTTCTTCTTGCTTTACCTATTTCATTTTGCCTACCATAAACGCTCTTGGTATGTATGAGATGTGTATGTTAATGCAGGTCCATTCAAGAAAATCCACCTCTAAAACTATTCAGAGACACGTTGAAGGAATTTATGGAAAGTATGAGCCCTATCAGTTCCTGGCATACTGGTAAATAACAAGATAGTCAAATCTACAACAAACTTTATGTTCTCTAGTATTAGTGTCTTGGGGTTTTATAAAAGGATCTTTCCATGTAAATTTCCTTACTCGATTCTTCCTTTGACCAGGTCTGAAATATGGGACTTCTACGAAAGAAGATTTGGGAAGATGTCCGAAATGCATTGTTCTTACTATAAACTAATAACCGCTAGTAATATGAGAAGCGCTGGTAAAGGCACAAGTAAGAGGAGGAGACCATCCTGAAAATCCCAATGCTAAGTCTTACTCTACAAATGTACTCTTCATTTTGTTGCGCTTGTACCTACTTACTTGAACAGGGTGTTTTGGTATCACGTAGAAGTAATTTATTGTTTCATGTTTATAAGTAAGCTTATTTGTTAAATTCTATTGCATGTTAATAATTTTTGCTTTGAGATAGCATTGGAATACCCCTTTACGCTGTACCATCTTCAAGAGGGTACATCTAAACTTTGTTAAAAGAAATGCTTGCTTAGAAGGCTATGTTTGGGATATTAACTGAAAGAAATATCATTTTGCATTTCTCCTGTTTGTATCGATGACATTGACATCAAAAGGGGCCCGTGCAGCAATAAAACTACATTTTTATTTTATGGTGCTCGAGAGTGCACTAGGAATACGAGACAAAAACTAGACAAGGTTTTAGATGTAACCCAAATCACTAATTTATCTACCGCCCGTGACGCAAAGTGCAACAAAAAGTGCACATAGCAATCCTTATTGCAAGATGTAGCATATAATGCTTTTATAAAGACTTAACTTGATGCTGAATCAGTTGCTCCTGCTGCAATTTCAAGAACTTAATATCAGGTCAATTTTGTGATCAATCAATTAAAAATCAAGCGTTGCAAATTAAAAAATGTTCCCAAAATCATAAGAGACGTCCAATTATAATCGATATAATGTAGAATACTGATTTCAACACATTAACAGAACTAGGCGAATAATAAATATTGGCTCGACGAAATTGCCATATGTGCCATAAAGATCACTTAACTCCCAAAATATTGGCTCAAACTAGTGTACTGCATCTGGCTGGTTCTCTGGCAAAGCCTGTTGGAATGCTGGGATTTCTTTATATGTCTCATGTAGTCCAGCCAGAGTGGGGAACTCCTTCTGCTTGGGCAACAAAGGGATAAGTATGTCGTCATCCGATGAATTTAGGCAATGTAATTTGACATATGACCTAAGATTTTGCAAACAATAAACCTAGATCATGTTATGTATAATAATAAAGGCCAGTAGGCCATAACAAGGTCAAAGAAATAAAAGAAAAATTTCAATTTCTCTTATATATATATATATATAGTCACACACACACACTGACTGTTTCCATCCCGATTGAACTCCATAGCGGTAACTGTCTCCTTCTGATTCAGTGACCAAAATGTTCCCAAAATCATAACAGGAATCCAATTATAATCGATATAATGCAGAATATTGATTTAAACACATTCACAGAATAATAAATATTGGCTCTACAAAGTTGCCATATGAGCCGTACAGATCACGTACCACTCCAAAATATTGGCTCAGACTAGTGTACTGCATCTGGCTGGTTCTCTGGCAAAGCCTCCCGGATTGCTGGGATCTCTTTATATGTGTCATGTAGACCTACCAGAATGGGGAACTCCTTCTGTTTGGGCAACAAAGGGATAAGTAAGTTGTCATCTGATGAATTTAAGCAATGTAATTTGACATATGACAAATGATTTTGCAAACTACAAACCTAGATCATGTTTTTGTAAGGACAAAACTTAAGTAAAGTTTATTAAGTGCTTGTGTGTTGTTCCCCATTAAAAATATAATGTGTATTATTTTTTAACTAGCTCATCCTCTTTTTCAAATTTATCATAGATGAGATATAAAAAATAATATACTTGTTATATTTTTGTTAGAGAACAACACCACAAGCACCTAAAAAACTTTATCTTAGTTTAGTCTTTCTTGTAATAATAAAGGTCATAACAAGATCAAAGAAAAAAAAGAAAAAGGGACAAATAAAATACATTCTATTACTCGAGTATATTTCTAATCACTCATTAAATAAAAAAGTTATAAATGATAGTTGAGAACAGGTTTCGACATAATAAAGGCTTTAAAATTTTAAATTAATAATAGATATCATATCAATCATAGTTAACTTGACATATTTCTTATAATTTTTTTTTTAAAAAATATACATTTACAATGACTGGTTCAATCCCGATTGAATTCCTTAGCACTAGCAGTAACTGTCTCCTGATTCAATGGTCAGTTTAGTTTTCAAAATCATTGATTTCAAGTACTTTACCAACTTATGAATAGTCAACAAGTGGTAAAAGCCTGGATGTCACGTACTTCTGTGAAATTTTACCATCAAACAGATCTGAACATAAGAACTAAGATGAGCTCTGCATCTTAGCATACACATTCATATTTTTAATATGATTTGGAGGACACTAAAGGATTGGTATTAATCATTAAAAAGCCATTCAACTAAAAGCTGAACCTAATAGGTAAAGGCCAAAGGCCTTTAGGGAATAGCCTATTGGTTTGGAATGTAGATGAAACACAAGGCTAAAACTGTCTTGCGTTAAATTTTAATTATGAGAAGGGAGACAATCTAGATCAGACCCTGGACTACTTGATCAAAGAGGCTACATTAATGTTACCATAGCAATACGACTCAGACATTTTATTAACATCTTTATTCCCCAGCCCAAAAGGTACACATGGACCATGGACATAATAATACCATGTCAATGTTGAATGTTGTAAATGCTGCATATAACTGAGGTGCTAAAAACAAATCAGCCTGAAAAATCGTAGTCAACGTATTAGATTATAAATAGCTATAACATGGCAACATGAATAAGTACAAAATACAAACATATAGAGACATGAAAATTTATGAAGCCAAGATGCATACCAGGGAAACTTCATCTCCAGTTGCATATCTTCCTGCATGGTCTTTCAATAGCTTTTCAAGTGCTGAAACAAATGTAAAAACATTTGATTAAGCCAAAAACTCTCATAAGTCAGAATATTTAGTAGAACATGCACAGAACAAAATCGACAAACAAAATGGACACAGAACCCCATATTTAGTAGAACATATACAAAATATATCTTACAATTAAAAAGGGGGGAAATACCACTGTGAAGAATTTCTTCAACCACTAACATGAACTTTATTATCAAATGAGAGTCAAATTCGGTATATATTCCATTTAAAAAAAAAAAATCATCTATTATACAGAGGGACAAATATTGCAGAAAGTATCATAAGGATACACAGTATAGTAAGTAAATTATAATTAATGGGGTTCAAGAATGTCATTTAGATTGAGTATTTAGTTCATCACTTTTGGACAAATGTGATCTTCAGAACTAAGGTTGACAAAGTAAAATTTAAGTCTATGAATTATCTGTTATCATGGGCAATAAGCTAGTATATCAAAGTAAATCGTCAAACTTTGAACAAATGCATCATCTTCAATAATTGAACTTTATGTTTTGCTATTTTTTTTTCCTGAAGTGCTGGGTGGCCAACTTAGTCAAACCTCACCTGTTAAGCCTTTTTCAATTGCACTTTTGGCCCAACAAAGTTTTTCTTCAGGGCTAACTTTTTCCTCGATGTACTTCTGCAAACGGAAATGCATAATAACAATAAACATACCACATGCATTCTAGAATCCAGAAATGGTTGCTTCATAAAATAAATATATGAAGTTTATGAACAAAAATCATACTTATACACAGATTTCATTTTAAAAATTAAAAAAAAAAATCACTTTACATACCAGTAAACTAAGACTATGAAGACGCAGTATAGTAGAGGAAATAATATTGGCAGCCTGTGGATCACATCATTAGAAGAGGACCTATATGTTAGGGCCTGAAATATAGCTTTGAAACTCCACACCCCCCCCCCCCCAACTCTTAAGAGAAACAGTTTAACTTCAGTTTTAGTGTGTAAAATGTGAATAATGTGCAGCATGTGTGTCGTGTAGCATGTGTTAAATGTGAATAATGTGTA
Source organism: Ormosia emarginata (assembly GCA_029884605.1). Lineage (NCBI taxonomy): Eukaryota > Viridiplantae > Streptophyta > Magnoliopsida > Fabales > Fabaceae > Ormosia > Ormosia emarginata. The sequence continues at coordinate 1,051,057 of JAQQTP010000054.1, forward strand.
TTGTACTTACCTTACCTCATAATCCTAGGTCTATAAATAGGAGTAAAGATCATTGTACTCAACACACATTTAAAAAGTATATTTAGTCTCTCTTTGTTCTCCGTTTCTGCTTCGAAACATGGTATCAGGAGCTTAGGCTCTCAATCCTTGTCGAAATTCCTCCGTTGCTCGCTGCTCTCCGCCAATTCTGCCGTATCTCCGCCGTTTATCCATCATAGCACCGCTCCCACTCTGGTTTCCGCCTTTTCTGACCTCATTTTTTGACACCGACAGTACCACTGTGTTCGCCAGCAGCCGATTTGCTTTCCACTCAAATTTGGTCGCCGGACAACCAGCCACGCGCCCCCAAGCGCCATCTGAGCTCTCTGTGTGTCGTTTCATGCTTGCTCTAGATTTGAACCTGGTTTGACCCCGTCTTGCTGACATGGATATGCTGACGTGTCCTTTCTTGCTGACGAAGCATCCATATGGACTCCCTGTAACATCCTCTTTTTAACATGTTAGACTTGTATATGGTCCTAGAGTATCATAATAATAGTTTGACATGTCTGTTAAATTTTGTGACAAACTGAGTTAATTTAAGCACTTTGTCGTAACACAGAATATGCAAAATGACTATTTTAACTCAGGAACATAGCATAAATTGCTTGGTTAAGAGAAATAAATATGAAAAATTTATTTGTAGGTCACAAATGTGTAGAAGAGGATGTCTTTAAATTTTGAGGATAAACAGAGCAGTTCAGTATTTTTAAAGACACTGAGTGAGTGTTTAAATACCGGATTGATGAGTGGCAGATATGGAAAGTTATGGAAAAGGTGAAATGAGGATTAAGATGAATCTTAGGATTTATTTTAATATTTTTGAAAGTTAGGAAACTTGATTTGGTAAAATCAAAGTATTCTTAATAGATAAAAAGTTTCAACCAAATTATCTAAACTACCTTAAGTCCTTTGATCCTATCCTTTATTTTGTTGGCTTTTAAAGCCTCTTTCTCTCATTCTCTCACGCCACTCATCTGCAGAAAACAGAAAAGAAACGAAGCAAAGGAAAAGGGAGGAAACGAAGAAGTGAAGCAAGGGAAAAAAGAGAGAAAGAAGAAAGGCAAAGACAAGCTTTGTGGTTCATCTTCACAAAGAGGTAGGGGTGCTCGGCTTCATCTATCTCCCTTTCATCTTCATCTTGTCTCTAGGTTTACTTGATGAGTTGAAAAATGAGTTTGGATGGGTTTAGTGAGCTAGATGCTTGTTTCTTGCTTCTATGGGTGAAGTGAGCTTCTTTATAGCTTGTTTGATGCTTGGTTAATAGTTTTAATCCCTTAGAACCAATTTTTTTTACTTGAGTTGTAAGTTAAGAAATGGGTTTTTAGGTGTGTGATTGATTCTTTAATCCACAGTTGAGAGAGTTAACAAGTTGTATGTGAGTTACAACATGATTAGAGACCTTGAATGATATTAGAAATCATCTAGGAATTGATCTTGAGGGGTAGAACTTGGTTAGAACCCAAGATTATGCAAAACACGTTTCTGCAGAATTCTTTCTGGTGTTCTGGCGCCTAGGCGCCCAAAGACTAGCAGAACAGGACATCCTGACAGCTTGTAGTGTTTGTAGCATAACTTGAGCTGTAGTCATCGACATGACATACTTCTTCTTGCATTTGAAAGCTAAGATACAAGGCTTCATGTATTAAAAATTTCATATTTTTAGGCCAACCCAAGTAGCACTAGTTTTGGTTTGAATTTAAGACAGATTCTATGGAAATAAGCAATCTGGTACTTAGTAAACCAAATTGCATAACTTCTTGCTCCGAGGTGTAAAATACATGAGACCAGTGGCATTTTGAAGCTAACATGTAAGGCTATAAGAGGTAAAAATTTCAAGAATTTTGCACTCTTTATGCATTCCCAGTTTTCATTTAAAGTAAGGTCAAATTATGGTAAAACGGGTAGTTGCCCTGTTTCAGCTCCTGCATTTTGTAGCATAACTTTAGCTACACTAAGTCAAATGAAGTGAGGTTTGTTTCATTTGAAAGATATGAGATAAGGCTATTTGCCTATAAAATTTCAGAATTTTTAAAGTTAGGATGTATATTTGGTGCATTCATGAAAATCAGTCTTTTTAAGCTACCAAACCAGAAAAATGTTAAGATATGTGAGAACCTTTGATGCATCCTCTAGTTGTGGATTGCCTTAGTAGTGTATCTAGAACCATAGGCAACATGATGTTGCACTTAATTTCAATTATGAAGTGGTGTTGCCTAACCTTGTGTATGATATGCTCCTATAGTATTAAAGTAGAGCTAAAAATGTACTAGTAAGGTTTTGCTTCCTTGATAATCAAGGTAGAGCTAGAAAAGGTATAAGAAACATGATATTTAGTTCTGTAAGTAAGAAGTTGAGCTAAATGAACATGTTTGCTAGTTTTCCACTTACCTTAGTCAAAGTAGAGTTGATGAGTTGTACATGGATAAAGTATGAAAGGTTTTAAAAATGACTTGCATGTTTTGTTTCAAACTTGCTATTTGCTATTTCCCACGTATTGTAACCTTATACGATGTGCACAATCGTTTGGCTTGAGCGTGAAGGCTCCTAGTGCCAGGGTTACCGGTATAAGAGATGGTACCAGTACACTTATAGTTATGAGATGGAATATTCCATTCTTTACTAAGTAGTGTTAAGTGGTCGTTGCCCTACTACCTAAAAAGATACAAGGAACAAAATGGTTCCTGGGGATACGCAAATATCATGGTTTTTCTAAAACAAAATCTTTCACAAACATTGCACAAGCATTCTTTAGGGCATTTCTTAGGCATAATCATATGGCATAATGCATTTAACAAAATGACAATTGTATGGACAATTGTCTTATTTTACTACATGGTGAAGACCAAGAGTGAGGATTGGCTTAGGAACAATAAATAGACAAAGTTTGTTATTACTCCTAGTGTAATGAGGGGTGTTTTATGTATTTGTTGCAACCATATTTTCTGGTGAATGAATATGTTTGCTCGAGTTGGATTATAATGTATTGATTAAACTATTTTTGTAATTAAATGAACTGTCTGTCTCGGGAAGGGAAAGGACTAGTTTTGACTTATGCCACCTTTCTATATTATTATGTGAAACTTGTTTTTTCCCGAAGCAGCTGGATTTACTGTGACGACATGTTTTAAAATTACTACTGAGAATTTGTGAAATTCTCACCCCAGTTTCTATTTCCATGATAAATCCAGAGAAGGACCAAAGCAGGAGCAAAGGAAGGCACTGAAGAATTAGTGTAGTTTTTTTTCTGTTTGTTAGTGTTGTATATAGTTTTATAGTTTTGTACAAGTGTCAATATGGCTTGTTTTGTACAATGTGTATCTCAGACACATAATGTAATAGTTGTAGAGAGCAAGTTTTCAGATTGTGTAAAATGTGTTGTTCTCTTTACTCTGATAACAAAGGCTCTATATATTTATATGTTGGTAGTTATTATACAGGTTGTGATTTTTTTAAGTTTTATGTTTAGAAGTGACAGGCTTGATTCTATATACCTAGTATATTGTTGATATATTACAGTATTTGGAATTAGGATGTTACACTCCTTGTGCTGACGTGTCCTGCTGATGTGGCATCTGATAACCCTTCCTAAGATTTTTCGATGAGATCTTTCCACTTTTGAGGTCCTTTTTCGTCAATTTAGCTCCGGAAGTTCAGTTCCTGAATCTTCCCTTACTATAATGGAGAAACTAAACATTGCTCAGTCCACTTCAGTTGTGCTCACTACTCCCAGTTGCTGCAGATATTGTAAGGAACCAGGACACTTAATTGAGAATTGCCCGAGATGTCCTCCAAGGTCTAATCAGAACAGGTTTCAACCTCGTCCCAGTCCTTACAAGCCTGTGCTTGCTGCTACCGCTGTCAATGGATCTCTAGCTTCTTCACCCGCACCTCGGACTGCCTTCTCTGTCAGTAATCTTGCGTCCCTCCTTAAGCAACTACTTTCCAAATTTGGTAATATCTCTGCTATCTTGTCTACCACACTAGGTAATACTAGGTGGTACCTTGATTCTGCCAGCTGTAACCATATGTCGTCTACATCTCAGTTCTTTTCCTCTTTATCCATTAATGATATTGCACATTCCATACATACTGCTTATGGTTCTCTTATGAACGTAAGTCATAAAGATTCTATCTCTCTGTCAAACATTAGTTTACCTTATACCTATCTCATCCCCAAGTTAAACTTCAATCTTATTTCTGTTAGATAATTGTGTGACCTTGGCTATGAAGTCATTTTCTCTTCTTCTGGTTGTTGTGTGCAAGATCCATGAACGGGATAGGTCATAGGGACTGGATGTAAAGTCAGAAGATTGTTTGAGCTCACTAATCTTCATATTCCTCTTCCTCCTGCATCAAATCTTTGTGCAGCATCTACCACCTCCTCCATCCAGCTATGACACCAATGTCTTGCTCATACTTCCCCAGGAAAATTGTGTTCCCTTATATCTCAAGGAACTCTAGGTTCAGTTACTAATGAGTCTTTCTATTACATTTCTTGTCAAACTGCTAAACAACCTGCATTATCCTTCAGTTAAAATCCTTCTATTTCTGACTCTCCTTTTGACCATGTGCATTCTGGCCCCCATACCAACTATGAGAGGTAATCGGTATTTTGTGATATTTATTGATGATTATTCTCGTTTTACTCGAATATATCTGATGAAAAATTGTCATGAGTTGCCTCAAATTTATATCAATTTTGCCACAATGGTCAAAACATGTTTTTCTAAAGTCATTAAAGTTTTTCGTCAAGATAATGTCATGGAGTATCGTGACTCAAAACTTCTAACTTTTCTGGATGAACAGGGTACTCTCTCTGAATTCTCATGTCCTAACACTTCTCAACAGAATGGTCGCACTAAGAGAAAGCATCATCATATCCTTGACTTTGTCCGAGCAATGCTCATTTCCCCTTCCTGTCCCTAGCGTGCTTGGGGTGAAGCCACTCTCATTATTGTCTATGTCATCAATCGTCTCCATTTCTCTATCATTGGTAATGTCCTCTCCCTTTGAGCGTCTCCATAACACTCTTCCAACCTACAGTTCTCTTAAGGTCTTCGGTTGTGCTTTTTTTTTTTTAACCTTATCAATACACTAAACTCGAGCGTCGAGCTCGTCTTTGTTGCTTTCTTGGCTATGGGACAGAACACAAAGGTTACCGTTATTGGAATCCCATCTCTCAGTGCATCTGTCTATCTTGCCATGTTGTCTTTTGGGACCACATCATGTTCTCTTCGGTGTCGAAATTCAAATTCATCCTTTCCACCTCGACTCTTCTTTTCACTAACCCCTCTGTTGATCTCTTTCCTAGTGATTCTAATGCAGGTTCCTCCAGTGAGCTCCCAGACACTACCTGTGTTCCAACCACTCCCGATGACGTCGTTTCGGACGTAGATTCTGCACCTGAAATTGCACCCCCTCCTCTTTTTGAGCATCCAACTAGGGTAAGAACTCAGTCTACCTATCTTCGTGATTATCACTGTTTTTTTACCATGCTTCACTTACATGAACCTCAGTCTTATCAAGAAGTCTTTATAGATCCCAATTGGCAGCAAGCTATGTAGGAAGAATTACAGACTTTGGGTAACACCAAAACTTGGGACCTCGTTGATCCTCCTTCTGACAAAACTCTTGTAGGAAGTAAATGGGTATACAAAATCAAGACTCGCTCTGATGGCTCGTTTGATTGCTAAGGGATTTACTCAGGAATATGGCTTTGATTATGAGGAGGCCTTTGCCCCTATTGCTCGCATCACCTCATTTCGCACTCTCCTTGCTATTGCGGCTACTAAAAAATGGCTTCTTAATCAGATGGACGTTAAAAATGTCTTTCTCAATGGTGACTTGGAAGAAGAAGTCTATATGTGCCCACCCCCTGGTTACACCTATCAACTAAACAAAGTTTGTCGTATTCGAAAAGCTTTATATGGCCTCAAACAAGCACCCCGAACTTGGTTTGCCAAGTTTCACAACACTATCAGTCAATTTGGCTTTTCCTCCAATGCTCATGATAATGCTTTATTTATTCGCAAAATTGGTCAAGGTATTGTCTTGTTACTTCTCTATGTTGATGATATGATTATTATTGGTGAAGATGTTATTGGTATTGCAGAGCTTAAACAGTTTGAGTCAGAATTTTAAGATGAAAGATCTTGGACCTCTCAATTATTTCTTGGGGCTTGGTCCTCCAATGATGGATTGTTTTTATCTCAGGCTAAATATGCTTCTAATCTCATCTCTCAGGCTGGCCTTACAGACAGCAAAAAAGAGCATTCTCCTCTTGAACTCAATGTTCAGTTTACTCCACAAGATGGTACCTTACTCACTAAGTTGACTCTTTATCGTCAAGTGGTTGAGAGCTTGATTTATCTTACAGTGACTCGACCTGACATCTCTTATGTTGTTCATTCGGTTAGCCAATTCATGGCTACACCTCGTTCCACACACTATGCTGCTATTCTTCGAATTATCAGATATGTCAAGGGAACACTCTTTCATGGTGTCCATTTCTTTATTGACTCCCCTCTGGTTCTATGGACTTATTCATACGTTGATTGGGGTGGTGATCCCACTGATCATCGCTCTACTACTGGTTATTGCATCTTCCTTTGTGATACTCTCATCTCTTGGCGCAGCAAGAAGCAAACTCTTACTACTCACTCGAGTAGTGAAGCGGAGTGTCGTGCCCTAGCTAATACTACTATGAGATACTTTGGATTCGATGGCTTTTTGAAGATTTGGGTATCTCTCAGCAATCCCCCACTGCTCTTTATTGTGATAACAAAAGTGTTATTCAAATTACCCACAATGATGTATTTCATGAGTGCACCAACCACATTAAAATTAATTGCTACTTCATTCGTCAACACATCTTTTGTGGTGTTATTCGTCTCAATTCCTTTGGAACCCTTGACTAGTCAGCCGATCTGTTCACCGAAGCTCATCATCCTAGTCGCTTTTGTACTCTAGTTTCCAAAATCAAGTTGGTTCCCTCTACACCCACTTGAGTTTGAGGGGGGATGTTAGTGTGCAAAATGTGAATAACGTGTAGCATGTGTAATGTGTAAAATGTGTGTGTCGTGTAAAATGTGTAGCATGTGTTAAATGTGAATAATGTGTATTGTACTTTCCTAGGCCTATAAATAGGAGTAAAGATCATTGTACTACACACATTCAAAAATATACAGAAAGTATACTTAGTCTCTCTTTGTTCTCTGTTTCCGCTTCTAACATTCAGGAAAGGAGAAACTGAAGTTTCAATTACAATACAAGACTTATTTCAATCTAAATAACTGTTTGCCATCCCTTCAACATTGGACAACAAACACGACACTATCCTGATTCCCATCCATCCATGAATCCATATACGCTATGGGCTATGCTATCTTTTCATGTCAGCCAGAGGAGCAAATAATGTTTCAGACCAACACACTCATAAACGGATTCCTGGCTTATCAAAGGTTAACTAACATATTCCTTCTAATTGATGAACTCCTTGTACATAATAGGAGGACGTGTGAAATATGACAAACAGTGAAAAAAAATTAGAAGCAATATGAAGTAAGTAGTGTACCTGGAAATTGATTGCTCTCTTATGGATGTCATGAGGCAGCAAAGGGTGCTGAGGATACTTGTCTTCCAAATACTGTACATGTACACAAAACATGAAAATAAACACATTTGAAGAGAAATGGGGAGAAATGTATAGAAACCATTTACATTTCCAAAGGGAACGCAAGTTAAAGAAAGCAGGGAGTCTCCATAACAATGGCAAAAGAGTCAGCAATTACTACATCACTGTCCACTAAAACGGGAACAAATCCAATAGGATTGAGCTTCAGAAACTCCGAACATGTCAAAACAAAAGAGCATGGTCACAAAAAAGCAACCCAAATCATCACAAAGAGAATGAAACTAAACTACGATAAACCCATTGGCTATTAATCTGTCAGCTCCCCCAACACACAAATTATTACACTCAAACCCCTTCTGTTGTTTTTTTCATCAATTTTCAATTTTTATTTGTTACAAACATCAACATAAGAGTGATCGAACATATAAACAAACCAGGGTCAGAATGTCCGCCCTTCAACAGATTGACTGCTCTGTACTCATATTTTATCCCTGATAATACAAACACATAGCAAGCTCAGAGGGATTCCAGCACATAGGTTTTATGCAAAAGACATAAATGACTACTTAACTGTGCCTATATATGTCATGCTTTGTTGCTAAACTTTCAGTGAAATAAGTCAGCATGCAACAAAATCTTTGCAGAATCTTGATGAAATGGATCAAACTATACATAGATATGACCATTTCCAAGCAATGCAGTGAGAGACAGAGTAGTCAGTGTCAGTGTGTGTGTACTGTGTACCTTTGAGGTTGAGAGCAATTCGGACTCGGAAGGAACAAGAGCTCTTCCAGTATGAATACAGCTTCAGATTATTATTATTATTATTATTATTATTATTATTATTATTATTATTATTATTATTATTATTATTATTATCAGCAACCCCTTCACTACTTCCAGCTGCAGCTGCCTAATGAAACATACAATAAGGATCATCACTACAATAATACACTATACAACATAAACCAATGGACACTCCCTCTCTCTATGTGTTTGCTGGAATTTGGAGAGCAGAGGTGGTGTTAGGTGGCAACAAGTTGCATACCATGGTGATACGAAGCCAGTGTTTGCTTTTACTTTTCTGCAGTTGGTATGGAATTATCACTCTTACCGTTTGCAATTGCAACCAACTCTCTGGTTGGTTTGGGTTTGATAGCGACGAGAGATGATATAAAAAGTAGGTGACTTTTACCATGTTGTTCCCTTGAGTAGGTGAGGTGGCGCCGCCGTGCGCACTCGTCCTAGCCTTCACCGGCGGAGGAGAGGGTTTTCATTCAAGCTGGTTGTTGAGATGTGGGTGCTGAGGTACCTTAGAATAATTTTCTAGAGTTACAGATTTACCCATTATTCAAGTTGTAGGCATTAGATTTCAATCATTGAATTTTTTTTATTATTAGAGAAATTATTGTTGAAATTTAGAGCATTTACTTTGACTATATTAAATTAATTAATATTTAATATTTTTATAAAATTTATATTTTTAATTATGTAATATATAATTTTATAAAAATATTAAATATTAATTTACTTAATATATCTAATATTTATTTTAAATTTATATAAAAATCTCTATTTATTATTAATCATTGCCTAAAATTAAAAGGACCATGATGATCCAAACTCAAAGGAACATGCTAAACAGCACTCGAAAAGTAGGAGTAGGCAAAGCCATACTGCCTAATGGGTGGTCGTAACACGTAAGCCGGTTGGGTTGTTTAACGTGGCCAAATCTCATTATAATATGGTGGTTTCTCCGGTGGAATTGAAAATGTAAGGTCAATCAGTGTAGTTTATTTTTTTTAATCTAATTTTAGACTTTTGCTTTTGTAATGATTGTCAATTCTTATAAGATGATGGGTTATTTTTTAAAATTTTCTATCTTTTTTTCTTAATTTAGTCTTTTTGTTTTGATATAATATTTTAATTGTTTATCTAATCATTTTAATGTACTGATTGTATGCTGGATTTCCATTTTTTTGTCTTTTTAATTTGTTTACATTATTCATTGATCTTTAGTTCTCTAATACCAAATTGATACCAAGTTTCATATTTTTTGTTTTAAATATTGTGTTAAGTTATTGACTTGAATTGTTAATTTATTGATTTCATTTCCTTCACTAATTTGTTCTGGTTCATTAAATTTTATTAGTTTATGTATTTGTTCTTCTTTAAATTTTAGGAGTTTTGGTATATTAGATGTTCTTATTTCTATTATTTCATTTTTTTTTGGATAATAAATTCTTCTTATGTCAGTAAACATATATGATATGGGATGAGGATCCCCTCCTGTTACCAAAAAACAGGAGGGGGTCCTGTTAAGAGAGAGATAGAGAGAGTGGTGGTAAAAAAAAAATTGTTTGTCTTTGCTTTTTTTTTTTTACTTTCCTGTCTCTCTTTTTATGAGAGACAGGATTTTCTCCTGTTTTTGACTAACAGGAGAGGATCTGAATCCTATGATATGTTTATTTATCATTATTTCTAAAAGTAATACTATGATATGAATTTGTTAATACATAACTAATACAAAAAGTTACAGAAAAGATTTTGTCTATGGGTCTCATTAAAGTTCTTCTTAAAAATTTATGTTCCAGTGTTAAGGATTATTCTATTCTTTGTGTATTTAAAGATATTCTAATATTTAGTCGTACTTTAAACTTTAGTTTTTTATATGCTAAGTTTCCTTCTATTATACCTAATATTTTATTTCTTGGATCAGTGATTCTATCATCTTTTAATATTAGTTTTATGGGTAAATTTATTTCTTCTTGAAATGTTTATTTTTTTAATACTTGTATGCAATTTCCAATATGAATATATCCAATTTTTATTTTATCTTCTTCTTTCTTTATATTTCTTTTTAATTCCACAAGTTTCTTTTTATTAAGTAGTTGTATACACGTGTTTTCTTAAGCATTAGATATATCTATGGGTGTTTTGCTACTTAATTTTCTATAATAAATAATATTATCTCTCTAATTAAATCTTTTATAATATTATTACCTAGTCTTTCTTTTCCTTTCATATTTACATTTTTGGTTAAATCTAAATCTTTTTTTTGTATTTTCTTGAATAGAAATTGATTTATTAAAATATTTTCTTCATAATTTCCTTCTTCTTCTTCAGTAATTTGTAAGTATTCAGTTTCATCTGCTTTTTCAATTTCCATTTATAGAGTTATATTTAAATATTTTTTATTGTACGTATACTTAAATTGATTTTGACAATTCTAATATTTCTTCCTTGTAAAGTTATAATTAATTCTTCAGATCTAATTTCGTATGATTTTACTACTTCCAAAAAGTCTATTCCTAAAAGTAGTTTAATATTCGTCTTATCTTCAGCATATACTTCAGTTTGGATTTTTACATTTGAGTTAAAATAGCATTCTATAGTTGTTTTTTACTATAAAAGTATTTTCCTTTTGCTTATATCCTATTATTGTTCTTGGTATTATTTCTTTTGTTTTACATATTAATTCATTACTTATGTAGCTAAGACACGATCCAGTATCAATGAGTACAGGCATAATAATTCCATTAACAATTCCTAATATATGATATTGACAATGGTTATTCATTAAAAGTTGGATAAACATACCTGGTCGAGGTTTTTAAAATCTACTGATTTGTTGTTCTTCTTCCTTTTCGCCCACTACTACTTCTGTAATTGATCAACTAATTATGATGGGTTGAGTATAGTAGATAGTTCTAAGATGTAAGTGAAAGAAGTATTTATTGATAAGTAATGATAAGTACAGGATAAGTGGACAGACTCTCAAATGCCCGACTAGATCTCCAAAGAGACTAGCACAGTTTTCCTAAGAAAACTTCTCTCAACTGAGATTTCTGAAAGGACTTTCAAAATCTACCTTGCCTCAACATAAGAGGGCTTATTTATAGACAGAAAACAAAAGAGTAATTTATAAAAATATCCTTACAAGTGTAATATTTACATCAGAAACTTAATAATTTACATAGTGACGTAAGAGCTTACATCAATATTCTATTATTGCTTCATCCGACTCCTCATCTTTAGTTTTGTCGGTGTCGGTCATTCTTTTTTTTGATGCACATCTTTCACATGTGTAGTTTCCACATACTTTAATTATTGCACAAAGGCCATTGAGGACAATTGACCTATATTCCATTTGTGGTCCTTGTAGTGCGTAGAAACGTAGCTCAAAAGTAGTCAGGAGAGCCATATCTTTATCTTTTATTACTTTGCTGCTTGTTTTGCTTAAAAGCAAAGTATTTGGTCCCTTATATAGAGTCTTGTGAACACCCAATTTTGTCCAGACCAAAAATAACAAAAAATAATAAATAAGTATTTGTGCACATCCTTTGATTAGTTTCTTTATCTCATGTATTTTATTTGTTTGTTTTATTTTATTTATTTTATTTTATTTTCACCAAATTTTTTTTAAAAAAAATGTTGATTTGATTTTCACCAAAATTAAAAAAAAATGTTGATTTTCGTTTTTCTTATATTGAAAAAAAAAGAAGAAAAAAAGGGGGTCTAATTTCGTTTTAAAAAAAAAGAAGAAGTCTGATTTCGTAAAAAAAAAAAAAGAAGAGAAAAAGAAAATAAAAAAAATAATAATAGAGGTTGCTTGTTGCTTTGCCTCTGCTGCAACCAACAATTTGCAAGGCTCAAAGCAACCAGAAATGGAAAAGTGCAGAGACTGGCAGGGAGGAGAAGTTGACAAGCCTAAAGAAGATACATCAAAATGGTAACTATGCTACACTAGGATCAGCCACTCTATCTGGAGGGGTGGCAGAGAGCTCTGCTTACAAAGGAGATCATTTTACAGAGAAGAGGGAGGGAGATTTGGGGGAGGGGTATTTTTACTATTGATCTTCTTCCACAACCCAGCATTCCCACAACCAAACAACCACCATCTCCATCCTCCATCCTCCACCGTCTTCCATTTCCACCACCATAAACCACATTCTCCATTTTCATCAACAATCCATTATTCATCATCTTCTTCCCTCAACCTCACAGAACAGAAAACCAAAGACCCCACCACTCTCACTACTATTCATCATCTTCTTCAAAAACTACCCGTGCACCACCTCAACCAATAACCCATGGCCTAGCCCCACCAAATAGCCATCCACGTGCAACCACCATCACCCAACTGTGGCCACCATCAACCTCAACACCCCACCAACGTTCACCACCGTGCTGCTCCACCCCCAGACCGCCAGCACCGGAACCGCGACCCCCTTGTACCAACCACTGCGACCCGTGTCGAGCCGTCACACGCGACCAGATCCTCGCCGCCGTCGCGCACTAACAGCCCACCCTGCTCGGGACCCGAACCGACGGCCGTTGAGCACCCAGTCGTCCCTGTTGGACCGTGCCACCTGAACCAGACAGCTCCGTCGAGCTGTGCACCATCTAGAACCACCACATGGCGCACCCCAGCTTCGCCTCTGCCGTCCGAACCCCTCCAACCCGCCGCGAGCCACCTAGATCCGCACCAGCGCCGTCTCGTTCTCCCAGACCTGTCAGCCCCATAGCGTCGTCGACCAGCCCCATCCCGACGCCGCACGCGTCGCCTCCCAGATCGACCAGCACCGGCGAAGCTCGATCCGCCATCCTCTGACCCGTCGCGATCCACACAGTGCGACCCGGATCTGCCCCTCTGTGAACCACCGTCGGCCAAACCGAGTCCGGACACCGTGATACGTGCGGATGTAGTGATTAAAATTAAGATAAAAATCAGTTGTCAGGCCCACCAGAAAATAAAAACCTTACAACTAGTTGTAGTTAGTAAGGGTCGATCCACAGAGAACCAATTCAATTAACACTATTAAACAATTCCCAATTTAGACTCGATTAACAATAAACAAGAAAAGGGGGTTTTGGAGTTTTGATGAACAATGAACGACTTCAAAGATAACAATAAACAAACCGAAATCAACAATATAAGAAAATTGGTTAAGAGATTGAATCCACCACTAGATTTATATGATAATGTAAATCCACATATCCTTTTTATTCCAACATGCTCAATTATGTTTTTATGCAATTGTGATATTAAATCTCTGTTTTCCTTACGTGTTGGCCAATTTAGCAACTCGTTCAAATCAACTCCTAATCACTGATTAGTCATAAAGCAACCGCTCTTACAACTATCCAACAATTGCATTAAGATTTAGAAAATCAATTACACTAAGGTCTAATCACACAGGGATTAAATTACTTAGAACATATATTTCTCTAGATCTAATATCGCAATCGCAAGCATAATAAACCCCAGATCTACCACTTTTATAAGCGGCAAATAGCACAAAGATAATTATACCCACATGAACATCATACATCCCACTAGATCTACTACCGCAACCGCGCATAATAAACCTAGATCTACTACTTTGAAAGTAGGAACAAGTACAAAAACCTTCATACCAACAATAGATTCGAAATATATGAATAAAAACATAAGCTGTGTTGAAATAATCAAATATGCAAAGTTTACAACATTAATACTAGCGGTTTCATCACCCTCTTAACCAAGGGAGGTTTAGTTACACATAGCTAGAAAGAAATCACAAGAAAAACTATGAAGAAACAAGAAGAAACTATGAAGAAACAAGAAACTAAGAGAGAAAATGAAGGAGAGTTACATCTTGTTCATGATAAATGGTGCCTTTTATAGAAGTCTAAGGTAACAAAATGACAAAGGGAAGTGGGTGGATGAGTGGGTGAGTGAGTGGAGTGTTTGAGTGGATGGATTAGTGGGTTGGTTTAGTGGATTGGTTTAGTGGATGAGTGAGTGGAATGGTTGAGTGGTTGAATTAGTGAAAAATGCCAAAGGACTTTTGGTGAGTGGGAAATTATGGACATGAATGGGTGAGTGGATGGATGAGTGGATGGATTAGTGGATGAGTGGGTGGAGTGGTTAAGTGGTTGGATTAGTGTATGAGTGGATGAATGGGTGAGTTAGTGGATGAGTGGATGAGTGGATTAGTGGATGGATGAGTGGATTAGTGGATGGATGAGTGGGTGGTTGAGGACGAAAATTTCGTGTCTGACTTGGAAGCCAAAAACGACCCACTATACTTCAGAATCACAAAAAGTGTTCTTCATGAAAGTTGTAGATCCTTGTCTTGGCTATAAAATGGATAGCTGGTTCGTCCAATTTGGCTTCCTTAAGCCCAAGATATGTCCCAAATACCGTAGGTTACTCAAACCCAACTTCAGCACCTCTGTTCCGACTTGCAAGCTCAAAATGACCTACTAGACTTCTTTTTCTGAAAATGTGTTCTTCATGAAAGTTGTTTATTTGGATCTTGACTATCCACTGTCCAAATTTCAGCCTATCTCCGTTATTACATCTTGAGATATGATTTTATGAGTGCACACTGTTTGGATTCTACTGACAGAACCCGTATTCTGACTTCCATGTAAACTTAGGTCCCTTAGACATCTGAATCGGACTTCGAGCTCTTCATCAAAGTTGTAGAGCTTCCTCTTAGATTTCCTACAAGATAAAATTCATGATTTTCAAATATCAGGAACTCAAGTTATGACCAAAATACAGAAACAGTGTAAAATCTCAATAATGCTGAAAATATTCAATTAGGACCAATTTGAGCTCAAACTCACAAAATCATGTCAAACTCAATCAATTAAGAATATGGAGAGTGTAAATGACTAAATATAAGGGTTTCTTAATGAATAAAATATGTGTTTATCAAATTCCCCACACTTAGCTTTTTGCACTCCTGGGCAAAACGCAAGACCAAAATTTTACAATCAAGAAGAACAACCAAAGGTTGAGGATCAAAACATTCATGAGTTAACAATTCTCCACATCTCAAACCATCAAGCAAGGTATCTTCAACATGAATCGAGAATGATAGATCTTCACAAGATTCCTCTCAATCTCTCAAGTGTTTAAAGGGTAAGTATTTCACTCAATTCAACCCATGAAAATTGCACTACCATAAGCTTGCTTATCTTCTACTTCTCCACTACTCAAAACACATGCACACACAAATCATGAGGACTTTATTCAAGGTTGTAGTGAGGTCAAGGTAACAGGAGAGGATAAAATGGATATGAGAAGATAAATACCAAAGAGAATAAAAGCAAATGAGAGTGAGTTCAAATAACAAGCATAAAAGTTCATCCCAACTCTAGTGTATATCCCTTTACATATTCATTTCCCAATCCTTTTCTTTTTTTAAACACTTGTTTTTTTTTTTTTTTTTTTTTCTTTCTTTTTATATATATGAACATAACTATATACATACATTTTTTTTTTCTTTTTGGGCACTCTTTTCTTTTTTAACAACCATTTTGTACACACACCCCCACACTTGTTCAAAAACTCATCCATTAACCAAGCTAATGTTCTTTTATTCCCTAAGGTAAAGTAAGAACACGATTTCTCATTTAAGGCACATGATGAGCTAGAAACAAGGAATGGTCAAATAAGCTCAAAGGGTTAAGCAAAGGAAAATATACAAGGTTGGCAGGAATCAGAGAATTTTCAAGAAATCAAAAGAGTGCTTGATATCATATTGAAAACAAGGTTGGCTATTTGGTTAAACTAGCTAATTAAGAAAGAGGGCCTCAATCATGTTCATGCATGCAAGTGAAATGTAGCCTCAAAAAGAATCAAAGCAAGTTCTAGAGTGATCATTAACATGAGTGAAAATCACACAAGAAAGAAGAGAATGGCATAAATGTTGAATCCATCCATTAGGCTCAAAATCTCACAAGGTATGCATCCATCAAACTCAATTCATCAATTTAATCATCCATCACCAAGCATATCAGTTCAAGAAGGGAGAAAAGTTATTCAATCATGCAATGAACCCCTTTTTTTTTTTCTTTTCTTTTTTTTTTTTTGAAATTTTTTTTTTTTACAAAAAGAACATGTTGAAATCTCTCCCCACGCTTAATATAACATTGCCTTCAATGTGAAAGAGATATATAGAAAAGAGTAACACAACCCGATAAGAAGTGAATCAACGCAAAACGTAAAAAAACACACCTTTGTCGATCTGCATCGACTCGAAAAGAAATCAAACAATAAAACTTTAGTACTAATTAGTTACTACCTAAAAAACTCCTTACTCGCCACCAATTAAGATGCGTTTCAAGAGTAAAATTACTCCTTACTCTGCCATCACTAATTGATTTAATAAGTACATGACAATCATATCATACTTTCCAAACAAAGACAACAAATTTTTTTTTTTTTTTATTTTTTTATTTTTTTATTATTATTTTTTTTTTTTTTTTTTGGGTCAACTATCCTTCCCCCCAACTAAATCACAACATTGTCCTCAATGTTAAAATATAGATGAGTAAAGGACGAGAAGATATTACCTGTTGGAGAAAGTCGACACAAATTTAAACGAAACAAGGTACAATAAAATCAAACCCATTAAAGATGAAGTCGCAGATCGGCTTTTGTTTCTTGTTACTTCCTTCGCCGCTTCTCGTTGACCAATCTATCCGAGCTAATACCGGATCGGTACATACTCAAAAGCTTCTAATTTATCAATGAGCTCATCAATAGTGGAGGCAGAGAGAAGAAGTTGTCTTCTTTGAAGGAGTGATAAATTTACGTCCACATGACTTTGTCAAGAAAAGATAACAAAAGATCAAATAAATTATTAACATTCAACAAACCAATGGGTCTATGGTGGATGTTTAGTTCGCCCAAGAGACAATTTGAAAAATTTCTTCTAAAGTACCAAATCCACCTGGTAAGACAATAAATGCATCAGAATTGTCAACCATTGTTTTCATTCGTCCATGCATAGATGTTACCTGAATTTCTTCTCCAACTGTCTTTCCAGTGATGTTATTTTCAGCCAAAGGTTTAGGAATAACACCTAAAACCTGACTGCCTCCTATAGAAGCAGCAAGTGATACAGCCCCCATTAACCCATGACAACCTCCCCCATATACAAGATGAATATTCCTCGCAGCAAGTGATCGACCAAGAGTGCTAGCTGCGTTTACAAACTCTAATCCCTTCCCATAACTCGACCCACAAAAACACGAGACATTTTTGAGGTTACGAATAGAAGGCCCCATTCTATACTCTTCCTCCCTTTAAGTGTTTCGAGTTGAAGGAAAATGGAGAAAATGGAGTGTTTAAGTAGGAAAAAGAATGGAAAGGGAATAATTGCACCTATGAGGGTAGGTTGGCTATTGTCGAAAAGGTTGAAATTAAGAAACACAGAATCTTTTCTCCTCTTTTTTTTTTTACTTTTTTTTTTTTTTTTTTTTTTTTTTTTTTTTTTTTTGACTTCAAGAAAACCATCAAGGTAAAGAAGTCTAGAAACCCCGAAGGACCCCGCTCAAAGGATCGTCTGTACAAAAATTAAAATACAACAAAATGATACAAAGATAAAAGAAATAGAAAATGATGACATATACTGTATGTATAGTGTCCATGGCGTATCTTTATACTTGCGTCATGAGTGCGAGTAGACATCACGTCCCTCTCTTTTTTTTTTTTTTTTGAATTTGTTAGAAAAACTTGATGAAAGATGAGTGTATACTTACTTAAGATTGGGATGGAGGTAGTCTGCTCTTTCGGCTTTGTGCCAAAGCATTGTTGACCAATATTCGACCCATTCAAGACCAGCGCAACATAGGGCTCCCAAAAGGGACAAGTGGCCATAATACGCCCATTTGCCTCACATGTGGGATACAATCTACCTTCTTTGTTTTTCAATTAAGAAGGCTGGATCAGATGCATGCATTTCCCCATTCACGGTGTGTGTTACCAAAGCCAACCCTAAGACGTATACATAAATTTTTTTTTTTTTTTTTTTGTTTTGTTTTTTTTTTTTTTTTTTTGTTTTTGTTTTTGAGAGATGACATGAAGAAGAAGAAGAAGAAGAAGAAGAAGAAGAAGATGATGATGATATGTACAGATTGTTGTGATTGTGGCTCACATCTTCCTCTGGTTTTACGTCCAGAAACGGCTTAAACGCCTTCTATGAGTCGGGGATAGGCTTCCCATCCAATTTTCTTATAAACTGGCAAACAGGGTCTTTTAGAGTCGATTCCCAAGATGTAGCGTTTTTCTTCATCATTGAAGAGATTTCACAATTTAAGAATTTCACGATGCACCAATCCACAAGAATGCGTCTCAAGAGTCGATAAGATATCATCTAATGACTCCTTACTCAGTCCATTCTTAATGAAGAAAATTTTATCTTCTCTATTTGCGGAAACCATCCCCAAAGTATGACATCGCTTGTTACGGTTCCATCGTCCACATTTGTAACGAGACTTGTAACCTTTTTGCTCTTCTCCTTTTAGAATATGAACTTCTTCCAAGACCAGGGCATATATGAGTCAAATGAAATTGAGGACTCACCGCTAATCGAACCTTTGCTTCAATTATCCAAGCAGTACATCTTTCGGCATACCTTTGTGCATTAACGGTCTCAATCTTTCACATCGAACTTTGTAGATTTTTCTCGAGCATTTTGAGGAAAAGAAGGAAAATGTTTTCTTAGGTTTGAAAGAATGACATCCATTTTGAAGGAGAAGAAGGATTCGGTTATTTTGGAAACCGAAAAATAAACCGACTTGAGAGTCACGGAGTACCGTATCCGCCACTTAACCAAGCAACACAAAGAACTCAAGAACTTGATTTTCCAGGAATGGTTGAGTCTTTGTCCATTAACTTTACGCGCATTACCATTCCTAGGATCCTCAATATTTACGGCCCCGGAGGATACACGTGTTTGACAAAGAAAAGAACCGCGCCACCTAGATCTCAATTTTTCAAGGAGTAGGTGCAGATGATAATCTCAAAGCAGAACCTTTTTGACCAATTTCGCAACTTTTGCAAAAGGTGTAACAGACCTTGAATAAAGTAGGCCAATAAAATTCATACTGCAAGATTTTCGCAGTTGTTGTCGCTGAAGAAAAGTGACCTTCACATGCTTCCGAGTGACAAAATTTAATGGCACTACCTACCTTATTGTCGGGCACACAGCTGCTTTTTTTTTTTTTTTTAGAGATTCAAATGCTTACAACCAACAAACAGATAAAAACATAATCTAAGGAACTAATGAAAACACAAAATAAAAAGGGATAAAGAGAGCAAATCTGGTTGGGTTGCCTCCCAATGAGCGCTTAGTTTATTGTCCTCAGCCCGACATGATGATACTTTCACTGCTCCTCATATTGTGGAAGGATGAGGGTCATCACTTCCATCTCTGCACTGTCAGGAAGTTCATGATATGGTTTGAGACGATGACCATTGACCTTAAATGCTTTGCCAGAATTTTCACTCCCGATCTTAACTGCACCAAAAGGAAAAACATTAGTTACCACAAACGGCCCAATCCACTTAGAACGCGAGTTTACACGGAAATAATTTGAGTCTTGATTGGAATAGCGGGACTTTTTGTCCTCTCGTGAAATTTCTTTTCGGAAATCAATTGGTCGTGGAATGCCTTAGCTTTAGTCTTATAAATCGGGGCATTCTCAAAGGCCTCATTTCTTAGTTCTTCTAATTCCCGTGCTTGGAACTTCCTTTGCTTTCCAAAGCACCTTCCAATTCCATATTAACTTGTTTAATGGCCCAAGTAAGATCGATGTTGCAACTCAACGGGCAAATGACAGGCTTTCCATACACCAACCGAAATGGTGACATGCCGATGGGAGTCTTATAGGCAGTCCTATAAGCCCATAAAGCATCTTCAAGTCGAGTGCTCCAATCCTTTCTTGAGGGATTCTTGTCTTTTCAAGGATTGACTTAATCTCCCGGTTGGACACTTCGGTTTGCCCATTTGTCTCGTGGATGGTAAGGAGTGGAAATTTTGTGCATTACTCCATATCTCTTCAATAGAGCATCAAAGGTTTTGTTGCAGAAATGGATCCCTTGGTCACTGATGATAGCCCTTGGGGTCCCGAACCTGGAGAAAATATGTGACTTAACAAAATCTGCAACAGTTTTAGAATCATCAGATCGAGTGACTTTTGCTTCCACCCATTTAGACACATAATCAACAGATAAAAGAATGTATGTGAAACTAAATGAAGGAGGGAATAGTCCCATGAAATCAATACCCCACACATCAAATAGTTCCACAAAAATGATCGGAGTCTGAGGCATTTGATTACGAGGACCAATATTACCTGTTCTCTGACAGCGGTCACAAGACTTACAGAAGTTGTAAGCGTCTTTGAAAATTGAAGGCCAATAGAAACCACTGTCAAGCACTTTATTGGCTGTCCTTTTACTGCCAAAGTGTCCTCCACATGCATAGGTGTGGCAAAAGGAGAGGATGGAGTGTGTCTCAGAATCAGGAATGCACCTCCTAATGACTTGATCTGCACAATGCTTCCATAAGTACGGGTCATCCCAGATATAGTATTTACAGTCACTCCTTAATTTATCTCTTTGGGCCTTGTTCAAATCCTCCGGAAAGTCCTTAGTAACCAGGTAGTTAACAATGTCAGCATACCAAGGGATTATGGTGTTGACAACCATCAAATATTCATCTGGAAAAGTCTCCATGATAGGCATTTCTTCCTCTTCAGTTACCAATCTACTCAAGTGATTGGCCACCAAGTTTTCGCTCCCTTTCTTGTCTTTAATCTCCAAGTCAAATTCTCGGAGCAATAAAATCCATCGGAGCAATCTAGGCTTTGCTTCTTTCTTTGTTAGAAGATACTTCAAGGCTGCATGATCTGAAAACACAATCACTTTAGAACCAATTAGATATGATCTAAATTTTTCTAAAGCAAATACAACGACTAGAAGTTCCTTTTACGTGGTTGAGTAATTAAGTTGAGCATCATTTAGAGTCCTTGATGCATAGTAAATGGCATAAGGAACTCTATCAACTCGTTGTCCCAAGACAGACTCCTACCGCAAAGTCACGGCATCACACATTAGTTCAAAAGGTAACTCCCGGTTGGGTGGCACGATGATAGGTGCAACAGATTAACAACTTCTTGAGTTTATTGAAAGCTTCCATACATTTCTCATCAAAGTTAAAATTAACATCTTTTGAAGAAGTCGCAAAGGGGCAATGAGACTTTAGAAAAGTCTTTAATGAATCTCCGGTAGAAACCTGCATGACCAATAAAAGAACGAATCTCCCGCACACTAGTGGGTGGTGGCAAAGAATGCATGAGTTCTACTTTAGCTTTATCTACTTCAATTCCCCTAGCAGAAATTACATGACCTAACACAATACCTTCATTCACCATGAAATGACATTTTTCCCAATTCAGTACCAGGTTAGTGTCAATGCATCTTTTAAGCACCAAAGTTAAATGTTCCAAACAATTTTCAAAATCATTTCTAAAGACACTAAAGTCATCCATAAAAACCTCAATGATGTTTTCAATGTAATCAGAAAATATACTCATCATGCATCTTTGGAAAGTTCTTGGTGCATTGCAGAGTCCAAAAGGCATTCGCCTATATGCAAAGGTACCAAATGGACAAGTGAATGTAGTCTTGTCTTGGTCTTCTGGAGCTATGGCAATCTGATTGTAACCTGAAAAACCATCCGAAAACAATAATAAGAATGACCACTAATCTTTCTAACATTTGATCAATGAAAGGTAAAGGAAAGTGGTCTTTTCTCGTGGCGGCATTCAACTTCCGTAATCAATACAAACACGCCACCACCGTCTCGTAACCTAGTGGGAATAAGCTCATTTTCAGCATTTCTTACCACAAGTAATTCCAGATTTCTTTGGTACTACCCGGACCGGGCTTACCCACTTGTCTTTGTCGAAATGGGGTAGATCACCCCCACACTTAGGAGCTTCAAGTATCTCCTTTTTCACAACCTCCATCATGGGAGGATTCAATCTCCGTTGAGGGTCTCTCACAAGTTTAGTATCCTCCTCCATTAATATCCTGTGCATACAAACGGAGGGACTAATACCCTTGATATCAGCTATTGACCAACCAATGGTTGTCTTATGTTCCTGCAAAACAACTACCAGTTTCTCTTCTTGCTCTTGGGTGAGTGACTTTGCAATTATTACTGGAAGGGTGTCCTTCTCCCCCAAGAAGATGTATTTAAGATGATCAGGTAGTGCTTTCAGTTCTAATTCAGGTGCCCGCACAATGAAGGTTGAGGTATATCGGTAGTAACGGGTAAATCAACAAAAGTTACCTCATGCTCTTTCGGAGTGGAAGAGAGCTCTTGTAAGGCAAAGACAACAATTTCATCAATGTCTTCACTCCATGGCTCTTCTTCACTCTTCTTCTTTTCCTCCTGTACATCTAAGCTATGAGTTAGAATTGTATCAAGAGCATCAAAATGGTCAAGATCAAAAGCTGAGAAATTAAAGAATCAAAAGGATCAAAAGAATCAATTAAACAAGCAGAGTGCACATCACTTGGGTATCTCATAGCTTCAAAAATATTGAATCTAATTAATTCCCCATCAAATTCCATTGTTAGAATTCCACGAGTGCACATCAATTTTTGTCCGTGCAGTCTTCAAAAATGGTCTTCCTAGCAAGATAGGAGCAGATTTGGGAGACTCATCCTCTTCCATGTCCAAAACATAGAAGTCTGCAGGAAACACTAATTCATTCACTGTACTAAAACATCTTCAACCACACCCTTAGGGTATGCATTAGATCTATCACCAATTGAATAACAACACCAATAGGTTCCAAAGGACTCAAGTATAAAGATGCATAAATAGAATATGGCATGACATTTATAGATGCACCTAAATCAAGCATTGCCCTTTCAAACCTTGTGTTACCTATAGTGCATGGAATGGTGAATGTGCAGTGGTCCTTACATTTGGTTGGGAGTTTCTTTTTAATTACAAATTTGAAACATTTTCTCCCACTTGGACCTTTTCATTTCCTTTTAACTTCCTCTTGTTAGTGCATAATTCTTTCAGAAATTTTGCATATCTAGTACCGCTTAATGGCATCTAACAAAGGGATATTAACCTCTACCTTCCTAAAAGTCTCAAGTATTTCTTTTTCTCGCTTCTTCTTTCTTGGTTTTAACCAACCTACTAGGAAAAGGAGCTTTAGTGACATATTTAGGAAGGGGTTCGAAATACTTACCTTAGGGGTTTTGGAAGTTTGCCCCTTATCATTTGCTTCTTTGGGTGGTTCATCCTTCTCTTGAATGATTGGTGGAAGAGAGGTAGGCTCATCCATCGTCTTTCCGCTTCTCAATGTGACAGCACTAGCATTTTCCCTCGGATTCACTTACATTTGTGAGGGTAGTTTCCCGAAGCTTGGCTTTGAAACTTGTTGAATTCGTGGACAATCTGTCTCTATCGATTCTCGCAAGTTATTGATTGCGATCCTTGTTTCTTGTTTGAAACTTTGTATAGTTGCATTTGTTTCTTGTTGAACCGCAAATTATTAGTGGCCATTTGTTTTACTAGCTCCTCTAATGAAGGCTCAGATTGCTTAGGAGCTTGAACTTGCTTCTTGTCTCGAGGGAAAGGTACTTGCCTTTGTTGGAATCCTGGAGGTCCATAAAATTTGGAGGTTGATTTTGAGGTTGCTTTGCATAGCTGAAATTTGGATGATCCCTCCAACCCGGATTATATGTGTTTGAGTAGGGGTTGTAATTTTTGAAAGTCCAAAGATATCCCCTCATCGCTCTTACCTCCTCATTTGTGTCTTCTTGGAGAGTGGGACACATATCGGTGAGATGTCCGGATGAACAACAGATCCCACAAGCATGAGCGGTGCTTTACCCGAATCCATTAACCGCTGAACCATAGCAATCAATTGAGTCATTTCTTCTTGTATCTTGGTTGTCTCTACTTCTTTCACTCGCTCTTACTCCAGTGTCATTTCTAGAGTAGAATTGTTGAGTATTGGCACCATTCTTGAGATCAAGTTTCTAGCTTCTTGAGGAGTTTTATCAATCAATGCTCCTCCGCTAGCAAAGATCAATCATGTTGCGATCCATCACTTGTAAGCCTTCATAGAAATACCGAATTAAAAGTGCTCACTTATTTGATGATGAGGGTGAAACATAGCTTCTTAAATCTCTCCCAAGTAGTCATGGAGTGATTCCCCATGCCTTTGTTGAATACCATGATTTCTTTTCGATTGTTGCAGCTTTTGAGGCAGGGAAGTATCTGTCTAGGAAAGTTTGGGCCATGTCCTGCCATGATTGGATGGATCCGGGTGGCAAGTAGTAAAGCCACTCCTTAGCTGAGTCTTTCAATGAGAATGGAAAAGCTCTCAACTTGACTTGCTCTACATGAATTCCTGCAGGTTTCATGCTAGAACATACCACATGGATTTCCTTCAAGTGCTTGTTGGGGTCCTCTCCGGGTAATCCATTGAAAGATGGCAAGAGATGGATTAAACCAAATTTCAATTCAAATGCCTCTTCATTTTCAAGAATGTCTATGCAAAGAGGCTGTTGATCTAGATCTGGAGCACCCAATGCCCTTAAAGTGTTTTCTGCCATTGTCACTTCTTCAGATATTTCAGATGGCTCAAATGTCTCTGAACTTGATAGATCAATGTAACGGGCAGCTTCAATGTCAGCAGGTGTGAGTTGAAAGTTAGCCGGATGGAAGGGAAATTGAGGATGTGAAGTGAGTTGATCAATATAGTTCCTCAAATTTAGCAATCCTTCGTCTACTCCTTCAAAGGACATCAACACCTACAAAACACTCAGAAAGAAAGATTAAAAATAAAATAAAATAAAATAAAATAAAAACAGAATAAAAATAGGAAATAAATTAATAGTGTAATTGAAAAAATTGGTTCCCAAGAACGCGCCAAAATTACGATGCGTGCGGATGTAGTGATTAAAATTAAGATAAAAATCGGTTGTCGTGCCCACGAGAAAATAAAAACCTTACAACTAGTTGTAGTTAGTAAGGGTCGATCCAGAGAACCAATTCAATTAACACTATTAAACAATTCCCAATTTAGACTCGATTAACAATAAACAAGTAAAAGGGGGTTTTGGAGTTTTGATGAACAATGAACAACTTCAAAGATAACAATAAACAAACTGAAATCAACAATATAAGAAAATTGGTTAGAGATTGAATCCACCACTAGATTTATATGATAATGTAAATCCACATATCCTTTTATTCCAACATGCTCAATTATGTTTTTATGCAATTGTGATATTAAATCTCTGTTTTCCTTACGTGTTGGCCAATTTAGCAACCGCTCAAATCAACTCCTAATCACGATTAGTCATAAAGCAACCGCTCTTACAACTATCCAACAATTGCATTAAGATTTAGAAAACCAATTACACTAAGGTCTAATCACACACGGGATTAAATTACTTAGAACATATATTTCTCTAGATCTAATACCGCAATCACAAGCATAATAAACCCAGATCTACCACTTTTATAAGCGGCAAATAGCACAAAGATAATTATACCCACATGAACATCATACATCCCACTAGATCTACTACCGCAACAGCGCGCATAATAAACCTAGATCTACTACTTTGAAAGTAAGAACAAGTACAAAAACCTTCATACCAACAATAGATTGAGAAATATATGAATAAAAACATAAGCGTGTTGAAATAATCAAATATGCAAAGTTTACAACATTAATACTAGCGGTTTCATCACCCTCTTAACCAAGGGAGGTTTAGTTACACATAGCTAGAAAGAAATCACAAGAAAAACTATGAAGAAACAAGAAGAAACTATGAAGAAACAAGAAACTAAGAGAGAAAATGAAGGAGAGTTACATCTTGTTCATGATAAATGGTGCCTTTTATAGAAGTCTAAGGTAACAAAATGACAAAGGGAAGTGGGTGGATGAGTGGGTGAGTGAGTGGAGTGTTTGAGTGGATGGATTAGTGGGTTGGTTTAGTGGATTGGTTTAGTGGATGAGTGAGTGGAATGGTTGAGTGGTTGAATTAGTGAAAAATGCCAAAGGACTTTTGGTGAGTGGGAAATTATGGACATGAATAGGTGAGTGGATGGATGAGTGGATGGATTAGTGGATGAGTGGGTGGAGTGGTTAAGTGGTTGGATTAGTGTATGAGTGGATGAATGGGTGAGTTAGTGGATGGATGAGTGGATGAGTGGATTAGTGGATGGATGAGTGGATTAGTGGATGGATGAGTGGGTGGTTGAGGACGAAAATTTCGTGTCTGACTTGGAAGCCAAAAACGACCCACTATACTTCAGAACCACGAAAAGTGTTCTTCATGAAAGTTGTAGATCCTTGTCTTGGCTATAAAATGGATAGCTGGTTCGTCCAATTTGGCTTCCTTAAGCCCAAGATATGTCCCAAATACCGTAGGTTGCTCAAACTCAACTTCAGCACCTCTGTTCCGACTTACAAGCTCAAAATGACCTACTAGACTTCTTTTTCTGAAAATGTGTTCTTCATGAAAGTTGTTTATTTGGATCTTGACTATCCACTGTCCAAATTTCAGCCCATCTCCATTATTACATCTTGAGATATGATTTTATGAGTGCACACTGTTCGGATTCTACTGACAGAACCCGTATTCTGACTTCCATGTAAACTTAGGTCCCTTAGACATCTGAATCGGACTTCGAGCTCTTCATCAAAGTTGTAGAGCTTCCTCTTAGCTTTCCTACAAGATAAAATTCATGATTTTCAGATATCAGGAACTCAAGTTATGACCAAAATACAGAAACAGTGTAAAATCTCAATAATGCTGAAAATATTCAATTAGGACCAATTTGAACTCAAACTCACAAAATCATGTCAAACTCAATCAATTAAGAATATGGAGAGTGTAAATGACTAAATATAAGGGTTTCTTAATGAATAAAATATGTGTTTATCACACCGCGACCCCTCTGCTCGTTTACGTCGCACACCGGAACTCCGCCTACCTGGACGGTAGCGACGGAGAGTTTACCGCCCGCGCTACACCCTGCCTAGCAAACTCAAGTTTCCCCGCTCCTCTGGTATCAAACTTTTGCAACAATATTCAAAGAAGAAAATAACACTTTCAGACAACTCTTCTGTGTTGTTTTGTCATTATAGATGTGATTGATTTTTTTTTTCTTTTCGTTTGGACTGAGGCATTAGAATCCCATTAGCAAAAAGACCAAACAATAAGAAAATTAGAAACATACAATAAAAAAAAATGTTTGTGCTAAGGGAATGTTAGTGGGCTAGGTAGGTAGAAATTTTTGTTTTTTTAAAAATAAAAAAATAAAAAAAAAACGAAAATTCATTAAAAAATATTTTTAATCAATGTAATGTCCGATGATGATGATTGAATAGCAAATGCTATCTTCAACGTCGTTTGGATCGTGTGGATTTATTGAGTAGCCTTGTGTTGCCTTAAATCTTGTGCAATTTTTTTTTATTTTTAAATAATAAAATTTTCTTTTCAAAAATCTTTTAATTAAAATCAATCAACCCGCAATTATTTTTTTAATGAACTACGTGACTTTGAGTTCTCATTGCACCTGAGAAGTACGTAGGAGAGAATTTTCACTGTCAAGCCAAAAATTAAATTTTCATAATTTGGTTCTTCTTTTCTTTTTTAAAAATAAAAAATAAAAATAAAATATATAAAGTCTTTTTATTAGGGGTAAAATAAATAAATTTGAGATTATCAAGTTTTTGCACAATTGATTTAAGGACCGAATCTCAGACGGGTGTGATTGTGCAGTGGGATTAAGTTTCCACCCTTCCCTATCCATAACCGACTCCCGAATCCGATTTGGTTTCAAAGACCATTTTTTAAAGGGTTTTCCAATTTTTCCTAAATTTAAATAAAATTGGTGGCGACTCCATATTTTTATATTTTTAAAAATCACGTGAGTGCTATTATTTCGCCGTGATATATCGGTCGCGACAGATAAGCGACCCTTTGGGAAACTTGGAGAGTCAAGCTCCTGTTATTGTTAGTTGTGCAAATTGTTAATAGAGTTTATTTATTTTACCCATTTTGTCCTTGTTTTTGTTTTCTTATTTGTTCGTAAATAAATTTTATTTTATTTATTTTGTAAATATGTAATATCATGATTCTGAGCATATTTTCGACTTGTATGTAGTTTGTGATTAATTGTTTAAACCATAGGGTAGATGATTGCTATCTGGTTGTTGCATATATGTTTTGCAGGTTGGGAGGTAATTTTTGGTTTTTAAAATTTTTGGTACAAGTTTGTATGCTCCCTCACACACGTCACTACCACTTACCTCACACGATTTTTTGGGCTCTATACCCGAGTCTGTGCGAACCCGAGGAATATGAGGGGTCTCGATCTTTGTTATTGAGGGGCTTCATGCTCACTTGACATTGGTTGAGACACCACTCAGATTGTTACCAATATCATGGACTAATCATATTGAGAGGGTTTATCCCTACTTGTGATTAATTCATGAATTGGATCCTTGTCTTTCGAGATAAGGGCAATCTGGGAACCATAACATTTAGAGGTCTAGATCTGTCCTAAAAACCTTGCACTGGTAGATGGAACTTAGTGGCTGTCAAAATTAGAGTTATGACTTTATCCAACCTTTAAGTTTCACCTAATTAAGACACAAGGGGAGCATGTTTTTTCTTTATCTGTTCTTTTTTTCATATCATTCATCCTTTGTTAAAAAAATCATAAAAAGGGAATGTTTCATCTTGCATTTTCATATCATCTCGCATGACATTCATAGCATTTCCCAAACAAAAGAAAAATAAAAAAGGGACATGCATTACCATGCATTTGCATGACATTCCCCAAAAAATAAATGCATCATCTTACAGTTCCATGTCATTTTCTTGCATAAAGAAAAATAAGGAGGGCATGCATCAGCAAATCATGCATAACCCTTTGGGTTTACGACCCTATAAGGATGTCTCCATGTAGAATGTTAGGATACATTTTAGAGTTATCTCGATAATTTCACCCTTAGGATGCATTCTTCATTTTTGATTGGTTTGATTACATTCTTCTTTTACTCTTTTGTAGGGTGAGTTTAGTTAGTAAAGTGGAAAGATTAGTGCTCATTCAATAGCAAGGAATGGAAGAGATAGGCCAAAGGAAAAACACCAGCAATGCCGTTGACCTCAAGAGGAATATGAAGATTACAATAAATGACAGTGATCTGAGGCGTGTGAGGGACATTACTCAACACATGACCCCTAAGGCTCGATCAGAGTTTTCAAGCAATTATGGACAGATCCTAGATTTGTTGCGCATCCCTGTTGAAGAACACAATTCGAGTGGCTTGCCCGATTTTGGAATTGTTCTCTCGAAATGTTTTGAGCTGCCCGACTTGGATATGCACCGACCATAGAAGAATATGCCATCATGTTGAGACTTAATGAGCAAATGCCCTAATGTTTACCTCTATGGAGGACATTATGTGTCGAAGGAAAAAATAGAGAACTCATAGGGGTTCAGGCAAGTCAGTTAGGCGTGGAAAAGAGAGGAGGAACACGAGGATTGAAGAAGAGTTACCTGGAAGCACATCTTGAGCTACTAGCGCAGCAAGGAAGGTGGGATCTCTTTAACAAAACATTGGCATTAACCATCTTTGGATTGGTGTTATTCCCATTCACCTCAGATGTGGTGGACCAAGCGGCAATGGATGCTTTCTTCAAGTTTGAGAATCATAGGTCAAATCCAATCCCTGCTATTCTTGCTGATACTTTCTTAACCATGGAGATTTGCCACAAAAAAGGAGGGGGTATGATCCGATGTTGCACACACATGTTGTATGTTTGGATCATGACGCACATGGATGTACACAATCGCCTGGGTCTCTTACCGGATCCGCTAAGAAATTTTAGCCACATTCCAGTGAAGCAGCAGAAAGCCCATGAATGGAAAGATGAGTTCATGAAGATGGGATCAGACTCTTTCCAATGGGTTTGCTCATGGTATCATGGGGAAGAGATATTGCTCAGTTGTGATGACCTCTCTAATATTCCTTTAATGGGCGTGAGAGGTTGTGTATTGTTCTCACCGGTCCTTGTGCTTAGACAGCTCCAATGGACTCAGCACGTGCCTGACGAGACATAACTCAGAGGATTTAGCTTTTTATATGGGAAAGATGGAAGCACTACCAAGCAGGAAAGGGAGGTCAGGGACGCTTGGAAGAATACCCATAGGGTAAGAAGGAAAGAACTGGGAAAACGTGTGGTAATTCCTACTCCTGAGTACCTACAATGGAGAGCAACAAGGAGGGCTCAAAATAGTACCCCTCAGGCAGTGTCAAGTGATAAAAATCACTCTCAGATTATATCTCAAATGACCACACAGATAGAGAGGATGAAAGCATAGATGCAGTTTTTGGAACAAGGGAAGGAAGCCGCTGAGTTAAAAGTCGTCATTCACTCAAGTCGGTGCCAGAAGTTAGCCGACAAGATTGAAGACTTAAAGGATGCACAAGCTGATGCTGCTGAAGCCCCGAGCCGGGTAAAAAGGGCAAGAAGAGGAAAAGAGGTGGAATCAAATAAGACCACTTTAGAAATCCAAGAGCTACGAGTGAAAGTAAATGCTCAAGAAGAATTGATAGAGAAGATTTTGCAAGAGAAAGAAGAATTGGAAGCGAATACTAGAGCACAAGACCAAAGGATGCAATCTTTACAAGAAGCTCTGATTGAGGTGAAATGACGCTCCGATCAAAAACAAGTTTTGGCTGCAGAATATTATAGTTCACTCAAGGAAGCAAACAAGAAAGCAAGGCGTTTGGAGTTGAAAGCTCAAGACTAGAGCAAGAAAAGGAGCAATGGAGACTCGAAGCTCAGAGGCAACGACTGCAAAAAGAAGAAAGTGAAAGCGCGTGGCAATGGGCAGCTCAAAATGAAAGGACTCAAAAGGAATATTGGATGAATAAATATGAGGACATGTCGACTTGCAGTATCACACTACGCAACCGGTTAGTCGTTTTGATGAGCAGACCTTGATTCGCATGAATCCGCTTGCTACGACTACCATAGAAGATAGCCAAGTTTATGAAGTATTGTCGAGGTCTTGCTAAAGGTCTTAGGAAGAAACAAACAAAGTTGTTGATGTAATGTAGTTTACGTTACACTTTGAAGAGACCGAGACTTTGTATTGATTTTTGGAATGAAAATGAATGACCGATTGCGAGTTTTTTGCTTTGAATGTTGATGTTATTGCTTTTCATTTAGGCACTATTCATTGAGGGTGAATTCCCCCTTGAATAGGTTGCCAACCGTATTTTCGCCCGAGACGATTTGTCCTTTAGCGAAAATACGAGAATCTTGGTTTTGGTGAAAGAATGATTGCATTGTTGGAAAGGGCACCATTAGTGAACCCGCTAATGCCAAATCGGGATCCTACCTTGCTATTGAATGACCATGTGAATCTCTCCACAATCGCCAAGCATCCTCACAATAGTTGTTGATTTTTTTTTTTATCTAATGTTAATTAATTGTTTTTGCTTTAATAAATCAATTTGGTTTAGAATCATTGCGCGACCTAGGAAAGAAGAGACCAATCTAACCCGACTTCACAATACCGGATCTCGGACCGGAATGGCTGCGCGAAATTCGAGACGGGAAGAAACTTGAGTAGGGAGGTCGATGAAGTAACGGGAAGAATAAACGAGGTGTCGAGAACCAAGCGAGGTTGGAAGCGATATTGCAAGATATAAGGGAGTCTCTCCACTTAATCGGTGGAAATAGAAATGCAAGTGGGGTTGGAACGTATGCAAACGTGCCATCAATATGCTTGCTCCGATCTTCTCGGCCATAACCTCGGGCATGCTGCAGGAATCCACGAGCAACCACCTCAAACAACATCAATAGTCATGCCCGTTGGGGAGGGGTATCGCGCTTTGGAAGGCGCCCACAATGAAATCCCCGGTTATGCGGGCCTACTTGGGAACCACCTCATGTGTCTATTCCAGGACATGTGATCATGCCTTGTTCTGGGAATAGCCACGTCACGACTGAGAAGGATAAAATGAAAGAAGATTGGATAGAGAAAATGGAGGAACAAATCAAGGCAATAAAGGGCCCAAATGCTTATAGACCCCTGAGGATAGAGGAGTTGTGTCCTACCACGGATGTAGTGATCCCCAACAACTTCAAGATTCCGGATTTTGTGAAGTATGACGGGAGCGGCAACCCTTGTTTCCATTTGATCAGTTATGGAACCAAGATGGCTGTTTGGTCTAGGGATGATAAGTTCCTCATCGGCTTTTTCCATGAGAGTCTTACGGGTCCCGCCCTAGAATGGTATCTTCGGCTAGATCGCTCAAAGGATCTTGCGTTGGATGACAATTGGCTGATTTATTTATGGACCAAGTACAAATTCAATCTTGACGCGGCCCCAACCCAAGAAGCAGTTGAGTTCAATGCGAAAGGCAACGAAGAACCGTTCAAGCAATACGCACGAGAGGTGGAGAGCCTTGGCGCTCAAGTCCAGCTCCCATTAACATTGTCTCGAGATGTGCTCGTATTTCTTGGGGACCCTAGGAAACCCTTTTATTGGGGCGATGGTGGGGCGGCCTATAAGGATTTTGCGATTTGATAACTTCGGAGAAAGAATTGAAATATTGGCCAAAGCGGGAAGTTGCCAATGAGTAGCACGAGAATACTACTTTCAAGAAAGGATTCCACCAAAAAAAGAACACGAGGTGAATTATATTCCAACCTCAACAATTTCGACCGCGATATAGCCCAAGTCATCAACCATCATACAACCCCAACCCTCACTTTTCATACCAAACACCGCCACCGCCTCATTATCCATCCCACCAAATTTTACCGGCCATAAACTTCACCCCAACACCACAATTCCAAGTTAACAACGTCCCTCGCCACCGCCATATACATCAACTCGCCCAACCTATGCCCGATACCCACCGCACCTCCGCAAAATTACCCAAACCACTCACAACCTCGCCCGAACCTCCAAAACCAAAGCCGCTTTCGTCCTCAAAACCTCCCCCCTTTCCAAAGTTATCCATTTCGAATGCAGACCTATTCCAAAGATTGTTTGATGCTCACCTTATTTCAGGAATTCCTATGCGTCCCTTAGAACCACCATTTCCATCATGGTACAACCCAAACTCAACTTGCAAGTATCACATGGATATCCCAGGGCATTCAATTGAAGATTGCGAGGCTTTTAAGATTGCAGTAAGAAAGTTAATTGCCTATGGGAAGCTTGATATCCAAGAAGAGGCTGGACCCAGTATCGTTAACAACCCAATTCCTAATCATGGTGGAAGGAATGTGGTGAATGCTTTAGAGGTGGAAGGATCATCCATAAGAAATGTCATGAGCTTGCGTACACCAATGGCAAGGATATTCGAAGGGTTGAAGAAAGTTGGCTATAATATCTGCACCACCGCCACGATGAAAGAAGAGGAAAAATATGATGCAGAGTCAAATTGTGCTTATCATTGTGGAGGAATGGGACATGATATTGAGAATTGTTGGGACTTCAAGGTTCGAGTCCAAGGGTTGCTTACTTTGGGAGTGATACATGCGAGACAAGGATTAGCCTCCTCCGAAGAGGTTAATGTGATCGAACGTTTTGTGCTTAAAGTGCCACCTCTCAACCAAGTCTCGACGTCAAAGAAAGTAGTGGTAACAATCAAGAAGCTAGTGCCATTTGTTTATAATGACACTCATTCAGTGCCATGGAATTATGAAACCAAGGTAGAGACAAAAGGAGCCGGGAAGAGACTTCGAAGGCCCGAATTGCTGAAGTGCACAAAGATGAGGAGTTGGTAACTAACATAGTCGTGGGGTAGGGGAATTACAAGGAGTGGGCTATGCTATGGCCCAGAAGAGTTAGAAAAAGGGAAAATTGTTAAAGAAGGGAGTAGGGAGGAAATGTCAAAAGAAGATGAGAGAGAGATGGAAGGTGAAGAGGAGTTCTTGAAGATAATGAAGCAGAGCGAGTATGATGTGATGGAGCAGTTAAAAAAGACTCCGACCAAGATATCTCTTTTGTCACTCATCTTGACATCTGAGATGCATCGGAAGGCGTTATTGAAAATTCTGGATGAAGCCTATGTGAAGCCCGATGTTACTCCCGAAAGTGTGGTTAACATGGTGGATCCCGTGAAACGCGTTAACATGATCACCTTCACTGATGAAGAGATCGTTTCTCAATCTGAGAAGAACCTGCGGGCCTTGCACATAACCCTCAAATGCAAATGGTACATAGTTGCAAAAGTTTTGATTGACGAGGGGTCTGCATTAAATATCATTCCCAGGTCAACTCTAGCCTCGTTATCAATAAGTGAGGATGAACTGTCGCCACGGGAGATGGTGGTGCGAGCCTTCGATGGAAATAGGAGAGGCATTATGGGAGAAATAATGTTGACGCTAGAGATTGATCCAAGTAATTTTCAGGTGCTATTTCAAGTCATGGATATGGAGCCTGGCTACACCATGCTACTGGGGAGACCATGGATCCATGCTGCCGGTGCCGTTCCTTCCACCCTGCATCAAAGCGTTAAATATATTGAGAATGGGTCGATCATCACCATACATGAAGAGGAAGAGATTATGCTGTCAAAACCAGTTTCGGTACCATATGTGGAGAGTGCAGAAAAGGAAGAGGAGAACACGTGGCACGTTTCGAAGTAGTTGAACCGGACTTGGTAAAGATGAATCTCTCGCACCAAGTGTGAATCGGTGGTGGCTCGGATCATGGCTAGTAGTGGATACCGGGAAGGAAAGGGTTTGGGCTCAAAGCTGCAAGGTGCTTGGTCGCCGTGTCACTCCCGAGAAAAGTCGACAAGTTTGGGATAGGGTACGAAGCATCTCTAGAGGAGCATATGAGGAGCATGACGCTTGGAAGAAAGGGTGACAAGGGCAAGATGAAGCATATTCCCCACCTGAGGGAAACATTCCCAGCACCGGCCGAGGTGATTATGCCTGACGAGGTCATTCACCCTCGATACTGCCTCACTATCAATGCTTTGCATGAAGAGAGCCAAGAAGAGCACAAGGCAATCCGTCCGTTTTCTTTGCGATGAGGAGCCGCTGAAGAACTGGAAATCTGAACCAATTATTGATGTGATTGTTTCAAAGTAATTGTCTAGTCATATGGTGTTGAGCAAATGTTGAAGTTATTTTGAACTTATGGTTTATGTTATTTGAGACATTGATTAAATGAATTTGCATGAATATTCAGCATTCCTTCTTTGTCGTACCCTTTGACTTGTCCTTTTCGCATTTATCAATTTCTTTTTACATTTATGTACTATATCTTGTTCTTCCTTTGTCGTTCCTACTCTATTTTGCTTTTCCAACTCCACGCAAAATTGCTTTCCAGGGATCTGAGTTTCACAGAAAATTCGCCTCCTGAGAGGGACCTCGGAAACTCATCAATTGATTCTCTTGCAATGTTTGATGAAGAAGATCCCTGGATCCGGGAAAAGAGGAAGAAGTTGTTGAAAATTTTGCAAAATTACTTGGAGTACTCGAGAGAAGGGATTTAACTTGAATGGCGAGGAAGCGAGAGGTGGTCAACATGGGGACAGAGGAAGAGAAAAAGAATTGAAAGTAGTGGAAAACCCGGAGTTTGAAGAGATGATCATGTTATTCAAAGAATATATGGATGTTTTTGCTTGGTCTTATCGGGATATGCCAGGGTTAGACTCGAGATAGCATCGCACAAAATCCCACTATACCCGAATATTGAGGCAAAAGAAACAAAAGTTGAGGAGGATGCATCCCGATATGTCTCTCGAAGATCAAGGAAGAGGTGACTAAGCGGTTGGAAGCAGGATTTGTGGAAGTGTCAAGGACACCCAGTGGGTAGCCAATATCGTGCCGGTGCCTAAGAAGGATGGAAAAGTCGAATGTGTGTGGACTATAGAGATCGAATAAGGCCGGCCCCGAAGGATGATTTCCCACTCCCTCACATTGATGTTCTGGTTGATAACACTGCTAAGAATCATAGGTTCTCATTCATGGATGGATACTCAGGATACAATCAAATTCTGATGGATGTTAATGACAAAGAAAAAACTACTTTCATTACTCCTTGGGGAACGTTTTGTTACACGGTAATGCCATTTGAATTAAGGAATGTTGGGGCTACTTACCAACGTGCCATGGTGGCACTGTTTCATGACATGATGCACAAGGAGATTGAGGTGTACGTGGATGATATAGTAGCCAAGTCTAAAGAAGGAGAAAGTCATGTGGCAGTTTTGCGTAAGCTATTTGAAAGACTCAGAAAGTACAAGTTGAGGTTGAATCCTGCTAAATGTGTTTTTGGAGCATCTACTGGGAAATTACTCGGATTCATTGTTAGCAGAGAAGGAATAAAGGTGGATCCGGATAAAACGAAAGCAATACAAGAGATGTCCGCCCCTAAGACGGAGCGTGAAGTGCAAAGTTTTCTCGGGAGACTCAATTACATTGCTAGATTCATTGCTAACTTAACCAGCACCTGTGAGCCTATATTCAAGTTGTTGAAGAAGCATCGACCAGGGAAATGGGATGAAGAATGTCAGGAAGCTTTCGATAAGATAAAGGCTTATTTAATGAATCCTCCTGTTTTGGTACCCCCTACGCCGGGTCGCCCTTTAATTTTGTACCTAACTGTGTTGCCAACCTCGATGGGGGCAATGTTGGGACAACATGATGAATCGGAAAAAAGGAGCAAGCAATTTACTATCTGAGTAAGAAGTTCAATGATTGTGAAGCTCGTTACATGGCTATTGAGAAGACTTGTTATGTGTTGGTATGGACCTCAAAGCGGCTACGACAAGACATGCTCTATTACACCACGTGGTTGATCTCCCGAATAGACCCTACAAGTACATATTTGAAAGTCCTCATGTTTCATTAAGGGTTTCAAAGTGGCAAGTGATGCTATCGATTCGATATCAAGTACATGACTCGGAAATCCATCAAAGGAAGTGCGATTGCTTGATCATTTAGTGAAAACCCTCTTGAGGGTGGACAACTAGTGACATTGAGTTCCCCGATGGAGAAATACTAATGGCGGTAAGAAGAAGGAGAAGAAGAAGAAGAACCATTTGGAAGATGTATTTTGATGGAGCGGTTAACATGCATGGTAGTGGCATAGGGGCCGTGGTTGTTTCACCAACTGGAAGACAATACCCAGTTGCTATCAAGCTAGAATTTGGGTGCACTAATAATGTTGCGGAGTATGAGGCCTGTGCTAATGGTTTACAAGTTGCAATTGACTTGGGGATCAAGCAGTTAAGAGTATTTGGAGACTCAGACTCATTATTTATCAAGTGAATGGTGAATGGCAAACCAAAGACCAAAGTTGGTGCGTTATCAAAAGTATTTGACCTGATTGCTTGAGAAGTTTGAGGAGGTGACCTTCTCCTATTTGACTTGAGACAAGATTCAGTTTGCAGATGCCTTAGCCACTTTGGCTGTAGTGACTAAGTTTGATATTCACAATAATGTCCAACCCATCCAAGTGAAGACGCACAGTGAACCTGCGTATTGTGCTAATGTGGAAGGCGAGCCAGATGGTAAACCTTGGTATCATGATATCAAGTGGTATATTCAGCATAGAGAATACCCAACGGGGGCAAGTGAGGTGAATAAGAAGACTATCACGGTTGGCGATGACCTTTTTCTTGAATGGAGAGGTTTTGTACAAAAGGAGTCATGATGGTACTTTACTTAGATGCGTGGATGCTTGTGAAGCTCGTATAATCATGACTGAAGTCCATGAAGGAATTTGTGGAACTCATGCTAATGGTCATATGATGGCTCGAAAAATTCTAAGGAGTTGTTATTATTGGTCCACAATGGAAACAAACTGCATAGATTATGTACGGAAGTGTCAAAAATGTCAGATGTATGCAGGAGTCAACACACCTCCTTTCCCTTTGCATAATTTGGTATCTCCTTGGCCTTTCTCAATGTGGGGAATAGATGTCATCGGGCCCATTAATCCCAAAGCTTCCAATGGTCATCGCTTCATCTTAGTGGCGATTGACTATTTCACCAAGTGGGTAGAAGCTTCTTCTTATGCCAGCATCACTCAAAAAGTGTTTTTGAGATTCCTCAAAAGGGATATTGTCTGAGATATGGAATTCAGAAAGGATAATCACAGATAATGGTACCAATCTCAATGGTGCTTTGAGATTAAAAAGTCCTTTGTGAAAATTTTAAAATCAAGCATCATAATTCAGCTCCTTACAGGCTCAAATGAACGGTGCAGTTGAAGCAGACAAATAAGAATGTCAAGAAAATTGTTGCTAAGATGGTGGTGAACTACAAAGACTGGCATGAAATGTTACCCTATGCTCTGCATGCATATCATACTAATATACGATCAAGCATTGGGGCAACGCCTTTTTCTTTGGTGTATGGGATGGAGGTTGTCTCTCCAATAGAAATCGAGATCCCTTCTCTAAGGGTTTTGATGGAAGCAGAGTTAGAGGAATCTGAATGGGTGAAGACTCGGTATGAGCAATTGAATATGATAGAAGAGAAGAGATTGACAGCTATTTGTCATGGGCAATTGTATCAAAGCAGAATGGCCAGAGCCTTCAACAAGAAAGTTCGTCCCAGGGAATTCCGTTCAGGGGATTTGGTTTTGAAAAAGATTATCCCTAACCAAGAGGATGCCAGAGGAAAATGGGCTCCGAATTATGAAGGCCCGTACATAGTCAAGCAGGCATTTTCAGGAGGAGCGTTAGTTTTGCAGAATATGGATGGAGAAGAATTGCCGAGGCCCGTGAATACTGATGTTGTCAAGAGATTCTATGCCTAAAAAAAAAAGAAAAAAAAAGCTCGTTAGGTTGAAAACCCGAAAGGGCGGCCTAAGCAAAAGTTAGAGCAATTGAAAAAAAAAAAAGAGGAAAAAGTCTCGTTAGGTGAAAACCTGAAAAGGCAGTCTAAGCAAAAGTTAGGGCAAATGAATAGGCAAAATCTCAAAGAAAGCGGGCCTAAAACTCTTCGAGGAATTCACCAAACTGGGGCAATTTTGGATGTGCGTCCAATCAGTTACACGTGGGCAAGTTGTTTGCATTGAATTGGCTATACTGGGGCAAAATTTTTAAGGAATTAAAAAGGATTCATGTTGACGGAGGTATCAGCAGAGGCAGCGGTTGAGTTGTCAAGCGTTTGCAGTGAATCAATTGAATGAGGAACAGAGAATCAATACTGGGGCAAATTTTTTATTTTTCTTACAATCTTTCTTTTGTCTTTCAAGTATGTGTCTTGTCAAAAGTTCATGTATGATTACATTACCAAAATAATAAAAGGAAGTTTGTTCATTCAACAAATTTCTTTCTATTCATGAATGCATGTTTACTCATTAATCTATGTCTCAAATAAA
Source organism: Ormosia emarginata (assembly GCA_029884605.1). NCBI lineage: Eukaryota > Viridiplantae > Streptophyta > Magnoliopsida > Fabales > Fabaceae > Ormosia > Ormosia emarginata. Next base: position 1,090,963 of record JAQQTP010000054.1, read on the forward strand.
ATAAACTTAGGATCGACAATTTGATTTGACAATTGTGCAGCAATCCTTCAATGATTAATTTAGATTAAAGGATCTCAGTAACTCAAGATATGGGTTGCAATATGTTGCCAAGGAGATTAAGGAGGTCAGAAAAAAAAAAAAAAAGAGAAATGAGAAAATCCCAGGGTTTTCAAGCTAACAAAAGGTTTGATGAAAAAAGCACGTGGACAAAGGGTTTGATTGGTCAAAGCTTTCCAGGATCGTCGTTGGTTAAGATGACTTTGAATAAATAAATGAAAAAATGACAAAAAAAAGGAGAGAAAAGAAAATGAGAGAAAGGAAAAGAGAAAATAAAATTTTTACATGCAGTTTAATTCCTTGAGCGCATCAGCTCCTTGCACTTTAAATTTCTGAGTGCATCGGCTCATTGCATTGCCATTTAATTTTCGGGACGCAGTTGTCCATTGTCATTTACATTTCGGGACCCAGTTGCCCATTGCATTTTAATTTTCGGGACTCAGTTGCCCATTGCATTTTAAAATTCGGGACTCAGTTGCCCATTGTCATTTACATTTCGGGACTCAATTGCCCATTGCATTTTAATTTCGGGACTCAGTTGCCCATCGCATTTTAAAATTCGGGACGCAGTTGCCCATTGTCATTTACAGTTCGGGACTCAGTTGCCCATTGCATTTTAATTTTTGGGACTTAGTTGCCCATTGCATTTAAATTTCGGGACATAGAAGCCCACTGTCATTTAAATTTCAGGACACAAAAGCTCATTATCATTTAAATTTTGGGACTCAGTTGCCCATTCCCTTTTAATTTTCGGGACACAGTTGCCCATTGTCTGCTTGCCCAACGCCTTTTATTTTTGAATGCATCGGCTCCATGCATTTTATTTTTCTTGCTTTGTTTTGTTTTGCCGGACAAAATTGAAGTTCATATCTTTACTCCTTTCTTACGATGATAACATGAAAAATCACGATTTTTCTCAGTATCTAGTAAGAAATGAGTAAAGAGGGGCAACTGTGAACACCTAATTTTGTCCAGACCAAAAATAACAAAAAATAATAAATAAGTATTTGTGCACATCCTTTGATTAGTTTCTTTATCTCATGTATTTTATTTGTTTGTTTTATTTTATTTATTTTATTTTATTTTCACCAAAATTTTAAAAAAAATGTTGATTTGATTTTCACCAAAATTTAAAAAAAATGTTGATTTTCGTTTTTATTATATTGAAAAAAAGAAAAAAAAAAGGGGTCTAATTTCGTTTAAAAAAAAAGAAGAAGTCTGATTTGTGAAAAAAAAAAAGAAGAAAAAAGAAAATAAAAAAAATAATAATAGAGGTTGCTTGTTGCTTTGCCTCCGCATGCAACCAACAATTTGCAAGGCTCAAAGCAACCTGAAATGGAAAAGTGCAGAGACTGGTAGGGAGGAGAAGTTGACAAGCCTAAAGAAGATACATCAAAATGGTAACTATGCTACACTAGGATCAGCCACTCTATCTGGAGGGGTGGCAGAGAGCTCTGCTTACAAAGGGATCATTTTACGAGAGAAGAGGAGGGGATTTGGGGGAGGGGTATTTTTACTATTGATCTTCTTCCACAACCCAGCATTCCCACATCCAAACAACCACCATCTCCATCCTCCATCCTCCACCGTCTTCCATTTCCACCACCATAAACCACATTCTCCATTTTCATCAACAATCCATTATTCATCATCTTCTTCCCCTCAACCTCACAGAACAGAAAACCAAAGACCCCACCACTCTCACTACTATTCATCATCTCCTTCAAAAACTACCCGTGCACCACCTCAACCAATAACCCATGGCCTAGCCCCACCAAATAGCCATCCACGTGCAACCACCATCACCCAACTGTGGCCACCATCAACCTCAACACCCCACCAACGTTCACCACCGTGCTGCTCCACCCCCAGACCGCCAGCACCGGAACCGCGACCCCCTTGTACCAGCCACTGCGACCCGTGTCGTGCCGTCACACGCGACCAGATCCTCGCCGCCGTCGCGCACTAACAGCCCACCCTGCTCGGGACCCGAACCGACGGCCGTTGAGCACCCAGTCGTCCCTGTTGGACCGTGCCACCCGAACCAGACAGCTTCGTCGAGCTGTGCACCGTCTAGAACCACCACACGGCGCACCCCAGCCGCCTCTGCCGTCCGAACCCCTCCAACCCGCCGCGAGTCACCTAGATCCGCACCAGCGCCGTCTCGTTCTCCCGGACACCTGCCGCCCCATAGCGTCGTCGACCAGCCCCATCCCGACGCCGCACGCGTCGCCTCCCGATCGACCAGCACCGGCGAAGCTCGATCCACCATCCTCTGACCCGTCGCGATCCACAGTGCGACCCGGATCTGCCCCTCTGTGAACCACCGTCGGCCAAACCGAGTCCGGACACCGCGACCCCTCTGCTGAACCATTTCCGACGTGCTGCACACCGAAACTCCGCCGCTACCTGCACTGCCACCGGTGCGATGCCGCTTTTGCGAGCCCGGTCGCGCCGCACCACCGCCCGCGATGCATGCCCCGCCGCTTAGCAAACTCAAGTTTCCCGCTCCTCTCGGTATCAAACTTTTGCAACAATATTCAAAGAAGAAAATAACACTTTCAGACAACTCTTCTGTGTTGTTTTGTCATTATAGATGTGATTGATTTTTTTTTCTTTTCGTTTGGACTGAGGCATTAGAGTCCCATTAAAAGACCAAACAATAAGAAAATTAGAAACATACAATAAAAAAAAATGTTTGTGCTAAGGGAATGTTAGTGGGCTAGGTAGGTAGAAATTTTTGTTTTTTTTAAATAAAAAAATAAAAATAAAACAAAAATTCATTAAAAAATATTTTTAATCAATGTAATGTCCGATGATGATGATTGAATAGCAAATGCTATCTTCAACGTCGTTTGGATCGTGTGGATTTATTGAGTAGCCTTGTGTTGCCTTAAATCTTGTGCAATTTTTTTTATTTTTAAATAATAAAATTTTCTTTTCAAAAACCTTTTAATTAAAATCAATCAACCCGCAATCATTTTTTAACAGAACTACGTGACGTTGAGTTCCTCATTGCACCTGAGGGTACGTAGGAGCAGAATTTTCACTCTGTCAAGCCAAAAATTAAATTTTCATAATTTGGTTCTTCTTTTCTTTTTTAAAAATAAAAAATAAAAATAAAATAATTATAAAGTCTTTTTATTAGGGGTAAAATAAATAAATTTGAGATTATCAAGTTTTTGCACAATTGATTTAAGGTACCGTCTCAGGACGGGTGTGATAGGGGTGCAGTGGGATTAAGTTTCCACCCTTCCCTATCCATAACCGACTCCCGAATCCGATTTGGTTTCAAAGACCATTTTTTTAAAGGGTTTTCCAATTTTTCCTAAATTTAAATAAAATTGGTGGCGACTCCATATTTTTATATTTTTAAAAATCACGTGAGCTGCTATTTCGCCGCGATATCGGTCGCGACAAGTCTTGATAAAAGATTCCTTTCTGATATTTTGGCATTGCGAATAAATGCTTACCAATTGGTTCGACAATATCTGAGTGATCTGATCTTCATCAAAGACAACACCAGTAGGTTCATCTTTTAGTGAAAAAATATTATTACTTATTCCAATGAAAATTAGATGCTTGGTCGGTTGCTTAGTGATGAAGTCTGGATAAGTTGAGTAGAACTTCATAAAAATGCTTCGATCCTTTGCAACATTTCTTTTGAACATCTAAACTACTTCCTTAAAATTGTAGGGAAAAAGGTTAATTTCTTCTAAATTTGAGCTTAAATAAAGACAGTCAATAAAGCCAAATTGATACATATTGAATGTCAGTATTGGAGGAGCTCCTGGGAGAATGATTGTTTTGATGCCGAAGAGTTTTTTATCAACCATATAAAAATAGTTAACATTTTCATTATCATTCCAATTAACAAGTCTTTTAATTTTTTTCCAGAAATGTTCTTCAGAGAACTGTACTTGTAATTCATGCTCCTTCCTTAAAGTAATTTGAAAATTATCTAGAGAAGAAGGAATCCTTCCTAGAACTTTAAGTGAGGATTGAGTTACCGGCGGGTTTTTGGTTGCGTTTGAAAAAGTTCTTGGTCCGAGATAAATCTATATTCCTTTAGATGAATACACTTTGAGTGCTTTTTCTGCTTCTTCTTTAGTTGAGTATGATTTATGTAGAACTCCAGAAATCTTTTGACAATGCGGTACTACTTTGAACCAATCATCATAGATTCCTTGGAATGGTCCATTGAATACTACGTACCACTTGTTATTTTTCTTTTCTTCCTGCTGAAGTGCTTCTGCAAGAAATCCTTCTGCTTTGAGCTGTAATTTTAAAACTTTAATATCTGCTTCGATAAGCTCTAGTTCTTTCACCTTTTTTCCTTTAAGTGCTTCTTTCAGCTCCAATTGCTGCTTAATCATTTCTAATATGTTTTGCTCCATTTTCTTGATAAAATATCTGCAATTTTCACCTTTGATATGGGAAATTGATATTCACCAAGCTTCATTTTCCATGTAATTAATCTTCCCTGCTTGTTTGTTCCTTTATGATTAATATTTTTAAAACCTACAACATAAGTAGAGTCTGTTCGAACAATAAATTCTTTATCAAGCACATATATTCGATGTTTTTCCAACATTCGAATAAGTGCCAAATTTTCCTTTTCATGAATAGGATAATTAATTTCACTGTCTGAAAAGGTTCCAAATATATATCGATATAGTAATTTTTTCTTTTGTCCAAGGGGTTTTGCTTTCATAACACCACCCCAATGTTCATTTGATGCGTCAGTTTCAATAATAATTAAGTCATCATCTAAAGGATGATATAACTCAGGTAGATCTTGACATAAGTGCTTTAATTTGGTAATAATTACTTCATCTTCCTCTGTCCAATTCCAAATAACATCCTTTTTGAGCTTTTGTTGAAGTAATTTTTGTTCTGCAGCAAGATTCTTAATAAAACTTTCATTAGAAATATATGTCAATAGACCAAAAAATCTTTGTAATTCATTTTTATCCTTTAATTTTACCAGAAAATTCTGAAGTTTTTCTAATACATGCTTTTATATTATTATTTTTCCTTTTTCGATTTCTAGTCCTAGATAATTAATTTTGTTTTGTGCTAAAACAAACTTTTTCTTACTTAGAACAACTCCATACTCAAAGCATTTATTAAGTATTAATTCAACTTTTCTAAAATGATCATCCAAATCTTTATTGGTAAAAACTAATATGTCATCAATATAAATAAAACAAAAATCTTTATATTCTTTGAGTATAAAATCCATTCTTCGCGGAAAATTCCTGGTGATTACTTCATACCCATTGGAAGTACATTCCATTCATATTGTCCTTGAGGACAACTGAATGTTGTTAAAGCTTTAGATTCTTCTGTAAGCCTTATTTGATAAAATCTTGACTTACAATCAAATGTGTTAAACCAATTTATATTTCTTATTTTTTCAATAATTAAATCTTTTCTTGGTAAATAATATGCATCACCTTTCATTGCATCATTAATTTGTTTGTAATTAATTACCATACGTCTCTTTCCTCTTTTTATTTCATTATGATTTTCAACATAAAATGTTCGTGCCGAATGTTTACTTTTGGATGGTCTTATTAAACCTTTTTCTTCCATTCCTTTAATATCATTTGTAAATTCATCTCTATCTTGTTTTGTATAAATCATAGGTTTACATTTTATTTCTTTTGTTGGATTTTTTAATTTTAATTCAATTAATTCTGTATTTTTATTAATTTTTGTGTCTAAAGGATTGTCACTACATGTTTTTTCTAAAAGTTCTTCAATATGAGCTGGAATTCTTCTGTTTGGTTCTAAATTTATTAATACATGGCAAATTTTTTGACATATTATCCTTACTATAGGAATAATTACAACTTGAATAATGTAAAATTGAGATATTAATAATTTCCTTTAATTGCTTTTGACGAATATAAGGTGTTTTAAGTGATATATAGTCTAAATATTGACAAAAGGGTGAGTACAGTTGTAGGAAATTATTTCCTATTATCATGTCTAAACATGTTTCTTGTTGATATATTGTTGGTACAATAAATAATTTAGTTTGAATTTGTAACGTAATTCTTTTTAATACTAAATATAGTGGATGTATAGATCCATCTGTAATTTGTATTTTCAATGATTTTTTCTAATTTTTTCCATTTATCAAATAATACTTTAGTTGCAAGGCAAATACTTGCACCGGTATCAATATATGCTTCAGTTTCTTTATTACTTTTTTCAATGGTTATTTTTATATAAGTATTATTCGGATTCTGTTTCTTCTGTAGATAATTCATTTTCTGAATATTCATATATATTATTTTCATTGTCTCTTAATTCTTCCTCTAATGGTTCTAAATTATATATTTTATATACTTGTTTTATTAATTTTGATTTTTTTAAAATCTTTTTCTTTTCTTTGAGGACATTCATTAGCATAATGACCTTCAACATTGCATATCCAATGAGATACATTTCTTTTTTCCTTTTGGACAGTATTTTCTAGGTGTATTTCTTTTTCGTCTAAAGTATTTTTTCTTAGTATTCTTATAATTTTTCTCTTAGGATAAGTTTTTCTTAATTTTGGCTTTCTTTTATAATACTTTCTTCTTTTGGTCATCTGATTACATCTATATTTTCCTAGATATTCAATCTTTGGTAAATCACAATAGATTACATTTCGTCATTTATTTAATTGTCTAATTATTTCTCTTTGTATACATTATTCTCTTAATTCATGATATAGTATTTGAATAATTCCTCCTAGAGTATTAGCTGTTTCTTTTAGTTAGATCTGCCAAATAGTTCTTATTTTTGTATTAAGTGGATATGAAAGTTTATCTATAAAAATATTCATATATGGTTGTTTAGTATCAGTATTTAATTGATAATAATATTTTTGGTATTCACAAATAAAACTTTTAATTTCACACATATTACATATCAGCATTTTATTTAGATGTGATTTTGCTTTTTCATGTAAAAATCTATTTACTTCATCTCTATGTTCGAAAGTGTTATATCCAACAAATTTTTGGTAGATAAGTCTCATAATTAGTCTTACAAATTCTTCATTATTTATTACTGTTCTTGAGTATTGTAGCCATGTTTCATCAAAAAAACTCATTAAGAATTTTTGTACATTTCCTTCTGTTTTATAGACTAATAGGTTTTTTATATCTATAAGATTTAATCCATTAAATCTTTCATCTGTTGCAATAAGTAACATAATTTCATTAGTCAATTGTAGAATTACTTCTTCCTTATTTCTAGCACAATCAATATTTAATCTAGTTCCCGTTCTAATATTTTCATAATGAGGATTAAATTATTCTTGTACTTTAGTCCATCTTCCATCTTTTCGAGCATAATCTTTATTATACATGGTTGCTTGTTCGTATTTATCTCATGTATCTTTTGGATATCCTCAATATTCTTCTCATTTTCTTTTAGATTTTGTATTACTTGTTTCACATTTTTTCATAAATATTTCATCGTATTCTGATTCAAATTCTGAAGTACTATAATTTAATATTACTTTTTCATTTTCATTATTTGTCTTAATTTGTTCTATTTTTTGTATCTATTTATTTTTATCTTTAATTATTTTTAATTCTTTTAATAATTGTTGAATTTCTTCAATGTCATTTGATTTCTTTAATAAATCCATGTAATCAGTTTTTATCCCCTCCATGAAGTTATTCGTTTTAGAGACTTTGAAGGTTCTTGTTCAACAACTTTGATTAGTTCTTTTGGTTTTGTTTTTAATAATTCTTCTAGTTCTTGTTTTGTTATTTGTTATCATTTTCTCTTTCTAGAAGATTTTCTAGCTGTTTTGGGATATCTTCAAATTTTGTATATTTTCGTTTTGATCAATTTGCTTGTTTTTATGAATATTATTTAAAGTTTCTCTTATGTTTTTAATTTCATTTTTTCCATTTTGTATTTTATCACATGTATAGATAACAATTCTATTAGTAGTTTCAATTAATAACATAATGTTTTTATTAATTTCTTCTAGCATTTTTTTGTAATTCATTTTTTATTATTTCAATTTCTTTTGATAATCTCATGTTAATTTATTTTTATTTTTATCTTTTTCTTTTAAATTTTCCTTTTCCGAAGTACGGTTCCTCGGAGGCACCAAGATTCCCCCTTATAATATTTTGAGCAATTGGGTTAATGTTTTTACCAATTATAGTTTAGTTATCACTCGATTAATAATTAGATTAGGATTGAACTTACTCCAATTTGGACAAAATCTATAATTTTAGATATTATATATAATTAAATTATAATTTTTTATTTCTGTAAAGTAAGTTATAAAAATTTATAAAAATTTTAAAAATTGAAATTAAGAGATATTTTGTAATATATATTTTTAAATAAATTATATAAATATAACAAAGTTATTATGTCATATACAGAGCATTAATTTAAATAAAAAAATTTAATTTGATCATCATCTTTAAAATTATTATAATTTTTAAAGTTATAATTATTATGTAACACCAAGTCCCATTTGACAAATGTGAAGCACAATTCACTCGGATCCAAAAATACATTAAACCAATTTTTCAAAACTTAAAATTGACTCAATTAATTTCAGACTAAACCCTAAACCTAAATAATTTCATGCTATGCCGCCGGGTTGAATTACAAGCACCCCTCTATCGGTGGAATGCTACTTTAAGTCAATTCAGGTGGTAAAGTTGGACTAGAATTTGAATACTATTCATGGGCAGAATATCTTGTAAATTAAAAAAATTAAAAAATTATCTTAAACACACTTATTAAATATGTAAAATAAATTTTTTTATGAAAAGTAAAATATTTAATACATTAAAAATTAAAAAAAAATAAGTGACATGCAAAATACCTCATAAAGTCTGTATATTATTTTTAGTTGTTCATATTTTACTCAAATATGCAGAATTGGAGATAAATTTTATTAGATATTATAAGAATTTTTTTTTAAAGTGAACTTATTTATAAAGTGAATAAGTTAGAATTTATTTACTATTGATTTAATTTAAAATAATTGTAATCTTAATTAACTTATGATTTAATAATAAATATATCTTTACTTGCTCACTTTACAAATTAACAAATTTTTACTTACTCCACATTTTTTATAATTGTTGCAATTACAAAAAAGAAAAAAGTGATTTTTACAAAAAAAACAACTGAAATAATTGTATAACTTCCAAAAACCAGAGCATTAGAGTCTTAAATTTATTTAAATTAAAAAGTCTTAATTTTATTGCAGTTGTAGACTAAAACTCAGAAAATTAGATTTTGTACTTGAAAAATAACTATTTTATGCTATTTTTAATTCTTAACTTAAACTATAAGAATTACAATTTCAAACATAAAAGTTAAAAATAATATATTATAACTATTATTCATTATTTTTATTGCATACTCTAGCAACCATTAGTGTCAATGCCAGTCAAGTTGTCAACGGCATCTTCCGACCACTATCACCCGCAATGTCTTAAGACTACTATCACCCACAACGTCCACTAATCACAATATATATATATATATATATATATATATATATATATATATATATATCGAGTTATGGAGGAAAGATCACGGGAAAACAGAGGGGAGAAAGAGAGCGGGATAGAGAGAAGTAGGTCGCAGATTGCAGATCGCTTACATGTAAATGAAATGCTTTGAAATATGATAAAACTTAAAACATTAAGTTAAAGCCGAAAGCGCGTCAGAGACGACGGGATCCGGCGAAGAGATGAGAGAAGAAGAATAGATTACATATAAGAAAACTTAAAATTTTATTGATAAAGGAAACAAGTTACAAGGTTGAGGGAGAAGGGAAGATCACTCACTTCTCAAGTCACTCTGTAAGCTAGGAGAAACTTAGAAGAGACTAAATTTTCGAATGCTTACAACAACTGAAGACAGAAAATAAATAGACAAGAGATTTACTATTACAAACAGTAAAATGAAATTAGCGCTACAGTGTACAGTAGCACAGTGTTCAGCCGCTCCGCTATAGTGAACAGTGTACAGTGACCCTGCTACAGTAACCAGCCGCAAGGATGACTATTCGTCATCACTGAGATTAACACATTGACTGTCAATGTCTTTGCCGAAGCAGTCGTCTTTGTTCTGATAAAATGGATCAGAACATGTTGCAGATTCATCAGATTCTTGTTGCTTCTTCTCATGAAGATGTCTCAAAATGACTTGAAGATTTCTCTCAAATTCTTCTTCAGAAGTTGAGGCAGATAATGCTGCGGTAGCCTGTGCTCTTTTGTTGAGGAACACACTGGTGTCATGGTCAGCAGCCTTTAGAAATTTAGGATTGCGAGAAAACCAGACTTTGAGATTTTCAGGAGTGGCATGCGAGAAGTCAAACTTTTTCCACCATTTGACGTAGGCATACCTGTCAAGAGTAGGAAGACACTTTTGGTGGTAGTAACTCTTCTTGTACTTAAATTGCCAAGAAAAGATCCATGCTAAGGATAGCTTTGACCAGAAATGTAATTCAATCGGCCAAGGGTCGATAGTCAAGTCCATTCTTGATTCAAAGTACTTCAAACCTTCCATTGCAGCAGGAGGAAGGATCTCTCTGATAGGTCCGAAAAATCCCCACCATTCATGAAACCAGTAAGGGAAATTGTAGTCAGTATTATGCTTGAAGTAAAGCATCCAGGAGTGTTTACCGTTGATGTTTTTAAACCAAAAGGTATAAAGCCATGCATCAAGATAATCCCAGAAATTGTAATCAATGGGATAAGATTTGGTAAAAGCTCGGGGTTTATATAGATTATTTCCCCATTCTTCAGGAGAGATGAACTTCAAGATCTGACAGGTCGAATAGTCAATTACTTCTTTGTCAGTAATTTTTTCGTCCTTGTAATGTCTGATGGCGACAGAACCAGTATCAACAAGGATAAACTCATAAAACTCTCTGGTCTTATAAGGTGCGTCAGGTTTGAAAAAGAGTCCCTTGGGGAAGATCTTTTGAGCTGCAATGTTAGGATTAACATGAAAGATTCCGGGTTCCATTTGGAATATCTGCATGGTGATTTCTTTTTCAAAATATTCATTTTGAGAAGAGATTGGTGTTTGTGTTTGTGTTGGTTTGGACATAGCAATTTGTCTACTGGGAGATTGGATAACAATTTCCTTGTTTTTTAGGGCTTGAATTTGAGATTCAAGGTCTTCTTGAGCGGCAATATCAGCCCAAGACTCTTTAGGTAGTTTAGTAAGCCCTTGTTGTTGGAAGGCTTGATAGACTTGGACAGGATAAGCAGGAACGGCTATGGCATAGTCATCACTGGTCTGTTTCTTTGGTTGATTATGAGTTTGCTTCTGGGTTGATGACCCAGTCTGGTTCTGAGTTGAAGACTCAGATGGGGTTGAAGACCCTGAGACAGGAGAAGATTTTTTAGTTAATCCGGATAGAATTAACTTACCTTTGCCCCTTCCGCTGGAAGGGAAGTTTGAGGATGAGGAGCCTCCTCGGGGCATCTTACTATTTTCCCTGAAGAAATTCACGAGTGAGATAATCAGGCAAAGTGTTTGAGGTTCCTTTGATATATTCGATATCAAAATCAAAGACAGATAAAATAGCTTGCCATCTTGCAAAGATTTGTTTAGAAGCTAAATTTTTAACATCTTTTAATAAAATGTCTTTAGCAGATTTACAGTCAACTCGGATTAAAAACTTTTGATTTAACAAATCTGATTGAAATTTTGTGATGCACAAAACAATGGCTAAAACTTCTTTTTTAACAGTTGAATAATTCTGTTGGGCAGAATTCCAATGTTTTGATGCATATGCAATGACATGCTCTTTGTCTGCGACTCTTTGTTTGAGAATACCACCGTAACCTAAGTCAGAGGCATCAGTTTCGACAATTTTGAATGCATCAGGATCAGGAAGGTAAAGGCAAGGAAGAGACTTTACCTGAGATTTTATCTGTTTGACAATACCTGTATGGATATCAGACCATGGTGGAGGATTGGTTTTCAAACGATCATGCAAAGGCTTGATAAGATTACTAAGCTGAGGGAAAAAGTCAGCTACATAGTTTAAACAGCCAAGAAACCGTTGGAGTTGGGTTTTGTCGATGATCTGATTAGGGAATTTGTCGGCAAATTCAATAACTCGATTGATAGGATTGATAGTTCCTTGGTAGATATTATGACCAAGAAAACGGATTTGGGTTTGAAACAGATTAATTTTTGATTTAGATACAGCTAAACCATTTTTCTTAATTACATTAACAAAGATGTTAATATGTTTAAAATGTTGATCAATAGACTGAGAGTATACAAGAACATCGTCAATGTATACAATTGTAAAGTTTGAATATGGATTGAAGATTTCATTCATGATTCTCTGGAATTCAGAGGGAGCATTTTTTAATCCAAAGGGCATTACATTCCATTCGTACTGCCCAAAGGGAACTGTGAAAGCAGTCTTGTAGCGATCACACTTCTTAAGTTGGATTTGCCAGAAGCCTGACTTCATGTCGAATTTTGAAAAGATTTTCGCAGAATGGAGACGCTTAAGAAGGTCCTTTTTATTTGGAATAGGATACCTAATCCATTGGAGGGCTCTATTAAGCGGTTTGTAGTTTATGACAAGTCGCGGAGCTCCTCTTTCGATCTCAGCGGCTTTGTTGACATAGAAAGCAGAGCAAGACCATGGAGACTTACTCTGTCGGATGAGACCTTTCGACAAAAGGTCTTTGATTTCCGTTTTACAGAGTTCGACAAGTTCATGACTCATCTGAATAGGACGAGCTTTTGTCGGGATCATTCGATCATTGAAATCTTTCTCATATGGAAGGTCAACCATATGCTTCTTTCTTTCCCAAAATGCATTAGGCAGATCGGAACAAATAGAGTTTTGGATTTGGAGATGAAGGGTTTCAATACGCTTCTTAACGTGAGGTTGAGAAAGCTGATTGTCGACAATCTTAAAAGAAACTTCTTCTTTAAGATATTTGATTTGATTTTGTTTATTGTTAATTTGATTAACAATTGGATTGAGAGTTTTGAGAATCGGTTTTCGCAGAAAAGGAAAACAGATGTCTTTGCCAAGATGTTGGGTAAGAATACCTTCGTCAGTGATTTGTAAAGGGAAGAGAGCCCGAATGAATGGAGTTCCAAGGATAACTTCACCTTTAAGATTTTTGACAAGCAGAAAAGAGGTTTCAACCTGGAAACCTTGATTTTCAATTACAGCAGAAGAAAGCTTATACTGTATTTTCAGTTTTGAACCACTAGCGGTACTGAGCCGCTCAGTAGTTTTTTCAAAGTACTTTGTTGGGACCATACCCTCCAAAATACAGTTTGAATCTGCGCCTGTGTCGAACAGAGCAACAGTGTTAAGAACAAAATCGTCGATTTTGATAGAAATGTTTATGAAGAATTTTTGAATTCTTAGCTTATTAATAATGTCGCAGAAAGCATCATTATTTTCGTCGGGAATCTTAGGGTTCACTAAGATCAATGTGTCCGAAATCTTTTCAGATTTCTCAGAATCAGATCCTGATTGCATATCACCTAACTGGGAGATGATATAAGAATGAAGTTGTTGTTCTTCTTTAAGTTTTTTAACTTCATCCTTAAGTTGATTAATTTCAGATTGGAGGTCTTGCAGAGTGATGGGTTTTTTGGAAGAAGATTTTTCAAGCTTCTTAATAGTCTCTTTAAGATCATATTTGTTTTTAAGGATTGGATTCTTAAGTTTTTTAGAAGAAGATTCTTCTATAATTGATTTAAATTTTTGTAAGAAGATACTACGTTCTTCAGAGTTTTCGACAGAATTAAGAACTTCGAAAAGAAGGTCTTGTTCTTTGGTTAAAACATTAACCATTAGGGAATCAGAATCATCGTCGGATGAAGGAATATCATCATCCTGGATTAGATGTATATCATCAGAAAATTCTTTTTCAGAATCTTCGTCGGATGACTCTATGAGAAGATGATTAAGTTGTTCTTCGACAGCTTGATCTAGGTTTAAGGCTTTAATTTTCTTTTTAAGTCGACAGTATTTGCTAATATGACCTGGTTTGCCACAGTTATAGCAGATAACAGGTTTCGTTGGAACCTTGATGTTATCGATAGGAGGTTTCGACTTAAATTCTTGCTTAAGTCTTCTAGGTTTGGCAGAAGCTTTATGCTTAAAATATTTAGATTTTCGATTCTGGGAATGAATCTGTTTTGGTTTGTGCCTTTTCTTGGCACAAGGAAGGCCAAATTGTTCGCAGAAGTTTCCAAGCTCCCGCTTAGTCTGGGTTTTTTCTTTAGCAAGTTGAGATTGAATCTTGTCGTCTTGACAGATTTTTAGGGCAACTTTCTGGATGAAAGCAATGAGTTGTCCGTAACTCAACTGCTCATAAGGGATTTCTCCATTAAGAGATTGACCACGGATTTTGTCTCTGACTTTGTCGCCAAGAGACTTCGGTAGACCTGCAAGGAATTTCTCCTTCCAGAAAGGTTGTTGACAGTCTTCACGAGTGTAGACTCTGGTCAAGAAGGTATCTCTATACCATCGGAAGTCAGAAAGAGATTTACATTTTAGTTCGGATAGAAGCTCAGCAGATCTATCACGCCAGATTGTCGTATCTCCAATGAAGTGTTGAACAATAGCAAAGATCAATGCATTGACCGAGTCAAGAATTGGTTTGCCCTCACTAAGGATTGGGTAATTATCAGAATCAAGTTTAACGGCATTTTGAATGTCGTTGCGTTGGGTGTCAGTGAGATAGTGATCCCACCATCCTTTGAGTTGACCAGTGAAGCCAGCAATAAGGACTTCACAGATAATTTGATCGCTACAGTCATAGGAGGTTTGATAAGCTGTAGAAACCATCGTCATTTCTTGGAGAGTATTAAGGATTTGGTACTCAGTTTTTCCATCTATGTCCCAAACATAGACGTTGTTTGCGCTGAAGGATTTAAATGTTGGATCACGTTCTTCAAGCAACAGATCAGGAGGAGTTGCTCTTTGGTAGTAAAGTTTGGAAGGATTTTTCCAGTTGAGGACTTTAGAAACAACTGGATTGATTTTGATTTCTGAAACTTGCTCAGAATGTAGACTTTGAGAATCTGGTTCGGATTGGGAATCAGATTGTTTGATTGTGTTGACAATTTTAGAAACTCTGGAAGTTTCAGATTGGGGAGTATCCGGGATAACTGCATCAGTTGGCGGAATACGTTTGAGCTTAGAGACAATTTCACTGACTAATTCAGTGTTCGGATTGGAACTAGGATTCCCTAAATTTCTGTTTTTTAAGAGTTTTATAGACTCTTTGACTTGTTTAGAGACTCTAAATGGCTTAAAGATAGGTTTCTCTATCTTAGAGGCTTCAGTCTTAATTCCAGAAGCTGAAGTATGATTTTCAATTTTCTCTTTAAGTTTAGGTTCGGGATTCAGGATTTTTTCACCTAAAACTTGAAGATATTTATTTGTATAATTATTTTGCTCCATAAGACCTTTAATGTCTTGGGATCCTATGGGTTCATCGTCGGCTCTAGATTTAAAAGGAGAGGCGACAACAGGTTTATTATTCTTATCTTTTTTATCAAGAAAATAAGAACTTTGGGGAGGAAGAACAGATTTAACAAGAGTTTCGTCCTTCCGATGCCAGACTGTTAAGACATTAACAGACAGATCTTCCATCAGACCGATGCTCCAGGGGTAGGGAATTCCATTCCTAGTCAAGTAGGCATGGAACCAATCGAAGAAAAGAACATTAGTTTGAACGTTTTCCATAAATGTATACCATTTATTCTGGATTTCAGTTTTTTGATCACCCTTGTAATTGGCGAAAAACCATTCCCGCTGAGGTTTCCAGGCCTCAGAGAAGAAGTTTTTCTTAAGGGTTGGCTTATCAATTACGAATGGTGTATTAATCATGGACATCATTCATATCTGAGTGAGTTGGAGAGAGAATAGTTCTCTGATCATGGTTATCTTCCTGACGGTAGATGGGTTTATGGAGGTTTGACGATGTGTCAAGACCCTGAAGATTGATAGTTGAAGAAGATCCTAAAGTTGAAAAGGATTTTCTAGACAAAGCAGATTTAAAGGCATCAGATCTAGTAGAACTAGACCTAAAAGATGTAGATCTAGATGAACTAAATGAATTTCTCCGGTCAAACCTAAGTTCAACTTTTCCAGATTGATGTTGGATAATTTCTTGAATCTCTGGAGATTCTCTGGGCAAAGCCGGGACAGCTTCATCCATAGTCCATTTTTCAGGAAGAGATACGTCTTCCCATCGGATAGATCTAGGAACAACAACGTTGGCCTTAGAGGTGTCAGTTAAGAATAAAGTTGTAAAACCTTTTTCTTTAGATTTTAAGACTTTTGAGATGGAAGAATTCATTACTTTATACTAAATTCGATAGATTAGAGAAAGAGGAATAGATCCTGGTTTCATGTTTAGACCACTAACCTTCACGTTGAGGAAAAGGCTATCAAGGATGTTTTTGTCTTGAAGACTAACCGTTTTATCAGGGTAGCAATTGAAATAGATTGGACCGTGGCCCAAGCTAGTCTCGATGGTTCCAAGGAGAGAATCGTGGAATTCATTGTGTCGGGTATCTCTGAGACAGAGAAGAACAGATGCGTTTAATCCTGCACGGATCAAAGGCTTGATAGCAACCTGCACACAACCAATATGCAGAAAGTTGTATTTTGATTTATGTCTTTTAATTGACTCTTCAGATAACAAGAATAATTCTTCGTCATCAGATTCAATTATGATTGTTTTCTCTACAGTTCTAATTATATAATCAGAACTCCTAAAGAAACTACCTTCAGGTTTATAGAGTTCGTTTGTGGAAATTTTAGGGATTTCCCAGTTATCAAAGTTTTGATTAATGTCTTCAAAATGAATTTCTTCATTAAATATGTTTGATTTAGGTTGGACAGGGTTTTCTTCGGAAAGAGAAGAAGATGAAGGTTGGGATGACCTAACCGACAGTTTGGAGATTGCAGAAGACAGAGATCGTAACATAGTTACAGGAGCAGAAAACAAATAGAATGAGAAAGAATAAAATAAAACACAGAAATAGCACAAGAAATTAACAAGATGTATAATCCCCCGATATCATCGCCATCATGCGGTTACCATAGAAGCAGAAATGAGGAAATTTAAGTTAATTTTATCTTCTGAACTAGATCTTAAGATTACCGAATTTTTTTTTTTTTACTTTGATTTAAATCTGAGATGATTATCAATTATTAAATCATATTTTAACCAATTAAGTCCTTAATTAAGTCCAGATCTACAGCCACCGCAAGCATTTACCAGATCTTGGATCATGGTCACCACCGTACCCAAACTTTCACCTCCTGTGGAAGCATCGACAAATTAGACTTACTGCCCTTCACCAACGGGTCTTACTGATACAGCCCCACAAGACAGATCCAACAAAGGCATTATGTACCGTCCAATCCAAGATATGGTAACATTAAACTGCGTACTTTCCAGATCCAGAATTAAGTTCCAGTTTTAACAGGTTATAAGCATGATTTAACAAAGAAATAAGCATAACAGATAAATATCAAAGTATTATAACATAATAACGTTAGTATCCAGTTCAATAAGATAACCCAAACTTAAACTCCGTTCATTTACTTTCCTACTTCCCCATCAGGCTCTGATACCAGAGTTATGGAGGAAAGATCACGGGAAAACGGAGGGGGAGAAAGAGAGCAGGATAGAGAGAAGTAGGCTGCAGACAGACTGCTTACATGTAAATGAAATGCTTTGAAATATGATAAAACTTAAAACATTAAGTTAAAGCCGAAAAAGCGTCGAGAGACGACGGGATCCTATGAAGAGATGAAGAAGAAGAATAGATTACATATAAGAAAACTTAAAATTTTATTGATAAAGGAAACAAGTTACAAGGTTGAGGGAGAAGGGAAGTGTATATATATATATATATATATATATATATATATATATATATATATATATATATATATATATATATATATATATATATATATATATATATATTTATTTCTTATTTTGTTTTTAATATTTAATAATTTATAATAATATTTTTTAAAAAATATGAAGTCAAAAGTAATTTAAAGAATTCAAAAGAACAACATTTTTTTACGGTAAATTATAAATTCACTCAATCAAAATGCTAGAAGAAGAACATTTATTTGATAATAACATATAAAAATGATGACAATTTGTAGGTAAATTTTTTGATTTACCAGAGGATTTGTACGTAAATTTAAAGCAATTGTACCGACCTCAAATGTGTATAATATGCACACACAAAAATATTATTGATAAGAAGATATTCAAACAATAAGTGTATTTAATTTTAAAGCAATAAAATTCTTTCAGTAAAATTAATTGCAACATATGTAAATCATAAATTAGGAACAATCAAATGGAGTTCTTATTTTTATACTCTTTTTTAATGTAATCACCTACACTATTTAAAGGAAATCATATATTTTTTGAACAAAGTGTATTTTCTAATATTCGGTTTTTTTTAATTTAATGAATGTGCTATTTTGTTCCCTCACTAATGATAATGTATTTTTTAAAATTTAAAATAATCAATGCACACTATTATTTGATTTATAATTAAATGAATCTTATGATAGTGCCTTTCAATTTGAATTATTAGATAACATTTTGAAATAAACAATACATTATGTTTATTTAAAATGATTGATACTTGAGTTTGAATTGTTTAAAAATTTCATATGATTGCAATCAAATTTAATTGATTGGTGTCAATTATAATTATTAATTAATTAACTTTGATTGAGTCATTTATAATTGTTAATGTTAGAATTAATAATAATTAATTAATTTATTATTTTAATTAATATGTTTTTGAATATGTATTGTTTACGTGTGTAAACATGTCAATATTGTGTTGTCATTTTTTCTTTTTTTATAGAAACACGTGGAATTAAAATAGGTGGGCTATTTAACACATGACAGAAAAGTAGAGATTGCTTGCCACCTAAGATTGACACATTACATATTTTTAGGTTATGTATATTCCTTTTATATATTAACTAGTATTTTGAACAGTGTAATGCATGGGATAATATGTATAATTTTAATTTAAAGATTTTTATTTTTTAATAAATAATAAATAGATGTGTAATTAATAATTTATTAAATTGAGAAATATAAATAAGAATAATAGCGATAATTATTAACCATTAAATAAAATATATTACAGAGAATTATTTAAAAACCATCAAGATCAATTTCTACTACTTCTTGACAACTTTACTAACAATTTGATTAGCTTTTATATGAAAGCTAATTAAAATAAACCACTTGAATAGAACTAATGAACTAAAAGATTCCTATAAAATCGTCATTGACATCCTGCATTAATAATATAAGAATCTTGTACGAAAAATATAATTACTAACAAAAGAGAAAAACATAGGATATTAAATGCTTATCATTACAAAATGAAGCATTGGAAAAATGAAAAAAAAAACAATGCTAATATACTTAGCAAAAATAATTTTAATAATAAATGAAGTTTTGAAAATAAAATGATATATAACAAGGTTATTTAACCACATTTATCTTGATTTCTCTATATATAATTTTATTCTTTGTTTACAACAAAATTAATATTAATAGATCTTATTCAAATGGTCTAGAAGACTTATTTGTAAACAATATTTTTGGTTATTTAAAAAGATTACCATCATCATCATAAATCAAAATTATCCAACCACGGAGTCCACCTAATATTATAACTTTTGTTATAACAACATAATTCGAATCTCACTATTTTAACATTTTGTTACCTGGGATAATGAACAAATTTTTTTGTTTAAAGTAATTGAAGATATAATTTAAAAAAATATTTAAAAAAAATATTTAATTACTTAAACTTTATAATAATATATTAAATTTCAATTAATCGTGCAAAGTTTTTACCTTCAAGATATACATTATAATATTTTTTATATAAAGTTTTTGCCTAGTGCAATGTAAATATTAAAATGCTTAATATTATAAAATAATAAGCATATTTGAATAAAATAAATATTTAATAATGGATAATTAATAAATTTAATTTTTCAATAACAAATTATAATTTAATTAATTTTAATATATTTTCTTGTAAAATTTTCACTCCCATGATTGTATATAAAAAAATATTTTTATGTAAAGTTCAAACTTATGCTAATGTAAATATCTTTATATTAAAATATTATAGAATACACATAATACCATGAGTTTTTAAATATTATAAAACACAAACATGTGACTTTACCTAAAGTTTTAAATTCCTGAGATGTTTTCACGAGTTTTCTTTAATATTACTTAATCTTAAATTTTAATTTTATCTACAAAAATATCATCAATAATTATTTAAACTAAATATAAATAATAAAATGTATTTATTTTGGTAAAGGGTAGTACTAAAAATATCAATTAGAGATATATCAATAGAGTATATGTCTCAATATTTTCACTTAAAAAAATTTATAAAAAGGATATAAGAATTAATAGAATTACTACTTCTTGTCGTAATAATAAATTATATAATAATAAAAAATAGGCACATAACCTATATTCAATAAACTTACACAGCCCATATAAAAACTTAATTTTGTCCCCATTTTTAAGGATATGCCATACAAACCCATAATGTCAAATTTTATCCTTACTTGAAGTCAGTATGATATTCACCCCAATATATGACTGAAAGTTATTAGATGGCATCTATATGTATAATTTGTATTGAAAATTTATCCTATATTTTATTAAAGTAATAAATATAGGATAAAATAATTAATTCATAAAAATACTTATATGCAAATTTTTATTACAAATTGAGTAGGTAATTCAATTCCATTCCTCCTTTTCAAGGATATACCAAATTAACCCATGAACAAAAATTATACCACACAAATAATCTAGTGTGAATAAATGTTGAATATTCTTTTACCACTTAAGTCACGTAACTAGAGGAAAAATATAGTCTTCAAACTGTAAATTCCTGGATTATTGAATTTTAATGGTAAGAAATTAAATTATACCCTTTCAAAAAAAAATGTTTTACAATGTTTCATTTTGACGTAATGTCATTCATCAAAGTAAAAGCATCATTGCCCATTAAGTTTAGCACATAGGTTTTTCACAATTTTATGATCTTTTTTCCATAATTTTATGATTTTTTTGGACATATGATCATTCAAAATATGTAATAAAAATTAAATAATCATAAAAAAACTTAAGATTAATTGGTTTAATGTTTCCTACTGAATAGTCTGTAATATATTAGAGAGTCCGGATTAACAATGCGATATTTATCAATTTCTAATTTACAAAGCATGTGGCTAGAACTTTCTAAAGAGCTTGGCATAACCTCATTATAGCTTATAGACCAATCCTAGTTACAAAACTTTGATATTGTTTAAATACTCGAAAAACTTGTAGCTTGCAAGACTTCAAAAGAGCTCAAGGCTTTCCCATCCCATTAGACACATGTATCATCAACTTTGTTCCCATCCAGTGCAACAACATTAATTTTTTAATTCTGCTAATGCTTGTATCACTAAAATAATTTGATAACATTCCTTGCGACATATGTTCAAAAGAACCATATGTAGAAATAAACTAAAAGAGAAAAGTAATAATATAAACATGTCTTCAATTTTAGGAGAAAAAGATACAAAATCCAGAGCTCTAACAATTTAAACTCCTTAATCCAACTTTTTTGGTTAAAATGCCTTACAACAAATAGGTTGTCTAAAAATGATAATAAGGGAAACATAGTTAGATAGAAAAACTTATTAACACATTTAGTGGGACAAAGGATACTTTGAGAGTTTTCATAAAATCTAATATCTTAATACCAATTGAAATCCAAACTTGAATCCAAAACTACAAGCAACAACAATATCTTAATATCATATATTTAAAAAATGTAATTTGATGAAAATATAGATCCTTACAGGTAGCATACATTATACTTGAGAGATTTTTATGTGACAAAGAATAAATTAAAAAAAACTAAAAGGAAAGAAGTAATA
The DNA here is from genome assembly GCA_029884605.1 of Ormosia emarginata. Classification (NCBI taxonomy): domain Eukaryota; kingdom Viridiplantae; phylum Streptophyta; class Magnoliopsida; order Fabales; family Fabaceae; genus Ormosia; species Ormosia emarginata. Next base: position 1,113,062 of record JAQQTP010000054.1, read on the forward strand.
ACTGTGAAATAAGCATCAACATGTTTAAAATATCTTTTTAAGTCAAAAACAAAAATGGGTTCAAAAATATTTCAACAAAATTAAGTTTGAGCTCCCTCACCCTTTGAATATGTTTTCTTAAGATAGGAGTTATATTTGTCATTAAGGCATAATAGACAGAAAACAATAAGACTATAAAACTAATAGCATTTTAGTTTATAATAGGATATAACAGAAAGTATAAATCAAAGAAGTTGAAGAAAATTACTCATTGCATTGACATGCAAACTGTCATTGCTTCGCCATTGATTCAATTAGAAAAAAAATCTGGTTGAAGGACACTTGGAACTAACGCTGATATGCAATACATGAAACTCATGTTCAAGAACACACAAAATAAGTGTAAATACAAAAACTTTTTTTTTTTTTTACAAAATGAAACAAAACTCATTATGTGCATTGCAGTTTTAAGAGTCAACCAAAACTAAATGAGAATCAATGGACCTAAATAACTCAATGATTGGGGAAGAAAAAAAGAAGACAGAAGAGTGAAAACAACGTACTAAATACCACAATCCCAAGTTTTACAATGCAAGAGAAATCATGTTGGGGGATCAATCTTTTCTTTTGTCATTGCAGTGGCATGAAGTTCAAGGAAATCATGTTTAGCTGATTCTTAAATATGATCAATAGAAGCCGGCCAAGATGTTTCTTTTCCTACACAAAGAAGGAAAATCACAAATATGTCAATTGTTAAAATGGCAATATACCAACTCATTCTCACAATCACACAAACAAAAGGTAAGAAGAAGAATAATAAGCAACAATAGCAAAGCATACAAATCTATATATATCATTGTTTATGCCTTTGCCAACTAAAGATTCAAACAATTCCTCTAGGATAAGGAATAGAAAAATTAAAAAGGAAGCACCAAGACCATAAAAAGTTAAAGTTAATTTAAGCAAATGAAATTACCTTTTGCATTTTGTTGAGTTGAGAAAAAACATACTAAAAGTTTTGAGATGTATTGGAAGAATCAAATTGAAATAATATATTAAAAATTGAATGAGAATTAAATCAAACCTCATTCTCAAATAAACTTATCAATCCTGTAACTTCCAACATTCCAAATCTATTACTGCAAGAATCTCCATCCCATATAATAGCCTTAAGATGTTTGATGAAATCACAATCACACTTTCTTCCCCATCAATTTCAGAAATTATAGTAAACTCTATTCAATTTTTCACTAGATAAATACCTTATGTATCTTTAACTTTTGCAAAATTTACACACATACATAAAATTAAAGGGTTTTACTTCCCCAAATCCAAATAATTCAATCAAAACAACTAAGTTCATAACAAAAAAAGGGCAATCACATGACTCACCTTGTCCAAGCATGACTTGAAAGGGCTATCATTGTCGTAGGTTAAATCAAACTTTGTCCCATTATCAAGCATAATACCTTTAGAGTGAACTATGAATCTAAAAAATTCAAAACTTCCAAAAATAAAAATAAAAATAAAAACAGGATAAAAACAAACCCATAATTCAGACTTGCCCATGTCTAGCAATTTTTTTCCTTTTCGTTTTAAGTATATAATATTAACTATAAAATAATTCTTCATGGTTTAGCAGAAACATCCAGCATACATATTAACATACATTTCCGTAATATTTGATCAACATATTTATATTATATATCACATATAAAAAACATTAGGATTTAGGAATTTAAAAAAATTGTGCAGGAAATAAAAAAAGAAAAAAATTATCAAAAACCAAACAAGCAAACAATGTTTGTAACGATTGTGATAGGCATGTCTTAATACCAAAACCTCTTCAGGTGTAAGGACAAAAACCATTTCCATGATCACATGGTAATCTTTGTTGTAATTCCTAATGGCTTTGTTAGCCAAAGCCGCAACATGATCAACAGGTTCCAACATCCAGCAATACAACTCTCTACTTTGTTTAGACCCCATTATTCAAAGTCATGAGATTAAAACAAAACTATATGAAAAAAATAAATTCTGAAAAATATTAACTAACTCACAAATTTTGTCTATGACTCTTCCTCTGCACTCTTTCCAAAATATTTAGTGAATCCGCTTTTTCTCCTTTAGCCACCACCTTGTTAGACTTGCAACTCATGATTACATCTTCAACCCCTAAGAACTCAATCACCCACAAAACAAATTCAGATAAAGCTTAAAATCACATCACATAACGGAAAAAAGGTAAACAAAAGTGACATCCCTCACCTGGGAACACTTTGAGGGATCGACGAACCTTGCGAGCACAACCTTTGCAATGCATGAACACTTTCGGCACAATCTATGGTGGTGCCGCAGCTTGGTCTTTGGATTCTTTGCATTTCTTTTGACTCCTCAGTTTTTTTTCTCTTCGGCTGGTATTTTTGGTTTCTTAGCTTCCTTTTTCCCTTTTTTTCTTCTCCTTTTCTGCCTTCTTCAGTTCCTCCTTTTTTTTTTCCTCCACTTTGCTTTCCTTTGGTTTCTTTTCTTCGCACACAAAAGAAAAAAAATAAAAATAAAAAAATTAGAACCCAAAACAATAAAGATGATGGAAAAAAATGATGATAGAGTTACAGTGTTATGCAGACCTCACCCATTGGATTCAAGGCTTCAAGTTACTCAAAGAGACTGCGAATATAAGCTTGGTAGTTACCGTGCTGGCGCTGCTAGCAGCTACTTTTAATTTGTTGTGAAAATGTTTCACTCCCTTTATTTGTGTAGTGTGTACGTGTGTGGGAGTTTCAATGGGTTGGGGAAAGCAACAATAGTAGAGAAAGAGAGATGAAAAGGAACATAAAATAAAAGGTAGAAATGCAAGAAAAAGAGAGATGTAGCAGTTTCAATGGGTTGGGGAAAGTAACAGTTGGTTAAGGCTATTGATATTTCGTTGGTTAAAAATTTTGAAAACATGATAAGAAGGAGAGGGAATATTATATAACGAAAACATATTTAAAAAGGAAAGCAAGGTGAATAGGTTGAAGTAATAGTTTTAGAAACAGTTGTCATACACGAAAGATAAAAATTTGAAAAATTATTGCAACATGGTTTACAATTGTATGTCACAATCATCGAAAATTTATTACTTAAAATTATTTTTTCTGGTTTGTTTTGTTGAATAAAATTTAAAAACTTTTTAAGAATAGAAACTTTTAAGTTTTGAAAGAAAAAACTTCTTCAATAAATGACACTTGACGAAAAATTATTTCTAAAATAAATAAATATATAATATAGATTATAAGTGACCGTAGAAAATATTAAAATAATATGTTGAAAATATTTGTCTTTCCTTTAGTGTCAGTCTTATTTTCTTTATACCTAATGTTCATTCTACAAATTATTATATTCAATTGTAAAATTTACACAATGACAATATTGTTAGATAGGAGTTTAGTGCATTACGACCCTTTTGTAGATTTATTTATATTTATATTTTTTATGTATATATTAAATCAATTAAATATATTATATAAAAAAGTTACAGTGATAAAAATATACATTTATAGGTGAGTGCTAGCTAATTTAGCTAGTAAAGACTTTTGTAATTGATTACGAGGTTCTATGATCAAATCTCCCTTACACTTTTTACATACGAGCAAAAAAGCTTAACGTAAGTTTCCCCTTCACCATGTATAGCGTGTGTGCAGTAGTGTGTGGGGGCCTGGGTGTGTAAACTCCCATAATGAGTTACTTAGCAATTGAAATATGTAGAATTTTTTGATGATCCATTATCTAATGGCAATATATATATACACACACATACATACACTTTTTTGCATCTATCACTAAAATCTCTCTCTCTCTCTCTCTCTCTCTCTCTCTCTCTCTCTCTCTCTCTATATATATATATATATATATATATATATATATATATATATATATATATATATATATACCCACACTTTTCACTTGTCACTAAAACTTATAATGACAAAAAATATATATATCTGTAGGTATAAGCTATATATACCCACACTTTTTCACTTGTCACTAATGCTTATACTGACAAAAATACATATATGTAGGTATAGGATATATATACCTACACTTTTTAACTTGTTACTAAAACCTATAGTGACATAAATATATATCTATAAGTATAGGATATATATACCTACACTTTTTTACATGTCATTAAAACCTATTGTGATAAAAATATATATTTATAGGTATAAGTTATATATACCCACAGTTTTTACGTCTGTCACTACAATTCTCCATCAACATATGGCAATTTTTTTTTTGTAGTGGTTAAAGATGAAGCTTTAGAGATAATCGAAGAGACCACCAAATGGCAGTTTGAAACATATCTTTTTCAATGAAAGACCACTTGACACTACGAAATGGGGGATTGCACTATAATTGTCATTTCGTTCAATGGCATAAACCACCCATTTCATGATAAAAATATATTTTTATATGTATAAGTTAGATATATCCACAGTTTTTATGTCTGTCACTACAATTCTCTGTCAGCATATGCATTTTTTTTGTAGTGGTTGAAGATGAAGCTTTAGAGATAATCGAAGAGACCACCAAATGGCTGTTTGAAACATTTATTTTTGAATGAGAGACCACTCAATACTACGAAATGGTGGTTTGCACTATAATTGCCATTTTGGTCATTGGCATAGACCACCCATTTCATGATAAAAATATATATTTATATGTATAAGTTAGATATACCCACAATTTTTATATTTGTCACTACAATTCTTCGTCAGCATATGGCATTTTTTTTGTAGTGGTTGAAGATGAAGCTTTAGAGATAATCGAAGAGACCATCAAATGACAGTTTGAAACATATCTTTTTCAATGAGAAATCATGTAACACTGTGAAATGGTGGATTCCACTGTAAATGCCATTTCGTTCAATGGCATAGGCCACCCATTTCATGGTTTGGGAATTGAACACTACTAGAAATTTAGCTTTTAGAGACTGATTTTTCGGTTCCTAAATAAAAAAAATCGGTCTCTAAAATAGTTATAGACCAATTTAGAGACCGATTTAAATCGGTCTCTAAAAGTCTCGTCGCTAAATATTAGAGACCGATTTTATAGAGACCGATTTTTTTGGTCTTTAAATCGGTCGCTAATTTTTGGTCAAATATTGGTCAATCATACTTTAAAAAAAGCACGTTAGAGACAGATTTAGATACCAATTTTTTAGAGACCGATTTATTCGTCTCTAAAGCAGTCTCTAAATCGGTCTCTAAAAACATGTATATATATAAAATCGGTTGCATTAGAGACCGATTTATCAGTCTCTAAATCAGTCTCTAAATCGGTCTCTAAATCGGCTCTCTAAAAGACTAAATATATTATATATTTTATAAAATCGATCACTAAATCGGTCTCTATATATAAAAAAAATAAAAAAAATTGCTAGAAGGGAATTATTATGGAGTTATAGAAATCAAAGTAAACTATTTTTTTTATATCAAACACGATTTTATATCTTAATCCATATCATCAATTACACAGAAAAATTCCAAAAAACACATTTTTATCATGATATGTCTATGAACAAAAGATTAAATCGTTGATTAAATTCTAAAAACACCTATATTCTGGTGAATTTAATTTTGGCATGCCACAAGCCACATGGTCGTGATCTTCTACACAAATGCCTATAAAGAAGACTAAAACAACTTTAGATATGAAGAATACAAAATAGCTCCCATATTAAATGACTAACTAATTAAAATCTAGTAAATTACTCTTCCCATGGTAAAGATCATTTCCTTTAGCACTTATGTATTCAAGCAAAAATTCATATAAGGTAAATATTATCTTTAACACTTCTGTTGAAGTGAAAAATAAGCCCTCAGGCCATTCACAATTGTTGTAGAAATAATTTGAAGAAAGAACCTAAATATTATCTTGCAACCAACAACCAATACAGTGAAGGCTAAACAACAAACAATAAAAAACCATGATGACCAATCTTGATCCATGAATAGCAATGAGTGCCAGAACTGCAGTGGTTCAAGACTTCAAGCTCAATCCATTCAAATAGGTCTCTACAAAATAAGCAATACAAAGAGTTAGAGAGAACAAGATACATTTTTTTATATATTTTTAGCGACCGAATTTGTGGTTTCTACTTATTTATTTTATTTTTTTTGTAAATTTTTTAATTTAGATATCGAAATATCGGTCTCTAATAACAAAATATATTTTTATTTTTTTTTATTTTTTTAGAGATCGAATTTGTGGTTGCTATAAATTTTTTTATTTAAGAGACCGATTTTATTTCGGTAGCAAATTAGATTTTTATTTTTTAATCGGTCTACATAGAGACCGAAATAAATCGCCTCTAAAACCCAAATTTCAACTTCTTGAAGAAGATGTACTGTTTTTTCTTTTTCATTTTTGTTCTTTTATTAGTGAATTGTATTTTTTTAATTTATTTATTATTTGATTTTTAGACATGTATTATTTTTTTATTATATGTTTTATGTTGCCACATTAGATCACATGTAGTAAGACATGGTCACATAAGATGACGTATATGAGAATATTAACTATTCTACTTATCACATGTTAAGTAAATAATATACTTACTTATGATAGAGAATACATATGTCAAAATTGTAAGGTATATACTTTTTATATATTATTATATTATATGATATGATTAATTATAACTTTTAATGTTGGAGATGAAGCTTTAGAGATGACTAAAGAGACCACCAAATGACAATTTGAAAAATATCTTTTTCAATGGTAGAGACCACCTGACAAATGCGAAATGGTGGATTGTACTATAATTGTCATTTCGTTCAATAGCAAAGACCATCCATTTTGTGGTTTTTTTTCATTTTTGTTATTTTTTTCTGAATAGTGAATTGTTTTTTTTAATTTATTTATTATTTGATTTTTTGACATATGACATTTTTTATCACATGTCTCATATTACCATATTAGGTCATATATGGTAGGACATGACCACATCAAATGACATATAACAAGTATTAACTATTCTATTTGCCAGAAGTCAAGCAAATAATGCACTTACTTGATGAAAGGGAAGACACATATCAGAATTATAATATATGAACTTTCTTTTTAAATTATTGTTATTATTATTAGTGTTTTGTCCCCGTGTAATACATGAGATAAATTAAAAAATGCTACAATAAAAAATTATACTTAATCTAGAGATATGATATTCCAAATGGTTTAGATTAATTTGATTAAGTTATAATTAGTGGAGTCTACAATGGAACCTACTTAAAATAATTTTTGATTTTGTTAATCAGTTCTTCTCGTGCTATGATAACTGGGTTATGTAGCTTCTCAATAAATATTTTTTTTATATGACCTCATAATAAATAATTAGTTTATATAATTTTAGATAATTTCAATTTTTGACTCTATAATTTTTTCTTTTAATATTAATTTTTATTTGTTTATTTATTTGGATGTTTTATCAACTTATTATTAAGAGTATATATACAAAAAAAAATTATTATATTTTTTTAGTTTAAAAATATAATTAATAAATTCTTAGTTTTATCATAATAAATTATATTTAATTAATTTTACTATATTTTCATGCAAAATTTTTACTTTTGTGTGATGTATATATTAAAGTTTTTAAATAATGTAGAATAATTATATATGAATAAATATAGTAATTTGAAATTATAATTGACTAATTTATGGTGACAAGTATATATATAATAGAGATGGTATTTGACACTTACGAAAATATTGAGATTTTAAGACATATAAAAACAATTAATAACGTGGTCAACTAAAGATAAATGAGAATTTTTTGAATTTTTTGAATATGAATTAATATACAAAGGTATATATGTAAATTTAATTAATATGTGATTATAAATTTCTATATTTGTATATATGAGTAACAAATTTAATTTAGGAACAATCAAATGGAGTTCCTATTTTTTACTATTTTTATTTTATTAATGTAATCACTTACACTATTCATTACATTTAAAGGGAATCATATATTTTTGAAACAAGTATTTTTGCATATTCGATTCTTTTTTAATTTAATGAACGTGCTATTTTGTTCCCTCACTAATGATAATGTATTGTTTTTAATTTAAAATAATCAATGCACACTATTATTTGATTTATAATTAAATTAATTTTATAACGGTGTCTTTCAATTTGAATTATTAGATAACATTTTGAAATAAACACTACATTATGGTTATTTAAAATGATTGATACGTGAATTTGAATAATTGAAAAATTTCATATGATTGTGATTAAGTTTAATTGATTGGTATCAATTATAATTATTAATTAATTAACTTTGATTGAGTCATTTATAATTGTTAATGTTGAAATTAATAATAATTTATTTATTTATTGTTTTAATTAATTTGTTTTTAAATATGTGTTTTTCACATGTGTAAACATGTCAACATTGTGTTGTCATTTTTTATTTTTTTTTATAGAAACATATGACATTAAAATAGGTGGACTATTTAACACATGACAGAAAAGTAGAGGTTTGCTTGTCGCCTTGGATTGACACATGGTAGATTTTTAGGCTATGTATCTTCCTTTTATATATTAATATTATATATTAATTGATTGATGATTGGTAAATATTTATGTTTTATATCTTTTCTTATAGCTTCAAATGTTTGAAAAATCTTCTCCTTTCCAACACTCAAAATCTACTTTCCAAATCGGTCAAAAGTGCTAATCTATTAGGTTAAACTACACATTATATTTTCTAAGGTTTATTCTATTTTCATTTTTCGTACCCTTAAATTATGGTAAAAAATGTAATATTGTATTTTTTGTTAATTTTAATTATGGAAGTTTACATGTGAGAAGTGTTACGAATTCAAGTGTGAATGTTGAAGTCATATATTGGTAAAGAATATGTTAAATGAGGACCATATAAGTGAAAAAAATTATAGACTCATTGTCATAAGATTTTGAGTCAAGATATAGTGTCAAACTTACTAATGTAGTTTCTCACCATTTAATCCTATTGTGTGAAAATAGGTTTGCCCCAATGGTTTTAATATGTTAAGTTTTGATGATGACAAATATAAGACAAAAAAAAAATAATGCTTATGCTTGATAGATGTGCTTTATAGATGACAAATGCATCACAAAAGAATATTGATCATGTTACATATATGTGCTTAAAAGAGATATATTTGATCATACATGATTATGTACTTTTTTTAGTTATACTTCATTTAATAATCATGCAATGAGATATATGCAACATTCTTATATATATGTTAGACTAAGCAGAGTTATACATTTATGAATCATGTATATGAAGATATTGAGTTATGAATTTAGACTAACTATGCTTGTATTAAGTGAGTAATACTTCGTAGGATAGTCCAAGTATCAAGAGTGAGCATTGCAACAAGAAAGCAAAAGATCACAATCATGCTCTCAACTCCAGAAGAATGAGAATGATAAGATGTTCCAAGTATTTGCAATATTTGAAGAGAAGAAATTTTTGGAAGCTTGAATTACATCAAGAATTGATGATGTCAAAAGATCAAGTCCCAAGGTTCTTCAAGAATAGCTTATATGACTTAGATTTTGTGTAAAGGTAAAAAAGAATCACACTAAACTTAAATATGTTTAACATCTTTAAAAAGTGTTTCTTACATGTTCAAATGCCCAACAAACTATTTTTGGAAAGTTAGTCTTGGTGGTAGTTCAAACCTTTGAAAAATAGTCAAGTTTGTGTTTTACAAAACTGACATTCAGTTACTATTTTGATCATAACTTTCAAAATACTTTGATTTTTGTTATGAAACTTATTTCAAATGAAAATAGACTCAAATATCTTTCCAATGAGTGGTCATTTACTTTAAACGGATAAGAAATGAAGAAGTTAGACTATTTGCTTTAAACTATAAAATATAGTCAAGTTTGAGTTTTGAAAAACTGACCTTTAGTCAATCTTTTGATCATAACTCTCAAATAATTTGAGTTTTGTTATGAAACTTATTTCATTTGAAAATAGACTCAAAGATCTTTCCAATGACTGGTCATTTGATTTAATCGAATAAGAAATGAAGTAGTTATGACCTTTTAAAGTCAGTTTTCAAAACCAGAAATGATGTAATCGATTACACAATTCCTGTAATCGATTACAACTCTGGCAGAGGCCATGTAATCGATTACCAGAAGTGTGTAATCGATTACCAAGTGCCCAGAAATGTTTATAATAGCTATAAACGGCTAGTTTTCATAAAAAAAAATTATTTCTAAACACTACCAGCGGCTATTTTATCATTTGTGATCTATATATAAGTGATATTTGAAGCATTTACATCTCAAGAAACACAAGAACACTATACTTGATCCTTGAATCATCAAAATCATATTTTGAGCTTTAAAATATGAATCATTGATACCCATAGAGTGTCAAGTTGTATTATCCACTCTTGAGAGAGTTTCTTATCATCCATACTTTGTTCTTCAAGTTGTATATCTACTCTTGTGAGAGTTTCTATTCTTTCTATTCACTTTGAAATCATTGTAAGAGGGTGAGGTATCCCTCAAAAGAGAAAATGGTGAGGTGTCTCTTGTAGTGAGACTCAAACACAAAGGGTGAGATATCCCAAAAGTGTTGTGAGTACTCTTATTTATAAAGGTCATCAAGTACCTGTGAAGCTTGAAGAATTGGAGGCTCTGGCACAAGGGTGAGGTATCCCAAGGTGTGAGGAGTGCTCTTGTTTGTACAAAGGTTTTTCTAGCACCCGTGAAGTCTAGGAGATAGTGAAGAAAATCTCAAGTTAAGCTTGGGGACTGGATGTAGGCCACAAGTGGTTGGTGGCTGAACCATGATAAATTCTTGAGTTTGATTCTCTCTTCCCTACACTCTTTAATTTCAGTATTTAGTGTAGTATATTTATCTATTGCATATCTTGTCATCTTGGTGATTTAATTCTATGAACTTGATATCTAACTTATTTGCTTAATTCATCATATATCCCAAGTTGTATTTGAGTAATCTATAATAGTTGTACCTTTGTTATGCATGTTCCGCTGCATTTATTACTTGAGTGATTCAAAATGATTAATTTCTCAAAGTTGCATTAAAATTTGTAATCATCTAATTCACCCCCATCTTAAGTGATGCTTGCCATGACTAACATATTGATGGAGATCTGCCTGGCTTTGCCCCCTACAGCCAAACAAGTAGTATCAGAGTCGATGGTTCGCTGAGTTAAGTATTGAATACGGTGGTTGATGCTTGGATTTGTGCCAAACTCATGTTATACTAATGTTGAGACTCAAACTTGAGAGAGAGACTATTAGAAAATCAAGTAATGTTGAAATCTCAAATTGGTAAGAAATGAGTTAAGTGAAGATCATATAAGTGACAATACCCATAAACTCATTGCCTTAAGGTGTTGGGTCAAAATGTGGCGTCACACTTATTATTGCGGTTTCTCGCTTAAGTCTATTGATGGAGATCTCTCTGACTTTTAGGCTCTCCTTATGGCCTAACAAGAAGCATGTGATCTCTTTCAACATAATCCTCAAACATCTAGCTCTTAAATATGTGTACCATAATTTAAGAGAATTATATGTTACAATATAAAGTTCATATATAAAAAGTGAAAATGATCTCTTTCAATATAATCCTCAAACATCTAGCTCTTAAATATCTATTATATATTAATAATTGGGCTACCTTTATTGACAAGTGATTTTTTTAATATAGTTCGGTTAAAATTCTTTCCCTTAAAATTATTTGTGCTACACCTAATTTTTGTTTTTAACGTTAATAGACTCTCTTGCAGAAATTATTGCATGCTCCAAAAGATTTCTTACCATCAATTTTAAATTCACAACTTAAAATTTATACAAGTTTTTTTTAAAATCAATGATAAAGATTATTCCTAGAGTATGCAATTATTATACGGCAGCGCTATTCGTCCATAAAAAATATTCTAATTTTTTTCTAACTCACTCATAAACTCATTTTATATCCCGCAAGAATACTATAGTGACATACAATTTGATTTAACATCTATCTCAAATAAATCTATGATATAAATATGGTGTGCGTATTTTAAGTGTACGAATAACATTATCTATTATTATACTCTAAGAGCATTCTAAAATTTCTCAACTATCCCATCATTTTTCCCTTATGGCTTTCTCATACATGTACTAAGCATTTTATTTAGAATAATGTTATAAATACATACACTTATACGAACATCATTTTACATTTACACCATTTTTATCATCTTATTATAATAAGTTTCACCTTATTTTCTATATAACAACATTATAATTTTGTTACATACTCTTAATCTGAATAAATATGCACGCATATGGTATGCAACAAGCTTTATCCTTTTAATTAAAACTAGACTAAGAAACTCTCAGTCAAGCTTGCTGCCTTCTCAATCGCCTGTGATCTCAAGACTCTCGCGTCTCAACTCAAGGAACATGGCATACAGAATTTTTTTTTAAAAAAAAAAATCAAACAAAATATATGAATTAAAAGTTCAAATTAATTGCAAATCTTAAAATATATGTCTAAATTAAATGTTCAAATCATAAAATTATAATGATAAAATTTAGCTCCGACTTAGACTTATGTGAGTAATTATTTATTCTAAAAAATATATAATTATAAAAAAGTTAAGTTTGATTTTAGGTATAATGATAAAATCTCTAAATAAATATAAGTAATATCATAATTTTTAGATAAAAGATATAATTTTAATAAATATATATAAATCTTTATTTAATTTTGATTGAATCAATTTTTTAAATTAAAACTAAAAATTGATCCAATCTAATTAAGGCTTTTAGTTTTTCATTTTTCCGGTTTTTAATATTTTGGTTTAGTTAGTGAGCTTTTTAACTTGGTTTTTTTTATTTTCATGAAATTGGTTTGATTTGAAATACTTTAAATCACTATCATTTAATTTATGTAGATAGTATTAATGTTGTGAGTTCCATTTATAAAAGCCAGCCACACAAGGCAATGCTCTTGTGGAAGCAAAAATTTTTCATTAATAAGGAAGCATGAATGTCCCACACCAATTCATGTTGTTGTACTTCGTATTTGTCGAAAAGTTCTTGCATTCTTTTAGGTAAAATGAAAAAACTAATTTTCTACTACAAAATTTGTAATCCTACGCCTGACAATAACGAGAATAGTGAATGGGTTCAAAGGTTAGTTGCACGGGTAATGAACTATGAACCTGTAGGCAAATTATACCTATAATATGTTGGGAAAGAAATAAGTGTGTACACAGCGGAAGTTTATGTTCTAATCTTGACCATTCTAGTGAGAGGAGTTTTTATTGTGAGAGGGTGAAAGAAGTAAATCTTGACCATACAACTATACATGGATGGTCAAGATTAAAAGTTATTTAAAGGTCGTGTGACCACTTAAAAAAGTCACATGCATTTATGTTCTAATCTTGACCATTCATATAAGATCCAATGGTCAATATTTACTCCTCTCACCTCTTACAATAAACACTCATCTCACTAGAATAATATCCTATATATATATATATATATATATATATATATATATATTTATATCAAACTCGTTGGCTATTAATAGCCAAATTAATGTGTTGCCCACGAAGCAACAAAAACAAGAAACAAGAAATTCTAATTCCTTTTTTTTTTGTAACATTATGGCATGGGCCACTTGGGTTGGACCTATCCAACAAACTCCCCCTCCAACTCAAGTGAAGACAAATGTCAAACCGATAACCAAACGACAATATTTAAACTTCCTTCTCGGTAGAGTCTTTGTCAACATGTCTGAACCATTATCATCAGTATGAATCTTCTCAAGTTCTAACAACTTCAAGTCCAAAACATCACGTATCCAATGATACCTTACATCAATATGCTTAGATCTACCATGGAACGTAGGATTCTTGTCGAGATGGATAACACTTTGACTATCATAAAACAAAACATACCTCTCCTGAGTAAAACCAAGTTCATACACAAAATTCTTCATCCAAAGTAACTATTTACAAGCCTCGGTAATAACAATGAACTCAACCTCAGTAGTAGATAATGCAACACACTTTTGCAACGTAGATTGCCAAGCCACAGCTCCCTATGCAAAGGTAATCAAATAGCTAGAAGTAGACTTTCTAGAGTCAACATCTCCTGCCAAGTCTGAATCTGTATAAGCATAAAGAACAGGTTCCCCAATTCCAAAACAGAGCTTCAAACTAGAAGTGTCCTAGAGATATCTCAATATCCACTTTACAGCTTTCCAATGCTCTCTACCAAGATTAGAAAGAAAACGACTAATCACACCAACTGCATGAGATATATCAGACCTTGTGCAAACCATTGCATACATCAAACTTCTTATTGCAGATGCATAAGGAACACATTGCATGTCTTGTTTCTCTTCATCACTAGAAGGAGCATGTGTAGTGCTAAGCCTAAAATGTAACGCAAGAGGTGTACTTACAACTTTAGCTTTATCCAAGTGAAACTGTTGAAGTACTTTCTCAATGTACTTTTCCTGAGATAACCACAACTTCTTGGCCACTCTATCACGAATAATCTACATGCCAATAATCTGTCTTGTTAGTCCTAAGTCTTTCATTGCAAAAGACTTACTAAGCTCCTTTTTCAACCTGTCAATTCTAGAAGAATTATGACCAATAATCAACATATCATCAACATAGAACAATAAATTGATGAATTCATTATCAGAAAATTTCTGCATAAACACACAATATCATAAATAGTCTTCTTGAATCCCTGCTGAATCATAACAGACTCAAACTTCTTGTACCATTGCCTCGGGGCTTGTTTAAAGCCATACAAACTTTTCTTCAACCTGCAGACATAATTTTCTTTACCCTTCATCACAAAACCCTCAGGTTGCTCCATGTAAATCTCCTCCTCCAAATCACTATGAAGGAAAGCAGTTGTCACATCCATCTACTCAACCTCTAAATCAAGACTGACTACCAAACCAAGAACAACTCAGATAGAAGACATTTTAACAACCGATGAGAAGATCTCCTCAAAATCAATTCCCTTTTTTTGACGGTAGCCTTTGACAACTAATCTAGCTTTGTATCTCGGAGTGAAAGTATCCTCATCATTCTTCAACCTGTAAATCTACCGATTTTGCAAAGCTTTTCTATCCTTAGGCAACTTTACCAGCTCAAAAGTATGGTTGTCAAGCAAAGATCTCATCTCATCATTCATTGCTGCAACCTATTCTGTCTTCTGCTCACTCTCCATAGCCTTTTCGTAGCACTCAAGTTCTCCTTCGTCAGTAAGGAGCACATATTCATAAGATGAGTAATGGGTAGAGGGAATAAGATGTCTAGATGACCTCCTAAGTGAAACAATAGGTTCATCAACAACCTCACGAGCAGGAGCATCTACCTCATCAATAACATTATCAATAACATCCTCAACCTGATCACCCTGAATATGATTATGCACATCATCATGATCGCCAAATTCAGCTACATCAGGCATATGAGGCTTAGGAACTGGATCAATATCAATCAAACCATCAGTACTCGGAGACTCTGACTTCTTTGCCTTATCAATATCTTCAATGGTTTGATCCTCCATGAAAATAACATCACGACTTCTAACAAGCTTCTTCTCAACTGGATCATACAACCTATAGCCAAACTCATCATGATCATAGCCAATGAAGAAGCACTGCCTAGTCTTGATATCTAACTTGGATATCTCATCTTTGGGCATATGTACAAATGCTCTACACCCAAAGACACGTAAGTGGTCATAGGAAACATCCTTTCTATACCACACCCTATTAAGAACATCAGCCTGCAAAGCAACAGTAGGAGATAAATTAATAACATGTGCAGCAGTATATAAAGCATCACCCCAAAAAAGATCTAGGTAACTTTGTTTCAGAAAGCAAACATCTAACTCTCTCCATCAAAGTCCTGTTCATCATTTCTGTTAGGACATTAAGTTGAGGAGTCTTAGGGGGTGTCTTTTGGTATCTAATACCCTACTATCTACAATACTCATCAAATGGTCTGCAATATTTACCACCATTATCAGTGCGAACACATTTCAGTTTCTTCCCTGTTTCTCTCTTAACAAAAGCCTGAAATTGCTTAAAGATACCAAGCACCTGGTCCTTAGTCTTCAAGGCATAAACCCAAAGTTTCCTTGAATGATCATCAATGAAAGTCACAAAGTAAAACGCACCACTAAATGTTCTAGTCCTCATTGGACTACAAAGATCTGAATGTACTAACTCAAGCACCTCTGATTTTCTAGAAGGAGGATGACTCTTGAAAGAGATTCTATTCTACTTCCCAGCCAAACAATGAGCACACTTTTCTAAACTTGCACCTTTCAAACCTAAAAGTAGATTCCTTTGAACTAAAGTATCAAGTCCCTTCTCATTAATGTGGCTAAGTCTCTTGTATCATAACTTTGACTAGTTATCACACTTAACTATATTAGCAGCATCAATAGAAACTAAAACCTTGGTCCAATACAAACCTGAACATTTCTTTTCATGTGTCACAACCAAAGAACTCTTAGAGAGTTTCCACTGTCCACCACCAAAGGTACTAAAATAGCCATCATCATCAAGAAAACTAATAGAAATCAGATGCAAACGATGTCTGGTGCGTGGCTGACATTCTTCAAAAATAACTTTGTCCCATTATTAGTTTCCAAACAAGCATTGCCAATCACCTTTGACATACCATCATTACCCATCTTCAAAACCCCATAATCACCAGGAATATAAGATGTGAAGAAATCCTTCCTAGATATCACATGAAAACTTGCACTACTGTCAATAACCCAGCTGGTCTCATCACAAGCAACATTAATTAAATTTTCATCATAAATAATCACAAGATCTCCTCCAGTAGTGGTGGCAACACGATCGTTATTATCATTATCCTTCTTTTGTTACTTGCCCTTGTTACCCTTGTTCTCCTTTTTCCATCGGTTGTAGAACCTTTGGACATGCCCCTTTTTACCATAATAGCCACACTTAAAATTTTTGTATTTAGACTTTGATTTGCTTCTACTCTTGCTTTTTCCTCTATTGCCTTGTCCCTGATCCCTCTCAACGCATCTCCTCCTGTTTTCAGTAACCAAAACCTCTGACTGTGAAGAGGACGCCTGCTGAGTTCGTCGTTTGACTTCTTCATTTAAAACAACAGTCTTTACATAATTTATAGTCACAACACCTCCAGGAGCAGAACTAGTCAAAGTGACTCTGAGATTTTCCCAAGAATCAGGTAGAGTATTAAGCAACCAAAGTCCTAAAATTTCATCTTCAAATTTCATACCCATGTCGGACAACTGGTCAAAGCATCCCTAAAAATCACTCAAGTGATCAGAGATAGAACTACCATCCTTGTAACTCAAGTTCATAGTCTGCTTCAACAAAAATAATTTATTATTCACATATTTAGAGGCATACAAGGTCTCAAGCTTATCCCACAAAGTTTTGGCATGTGAATCATTAGCAATATGATTCAAAACATGATCATCTACCCATTGCCGAATAAAGCCACAAACCATCTCATGCTCAAAAGCCCAGTCTTCATCAAATTTAGCCTCAGGCTTTGTAGTAGCAAACACTGGTAAATGTAATTTTTTCACAAATAATAAATCTTTCATTTTTCCTTTCCACTTGTGGTAATTTATGTCATTCAAACTAATCATTCTACTGTAATTGGGCTCCATCATTCAATCAAGCAAATAAACAAATAAATTTCTCTGATACCAGCTGTTGGGAAAGAAATGAGTGTGTCTGTACATACACAAATGAAAGAATAACAACACATAAACGAAGAATAAAATCTTTCTCACTTGAAAGAACTTGTGAGGAGCAAAATATACAGCCAACCAAAAGTATCCACCAAAAGATATATCCAGGAATGCAAAAAAATAAATAGGCAAAAAGAACACACATAATTTTAACGTGGAAAACTCTCTCATGTGAAAAGTAAAAACTATAGGATTTAATCCAAAAAAATCTCCACTATAAAATCAATGAGTATAATAAAGTATTTCCCAATAAATAAGAAAATCATAACGACTCTTACTCACTATCAACAAGGTAGAAATCAACAAGACAACAAAACTCAAAACTTACAAAGAAGTACAAACAATCTCAATAAGTAGAGATAGAGAAATAAGAATCTGACTATACAAATAGAAGCTCACAATGCAAGGAATAATATATTAAAAAATCATCCAGATCACATCATAAATGACCACCCAATCTAAACATGCAAAATCAACCTTCTATTTTTTCTTCTTTTCTACGACGGCGCGGCGCTGCTATATACATATTTTTATATCAATCTCGTTGGCTATTAATAGCCAAATTAACGTGTTGCCCACGAAGCAACAAAAACAGGAAACAAGAAATTCTAATTCCTTTTTTTTTTTTGGTTGTAACATTGTGGCATGGACAACTTGGGTTGGACCCATCCAACATAATATTTGGGATTTGAATTTTAAAGTTATTATTATGGGAAGAGTTTTACCTAGCCAATCACTACTTTAACCTGAAAATTTATCTCACACCAATATTTATAAGAATACTAATTCAGAGACCAAAAGAACACTCAATGAGAATCATAAGAACTTGATGGAATTAAATTAAGAGTTTAATTTTGATTTTTTTATTGAAAAAAGTTTTATATTATTATTTAATTATATACTATTATATTATTAATAAAGTGTAAATAATAAATGAACACTTTTCTATAACATAATAATATATAAAAATATTATTATAAAAAAATAGATTACATTAAATAAATTAAAATAAAATTTGTTTAAGACTAGGAGGAGGAAAAAAACACATACGAAATGAAAACAATAAAAAAATGTCGCATTTGAAGGAGAAAGAAAAAAGAAAAGGCAGGCAAGATAACACCTGGGAATATTGGGTGCACAAGGCAACAACTGGACCTCCTTCTCCATGTGTCAATTTCTTAGCTTACACACCACATTCTTGTCTTCAATCTCTATCATATTATTAATATAGTGTAAATAATAAATGGACACTTTTTTATAACATAATAATATATAAAAATATTATTATAAAAAAATAGATTACATTAAATAAATTAAAATAAAATTTGTTTAAGACTAGTAGGAAAAAAACACATACGGAATGGAAACAATAAAAATTGTCGTATTTGAATGAGGAAGAAAAAAGAAAAGGCATGCAAGATAACACGTGGGAATATTGGGTACACAATGCAACAAGTGGACCTCCTTCTCCAGGTGTCAATTTCTTAGCTTTCACATCACATTCTTATCTTCAATCTCTTTCCGAACTCTGAACACTGTTTCTTCTCTGATTTATTTGTGGCCTTACATAAATATAATAAGATATCTTCCAATTTTCTTTAAGATACAAGTTTTTCTTAAAATTTTAAATTCATTACAACTCCAGGGTGAGAGAAATGAGAAAGCAGAAAATGTCCCTGCCGGAGGTTGAATCCAGATTCTGTGCTTGCCAAAGGCTGGGATGTTAATTTACTAATAAAAAATAAATTCAATATTTTTAAAATTGATTAAACCTTTAAACTAGTAAAATGAGCAATTCGTAATTTAACAGAAGGTTAAATCGTTAACATTATAATTATATAATTTTAAAAAAAAACAATTAAGAATATTAAATTAAAAATTAATCGATTCAACTTATCTTGATTAATTTTTTTTCTAATTTCTTGATATTTTACTAATTTTTAACAATTTAATCATTTATCTAATTTTTTTTAATGAATTAGAACCGATTGAAAGAACACAGTTCAACCGAAAAACTACAAACTAGTAATCAAAGGGGGAAACAAATAAAATAATTTAATTATTTTATATACTCTTGTTGCCCTTTTGGCTTACATGCCAGTACGATGATACGGGTGATGTCATTTATAACTACAACGGTAAGCCTTTGCCTTGCCTAAAACGTAACATATATCCTAACCTGAACAACTTTACTTCCCATATACTTTTGCTAAAAGAAAAAATGTCCCGTCGCTCTTTAATTCCACGTCTCACTTTGTCCCCTCGCTCTTAATTGGTAATTAACCTTAGCCCCATGATGCTCTACTTGAACCAATCTTGATCTTTCATCTTTCTCATAGTAATGTAGGTAGTTCCACCACAGATTCCGGGTTGATGGATACTCCTACATCACACTCCACTCTATTATCCTTGGATGAAAATTCATTTTGGTGGTTCAGAATTCCCCAGTATGGTGAGTGATTCTGATATTTGATATTTCTATCTTCATACCATCATGGGTTCCACAAAACTTGTCTCCTTTCCGCTTTCACCTAGTATTTGTATGGGGCCTTGTGCTTTATATAAGAAACAGGTAGTGCAGTAGTAGTGCATTGTAGGATACCTCCTCTTACGAGTTTGAGCAATTTCTTGGTGTGGTGCTTGCTGCCTTTTCCATGGAGAAACACTCTGTTGATGATAGTCCTTTGCTTTCTCCTAGAGGTGATGAAACTGAAACTGCTGGTTATGCCGGGAAGACAGCTCTTTTTGTGTCTGCTGCCAAATGGACTCTTAAGTCTGTGATTTGGGTGATCTTCATTGCATGGGCAGCTTTTATTTTTCTGTACCCAGCAGAACCTGTGAATAACTTGTTTTCAAAATGGATTAATGCCACCAGTGGAACTACTTTTGGAATCACAGGTTATCTTCCTTTTTTCTTGTTTGTTTGTTTGTTTTTTTTGCTTTTCACTATGTGGCGTGAGTTCAAAGCAAACTGTGTATTCTACAGGAAGCATTTTTCTGATCTTCAGTGCTCCAGTTCTCATAATTGCATTCCTTGCCGTTGCACACCTAATTATTTCTGAGGAGGATCAGCTTCATGATGAGTATGTGATTTCCAGAAACTTTCCTATCTGTGCACTGAATTTCATGATTGTATTCTACATTTTTGATTTGTTGGCTACGTTGTTTTTGACTTGGATTCTGTTGGCAGGAAGAAGAGTTCCAAGTGTCCAAGCTTTCGCCTATGGACGTTTCCTGTGCTTGTCAATGGACCATTTGGGGTTGTTTCTGCTACAGAGTTCATTGGGATTTTCCTCTTTTCGGTCTATGTTATCTGGGCTGTCTATGCTTATACTATGAGGGCCCTTGAATTTGTGTCTGGCCAGACATCCTTTAAAGTCAAGAGGTATAACAGTATAGTGCCATTTATTTATCTTCAGAATTTTGATGCTGCAGATTTACCTTACTTCATGGGCTTCATTGCTTAATTGGAGACTTGGGTTTTCCTTTTAGTTTATCTCTCCAGTCCAAACCAACCTTTGGTACTTCAAATTAGAGGAATCAACTGCATCATGAAACTAATGAATTAAAAAAAAAAAGTAGATGAAATAACTGGTCGATAACTCAATCATAGGTAGGCACTTCATGCAGCATATTTCAATCTCCCTTTTGTTTATCCTCGAATGGATTATATGTAGCTTTATTAAAATATTCAGGTCATTTGATATTGATGTTTTATTTTCATATCTCATTTGCCCCCTATTTGCTTTTGGATGACTAAAAATTGATTGAAGTTTTGTAAGGTATACAATGCTAGCGTAATTAATTATAATTAAGATTATGATTGATTACAATTGATTTTAAGAATGATTGTAATTGATTTAAGACAAAATTAAATTGATTTAATATATATATATATATATATATATATATATATATATATATATATATATATATATATATTGTATAGTAGTATTTTTATAAATAGACTAGTCTTGTATTTATTCATTTAGAAATATACACAAATTATTAATATTTATCTCTTTGTTTCTGTTTCTAACATGATATCAGAGACATGGTATCCATCTTGAGGAGAGTTTTTCCTTTTCACTATGTAGAGTTCGTAGAACTCGTTACAATCGTTACTAATCACCATCAAATTCAGATTTAGTTTTGTTCTTCTCCTCATCTTTGTCCACTCTGGTTCAATCCTTTCGTTTACCGTCACTGTTTTTTGTCACTCTATTCCAGACTCAGTTGCCACAACTACCGTCCTAAATTCCAGACTCTGATTACTGTTCTAGATTTCAGACTTCGTTCCAGACTTCAATTACAATCCTAAATTCTAGTCTTTAGACTCCAGACTTTGTCTTAAATTCTAAACTCCAAACTTCAGATTTTAGATTCCAGATTTCGTCTTAGATTGCATACTCCAAACTTCGTCCTAAATTTCAGACTCCAGACTCAATCATCATCCTAGTCGATTTCTGATTTCCAAACTCAAGTTAGTTTCTTCTATACCCACTTGAGTTTATAGAGAGATGCTAGTATAATTAATTATAATTGAGATTATGATTGATCACGATTGATTTTAGATATTATTGTAATTGATTTAGTACAGAATTAGATTGATTTAATACATAATTATATTTTATTATTTTTCTTTTCTATATAGCAGCCTTCTTGTATAAATAGAGATTAGCCCTCTTGTATTTATTTATTAAAAAATATATACAAATTACCAATATTTGTCTCTTTATTTATATTTCTAACATACAAGAAAATCTCAACCAAGTTTGGTGCTACTTTATGTGGCCCAAAACATTTTAAGTAGTGCCGTATGGAGCTTAAGATATCACTGCTGTGGTGAAATTTCAATCTGAATTTGGAGTCTTAAATTCTATAAGAGGTGCTTATATTTGACAATGTTTATCATCCTGAGCGAGAAACCCCTTCCCAAACTGAAAAATAAAAAAGAAAGCTTCACACACCCGAATTTGGAGAATTAGACTTCTATGAAACCAAGTGTGGTAGAACATGTATTCTTATGTTTGGATTGGTGGAATTGAATGGAATGAAAGAAAATGAAATATAACAGAGATATGTTCCGTTGTTTGGTTATGTTAAAAACGAATGAAATGTGATGGAAGTGGGTGGGATGGATTCCATCCCATCCCACAAAAAATCATCAATTTTCTTTTTAATTTGGAGAGTATGAGATGAAATCATATTTTTTTATTATTATAATTAAGATTTTACTACATTAATCCTATACTCTAAAATTAGTGTGTTT
Organism: Ormosia emarginata; assembly: GCA_029884605.1. Taxonomy (NCBI): domain Eukaryota; kingdom Viridiplantae; phylum Streptophyta; class Magnoliopsida; order Fabales; family Fabaceae; genus Ormosia; species Ormosia emarginata. The sequence continues at coordinate 1,136,136 of JAQQTP010000054.1, forward strand.
GTAATAAGGGTAATTTAGAAAAAGCAAAGTTATAACTCTTACTATTCCATTTACTTTCCAAACAATGGAATGATAATTTTATTCTATTCTATCTTAAAATATCCAAACAATAAAATGGTACTTTTATCCCATTCTATTCCATCTCATCCCATTTCATTTAATCTCATTCTATCAATTACAATTACTAAATATTCAACCATAACCTTAGTTTTAGCCATTTTTAGCCATAGTATAGCAGAACTTGTTACTTGATATCATTTCTCTATAAACATGCATATAAAAGCAACTTTCCCTGGTCTGCTTTAAGTGAGGGTCTTGTATACTCTTGCTTCAAATTGAAACTTTTTCTTTTTCATATGCATTATTACTGACAAAGATCATTATTGAATATTATCTCATGGAACAAGTATTTGGCTTAGAAACTTTACAATGCTCATGTAGTTTTAAAAATGAATGAATATGATAAGCTAATTTTCCTGGTTTGCTTCAATTTTTCAGCATGTTCTTGTTGGAAATTCTGGGACTTCGCTTCGGTTCGATTGGGTTATTTTGCATGGCATTTTTATTTCTCCCAGTTTCAAGGGGATCTGTTCTTCTCCGGTTTATAGATATCCCTTTCGAACATGCTACAAGATATCATGTATGGCTGGGACACCTCACAATGGTGCTTTTTACTCTCCATGGACTCTTCTATGTTATTGCATGGGAAATGGATGGTCGCCTCGTACAAGAAGTGAGTCCTCTTTGAAGGATCTCTTATCTTGAAGATAGTTTATGCTTTACACACAGAACGCATTGACAACACATAAGCATTCTTTTTCAATGCCTTCTGTTTATTTTTCTGGTAAAGCAAGTATGATATATTTTTTGATTGTTGGATGGCTTCGATTTTAGTGAACTGAAGTAGCTGAAACATAGAATGCATTGAAAGGGGCCCAAAATAAATTGAAAAACTGAAGCAATAATGGTAATGGTAATAGTGATATATTCTTGCAGAATAATATAGGTTATCCATGCTTGATTTTTACTAAATTGACACTGTTTTAAAAAATGCTTATATTTTCCATGTACTTCAGTAATTTCCATTCTTGACTTATTTGTCAAAACCTTACAAATCACAGGTATTCAGTTCTAATGCAAAATTAAAAGAGCCTGACTAATAGTGAGGAAAATGAACAGAGAATTGAACTTCATGGTAAACAATGAATACAAGATCGTAAAATAATAGAATGAATTGTATAGACAGAACTTGCCGTTGCTGCTATTTGCACTTAAAGATTAAGGTTTGCTTGACAAGTTTGATAGTTTTAGTGATTGACTGTGAATGGTGTTGCCTGAGTCTGGGGCAGAAGTGTATCACTTACTCACTAGCCATGGAACACCTTTTTGTCTTATTCTTTTTTAGCCTTATGCCTTATCAAAATGTCTACAATGTCATCCCAAATCCTGATTCGGTAGTTGTTAATTTGCTGAAGTGACATCCTTTATTGCTTAATGCATGATTTTGTTTTTTTGGAACAATGGCAACACAGAGGTTGAAACCTATGACCCCCTGCAAACTACCAAAAGCCCCTAACCGCTAGCCCTATCCTAGCAGTGGTTTAATGAATGATTTTGTTTGGTCTCGAGCGTCTTGTATTTAGAACGAAAACATGGTTTCTAAACAGTATATTCTAATTTTAATTTTTGAACTCTTAATCTGGTCAGTCTGTAAATGGGGGGTTGTTCAAATTTGGATCTATTTTAACTTACCTTTTCCTTCAAAATATGAAGTTTTTACTGATAAATTAAGGTCTTGCTCGAATACATTGGCTTAATCAAGCTAACTATTCACAATTTGGTCCCCGTTGCAGTTAGTAGATTGGAAAGATATTGGTGTTGCTAATCTCCCAGGAGTTATCAGCCTTCTAGCTGGTTTGTTGATGTGGGTGACCTCTCTTCCTGGAGTACGAACGTGGAATTTTGAGTTGTTTTTCTACACCCACCAATTATATGTAGTCTTTGTTGTCTTCTTGGCTTTGCATGTTGGTGACTTTATTTTCACTATGGCTGCTGGAGGAATATTTCTTTTTGTGCTTGATCGATTTCTGAGGTTTTGCCAATCACGAAGGACAGTTAATGTAATCTCATCCAGGTGCCTTCCATGTGGCACTGTGGAGTTGGTTCTGTCAAAGCCTCAAAGTAATTATACTTATGATAGTATTTTTGTGCACATAATTTGGTACCATTACCATATCAGTGATAGTATATCTTTTTAAAATGTAGATTTGAGATACAATGCCCTAAGTTTCATTTTCCTTCAAGTTCGGGAACTATCATGGCTGCAGTGGCATCCATTCAGTGTTTCTTCTAGTCCTTTGGATGGAAAACATCACCTTTCTGTTCTCATAAAGGTTCTTGGAGAATGGACAGCAAGGTTGAGAGAAAAGATTACTGATGTTGATGGACAGAAAGATTTATCTGTAACAGCTTCGGTTGAGGGGCCATATGGACATGAAGTACCATATCACTTGATGTACGTGCCCAATTTATTTTGATGTTGCACATATAGTAGATGACAGAAATCTTGATTTAGTCCTTAATATAACATTGACTTTCAGACCAATGAAGATTTTAACTTCTGGAAATCAACCTCAGCCAATTTATGTTTTAGTTCTTCAACTAATGAAATGATTTGGCCATTTTGTTCTCTAGGTATGAAAATCTTATATTAGTGGCTGGTGGTATTGGACTTTCACCCTTCCTTGCTATATTGAGCGATGTTCTCCACCGTGTGAGGGAGGGGAAACCCTGTCGACCAAGAAATATTTTACTTGTTTGGGCAGTGAAAAAGTCAAACGAGCTTCCACTTCTTTCAACCATTGACATGGAAACAATCTGTCCATTCTTTTCTGATAAAGTGAATATTGATATACATATTTATGTCACTCGAGAATCAGATCCTCCATTGGTGAGTCTAGCTTTCTTCTTACAAACTTGTAGTACTTTCTTCAATCAGTGCTTTATAATGATTTATTTATTTTTTCACTTAATGGCATTTGATTGTTATTTTCTGCAGGAAGAGGGATACATTTACAAACCAATAAAGTCTTCATTCTGCCCTGTGCCTAGGGATTGTGGTATGTCTGTTTTGGTTGGTACAGGAAACAATTTTTGGTCTGGACTATATGTCATCGCATCTACCATTGGCTTTGTGATCTTAATAGGTTTGTTGAATATTTACTATATAAACCCATATGGCGTATATAAATGGTGGTACAAAGGGCTACTATTTGTAATCTGCATGGTTGCTAGTGTTGTTATGTTTGGTGGTTTAGTGGTTGGATTGTGGCATATTTGGGAAAAACAAAGTTTTATGAAAGAGAAGTCCAATAATATGAAGGTTGATAAAATTGAGCAAAATGGCTCTGTGGCTCCTAAGAATCCAAGTCAAGACAATGTTGCAAAATCAACTGTCATTCGTTATGGTTCCAGGCCAGATTTTAAAGGTATGTCTCCATGAAGTCAATTTTTGTTTTAAATCTTAATCTTAAAACATGAATGAACTGGTGTGTGGTCAAGTTTACAAGTTTATAAATGAATTCAGATACAATATGACCTTTGAAAGCTGTCTATTTCCACTGGTACAAGTGTAACACAGATGTTATCTTGTTCCAAGGGCCACCCCAACTCCCTTTTCTCTCTTCTAATGTTTCTTCACACTACCTAGGTGCACAAACTTGATATCTTATTAAAAGATTATATTTTCTCCACATTTAGAGGTTACTAATCTGGATATATTGCAGAAATTTTTGAATTGATGTCAGAGAAATGGGGCCTTGTTGATGTGGGTGTCATTGTTTGTGGCCCTCCAACGCTTCAGTCAAGTGTTGCCCAAGAAATCAGGTCACACAGTGTGACAAGACAACGCCATCATCCCATCTTCCATTTCAACAGTCATAGCTTTGATCTCTAGCTCCCTAGAAGGAAGTTGGAAGACATGCATTCACTAATGAAAATGCATATAATATCGTATATATTGTATATATGGCAGTAGTCCAACTCTGCAATCCTTTGCAAGATAAGGTGCTATAATCCTTAGAAGGATTCTAAAAGATATTCTAAGCGGGATATATTACATTATTACTCTTTATGTGAATATATCACTAGACATATTTATATGCAATTTCAGCTTCAGCCTTGCATATACTGGTTTTTCTTTCATTTATTTTTATTTTTATTTTTGGAAAATGATAAACAGTACGAAAATTGCTTAACGAAGGTGGTACGAATTTGACTGTCACAGTTATATTGAAAAGGACCATGCCAGAGGTCCAGAAAATTAAAGCCCGGATAGCCAGGCTTTGTTAACTTGCATAAGTTTTTTTTTTTTTAATAATTTTAAAAAAATTAAAATCAAATACTTATAACTGAAACTGCATGATCCGTGTTATCCAAATCTTCATATTGCGGTCATGCTTCAAGCTGGAGTTAGCGAGTCAATCAGTGCAAGAATTACCCTCCCTCAGTGTGTGTTGGAAGTGCACAACTTATTCTCTCTTGGACAGTTCGAGGATTCTGTGAATAAGTTTGTTGATGTGTGATTGAGTATGGTGAGCTTTTGAAAGAAGATGGATGACTACAGATGAGTCACATTCAACAATTATATTCCTGAAACTAGAGTTCCAAGCTTCTTGTAGACCAAGATAAACACCTCAAAGTTCAACAATGAAGGAGTTACAGGTCCTTATATGATGAGAAAAACTTTTGATCCACCTATCATCCTTATTGCGAAATAGCCCTCCACATCCAGCGTCCCCTGGATTGCCCTTTGAAGCACCATCAGTGTTAAGTTTAATCCATCCCAAAGGGGGCTTGTCTCACTTCACGTCTAAAGGAACGATTTTCTTTAGCAAGGAGGAACTTGAAGAGATAGAGTGGCTTTTATGAATGTCTTCCACAAAGATTTTTATCCAACTCAGCATTCCACAAAGATTTTTATCCAACTGGCAGCATTATGTGGTCGAATAAAACCTTGTTCATCGATTTCCTTGTTGACACCCCTAATTATGTGGTCGAATAAAACCTTGTTCATCGATTTCCTTGTTGCGCCATTTCCATAGGAACCAACATGTTGTGAAGAAAATGTTATCCTGAGTTCAATCAAGTAGATTTCCAAAGAAGAAAAGGGGCTATGGCCTACGAGGTCACAAGTTGTATCCATATTTTTTAGGCCCTGGGACAATCACGAAGGGTATGAAGTGTTGTCTCTGTTGAATTGGTGCAGTGTAGGCAGTTAGGATTTCCACCAAATAAGTGTCATTCCCTTTTAGAGGTGAGCAGTTGATTGTGGAGGGCTTGCCATATGAAGATCTTTATGCGTTGTGGACCTTTTCAAGCCCAGATTTTGGACCAGATGTTACTTTCTTGGCTTTGGATTTCAGCAAGGGAGTTATAAGCACTCATAGTAAAAAAGTCTCCATTTGAGGTAAGGGCCCACTTGAAATTGTCCTCTGCATTAGAGGAAAGAGGGGGGATGGACCTGATTTTATTGACCAAATTAAGGGGGATTTTTTCCATAATATTGTTGAGCTTTAAGCACCCATCCTCAATCACATAATAAGATACTGGCAAATTAAGGTCTGAGGTATGAAGAGAGGTGAGTGTGAATGCTTATGTCATGAAGCATATCAAATGAATTTTTTATGATAACAAAGTCAAGATAAATATCAAGATCAAAAGAAAAGATCAAGATCAAAAGAAAAAGATCAAGATCAAAAGAGGTATATTAAATATATGTCTTAGAATATCAATGTGAAATGCTCTTAAGGTATCTCAATTATCTTCAAATGATTTTTCAATATCTTTTTAAATCAACTTGAAATTCAAAGTTCATATTTTAAAGAAATGTTGATTTCAATCTTGGATTTTGTAAATCATATGTAAAACCTGTCAAATCCAAGTTTCTATAAGAAAGAATTGGCCAAAATACTTAATTAGGCTTGCAAAATGTGTTCAAAGAGGAAGGTAATCGATTATACATGTGTTGTAATCGATTACAAGCTAAACAGAGGCCTTGTAATCGATTACATTAAACATGTAATCGATTACAAGCATGGCAGAAGTCTTGTAATCAATTACACTGATGATATAATCTATTACAAGTCTGGCAGAGGCCATGTAATCGATTTCACAAATTTGTGTAATCGATTACATTTTCGCTCAGAAAGTCAAGAACACGTTCAAACAATCTTGTAATCAACTATAGGCATTATGTAATTGATTACAACAGGTCTAATATTGCCTAATGACTATATTAGGTGCATTAAATGCTGGACATTAAAGTCTCTAATGACTCCATTGATCAAAAACTCTATATATACTTAAGTTGGGGCATCATTAATAGTTAACCATCAACTTGAAACTTGTTTCTATCATTCTAATATGAGAATCAATCACAAAACCCTTATTGCTTTGTTTTCGTGTGATCACTTGAGATATTCTTGAGGAGCATTATTAGGACTTCAATTTGTATCAATTACTTTTATGAGAGTTTCATTCTATCAATCTTGATTGTTCTGTAAAAGAGAGTGAGGTATCCCTCCAAATTGTAAAGTGTGAGACATCCTTTGTTTAAAAAGGCTCAAGAACAAAGGGTGAGATATCCCAATGTGTTGAGTGCTCCAGTTTGTAAAGGTTGTCAAGCACCTATTGAAACTTGAAGATATAGTGAAAATCTCGAGTGGTTGCTTGAGGACTGGATGTAAGTCATAAGTGGATTGGTGGTTGAACCAGGATAAACCATTGTGTTTGATTCTCTAAACCCTTCTCTTTACATTTATGCATTGATTTATTTGCTTGGTTGAATATTTCTCTCTTGGTTGGTTCATTGGTGAGCAATATCTTTCTATCTTATTCATTCATTCATTTCTATCAATAAATAGCTTCAACGAAAATTTGTAACCAAGAGTTTTTGGAAAGAGTTGCGAAAAGTTTTTATAAACTCAATTCATCCCCTCTTGAGTTTTGAGGCCACTTGGTAACAAGTGGTATCAGAGTTAGACTCTTGTATAAAGAGTTTAGCAACTTCAAGAGAAAAGATTGCTTCAAATGGTTTTTCTAACTAAGGTTCCTCTATAAATAGACCTCCTTTTTTCAATGGGAATGATTATGTCTATTGAAAAAAAAGATAAATTTTTTTATTAAAGCTATTGATTTAGATGTGTGAGACACAGTTGAAAATGGTGTTTGTGTTTCCACACGTACTGTTAATGGTGTAACTAATACACCAAGAAGTGAATGGACCGATGAGGACAAAAAGAAGGTTCAATACAATTTGAAAGTCAAGAACATCATCACTACATCCTTGGGGTATGATGACTTCTTTAGGGTGTCAAATTGTAAGACCGCTAAAGAAATGTGTGATACTCTACAAGTTACCCATAAGGGTAGTAGTGAAGTAAAACGATCAAGAATAAATACTCTTACTCATGATTATGAATTGTTTAGAATGAATCAATGAGAAAGTATTCAAAAAATGCAAAAGAGATTAACGCACATTGTAAATAATCTTATTTCTTTAAGAAAGACTTTTCCAAATAAAGATCTTATTAACAAAGTTTTGAGATGTTTAAGCATGAATTGGCAACTCAAAGTAATGGCTATTGCGGAATCAAGGGATTTATCAACAATGTCTCTAGCCACTCTATTTGAAAAGCTTCAAGAACATGAGTTGGAGTTCAATAGGCTCAGTCAAAGTGAGGAGCATGGCAAAAAGAAAAAAAAAAAGATTACTCTCAAAGTCACTTCATCCACAATTGAAGATGGTGATGAAGATGATGAAGAAGGAGTAGGAAACCTTGAGCTAAATGAAGAAAATCTTGTCTTCTTGTGAGGAACTTTAGAAGATTTTTTAAGAAGAAATAAGTTCAAAGAATGTCACATTTCCCTCCTAAGAAGACCTTTCATAAAGGGGAAGGAACATCATCAACTCCAACATGCTATGAATGTGGAAAACTAGGACATATGAAAATAGAGTACCATGTGTATCTAAAGAAGACAGAGAAGTTTGACAAGAGACCTTCAAAAGAGAGGAAAGGAAGAAAGGCTTACATAACATGAGAGGATAACGATATGAACTCCACCGATAGCTCGAAAAATGAAGAAACCCTTCTATGTCTTATGGCTCAAGGAGAAGAAGAAGAGGAGAGTGATACCGAGGTAACTTCTTCTAATCTAGATCCCTCACCCTCATATAATGAATTGTAATATGCTTTTCAAGAATTGCATGATAAATCATTGAGACTCACACAAATAGTTTTATCCTCCAATAAAATAATCTCTTTATTGATAAACAAAGTTTTCATTTTAAACAAGGAGATTAATGAACTCAAAATTGAGAATGAGACTCTAGGACTTATTGATGCTAACTCATCATGCATAACTTGTTCCACACATGACAAAGCATCCATTCAACTACTTTGTTCATCATGTGAATCATTTGAAAAGGAGGTTGAGGATTTGAAAAATACCCTTGCTAAATTTACCTTTGGAAGGGACAATTTGAATGTGTTACTAGGGAAACAAAGATGTATTTTTCAAAAGGCCAATTTGGGGTATAATCCTAATAACTAACAAATATCTTACAAGAATTTCTTTATTTCCTCAAGTACATCAAGTAGTCCCTTTATCAAATGATTTCATTGTGAGAAGAAAGAGCATAGTGCATCTACATGTAATGCTAGAAAAAAAAAATAAATATCAAGGTTAAAACTAAAATAATTTAAGTTTCTAAGGGCACCCTGCCTAACTCTAACACACAATGACTCAAGACATTTTGGGTACCAAAGGTTAAAACTTGAATGTGTGTTGTAGGTGTGCTTAAAGACTAAAAATTCAAGTTGGTATCTTGATAGTGGATACTCCAAGCACATGATGGGTGATGACTTCAAGTTCTCATTTCTTGCACTAAAGAACCATGATCATGTCACATATGAGGACAACAATAAAGGAAGGATCTTTGGTGTTGGAAAAGTTAGTAAGGATTCCTTAACTTCAATTGATAATGTCTTGTATGTGAAAGGACTCAAACACAACTTGCTAAGCATTAGTCAATTATGTGATAAAGGCAATAGAATTATATTTGATTCTAATTGTTACATAATTGAAGATAAGAATAACAAGCAAGTTAAGTTTATTGGTCATAGAATAGATAATATATATATGATTAACCTTGATGATATTACCTCTCATAATACAAGATGGCTTATGAGTAAAGAGAGTGATTCATGGTTATGACATAAGAGAATTGTTCACATTCATATGAATTACCTAAAAAAAGTTGTTTCTAAGGATTTGGTGATTGATCTTTCAAAACTCAAATTTGAGAAAAACAAACTTTATGATGCAAGTCAAAAGGGTAAACAAGTAAATATTTCTTTCAAAACTAAAAACATTGTTTCATCTACTAAACCTTTATAACTTTTGCACATGAATCTTTTTGGACCATCAAGAACTATGAGCTTTGGGGGTAACTACTATGCTTTTATGATTATGGATGATTGCTCTAGATTTACATGGACATTTTTCCTTACTTATAAGAATGATGCCTTTCATGTATTCAGAAAACTTGCAAAAGTTATTCAAAATAAAAAGAATTGTAGCATTGCATCCATAAGAAGTGATCATGGTGGAAAATCTGAAAATCATGAATTTAAAATGTTTTGCAATGAAAATGACATTGAGCATAATTTTTTTTGCTCTTAGAACTCTACAACAAAATAGAATGGTTGAAAAGAAAAATCGATCCTTAGAAGAGTTAGTAAGAACTATGCTCAATGAAACAAACCTTTCTAAGTATTTTTGGACAGATTCGGTAAGTATCGCTTGTTATGTTATGAATAGGGTTTTAATAAGGCCAATTTTAAAGAAAACCCCTTATGAATTATATAAAGGAAGGAAATCTAACATATCCCACTTTCATGTATTTAGTTGCAAATGCTTTATTTTAAATAATGAAAAAATAACCTAAGCAAGTTTGATGCTAAATCTGATGAGAGAATATTTCTTGGTTATTCATGTAGTAGTAAATCCTTTTGAATTTATAACAAGAGAATTATGACTGTTAAAGAATCAATACATGTTGCTTTTGATGAAACTAACCCAAATGAGCCGAGAAAGGAGTTTATTGATGATGTTTTAGAAATCTTGGCAAGAACACACTTGGAGAACCAAGAGAAAGAGCCCAAGAAGCAAGAAGAGAGACCCCTTAATCCCTCAAGGCAAGATGAGTTAGAAATTATGGACCTACCTAAAGAATGAAGAACATTAAGATATTATTCTCTTGATAAGGTGATGAGTAATGTATCAAAAGAGGTAATTACTTGAAACTCTCTTAGAAATACATGCAACCATATGATCTTTGTCTCTCAAGTTGAACCTAAAGACATAAATGAGGTCATTAATGATGAACATTGGATTTTGGTCATGCAAGATGAACTAAACTAATTTGAGAGAAATTAAGTTTGGAAATTAATTTTAAGACCCAATGATCATCCCATAATTAGCACCAAATGGGTCTTTAAGAATAAACTTGATGAAACAGGATTAATAATAAGAAACAAAGTTAGGCTTGTTGCTAAATGTTATAATCAAGAAGAAGAAATAGATTATGAAGAAACATATGCTCCCGTAGCTAGATTAGAAGCCATTAGAATGCTACTTGCATATGCATGCATCATGAATTTCAAGCTTTACCAAAAGAATATTAAAGATGTATTTTGAATGGTTTCATACAAGAAGAAGTATATGTGGAACAACCTTCTGGTTTTGAAAACTTTGAACTGTCCAACCATATTTTTAAATTGAAAAAGACTTTGTATGGCTTAAAACAATTTCCTAGAGTGTGGTATGAAAGATTGAGCAAGTTCCTTTTAGAAAAGGAATTCTCTAGAGGAAAGGTTGACATCACTCTTTTCATTAAACATAGAAAGCATGATATACTTCTTGTTCAAATATATGTTGATGATATCATATTTGGTGCCACTAATGAGTCTCTTTGCAAGGAGTTTGCTAATATTATGCAAAGTGAGTTTGAGATGTCTATGATAGGTGAGCTCAACTTCTTTCTTGGTCTCCAAATCAAGCAAACAAGGGATAAGACTTTTATAAGTCAATCCAAATATTGCAAAGAGTTGTTCAAAAAGTTTGGAATGGTCAATGGCAAGCATATGGCTACACCAATGAGTACCTCTTGTTGTTTGGATAAGGATGAATGAGGTAAATCTGTAGAAATTTCAAAATATAGAGGTATGATTAGCTCACTCCTTTATCTTGCCGCTAGTAGGCTAGATATTATGTTTAGTGTATGCATGTGCGTTAGGTTTCAAGCAAATCCTAAAGAATTTCACTTTTGTACTATAAAAAAAAATTATGAAATATATAGTAGGCACTTCACAAATGAATTTGTGGTACCTTAAGAGTGTCTCATATAACCTAATTAGTTATTCTGATTCTGATTTTGCTGGACGTATAATGAATAGGAAGAGCACTAATAAGATATGCCATTTACTTGGAAGCTCACTAGTTTCTTAGCATAACAAGAAACAAAATAGTGTGACATTGTCTATAACTGAAGCTAAATATGTTGTAACTGGAAGTTATTATGCTCAAATCATTTGGATGAAGCAACAACTTCTAGACTATGGTCTTGTGCTTGATTGCATCTCTATAAGGTGTGATAACACTAGTGCAATCAATTTGTTTAAAAATCTCATCTTGCACTCTAGAACAAAGCACATAGAAATAAGACATGATTTCATAAGAGATTATATAAAAAAATGTGATTGCTTGTTTGAGTTTGTTGAAACCACTAAATAACTAACTGATATATTCACTAAGCCTTTGAATAAAGAAACATTCTTTTATATAAGAAGTGAACTTGAAATCTTGAATCAATCATGCATCTAACTTAGTTTTCTGCATAATTTGTTATTTTGCTGCATAATCTAACATTCTGCTGTATAATCTATCATAAGTTGGTCATCTACTGCATAAAGTCACATAATTGCTGCATAAATTGGTCATTTGTTGCATAAATTGGTTATTTGCTGTATAAATTGGTCATTTGCTGCATAAATTAGTCATTTGCTACATAAACCCATAATTTGCTGCATAATATGTTGTATTTTTGCACAATTATCTTACTATTTACCACTTTTTGAATCTAATACTGACTTAAGCGTTGGAGGTTCTCCCAAAGTTTGTTTTATAGGTACTCCATCATGACTAAGTCCTCCAAAAAGCTCAAGTTCACCAATCCAGTCAAAATGGCTTAATCCTTAGTAAAAGTAGTGATTTTGCAAAAACATGGGTTTTGGATCAAGAACTGATCAGTTTTTATGCTTACATGATGTTTGGAATTGATTTGGGATGTTTTGGAACTAATTTGAAAGCTTTGAAGTTAGCCATTTTCTGTTTAAGATGCAAAAACTGAGTTTAAAAAGCTTGTAATTGATTACAAGAGCCTTATAATTGATTATTAAGGCTCTGTCAAGCATTACAAGCAAAGTTAGAATGCTTGTAATCGATTACATATACCATGTAATCAATTACAGTCATTCTAGAAAGCTTGTAATCGATTACAACAATATTGTAATCAATTACAAGAAATCTAGAATGCTTGTAATCGATTACAACCCCAATGTAATCTATTACAAAAGGGTTTTAAAAGGCAAAATGTGCGAGATAACCATTTTTTTTCTACAAACAAGCTTTCTCTCTCATCCCCATCACGAAACCCTCACCCTTAACCTTTAATTTCTCCCTCAATTCTTGACCAAATCACCTTATTCCACCACCATTCAACTCGTTTTTATCCCTTCTACAAAACCCCAACCTAATTTCATCAAAAAACATCCAAAATCATCAATCTATCTCTTCTCACATATGTCTAAGCCCTAACACACGAAGTCCACCACTCTCTCACCAGTTTTCCACCACTAGCCTCCACGAAATCACATTCTCACCTATTTCCTTACCTCTTCTCTCGCCCATTTCGACTCTAATGGTTGAATCGTCCAAGCGTACCAAGAAACCAAGAACAGAGGCCTCCATAGGCACTTCCTCCAGCGCTCTTCCACTCACAATTCTTGGGTTAGACCTCAGTCAATATTTTCACACCACCAAGAGAGTGAAATACTTCAGGAAAAACTTTCAATTGAGAAAGATTGTTTCGCCAAGGTATCTCCCTAAGGACTTCTGCTCTAGTGAATCTCTAGAGAGTTTTAGGATCATTGAACGTCTGAATTTGCTTGAGTTTTTGAGTATTAAAAAGGACATATATCCTTATTTGGTTAAGGTCTTTTATGCAAACTTAAAGTATGAGGATGCATGCTTAGTCTCTGAGGTAAAAAAGAAACAGATACTGGTTAATAAAGATTTATGGTATAGGCTGACTAAACTGTCATAAAATGGTGCAAATTTTTGTGGAAATGATAATGTTGGGGGATATGATTATGAATATAAGGCTGCTCTAACCTCTTTGCTAAGAACTGGTTATGTTATTCCAATGAATAAAAGGGTAATGGCCACTAGTTTGACGATGGAAAACAGAATATTACATTACCTTGTGGCCAGGGGATTGGTCCCTAGGGGAGGGAACTATTCCCAACTATTGGGAAATGATGTGGTAGTATTATGGGCCATAAACTCAGATAGGCCAATAAACTGGGGTCACTATGTTATTCAACATATGTTGGTGGCCAAAAAGAAAAATCAGCCACTGCCACATGTTATGCTTGTTACAGCAATTCTGGAGCATTTTCATATCCCTCTAGCTGGGGAAGCCAAGGATACTAGCTCCAAGGGTCCTCAGTCTATTGGATTGCACACTCTCTAAAAGCTTTAGTTGAGGAAGATCGACGAGAGATGGTATTATCTTCTTCATGGCAGTGACAGTAACATCCCTCATGAGGCTGAAGATGATAATGAAGAAGGCTAGCAGCCTGCTACTGCTCTAGCTACCTTGGACCTCCTACTTTAAGAGATGCGCAACTTGGCAACCACAGTGGAAGTTAGGATGGATTGCATTGAGCAGAAAGTTAACCATCTTGAGTTAGGGATGGATTACTCTGATCAAGAGTTAGCCTCTATCCGATTTTTTCTGGAAGAACCCGAATATGTACCATGGAGAGCTGTTGGTGCTCTTACCACTTCTACTGCCTCTTCTGCTCCCCTCTCCTTTGCTGGTCCTTCTAGTGCTCATCCTGATGATGATGAGGAGATCTTTGGCTCTGTGGATGATCTTGCCATGAATGACGATGATGTGGATCTTGCTGATGTGGCAGCAGATACTGATAGTGGCAGCGAGGTGACTTACTGACCTTGGGGCTTAGTCATTATATTTTTATTCTTCATTGTATATCATGTCTAACCCCACAACTTTCTCATTTTTGTATATGACTATTGGATCCTTTTGATATTGATGATTATAAAATCCAATATTATTTCTCATATGCATTTGTTGTTACTATGTTGATACCTAATATTGATCTGGCTGGTTATATTCTGCTTGTTAAGCCTATTTATACTCTATTTGCAAACTGCTTGGGCTAAAATGGCTATATCTTGTTGTTTCTTATTGTTTTTAATTTGGGATAATCATGAAATGCTGCCGAAATTTTGGCTGAATGCTTATGTTTTTTTTTATAATGACAACAAGGGAGAGATTAGTGATTGCATAAGTATAGGGGAGCTTGCTTTGAGTTTTTGCATGAAAATTTATTAACCCTATCTCGTGCATACATTATGAGGGAGAGTTACGATTAAATCTCTGATAAATAAATGCAAATGTTTTCTCTTCTCTTCAATGTTTATTTTTTCATCATAAAAAAAGGAGAGAATGTGAATGCTTATGTCTTGAAGAATATCAAATGAATACCAAGATCAAAAGAAAAGACTAAGATCAAAAGAAGAAGATCAAGATCAAAAGAGACATATTAGATATAGGTATTAGAATATCAATGTGAAATGCTCTCAAGGTATCTCAGTTATCTTCAAATGGTTTTTTAAGATCTTTTTAAATCAACTTGAAATTCAAAGTTCATATTTTAAAGAAATATTGATTTCAATCTTGGATTTTGTAAATCATATGTAAAACCTGTCAAATCCAAGTTTCTATAAGAAAGAATTGGCCAAAATACTTAATTAGGCTTGCAAAATGTGTTCAAAGAGGAAGGTAATCGATTATACATGTGTTGTAATCGATTACAAGCTAAACAGAGGCCTTATAATTGATTACATTGAACATGTAATCAATTACAAGCATGACAAAAGCCTTGTAATCGATTATACTGAGGCTGTAATCAATTACAAGTCTGGCAGATGCCATGTCATCAATTTCACAAGGCTAGTAATCGATTACATTCTGCCCAAAAAGTCAAGAACACGTTCAAATAACCTTGTAATCGATTATAGGCATTGTGTAATCGATTACAACATATCTGACATTGCTTAACGACTATATTAGGTGCATTAAATGCTGGGCATTAAAGCCCCCAACGGTTCCATTGATAAAAAACTCTATATATACTTAATTTGGGACATCATTAATGGCTAACCATCCACTTGAAACTTGCTTCTATCATTCTAATCTGAGAATCAATCACAAAACCCTTATTGCTCTGTTTTTGTGTGATCACTTGAGATATTCTTGAGGAGCATTATTAGGACTTCAATTTGTATTAATTACTCTTGTGAGAATTTCATTCTATCAATCTTGATTGTTATGTAAAAAAAGGTGAAGTATCCTTCTAAATTGTAAATGGTGAGGCATCCCTTGTTTAAAGAGGTTCAAGTACAAATGGTGAGGTATCCCAAGGTGTTGAATGCTCCAGTTTGTAAATGTTGTCAAGCACTTATTGAAGCTTGAAGATATAGTGAAAATCTCGAGTGGTTATTTGAGGACTGGACATAGGTCACAAGTGGATTGGTGACTGAACCAGGATAAACCATTATATTTGATTCTCTAAACCATTCTCTTTACATTTATGCATTGGTTTATTTGCTTGCTTGAATATTTCTCTCTTGGTTGGTTCATTGGTGAGTAATATCTTTCTATCTTATCCATTCATTCATTTCTATCAATAAATAACTTCAATGAAAATTGATAATCAAGAGTTTTTCAAAAGAGTTGCGAAATGTTTTTATAAACTCAATTCACCCACTCTCTTGAGTTTTGAGACCACTTAGTAACAATGACCACGTGGTTCATAAAGCTATCATCTCCCATGACCCATGTATCTTTCCAGCAGAGAGTATTACAACCATTTTCTACAGAGTGCTACATGTTAGCAATAAGCTTGGGCCAAATGTTGGCCAAGGCTTTCCACAAAAAGGAATCACTAGCCAAAGTGGGAAACTCTAAGATCAAATTTGATCCTCTATTGTATTTACCCCTTAGGATTTGGGACCAAAGAGTTTGATAGTCATTTAACAATTTCCAGCCGAGTTTCATGATTAGAGCTTCATTGAGAGTAACCAAATTTCTAAAGCCTAGTCCCCGTAAGTTTTTAGGTAGGCATAAGGTTGACCAACTAATGAGGTGCATTCTCTTTTGTTGCTCAGAACTCCCCCATATAAACCTTCATTGAACTTTTTCCACTTCATAGCAAATACCTTTAGGCATAATGGAATGTTGCATGTTGTAGGTAGCAACTGATCCAAGAATCGAGTGAGCTAAGGTAATTCTTCCCGCAAGAGAGAGACATTGAGATTTACAACCATTGAGCTTTGTGTTCATTCTATCAATGATGTATTTAAAGGATTTTATCCTATTTCTTCCATGAGTTATGTTGGCACCAAGATAGCGCCCAAGCTCCCTTGCCTCTTCAAAGCCGCTGTAATCAATGATCTCCTTCTTGGTTTGCTGGTCTACAATCTTTGAAAATAGGATGCAAGTTTTCAGCCAATTTTCCTTTTGGCCAGAGGCCATCCCAAATGCTTCTAGGCAGATGAGGATACATTCTATTTGATCTGTAGAGGCTTCAACAAAGAGAAGCAAGTCATCCCAAATAGCAAGTGTGAAACAAAGGGACCATTGTGACTTGCTTTCATTCGTCAATTCGTGATGTAGTTATACATGACCTGATTGGTGAGCTGACTGGTGAGCTATCAATTCGTCAATTTCTGTGCTAAAAGTTTTTGTACTCGATAACATTGATCTTTTTTTTAGTTGTTCTACTAACAATGTTATTCCTCAATTTTTTTCCCTTTTTGATTTGTATCTCATATCTCATAAGTGTGAAAGACTAAATAAAATCATAAATCCTAACTCCTAAACATCTTCTACTTGTCTATTTTTTTTTCAGATTATCTTTACATTTGGTAGGTAAGAGATTAATTTCTCGGGATACGGTCAAACACTTAAGCGGAAACCCCTTTTAAGAGTGTTATTTTCATACACATAAATTTCATAATCGAATCCAAGATTATATACTTAAGAGACCAAAATCCTTGTCACTCAGACTAACATACTTGTTATCTATTTTAAAGTATGTTTCTAGTAATTCTGCATTTAATTTCACCTAACAATCACTTAGTAAGACACTATTAACAGAGTATGCCTACCAATAACGAAATATTAATTTTTTTGTAAGTAAAATCCCGAAAGCATCTCTACAAATTTCATTGGTTACACTTAATTTTAGCAGATTTGTTCTTTACAAATTTTGTACATTAGATCAATAAAAGATGACTTCATTATTGAGCAATAGTTAACCATATTTAATTTGTAGTTAATCATTGTAGAGTAATAGTAATAATGATGTGTAAATTTTGTTTTATTTTATATATATATATATCATCTTATTCTAATGAGAGTAATGTTTATTGTAAGAGGTGAGATGAGTAAATATTGATCATTAGATCTTACATGAATGAAAGCAAGATTAAAATATAAATTATGTGATTTTTTAAGACTATGATCTTTAAATAACTTTTAATCTTGACTATTTATATATAATTATATGATCAGATTTACTCATCTCATCCTCTTATTATAAAACTCTTCTCATTATATATATATATATATATATATATATATATATATAGGGAGGAAGTTTTACATTAGTGTAAGTCTTTTTTCTCTTACCCATTTTTAGCAGTTAATTTTACTTTCATCTAATGATTGAGATTATTTCATTAAATTAACCATTGATAAAAGTAGATCTAACAAATTTGAAAATAAATGTAAGAGAAAATCAACTTATTTGGTTAAATTGATCCTCCTCATATATATATATATATATATATATATATATATATATATATATATATATATATATTAAACTAAGCCTTTGTTTGGAACGTGAGAAAATGAGAAGAAAGAAATCACTCTCTTTTCTCTCGTTTGTAGAAGAAAGCGAGAGGAGAGAAAAAATTGGGCGTGGGACCCACCAAAAATTTTTCTCCCCCCAACAGCACAGAAAATGGGCGAGAAAGAGACCATGCCCTCTCAACAATAAAATCGTCACAGCCTTGAACCACAACCATGGTGCGTCCTGGCCGGAGCCGCCACCGTCCATTGCCACCATCAGTGCTCGGACTCTAACCCAAACAGACCATCGTGAACCACCGCGCCTCAGCCACGCCCCGACAAGCCAGAAACGTCCTCACCGAAACCACCCCAACCTGTTCCACGCGCACCACCGCGCGAGCCACCGTCCAGATCTACGTCACGCCTCCCCTACGTTGCCTATCGCGACAACCAGAACCCCGCGCAGAGAAAACCAGATCCGCGAAGAGAAAACCTAGAGGAAAGAAGAAGATGGTGGTGCGGCTGACCGAATCTAGCTCGAACGGCGGTCGACGGTGCAGGTTCTGGTTCGCGGATAGCGGCGGTCACGGGCACGGGCGGATATCGACGGCGGCTTGGATCCGAGTGGTGCGACTCGGATCTAGGTCGCGCGGCGTGCGGTTGCAGGCGAACAATGAGGCAAAGGTTTCTAAGACCACAACAGCCATGGCTTCTCCCTGTCGGTTGGATAAAAGGATGGGGGAAGTGGGCTGGGGTGGGTGGGGTGGGTGGGAGAGGTGGGAGAGGGAGAGGGAAGAGAAGGAGGAAGAGCCATTGTTGGAGCTCTTGTGGGAGTTTATTCCGCCGACAATGGCGACCACGGAGACCACGAGGAGAAGGGTGACGAAGAGAAGGGGTGGGTGAGGAAGAAAGATCAGCAGAAAGGAAGTGGGAAGTGGGAAGTAGGAAATGGGAAGTGAGGTGGGGTGGGGTGGGGTGGGATGGGTGGCTTCTTCGTTTTTTTTTTTTTTTTTAGAAAAAAATATTTTTTAATCTTATGTGTGTTTTCTTTCTTTTCATTTTTCTCTTCATCTAAATAACTAAAATTTTCTTTATCGATCATTTTGTCTCTTACATTTTTTTTTTCTTATCATTTTCTCTTCTCTCATTTTCTCTCCTCATCCAAACAAAGCCTAAGTCTTTTCAATCGATCTCAAGTACACGCTCCTTATATTGCGCAACCTGACTCTTAAATTAGGCTTTCTTGGCATTGCTTCATTATTTGCTTTGAAGACAAACGTATTCTACTTTTTTGATGTTGAACTTCTAGACATTGGCACCTGATCCTCGAGGCCATGCTTATTTAACGTGTGTGGATGTGATATCCCTAGTTCTCAACTCTTTGGTCAAATGTCTCGTTTTCAAATGGTTTGATTTGTCTGATTATTAACTTCACATTTACGAAGATAGATTCTTTTGATTATTAACTCAAATATTACCTGATTGTATATAAAAAAAATTAAGTCTTATTATAATTTTGTTAAGTCTTACACCAAAAAATTATTTCAAACCAACCCCAAAAGAAAATTATTAGACCAAACTTACATATCTCTTGACACAATTAATCTTCTAAAATAGTTTCTTTCTTGTTTGGCCCACCCCAATAAACATTAAAGAAAGGGGAAAAAAAGGTGCAAGCCAACTACCATATATATCTCAATACAAGCAGGAACCTTTGAGTGTCGGCAAACCTTTGTTTGAAAACTAAAGCTTATATGGTTAGTTCATTTGTAAAGCTTTTAGATCAAAAGAGTTGGCATATTCGCGTAGCTTGATTTCTTAAAAAAAAAAAAAATACTACCAAACTCTTTTAAATATATTTTTAATATTTATTTTACTATTAATATTTCTCTTTTAATAATATTTTTTAATATATAAAGTGAACTAAAATAAAATAAATATTAAAAAAAATCTAAAAAAATATGTTACTTCTTCTACTTAAAATTCCGCACCCAATTCGTTAAGTACAAATATTATATGACTTTGTTAGTGTTTTGGGATGAGCTGGGTATCTAGCATATAATCCACTCCCTTGGCCTTAGGAACAGAGACAATTTGATATCTGTAACCGTTGGTTGGAATAGATGCTTCCAATCACCAATTAGGTGCTGCAAGAGCCATAAAAAGTAAAAGTAGATAATAAGTAAAATAAAAATATTAGTAATTTTTTTAATATTTTTTAATATTTATTTTATTATTAATTTATTTCAATACTTAAAAAATATTATAAAAAATATTAATAATATTTGTTTTTATATATTACTAATATTTTTATTGGTAAAAAACTTTTTATATCTAATTTTTTTAAAAAAAATAGATTATTATATTATAATAAATTAGATAATAATAAAAAGTGATTTTTTATTATTAGGGAAGGAGAAGGATGCTAGATTTTCAGACAGACTGTCCCTGTCGATTAGTGGGCTGGTCAGTGTCTTCAACCTAATTTAATTTTCGAAGCAAAATAAAAATAAATAAATAAAACCCTTAAAAAAGAGAAATAAATACGAAAGCAAAATCCCAACCCACATGACATAATTATCAATTAATTAATATTATATTCAGAGTACACCAAAGGAACACCAAAGGAAGCACCGTCACAACCTTGCACCCAATAAAATATTCAAAATGCTTTGTCTTTTTAATTAATTTTGTATTTAGATATTTTTTTATTAACAGAATAAAATAAGTAAAAATGAATTAAAAAAAAAAGGATAGAATATAATTCTTCTTCTTTTTATTTGGAAAATATATTAATAAAACAGAATGAAATAAATATTTCTTTTTATTTCCACTTTAATTTTAAAAGAATAAAAATTGATTATTTAAAGAAAAAGGAAAAATAATTCTTCTATATTTCGTTTCGTTTTTCTTATATATTTTAAAATTCTTAAATATAAAAAATTAATTTTATTTTCTTTATTTTTTTTTTCATTCTTCTCCTTATTTGTCATTCAAATATAATGTAAAATTTTTTAATTTAACCGAACAAATAAATCATTTAATTAAATTTCCTCCTAAATTAATTCTAAATTTAAATAAATAAATAAATAAAATAATTCAAATGAGGTGGCCGAACAAAATCTCATAAAAAAAGAGTCATATCGCTGGACCCAAAAAAGATGAGAATTTCGAATAGGATATATTTACCAATTACATAAATTCGTGATTGCCCAATTTTTTTTTAATTAAAATGTTACTTAAAAACATAGAGAAAATTGAAATAAAAAGAATCAAATGTGACAGCAAAGGGTGAGCTAGCACAATGGACTATTATTAGCTCACAAGTCTTCAGAGTCCACCCAATCGTCTCCTTCACACTCCGTATAGAGAGAAACAACATAAAATAAATAAATAAAACCATAGAGAGAGAATCATTATCATTATCATGGGTTGTTTATACTACTAGGATTTTTATTTATGTCTTCCCCAATTGCTATTGTGTCTTTACCACTTGGTGTTGGTGAGTAGAGTGCGTTGTTCTCTTTCACATCTTTCACACCCACACATTACATTACTACTAACATTGGTGTCGGTGGGGGTATTCCAAGTCCAATCCCACTAAAAGGAAGATGAGTATGTACGGTAGGGACCCGTGGGGTGGTCCGTTGGAGATCAACGCCACCGACTCCGCCACCGACGACGACCGCAGTCGCAACCTCCAGGACCTCGACAGGGCGGCGCTGTCGCGCCCCCTGGACGAGACCCAACAGAGCTGGCTTCTCGGACCCTCCGAGCAGAAGAAGAAGAAGTACGTCGATCTGGGCTGCATCATCGTCAGCCGCAAGATCTTCGTTTGGACCCTCGGCACCCTTCTCGTCTCTGCTTTCCTTGCTGGCTTCGTTACCCTCATCGTCAAGACCGTCCCTCGCCACCACCACAAGCACCCTCCTCCTGATAACTACACCCTCGCTCTCCACAAGGCCCTTATGTTCTTCAACGCCCAAAGATGTAAGCTTTTCTAGCTTTTTAAACTACCCTTTTAGTATTGTAGTGTTTCTTTGTTGGTAGTGTGGTTGATCATTGAAGATCTCACTACGTGGAGTAGCATTCTACTACCCCTTTTGGCATTGTAGCATTTCTTTGATAGTGTGTTGATGATTTATTTGAATCTGTTTTTTTTCTCGTGAATGTTGATTACTATTATTATAATTGAAGATCCTGGATGTAGATCATGTGTTTTGATGGAGTAGCACTCTTGTGAATTGTGATGATCAACATGAGACCAATTTTTTGGGGTTCAAATGATTGGGATTTTTTTTTTAAACTTTTTGTTTGGTATTTATCTTCTTTGATCTAAACATAGTGACATCGTTTGATCCATGTGACTGACCCACCTTGTGGGGAAAAACTTTGGTTGTTGTTGTTGTATCTTCTCTGATTTGATTTCTCTGCCTTGCCTGCAGCTGGGAAACTGCCTAAGCATAATAATGTTTCGTGGAGAGGGAACTCTTGTCTGCAAGATGGGAAGTCTTCTGATACCTCATCTGCCATCAAGGATCTGGTGGGTGGCTATTATGATGCTGGGGATGCCATCAAGTTCAACTTCCCTGCATCTTTTGCCATGACCATGTTGAGCTGGAGTGTTATTGAATACAGTGCCAAGTATGAAGCTGCTGGTGAGCTCGACCATGTTAAGGAGATAATTAAATGGGGAACAGATTACTTTCTCAAGACCTTCAATAGTACTGCTGATACCATTACTACCCTTGCTGCACAGGTAAGCATTATGCTTACATTAACTTTTTTTAATTGTTGATTGTCTGCTTACGTTTACAGTTCTGTTTGTTTTGTCAATTTTATTATATTGCATAAAAAGAGAGAAGAATCCTGCTATACACATTTGAATTTCCTATTTTTGCATGCTAGAGAAAATATGCCAGGCTGATTTACAAGAATTCTTTGTATTATGCATCTGACATATGGTTTTATGCCTTCGTTGACAGGTTGGGGTAGGAGATACTTCTGGAGGGAGTACAACTCCAAATGACCACTACTGCTGGATGCGTCCAGAGGACATTGATTATGAGCGGCCTGTAACTGAATGTCACAGCTGTTCGGATCTTGCAGGAGAAATGGCTGCTGCCTTAGCTGCTGCATCCATTGTTTTCAAAGACAACAAGGCCTATTCAAAGAAACTTGTTCATGGTGCCACAACGCTCTTTAAGTTTTCAAGGGAACAGAGAGGCAGATACAGTGCTGGTAGTTCAGAAGCTGCAATTTTCTACAATTCCACAAGCTACTGGGATGAGTTTGTTTGGGGAGGGGCTTGGATGTATTACGCAACTGGAAATTCCTCATATCTTAAGCTTGCTACTACTCCTGGCCTGGCCAAGCATGCTGGTGCCTTCTGGGGAGGCCCCGATTATGGTGTACTGAGCTGGGATAACAAGCTTGCTGGTGCTCAGGTAATTTTGTAGAGATTGTTTGTTATAACGTGCTCAAGGTGACTCAGTTTGTTGTTTGTAAATTAGATTAACGTCAACAGACAACAGAAAGAAGTTAAAACTACTTAAAGCTTAGTTTTCTTGAGTCCTGCTATGTCATGCATTACTGCTTTGAACACATGAAATTCACCTGATTATATACAAATTGGTGTTCAGAGCTGTATATTAACAATACTTTTTTCTGAGTTCCAACTCCACACTTCAGCCTTTCTCATTATTTCTCTTCAATGTTTTCTCTCCTGGCCTCCCCAGGTTGTTCCCTTGCAAGTGGATCTTAATATCATCATGTTGTAGGTCATACCCATATTAGTCAGAATACATTTGACTAATTTGATCTTGTATTCTTGTATTTAGGTTCTTCTGAGTCGTTTGAGGTTGTTCTTGAGTCCTGGGTACCCATATGAAGAAATTTTAAGGACCTTTCACAATCAGACCAGCATAATCATGTGCTCCTACCTACCAATTTTTACAAGCTTTAATAGAACCAAAGGTAACAATTCTTACGTCA
Source organism: Ormosia emarginata (assembly GCA_029884605.1). Classification (NCBI taxonomy): domain Eukaryota; kingdom Viridiplantae; phylum Streptophyta; class Magnoliopsida; order Fabales; family Fabaceae; genus Ormosia; species Ormosia emarginata. The sequence goes on from JAQQTP010000054.1 coordinate 1,160,422, forward strand.
AACCTTTTCACTTGGCACCAGAGTTCATGATTTTCCAATTTCTATTCTGATGCAAATGTTGGTATTTTATGCACCCAGGAGGCTTGATTCAATTGAACCATGGTAGGCCTCAGCCTCTCCAATATGTTGTCAATGCTGCCTTTTTGGCTGCCCTATACAGTGATTATCTTGATGCTGCTGATACACCTGGATGGTATTGTGGACCCAATTTCTTTTCAACTGATGTTCTACGTGACTTTGCCAAGACCCAGGTACGTGATATTCTACTCCTTTAAGTGAGACATCTATGGGATCTAACTCTTCCTCACATAACTGAAATCACTATGAGTTGTCTGTACTAATTTTTCCTTTTCCTTTTGTGGGTGTTTTTGCAGATTGATTACATCCTTGGGACCAACCCTCGGAAAATGAGCTATATCGCAGGGTTTGGTAATCATTATCCAAAACATGTCCACCACAGAGGTGCATCTATACCAAAGAACAAGGTTAAGTATAACTGTAAAGGTGGATGGAAATGGAGGGACTCATCAAAGCCAAATCCAAATACAATTGTTGGTGCCATGGTTGCTGGTCCTGACAAGCATGATGGTTTCCATGATGTTCGGACAAACTACAACTACACAGAGCCAACTCTTGCCGGAAATGCTGGTCTAGTAGCAGCACTTGTGGCATTGTCAGGTGACAAAAGCACAGGGATTGACAAAAATACCATTTTCTCTGCTGTTCCCCCAATGTTTCCTACACCTCCACCACCTCCGGCACCATGGAAACCATAAGGCGTCATGCCATTTGTGATCTTTTTTCCGGCAAGTACCCCAAATGACTTGAATGCATTGATAACTTTTTTATTTTGTATCAACTGGAAGAGCAAGGTAATTTTGAAGACAAGGGCATGGAGAAATGGAAGTAATGGAACTTGGCCTAGTGAATCTAGTTGGCTGGGGCCAATGGTCGACTCAGTATTAGCATTAAGAATTGATAAAGTGGTACTTGAGAGTGTCTTTGTTTAAATTTTTTGTGATATACATAGTATGTATCAAAATCAAATCTTGTATTCTTTAAACATGAAAACTGTGCAGCTTGTAATTGTTTGACAGTTTCATCTAATGTCTTACAGTTTTACTCAAACATTTTTCTTTCCTTTTACCTATATTCTTTAAAAACTTTTTTCTCGTTGAGCTTGGGTTCTCCTCTCTTTATTCTATTTTGTAAGATAGTCATTAAGCTTGTTCAAAATGTTGTGCCAGTGGATCTATGCATGCGCAAGCGTAGTTCTAGCTGCTAGAAATCATCCTCCTTATTTGGGCGATAGCATGCCTGAAATAACCCTGGCTTTTTTATGAGTATTAACGCTAAAAAAGAGACTATGACACGCCGCTAACTCGTATCAAATACAACGCCACACTTTACAGTTTACTTTTAGCTTTTCTTGTTTTGCAATGTGGATGTGTCAGGTGTTTATGTTTCTTATATCGACACCGTGGGTGTGACACAAGCTATCTTGTTTATGTTAGTCAATTCTGCACGCTACTTGTGACCAGCACTGTGAATCTGGTTCCACGTTTCTTTATTTAGCGATATGCCTTGATGCCTCGGGAAACATTCCTTGCTTGCTGATATATGATGCAGAATCAATCTTCACCGCTCAATAAAATGAGACACTTGCATCATTGGTCTGCCGAGTATTGTTTCCTTAACTCCCATCACTTTCAGGTCAAAATATATATTAAACAAAAAAAGAATTGACATAAACTCATCAATCTGTCAAACTATATTGCTAACAAAACATGGCAGAGGAACTGAACCAGTCACTGGAATATACACCAACATGGATTGTGGCTGTTGTTTGCTCCATCATCGTTATCATCTCTCTTTGTGCTGAGCGTGCCCTTCACCGGCTTGGAAAGGTAAACTAGAAACCTTCATCATTATATTATATCTTCAGATTTCTGGGGTCTTATCCAATTCTATTCTTTCCTTCTCTTAATTTCTGGGGTTCGAGGGTTTTGCATGTTGTAGGGGATATCATACATAATGTTATTTGTAAGCATGTTTTCCATCTTTTGAGAACCCAAAGACATTTGTTTTCTTTTCTTAATGACTTAATGGTATGAAGGGACCAGCAAGTACACATCCTTGGTTAAAAGAAGTTCGTTTCATACATGGTTATGTCAAGAAATAGTAAGCCTTAAGGTGACAATGTCAGGCTGGTAGTATTAGCATAAGAATAACAGTACAATTACTTCAGATATACATAATGCAAGAGTAATAGTATAATTACTTCAGATATACGTAATGGTTGGTGGACAATGGCCCCATGAGAGGCAGTCCATTGACTTTATTCTGATATTTCTGGAAACAGATAATTATTCCCTTACCTCCACGGAAACCAACTAGTTACTTTTGTATGAAGATAATCATCAGACTTGATAAGCTGACAAGAGTGCCTTCTGCCTTGGTTCAATTGAGTTTTCGCCAATAGGAATGATGCCTGATATGGTGATATGTGAGCACATATTTTAATTAATTTGCTTGCTTATTCTCCAAAAGAATAAAATTGATCTTTTTGAATTACTTGTCACTCTACAATCTTTAACAAGTTCTCTTTTATTTTTTTAATAACACATAGCCACAGGTGATTAAGGTGTGCAATGATTTGAGCAAAAGTCACTAATAAAAGGAAGATTAAGTTTTTTTGTCCTCTTTCAAAGCATAAGAATTGTTGAATTGAGTACTTATCATTAGGTCAAAAGTTATATATGTTAGTCAGGGTGTAACTCTTTCTATTTAAACTTATCAGCAAGTGTTATGATTAAATTTGACTCCGACTTTATACGAGCCTTTCCAAAGCAGGATGTGAACCTACAACCAATAATAATCTCTCTCTCAACACTTGTCTTAAGCAATTCGTACTTTTTTGATAATCAAACTTCCAGTTCGATTTGACTCTGACCCATCAGTCTTGCCAAAACAAAATGTTAGCCGACAACTAACATTCGTGTCATTTCAGAAATCAAACTCGTGATTTTGACTCTGATATCATTTGTTAAATCAAGCACTTATCACAAAAGCTAAAATAATTCGTTTATACATTAAAAGCCAATTGAAAGTAAGGAAAAGGCTGATTTTGATGGCTAATTATCTTAGGAAACAATTTAGTTCAGCTGGTAGATTGCTCTTCTTTTGTACGTTAGAAGCTTGTCCTATTTAATTGTTTGATTACTATTCAAGGCTTTATTTGGTATCCTAAAGAAAAAGGAAAGGGAAAGAATAAGGTAGAAAAGAAAAGAAAAGAAAAAGTAAATAATATCTCTCTCTTTATTTAGTATCAATCAATAGAAAAGAATGTAAGTTTTTCTTTCTTTGTTTGGTTTTATAAAAAAGAGTAATAGAAATATATATAAATAAATATCAAATTACTTTATTATCATTTATATAATAAAATTAATTTAAATACGAAACTAAGAAAAGGGATAAAGTAAAAAAAAAATGTGTAACCCACCCAAAAAAATTATCCCTTCCCTCTCAATCCATCCATCAAAGGACGAATGAAATTTTTGTGGGGTCTACGGAAAACCACCACTCTCAACTCCCTTCCTTTCTCCAGGCAAAGAGCTACCAAACAAGAGAAGGTATCTATCCCTTCCAACGTTTCGTTTCTTTTCCGCTCCAAAGACCGTACCAAACAAAGCTAAGTGTAAAAAAAAAACAAAAAAAAAGGAGCAGCATGATGGTACTATACTACTATCAATTGCTGTGGCCAAAAAAACTATTTCATTTTTCATAGCAGTTGTCCGTCGGCATCACGTGCATGCAATATCGGTATTTCTAACAGTTTTCTCTTCGTAGGTAGAAGCAAATAAGTTAGAGCATGAAGCCAAACAGATCATATGTGTTGCAACGACATGAGGCCGTAATTGCGCTGTAGAAGAAAATCACGTTAAACGGTTACAACGTGAAGGTGTTGCGGCTGCAACAGGCCGTAACAGGCATGATAATGTTCCGCCCCGTTCCCTTTTTTTTCTTCAAATCAAACATGTTAAACAGATCATAGATGACTCGAAAGAAGAAGATTTTTTCTTCTAATCAATAATTTTTTTTTTTACATTTTGTACAAATTTAAAAAAAAATCATGCTGTTGTGACTGTAATATGTATCACAGCAGTTACAATGCTCGCAATGACAGCGATCGCAACTATAATTTAAAACCATGAGCTTAATTTTGTTGATTTCTCAAGTATCTTGTTCTGTTTAAGAGAGTTGGTGTTACTGTTGTTATATAATTGTTTTTATATGACTCATGTCGTTGATAATGAGTTGTTTGTTGGCTTGGATGTTACAGTACTTAAAGCGGAACCACCAGCGTGCTTTATATGATGCCTTACAAAAATTGGAAGAAGGTATATATGTATATATTTTTTCATTATATATAGATGTGTGTCTGTGTAAACATATTGACCTGTAAAGGATATTATTATGAACTTGAAGCGGTAAAGGTTTCAATTAATTTTGCTCTGTTCCTTTCTACAAATATTAAATTGAAGCTGAAATTAGTGTAATCTAGTTACTCAAGAACAAAATTATCCGAATAAGTAATTGCAAATCCAACGACTTTCGGATTGAGTCTTCTGAATGAGGAAAGTAAATATATGTAATAATTGTACTTTTAAGTGGAATACACAATGTTTGTATTAATTCATATTGAATCTTACATTATACTTCTTCTGTAGATGTCCACTCCAATATGATTCTTCAGTCTAATAAGCGTGTACCTTATGTTTTTCACCAGAATTGATGCTTTTAGGGTTCATTTCCCTTCTACTAACCGTTTCTCAAAAACTAATAAACAACATTTGCATCCCACCTAAGCTTGCAACCCAAATGCTTCCATGCAAGAGGCCCCATGGGTCTTCAGAAGGTTCAGAGCATGATCAGATCTACTATGATACTATAATCAACAGAAGAAGGCTCTTCTCTGCCGAAACTGGTTTTGAGTATTGTAGGCAAAAGGTAATAGTCAATGATTTTATTATGATTTATTAAGGATGTTACTTCGTTACTAAGAAAGAATACTGGAATCCTATAAAACTAGAACATCTTAAGTCCAGATAATTGAAAAGTCAAATTATAAGATAATACAGGATAATACAACAATAACAACCAAATCATTTTTCTACTAGGAGAGGTCGGCTATATTAATCAAATGACGTAACTGTGTTTTATTATAAACAAAATTTGTTGAGAGGTCATTTAGATCTATATCTTTTCTAATGGTTTTATTTAGAGTATGTTTGGATGGAAGGATTTTAGAGGAAAAAGAAAGGGAGGGTTTATTCTACATTTTGAGTTAATATTCTCTTTATTTGAGAATTTTTTTAAATAAAAGGAATAAAAAAAATAAGAGATTATCATATGTAACATTTTAGTCATTTTATATTCATTTTTATAAACATTATATAACTCCCTCAATTTATAAATGAAAAGTTAACTTTGCTTTTTCTTTTTCTCCAAACCCCTCTATCTAAACATATCCTTAGAATTTTTTTTTTGATTTTCTTCTACCTCTAATTATTGAGATATCCTTCATCTGATCAACTATTTTAATTGGAGTTTCTATTAGACTTTTTCTCGTATGTCCAAGTCATCTTATGTGCGATTCTACAATAATATAGGACAATAGATCAATAAAAATTAAAATGAAGGAAAGAGCACTCTTATTGACCCAAAAACAATTGAGAAATGATCCCCCCGTAACATTTGCATTTACAAACAAATTATTTGATTTATATTTTATAATGCATTCCTTTCTTTTTCCTAAGCAGGGAAAGGTTCCACTGTTATCACAAGAAGCACTGCATCATCTTCACATTTTCATCTTTGTATTGGCCGTTGTACATGCAGTATTCTGTGTCACCACAATGATTCTTGGAGGTGCAAGGGTAATATATTGGTGATATGATACTCATTGAAGCTGATATATGCTTACTAATAATAATAATAGTCCATGCATGATTTACAGCATAATGATGTTTAATTTTTACCTCGTGTAGATCCGCCAATGGAAGACCTGGGAGAATGATATTAGGAATAAAATAACATCAAGGAGTAATTTGAATCTGAAATTCCAGATGATCTGTATATAAGAAAATGAAGCGACTTGTTTTTTTAGATTCCAACATTCTAGCTTTTCTCATATGCAGGTGTATCTGATGCTAGTAAAATCCTAGCTCTCCACCATGAGTTCTTCAAAGAACATGCTGACGGATATTGGAGAAGATCAGCTGTTGTAGGTTGGCTGGTAAGTTTCAGAGTTTTCTATATGTTGGTTCTCATGAGATTCTTGTTTAGTCTTCTTCCAACTTTAACCTATAGAGTGAAGTATGCCTGCCTGAAAATGGATTGAGTGAACTTAAATATTACCATGGAAGATACAGGCTAACATACTGAATTTAAAAAAGAAATTATGAAATATGGTGTCTTTTCCAACTTCAGAAAAAGGAATAGAAAACTTTTACCAATTCACAGAAGGAAAATCTTACCAAATAAAAGGACAATTAAGTTATTGTGTCGTATGTGTCACATTTTGCTTCATGGATTCATATACAATGTATGTTTCCATCAATTGAAAGCTTGAAAATGGTGTTTTATTTCTATTAGACTTATGGGTTAAGCCAATTAGCCTACTAAAATGACATAGGAGACCTTCTAACAGAATATACACTCTTATTGCGAGTATAGATGAATTCATCATTGAAAATCAAGGCAGGGAGGGGGTATGAGGTTTCCATTTTTATTTTCTTTAGTTAGTATTATCATGCTCCCTACATTTTGCGAAAATTTATTTATGCAGTAAAACACAGAATTTCTACATAGGTCCTAAAAGTGTTTCCAGAAGCATTCAACTCTTGTAGCATTTAATAAAGATATGTTGTAAATGGATCACAAACTTGCTAAGATGGCCTCTTTTCTGATGTAATCACCCTTGAGTTTGGGTTTGTATTGGCAGATATCATTCTTCAAGCAATTTTTTGGTTCTGTTACTAAATATGATTACATTGCACTGCGGCAAGGATTTATCAAGGTTAAGATTCATTCATGTTATATATGGCCAATCTCTCTGAGAATAATTAATTCCATCACGTGGACATAAAATAAATAATATTAATTGTAACCTTTTCCAGAAACACTGCCCAGACAGACCTGATTTTGATTTTCACACGTACATGACGAGGACACTTGAAGTTGACTTCAGAAAAGTTGTAGGCATAAGGTGAGAGTTCAAACATGTTTATCTATTGTAGTTTATTTCAAGAGAAATTGACTTTTAAGCCAACCATTCTTAATTGTTTTTTTGTACCATAGCTGGTACCTGTGGCTCTTTGTTGTGCTGTTTTTGCTGCTAAATCTTGAAGGTAATACCTAGGATCCTGTTCAGCAATATTCAATTGAACAATGGCTTTTTAATCTACCTACTCATGAATTTAGTATGCAGGGTGGCACACTTATTTCTGGTTAGCCTTTTTACCATTGATAGTAAGTGACTAGATTCTTTCCAATTGGATATTTTGTTAACATTACTAATGAAGAATGAGATATTAGTAAGACTTATATTCAGCTTGTTGATGAGTCAGCTTCTACTTCTCGTGGGGGCAAAGTTAGAGCACATAATAGCTCGTTTGGCCCAGGAGTCAGTAGAAAGAACGGCAGAAGAAGTTCCCAATACACAAGTGGTGAGAAATATGGGGAGAAGAAAAGAACAATATGTAAAACGTGTGAAGCCATCAGATGAATACTTTTGGTTTAGCCGCCCAGCACTTGTCCTTGATTTACTTCACTTCACTTTGTTTCAGAACTCTTTCGAGATTGCATTTTTCTTCTGGATTTTGGTGAGTGTTACACAATAAACTTCCCTTTCAAATCAAAGCAAATATAATTTTCAGTTGTATCTTTTATTGTTAGAAAAAATCAATATAGAAGTGAGTCTCAGTCACTAAAATAAATTATTTAAATATAGACTCTTAACAGTAAGTATTATCCCCTCTGCAGTTCACATATGGATTTGATTCATGCATTATGGAGAAAATAGCCTACATCATCCCAAGACTTATAATGGGGTAATATACTCTTTTTAAGTGAAAAATAGAAAATCATAGTATACTTTTGCTCAAGTTATAAATATTGTTGCTGAGACCTATGTGCTATGTTCTCATCTCACTGCTTGGTGGCAATTTAATGCAGTGTAATTGTTCAAGTGCTTTGCAGTTACAGCACCTTGCCTTTGTACACTCTTGTGACTCAGGTTGGATAATCTAATGACATGCCTCCTCCATTAGATTCATAAAAAACTTCATTAAAAGCACAATATAAGCTTTGATAAAAAACTCTAACATGCTTGCCTTCTTTGGTTAAATATCCGCTCAATGGGAGCAGATGGGTAGCACTTTCAAGAAGGACACGTTTAGAAGTGTAGTAGAAGATGACTCCTCTAGTACAAGGCGGACCATGTCCCACAGAATGATCAAAGAATCAACCCAACATGCTCAAATTGGTGAACAAGCAATAATCATGGTGGAAGATGCAACAACATCTGCAATTGAGCTTCCCCCGCATTGTCCAAGCTCCTTTGATTAGTTAAACCAATAATCTATATACATTATGATTCATCATTTTATTAGTTAACTGAAGATAAATTATTGACTAAATTAATTTAATAATTAGTTAATCAATATACAAACTGATTTTTTTTTTAAAAAAATAATCTTGATAAGCTGAACAAATGGGTCATTTTCTCAAATTTATTTTTGCGCATCATTCAGGTGTGGAGAAAGCACAAACTTTAAAGATGTATGAGGGTAACTTAACGGGTGTAACCTTAAAAACAAGGAAAAGTAGGCATCAAACTCACGATATACCACAGCAAATATTGTAGTTGGTGCTAAGTGAATTAGCTACGTGAATTACCAACTCATTAATAAAGCAAATCTAAATATTAAAGCAAGACTGATTCCACAATACAACTCAATTTGGTTTTAAAATACCACTACAGACATTATCGACATTTTAATTGAACTACTATATTACCAAGTTACCAAAGTTTCTTATTAATGGTCTCGTGTTAGTAGCTCAGTTAGTTAAAGTTAGAGACATGTAGGAAGAGTAGCAGAATTTGATCTCCGTAAATATTCTTCATCCCAATTTTCCTTCCCCTATTCCCCCACCTCTCTCCGGACCCCTTTAGGAGATTATCTAGGAACTTCTCTAAGGGACTCTTCCACCAGGCCCATGAGATGAGTCATTAGCATTACCAAAAAAAAATTATTTCTTATTAATGATATAGATTTAAGGATTTAATTCTAGTTCATGAAATACTTATACTATTTGCAAAATAGTTTTGCTATTCAATATTCACATACCAAAATCTACACACCACTTTTACATCAATCAGCACATAATACACCAATCATATAGTGATAATCAATTACCATCCTCAATCATCACATAATACACGTTGATCACTAAATTATTTGCTTAATAATCACGAATGTAAAAGTGATGTGCAAAATTTGATATGCAAATACATTTTTACTTTGCAAAATGTATGATGCTATTCATTTAAAAATCTCTTGGCAGCTTGAATGAATTTGATAGTACGAATCGAAATACTATATTGCAGCCCAAGTCTGTTGCACACAATCATGTTGATTTAAACTATTGCTTAAAAGTTAGCCAAAAAAAGGGCCTTTTTCTTAAAAAAAAAAAAACTAATTACAAGGAAAATTATTTAGTTAATCAAGAAAAACACTCTAGTAATGTAAAATATTTAGTGAGAATAGAACAAATTTAAGCTCTGATAATACTAGGTCAAAGACTTTATTTTTTTGGTAAAATACTAGGGCAAAGATATAAACTTTAATGTTACCGCATATTGTGTTTGCCCAATGGTATCATTGAAATACGTTGGCGGATTTGTATAGGCTTAAAGATAAGCAGAGTAACTGTTTTTGCTTTTCTATACCACATCCTCATCACAGTGATCAACAGGGCCTAAATGCTACGAGAAATACCGCCCCTTCAATTTTGTTAGAGAATAGTGCATCCTCCTCAATCTTGTTAGAGAATATCACATCTCCTTCAATTTTATTGAGAAATACTACATCATTGTTAATTTTTTGAGAAATATCACATCCTTTTTTTTACAAATATGTATATAAATGTTAATAATTAAAAAAAAATCACATAAATCACGTACAAAATTTAATATGATTTGACTAATATACTTATATTCACAGATGAAAAAAATCAAATCTACTATCAAAACAAATCTAACCTACAAGCCTTATAAGACAATCTCTTTCCGACTTTTATTCTCACTCTCATAATCCTACCAATTTTCCAATACAAATATTTATAGAATACAAAATCTTGCTTAACAAGCAATCATTTCTAGTTTCCTATTATAAATAAATCTCTATCAAATCTCTCACAAATCTTTTGGCATGTCTTTCAAATCTTTCAAATCTTTAACTTATCTTTACATATCTATTATATTTTTCATATCTTCACAAAATAAGAAACTAATAATAATAATCTTTAATAGAATTTGGGTCAAACCTAATACTAAAGAGGGAAAGAAAGGGAGGAAGAAAAAGAGGAAAATAGCATAATAAATGTAGTCCTAAACCAAATTTTAGATACATAATAAATATACACTATCATGATATACTATTAGATGAGAAGCCTTTCAATGGGAAGCCTTCCCCATCTCAAAACTACCATTCCCAGAAACAGAGGCAGCTTCCTCATTGGCCTCTGCCATTTTGACTTCATTTAGAGTCCTTTTTGTATAAACAGTGAATACAATAATGGTAACAACTGCAATGATGAAAGAAATAATGTTGTACACGATTTCCACAGTGGTCAAGTGATGCTTCCCGTTCTGTGCGTCTGCAAGGGTCCTTATTAATCGACCACTGTTCAAAATTGACCAGAAAAAGAACTGAGATGTAATTCTATTAAAATGATTAATAAAGAAAACAAGTTCTAAGCTCAGTGACAGTCATATCTGCATCAGTGAAGATTGAAAAGTCATATCTGGTTCTCATGTAGTCATTTTATGTGGTGCTCAAACGATCTTTAGGATTTTGACTCTGACCACTCTGCCCTCTAACGAATGGTGGAAATAACATGTGCTCTTTACCATATATAAATAATTTCTCTTTCTTTTCCTGACTATTATTATTATTATTTTTTATTTCACCTTTCCATTTTATTTTTCTTGGAGGGGAGGGTAGGGAAATAGTTAAATCATTAAAGGGCCAAAAAAGAAAGAACAAACCTGTAGATGTAGAGGAAAGCTTCTGGCACCATTCCTGCTATTGATCCACATAAGTAGGGCCAAAACCTCATATTTGTCACTACTACAGCATAATTGAATATAGGATAGGGAAAAGGTGAAATTCTAAACATAGCAACCACTTGAAATTGATGGAACCAGCTCCCTTCCCCAGCAAGCCTAATCATTTCGGCATTCTGGGGCCATCTCTTTAACCATTGCTGCTTAATATAGAAACAAAGATCATAAACAGAATGTAAAAACTACTTAAGAAACAAAACAACACAAAATTTGAGAGGACTTGTGGTCATATGAGAAACAAAATGACTTACATGAATGCGGTCACGAAACATGAGTCCAATTAGGTAAGGGAGGACCATCCCAATGGTTGTCCCAACCATTATTATAACAAAGCCAAGGCCATAACCAAAAATCATTCCAGCCAACCACATGGAAGGACCTGAAGGGATTAAGAATACCGGAAATAAAGCCAGAGAAGCAACAAGTACAAGGGCAAGAACTGGACGGCCAAAGGCAGTAGCTTCCCACTCCATCATTGGGTAAAGAACCTACAATAAAATTTTTAGAAAGATAAAGCTTCAAAATATGAATAAATCAAATGTTCCAAGAATCCATCTGGAATGTATGCCATTCCACAAGAATTAGAATATAGAAGCTAAGGCCTAAGCTTGTTCATAGGCAATAGCAAAATATCAATATTTATGCAATCCCCCAAGCTCTTCAAGTTTATTACCATAAGGACTTCAAAATGTCAGCAAACTTGGGAAAAAGAAAAAAAGGGAGGGTAGAGAAGCAGAATTTCATGCTGATTTGCAGGAAAAGAGTCCTTGTTTTTGCTGTATTGAACTTCATTCATGAAACAGCAAACTAATTAGCTATCAAGTCAAATACCAATGGAATGGTGTTATCATTCTAAAATCCCATAAATTTTCATAGTCTAAAATTATGTCACATAATTTTGACAGTATGAGATCAGATATCAATTCAGTTCACCCAAAAATTCTTCAACACATTGGATAGAAGCATAGTAAACTGCACTGATGCCATGTAATTTCACAGAACTAATAGCTCTTTAAACTAATCGGAAATAACCAAATACATAAAAATCTGATACCAAGGAAATTGCCAAACTTCAAATATAATTGTCATATATAATATTTCAGTTAAAGATATTAGAAGCCTGACAGTGACATGGGAATGCCACAACTTTATCAACATCAATAAATCCATGTCAGCCAAACAACTACAGTATTGGTTAATTTCTGAACAGAAATTGCAAAGCCCACGTCCTCAGTAAAGATACATTAAGAAAAGCAACTGTATACTTTAATAATTGTAAAAAGGAATTACCTTTTCAAAAACAAATGGTACTCCCCATTTCAGAAGAACAAGACCAATTACAACAATGATAAAGCACCATAAAAAGGCTTTCATCCACCACCAGAAAGAATTAAGTCTTGATTCTGCTTGAGGCTGCAGCGTTTCAGTTTCAACAGCCCTCGGTTCATCAGATATGACCAGTCTAACATATTCACTATTCCTCCTCACATGATGCCCTGAGTTTGCCTGTTTTTCCAACTCCTCTGATGATTCTGGTGTCATCATTGAGACGCCAGAAGGCTATGAAATGAAACAAAAACAGAACATAAGCATCAAGCTGAGACTATGATTCAATATTCAAAGTGCATATCTGATTCTGCAAACTTAAATTCAGCAAGAACAATCAGATGGCACCAGCAAAGAATAATTTATCTTAAATACTGAGACCTAGAGTTCTCTAGTCTTATTGCAGGCAATTAACATTCACATTATATAACAACAGAGATGACAGCTAATAACCAAAAAGAAAAACAAGGACAGTGAAGAAGGTATTGAACATGTCTTCTAATTATATGCAGGTGAAGAATTATGAACGACTCTGACAAAGGTTGAAAGTGTGGAGTTTCAGAAATCTAGTAGGGTATCCTCTGTTTGAAGATATTAGAAGGCAAAGAGAAGCAAAACTAAGTAAGCAGGCTATAGGAGTTACTATATGTGTAAAATGCCTTTTACCCTATGGGTGAAACAAATTTTCCTTAAATATAATATTGAATGAGTTAAAAGTGCATGCAGATAGCAATGCTGCCTCCCTATTTGCATCCGATAACACCATGTAATGATAAAACTCTCACTATTTATACTTTAAGGAACTGCATTTCCTCACTAAGTGATTCCAAGCAAGGCAGGGCCCATGAAATTTAGCCCAAAAATGCAATGTTGGGATACCATTCAGAACCTATATAATATCCTAAGCAAAATAGAACTTATGCACGTCTGCTGAAAAAAAGTATCTCAATAAAAGACTGTGATTGGAAAATTTCAGATTATGACATTTATTTCTCAAAGAAACGTTTATCAGCAGCAGAACAACCTGTTTTAAATTGCACTCTGACACCATCGAAGTTCAATTTCTAAAAGCAATGTAAAGAGAAAAGCACTATTAAACTTTAAATTCCACTCCTAGGTTCGTATTCTCACAAGAAACCTCACAAACTTATTCACTAGGTTTCTACTCTCCAGGAAAAAACAAACATACAGAACAGTTAAATTTCAATTAGTGCAAATAGCCTTTAAAAGCTCTTTCTTTCCTTCTTTCTTTTTTCCTTTTTATGCATGATCCTTGTTCTCACAAGTAACAAGAGCTTCAAGAAACTATTCAATGGCCTTCTATTATAAGAGATGGAAATCTACAGAAGAATACAAAGCCCTTAAAATCTCAGTACCCAGTGTCAGCAGGTCCACTTTCATTTGAAAACCCCCAAAAAAAAATTAAAAAAATTAATCCTAAATTCCTAACCTTGAACAATCAAATGACCCATAACAACACCAAAAAAGAAAAAGCCACATTTACCTCCCTACACAACATTTTTTTCCAAATCACTAATCACTTAAAGAGCCATTACTAGCTGCTTCTTACCAAAACTTGCAAAGCTTAAGGCAAAATTTCCCAAACACTAGAGAGAGGTTTTTCTATACTCTAATAAACTAAGTCAATCCCTAAAACATTAAATTCACCATAACATGACGTGAATTAACTTTTGTAGTTCAATAAATTACAAAAATTTAAAAACAGTCCTCTCCAGTCCACCATTCGAGACCCAAATTAATGTCACCAGTTAATGAAAGAAGCGTAAAATTTATGTTTTATTTTTTTTATTTAGCGAAGAAATTTAAATAAAACAAAATCTCCTTACAAATTATACAACTTACTAAGAAGAAGAAGAAGAAGAAGCAGCACACAGTGTCTTGTAATAAGCTGAGACAAACAAACCTCCACGTAACCTTCTTCGGCCCGTCGGAGTAAGTCGCCGACCACCGTAGGCGGAGGAAGAGCTAGTTCAAATGGAAGCGTTCAACAAACGAAGTTCAACTTCAACGCGCAACACAACAAAATCAGAAATACCTTTGCCTTCACGTTTGCTTCATTTTCAAACTTCAAATAAACCAAACAAAACACCTTTCTCTTCTTATTTTAATATTATTAGTATTTTTTTTTTAATTTTATTTTCTAACCTTCCATTTTATTTCTGAAAAGAACAAATTTGTTTTATTTTTGTGGAGGACGGTCTGAAATTGCGAAATTAAAATTTCTGTGGTGCTTTCGTGCTTTTTAAAAAAGCAAGCAAAAGTGGATGGATATGGATGGAACGTTCAAAATTATGGATGCGAGCAACATCATACTTTAAAATAATTATGTATCGATATTTAATGCGTATTATATTAGATAATTTAATATTTTTTACTTATATATTTTATAATTATTTTTAAATTTTTTATTATATCAAAATATTTATATTATGTCATATCATATACATGCTTATGTATTTTAGTACATTACAATTTTTTACGCAATTTTAAGGTTTCAGTTTTGATTATATAATATAAATTTAAAATTTATTTAAGATCGCGGACTATAGGTTATAATATCAGGTATTGCCAGATAAAATTTTGAAATTATTTTACTAAGTTTTTGTATATTTTAAATTTTAATTTGATATAATTTGTTTTAAGTATTCATGTGTTATTGGTAAAATAAAAAGAGAAAGTTTTTAAATTATTTGGAGGAGAGTCTACAAGTCAACGCGCCCACGCGCTGAACGAATTTGACTTTGACTTGCATTTTTATTTCGTCTTTCGGGTTGATGTGAGGCACACATACGCTCTCAGAGCGTGCTTAACATGTGGTGTTTTATTGAAGCATAGAATGCAAATACAAAAAGAACAAGTGCAACGGCATATTCTTCTACAGTATACACAACAAAGGACTAAACTAGACCGTCACCCCAATATCTAGAAGGATATACCAATTAGTCCTATTTTTTGTTTTTTGTTGTAAATAAATTAATTAAAAAACATTATCTAGATGTTGAAGTTGGAGGGATTGACTTTTCACGTTTCCTTCCCTGTAAGGTGATCAGCAAATCTTGTTACTATCCATTCTTTGTGATTATTATTAATAATTGGATTATATTTGGACTTCAACAATCAACACAAAAATTGAAGAAATTAATGAGGTGGTGCAAAGTTCAATGATGAAATAGTTATCAATTCCTATATTTTTATATTATTTTTTAAATATTATTTTTTATATCTAGTTAATAATATATATATTTATAATTAATTATATATATTAGTTGATTAATAAATAAATGTTAAAAGTAGTGTATGAAAAATTAAGTATAAGATGAACATTTTCGAATAATTATCAACTGCTTACATCATGGGCTTAAACTTTGAATCTAAAGGAAAGAGCAAACAGTATATTAAAACAGCGAAACAAAGACATTATTAGGAAATAACAATACTCCATAACTAACGGACGCCAGGTTCTTTTTGTTTAACTCGGTACTAATGACTTCTTCTTCAACCTTTCAAGTTTCAAGTAAGGAAAAAATTCATTTAAATTGAAATTATTTTTAAAGTGAGTACATCCTTACTTAATTAAAAGTGTATTAATATTTTAATCTATTAATATTTAATGATGATATATCTTTACTTATTTATTTTAGAGATAAATTTATTTAAAAAAAATATTATGCTTCAATTTATTACATGTGCAACCATACTGTCCAAGATTTTTATTTTTTTAATGTGGAGGTCAAATAATATCTTTTCGTTAATGAAAAGGAATCATATTATTTATTATGCAAAATGTAATTTTTATAAGAATTTAATTTTGATTTATTTTAGTGTAAAACCTTTGTTATACAATCATTTAATCATGTTAATATATCATAAAAAGAGTTTAAATTTTTAAATAATTATTATAATTAAATTCTTTTAGCAATGTGCTAATATTAGTAATATATATGATTAAATAATAATATTATACTTAGAATAAATTTTAAAAAAAATAGCAGGGCAGCAAACCTCCATTAAGATGTTGATGGAAAATCAGAAAATGGAGCATAGGGATGAACCCCCAACCTTAAAGATCAAATATTTTTAAAATCAAACTATCATTTAAATCGGTGAAGACACTTATTCACAATTCATTAATTTAATTATAGTCAAATCGATTATAGTTAAATATATAATATTTAAATATTATATAATATATTAAGTAAGAGACTAATATATTAATATATCACATTTTGTTGCAAAGTATTTAAAAGTTCTACATTATATAATAAATGAAACATCTAAACATACATATATATATATATATATATATATATATATATATATAAAAGTTAAAAATAAAACTACATTTACAAGTTCTACATATATTAGTGAATAAAATATCTAAATATATAACTTATATAAAAATCAAGAGAGAGACAAATATCCTCGTATCATCCTTAAACTTTATATAAGAGCTTTTATAGCTTGAAATTTAACCTTTATTTTACTCAAAAATTATTTTTAAATAAATTAAATTTTTGTCAAAATAAAAACTAGTTCAAATCAGTTCACAATCGATTTTGACCAATTTTACCCATTTAAACCGATTTTAACCGGTTCTTTAGAATTCTGGTTTTCTAAATTAATTGGACCGGACACATGTTTACCGGGCAAATCCCTAATGAGCGGGGGAGGAGCCGCTAGAATACATGACCATTGTCAAATTAAACTCATTTATTAATAGAAAAATAAGTGAAAACAAAATACATGATACCGTTCACTTGCATTGAAAGTCCAGCAGTTCTTTGATTCTATTTTCAATAACCTCGGGAATTATTTTAAACTTCTTTATTTATTTCGATCTTTCATTTCATCCGTTGCATAGAATGTTCTTGTTAAATATTTCTAAGGAGTGTTTCCCTTTTTTTTTTTTCTGTTCTATAAGCTATGGTTCTATCGTTATAGTCAACAGTAGCCATAGTAGTTTTTATTACCTTCATTGTCTAGATGACCAAAAAATCATTGAACTATATAAGCTCAGCTATCTCATATTCTAGCTATAAATCTTATCAATTCAATAAATTTTGGGAGAATGACTCGGAAAGATTTATCAGCTATGTAACTTTTAACTAATTGTTGTTTACCATTGTCCACTTAGTCCTACATCTTCGTCTGGTCTGACTTTTCAGGACTTCTCACATCAAATTTAGTAGTTTCACAATGCAACACAGCCGCTATATCAGTTTTAAGAGTCTTCCATAAATATTCGAAGGACCACATTCGAAGTTCTTGATCAATATACCTTGAAATCATCTAAATTATGAACGTTCAAACAGAAAGTAGCAGAGAAAGCATGGGAAATCACTAAGAGGAAAACAGAGGTGAAGAACCCTTTACGAGCCATTAAAAGATTTATGCAAATTTGTAGATCTTTTTATTTGCAAAATCAACTTCTAGTTGATTGAGTGAAATACAGATAAACATGATAATAAAATTACATAAAGAATCAGAGTAAACCTACAACAAAAAGAAACACAACTAAATTAAAAAGAAAAAAACCAAAAGCTTCTGACCAAAAAATTTGGATGATATCATTCTTTCATTATGGATTAAAGAGCTTCCGGAAAGGCCCATCCTTCCTGTCTTTGGCAGCTTCAGTTAGAGCTAGGAACCGCTTGAACCCTGTGGTGGCAGCTCCTCGTCCAAGTGCAGCAGCCCTAGTTAGCACATCCTCACGGGAAGCTACGAGTCCAACAGCAGTGGGACTAGGTACCACAGGAGCCATTGGGGGAGCTGGGACAACTGTAGGTGTAATCTGAGCTTGCTTAATTCCAGGCCCATGTTTGTTGAAGTCATCGAGTATGCTTTGTTGATCAGCTTTTTTAAGACCCTGAAAACACAACGCATAAGTCATCCCAACATGAAACATAACTTACAGAACATACATTCAGTTGCATCTGAAAAACCATAAATAATTAGCACTATGATAGCAGCCATAAGCAAAACATGAATCATTAATGAATATTAACTAATTGGCTTATTGAAGTTATTCACATTCAATTTTTAATACATCTTCTATCGGATTTAGACATTACATGCTCCTCATCAATCTCAACATTTTGGCAACCAAATCTGCATCTTCACAAGATTCAATACTTGAGGCAATGAGACTATAGACGAGGTTTATAACTCCAGAGAAAACGGATAAGTCTTAGAGATTGAACATAGATTTGGTGAATTGCTTGAGTTTGTAGCACTCAACACTCTGATATATATATACACTAAGAAATAAATAGTGTTACATTTACAAGAAAGAATAAACTATTTCCTATGACTTTGATTTCCTAGGAACATTAAACTCTTATAATTCCCAATGATGCATTTAATCATTACACTATTTCCAACATCTATGACTCTGAGTTCCTAGGAACATCAACTCCTATAATTCCCAATGATACATTTAATCATTACTGTCGATAATAATACTCAACACTCCCCCTCATGTTGGTGAATAGATATCTATCATTCTCAGCTTGTCAATAAGCCTGAAACCGCTCTCTGGGTAGTACTTTAGTTAATACATCTGCCAACTGATATCTCGAAGGAACATATATTGTGGTTATCAGTCCACTATCCAATTTCTCCTTGATAAAGTACCGGTCTATCTCAATGTGTTTTATCCTGTCATGTTGAACCGGATTATGCGCAATGCTAATAGTTGATTTGTTGTCACACAACAATTTTACAGGAGCTTCATACTTTATTCTTAGGTCATCTAATATGATCTTCATCCAAAACAACTCACAAACTCTTTGTACTATAGCTCAAAACTCAGCTTTTGCACTTGATCGAGCAACCACATTATGTTTCTTACTCCTCCATGTTACTAGATTTCCACCCAGTAACATACAATAATCTGATGTTGACCTTCTATCAATAAGTGAACCTGCATAGTCAACATTTGTGTACACTTCCATG
Organism: Ormosia emarginata; assembly: GCA_029884605.1. NCBI lineage: Eukaryota > Viridiplantae > Streptophyta > Magnoliopsida > Fabales > Fabaceae > Ormosia > Ormosia emarginata. Next base: position 1,180,136 of record JAQQTP010000054.1, read on the forward strand.
GATAGATTTCCATCCTTTTTAAATAGTAATGCTCTTTCAGATGTGGTTTTAAGATACTGTAGAATTTGATCCATAGCTTGATTGTGTCTTACCCTCAGGTCATGCATGAACTGGCTAACAATATTGACAACATATGCTAGATGCCTAGATCTGGTTTGGTATGTGCCAGGTATATCAATTTCTCTACTAACCTATGATATTGAGCTCTATCGATCTTGGCACTCTCTTCATCATTTCCTATTTTGTGATTCTGCTCGATGGGTACACCAGTAGCCTTACACCTGAGCTTTCTAGTCTCTTTGAGAAGATCTAGGATGTATTTCCTTTGAGAAATGAAGATACCTTGCTTAGAGTGAGTAACTTCAATCCCAAGGAAGTACTTTAGCCTTCTAAGATCTTTCATTTGAAACTCAGCTGCTAATTTCTCCTTTAAGAGTTGCTTCTCGACTAAGTCATCACCTGATATAATGATGTCATCAACATACACCAGTAGAACAATGAGTTTACCGTCTTGTGAATGTTTAAAAAAGAGAGTATGATCACCTTGACTTTGTCTATATCCCAAGGACATCATTGTCTTTGTGAATCTTCTAAACCAAGCACTGGGAGATTGCTTCAACCCGTATAAAGCCTTTTTTAACCAGCATACATTGTTCCTCCCACTAGTGCAATCTTATCCGGGGGGGAATCTCCATATAAACTTCCTCCTCTAGGTCTCCATGGAGAAAAAACATTTTTAACATCAAACTGGTGTAATTCTCACCCAAAGTGAGCAACAAGGGAGAGTAAGATTCTCACAGTGTTCATCTTTGCTACTGGAGCAAATGTCTCCCCATTAGTCTATTCCGTAAGTCTGAGTGTATCCTTTTGCAAATAACCTTGCTTTATACCGATCTAGTGTACCATCAATCGATATTTTAAAGTATATATCCATCTGCACCCCACTGGCCTTTTGTCTCCTGGTCTCTCAACAATATCCCATGTTCCATTCTTTTCCAATGCACTCATCTCCTCATTCATGGCTTGAACCCAGTTCTTATCCTTCAATGCTTCTGGTACTGTTGTTGGGATTCTGATAGAATCAATGGCTGAAATGAAACTCTGGTACTGCAAAGAAAGATTTTTTGAAGAGACAAATTGGGAAATAAGGTACTTGGTACAAGATCTTTTCCCTTTCCTCAATGCAATTGGTAAGTCGTCTAGGTTAGGTTCACAAGTATTCAAAGGAATGTTATCAGTTTCAGAAACATAAGGACTAGTATCTCCAGTACTTATCGTAGGTTCGGACGTTTGAAGTTGTTGTTGGGCCAATTTGGGTTTTCCTCTCCTCTGATACACCAATATTGGTGTGCTGGCCTTGGCCTTGACCTTAGCTGGTTCAAGTGGTGTACCAGAAGAAGATGCTAATTCCTGTGTAGAGTCAGACAGTAAAGGAAAGGACGACTCAGGAAAGAAAGACTTAGCTTCCGAAATGTTCTCCCCCTGAAGCTGAGGATTAGTAAAGAAGGACTCATCTTCATGAAAAGTGACATTCATGAAAACAAAAAAACGATGTCTCGAAGGGTGAAAGCATTTGTACCCCTTCTTGTCAAGAGCATAACCCAGGAAAACACATTTGAGAGCAGGAGGATCAAGTTTGTTGCGATGCTGGCAATATACATGAACAAATGCCACACAACCAAAGACACGAGACTGTAGACTCTGCATGATAGGAACTGAAGGAAAATAAGATGTTATGAGTTGGACAGGACTTACATTACCAAGAACACAAGATGGTAACCGATTGATCAAATAAGTAGTAGTTAAAAGAGCTTCCCCCCAGGATGAGCTAGGAACAAACATTTGGAATAGTAAAGCTCTAGTGATTTCAAGTAAATGACGATTTTTCCTTTCTGCAACACAATTTTACTGAGGAGTATCAACATATGTGAGTTCTTGAATAATACCATGCTCTTTAATAAATTTAGAGAGATTTTGGTTGACATACTCCTTACCATTATCAGAACGCAAACGTTTAATAGATTTTCCAAATTGTGTTTGAACCATACGATAAAACTGAACAAACAATTGGGATATTTCAGATTTGTCTTTCATTAGGAAAAACCAAGTTACTCTAGTACAATCATCAATGAATGAAACAAACCATTTTGTGCTAGAAATATTAGAAATAGATGCAGGACCCCAAACATCAGAGTGAATAAGGGCAAAAGACTCAACACTTTTATTAGAATCAGGAGAGAAAGTTGCACGATGGTGTTGAGCAAACTCACAAACATCACAATGAAAAGACTCAATAGACTCTTTCAAAAATAAAGATGGAAACATAGACTTAAGCAAAGTAAAAGGAGGATGTCTAAGACGCTTGTATTGTAACCAAATTTGAGAAGTAAGAAACTCAGAACTGGACTGATGACAGAAAAGTAGCAACTTCTGACCAGGACCACCTTCAGCTCGCATATTAAGGAGATAGTACAACCCTCCTTGTTCCTTAGCAACTACAATCGTCATCTCTGTGATAAGATCTAGAAAGACACAATGAGAATGGAAAAAGGTTACTGCACAATTTTTGTCTTTGGTGAGCTTATGAATGGAAATAAGATTATTGGAAAGTTTGGGAACATGAAGCACATTTTTTAAGTGTAGGGAAGGATGGAGTTCAATAGTACCAGAACCCGCAACCGAGGTATGGGAGCCATCAACTATGATTATATGATACTAGAAGAGGGTTGATAAGATAAAATATGTGGAGAATAAAAGGTCATATGGTCAGTTGTACCAAAGTCAATAATCCACAAATCCTCAGAAATAGTACTAGAAGCTACATCGCATGGGTACGGGTACTGTACCAGTACCCGGTATAGGTACGAGGTATGAAAATTTTCAAAAAACTATGTGCCACTACCAGAGGCAGATCCACTGCCAGACCCAACACCACCAACACTAGCAGAGCCTTGTGAAAACATCTAGAATAGAGGGCAGAAAACGGACTGAAGAGAGGGTAGAGAATGGACTGAAAACGTCCAGCCCACGCCACAGGTCGTCGGAGCTTAGCACGCGAGTTCGCCGGTCGTTGAAGCTGCAGTCGTCGGAGCTCGGTCCATGGAGCGCCGCTCGGGATAGAAGCAGAGAGGAGAGTGGTCAGCTGGTACTGGAGCTTAGCACGCGAGGTCGCCGGAGCTTAGCACGCAAGGTTTCCGGTCGTTGGAGCTGAAGTCGCGGGGTCCTTGTAGCACCACACCAAGGTAGAAGCAGAGTGGTCATCTGGTCAAATGGGTTAGGGGGGTGAAGACTTCAAACCAAATACCCATTTTGTTGAAACGATCGTGCTTTGGGCTTGAAATTTGGTGGAGCCATACCCAGCCTCACCATAGCCGTACCCAAACTCTACAAAAAAAAATAAAAAATTGGGTATGTACCAGTGCATACCCGACACATACTTGTACCCGGTACTGGTACTTCTCCTTGGGAGGAGTACCCATGCTTCAGAGACTAGAAGCATTAAAGGATTGGGAATATAAATTCTTACCAGTAATGGCCAGAGAACAAGAGCCAGAAGGCTTACTGAGAGAGGCAATGAGAGTCTGTAGGTGCTCCAACTCAGTTTTACCAAGGGCTGGAACTTTATCTCCCACCTTTGAGTCTTCACCAGCAGTCATAGAATCCAAAGTGGTCACATTTGCTTGGTTGTGTTGCATATCCTTGAACCCTCCTGTGCGGCTAAGAACCTGATCCTTCCCATAGAGTTTGAAGCAATTCTCCTTGGTGTAACCAGATTTCTTACAATAGATGCAGCAACGACTCTCTCGGTTAGGCCTAGAGGAGGAAGAAGAAGAGCCTAGTTTAGTTGTCTTGCTCGTTGCCAAGGCTGACCCAGCAGTGGGCTGATCATCAAGCATGACAGCCCTACAACTTTCCTCTCCCCGAACAATGTAGAACACCTCAGTAATGACGGCAATTTCTCCTTGCCCAGAATTTGAACCCGAATAAGGTCATACTCAAAATTCAGACCGGAGAGGAACTCAAAGATCCGGTCCCTTTCAACAAAACTAGTCAATGTGGAAGCATCCTTGCTACATTCCATTTTTAGATTCTGGTATTGATCCAGCTCAATCCATAGGCCATCAAGGGTCCCATAATAATCTGTAACTGAGAGTGCTCCTTGTTTGGTAGCGAAGTTTTTGGTCTTCAACTCATAGCAAGTGGCGATGTCCTGTTTCATAGAGAAGGTCTAACGAAGATTGTCCCAAATTTCGCAGGAAGAAGGAAGGAACAAACAGTTCCTGCTAACCTCAGGAGTCATGGAGTTCCAGAGCCATGTCATAATAAGAGAGTCCTCATCATCCCACGTTTCAAATTGTGGGTCATCCTTCTTAGGAGCAGTTCCTTCGATGTGGTTTAACTTCCGATGGCCCTTAAGGGTAGTACGGATGACCTGGGCCCACTGCAAATAATTTTTTCCATTAAGGCTAGTGGGGTGCAAAACCAGGAGATCATTGGGATTCAGAGGTGTGGGTTGTGCCATGCTGGACTGCGGGATGGCTGTGGTAGTCTCATTGTCTGACATGGTCGCAGTTGAACAGGAGCAGGGGATGCTGGCGAACAAAATGGGACTGCTACCGAGGTGAACGGAGTCCTGGACAGTAGCGCGTGGCTTATATGCGTCAAACTGGAGGACGTGTGCGTGCAGGCGCGTGAGCGGTTTTCCAGCGACAAGGCTCTGGGAGATGGCTGGTCGAAGGTTTGGGTGACAACAGGTGTCCTTGCTTCGGCGGTTCGGGTGTGAGAAATGGACTGGGCTGTGTCACAGTCATGAGCGTGCGATGAAGGCTTATGGTAGCGAAAATAACAGAGGCTCCCAGATCGGAAGCTCTGATACCATCTAGAGAAAACTGATAAGTCTTAGAGATTGAACACAGATTTGGTGAATTGCTTGAGTTTGTAGCACTCAGCACTCAAATATATATATACTGTTGGAATCCATCGTCCATATTCATGGACTGCCATTAAGAGTTTAGGAAATAGCTATTGTCTTGTAATTAAGTGCATGTATTCTCTGGTTCATGAACTTAGGAAACGTTTCTTACTTTAGGGAATAGGTGCCACATTTATTTGTCTTGTAATTATCAATTGTATTTAATTCTTCTTGTATATAAATACAAAACCATTCTCTTTGTGTAAAATAACACAAGCAAATCAGAAATTACTTGTTTTGTTCCTTGCAATTTGGTATCGAGCTCTCGATAGAATGCCTTAGCCTTCAGCGTGTCCATTGCATGTGAGCCTTCATTGCTGTTTTTGAGCTTTCATTGCTCTGTTTTGAGTTGTCCTTCCTTTTTTGTTCAAACACCAAACCCCTTTTAACTCAATTTCTCACCAAACAACAACCACCAACCCTCTCGTAAAGCTCCGACCGGCCAAACCCGGAAAACCCACTCCCCGAAATCCGCCCCTGTCCGCGCGTGAGCTCCACGCGCCGCCTTCCCGACATCCGTTCAACGCCGTTCTTGCCCGGATCTCCTCGTCGGCACCTCCTTGGTTCCACCTGAATCCTAAAAAGTCACCTTTGTCTTTAACCATTTCTACCTACCCCTTTGCCATAACCATAGATCAACCGTATCACAAACCCAGCCTTCAATCTTGAACCCAAGTGACCTTCCTATCCTTCAACCAAGTTTCCGCCTCAATGGAAAAAATTATCTCCAATGGGCTCACTTGACTTCCATCGAATCTGAATCAGAAGTGGAAGCCAAACATGTGAAAGATGACACTTCTACTCTTAGCAAGGAGGAACTTGAACACTTAAGGTCTCTTATGGCTTCTCTTAGTAAACCTTCTGGATCTTGCTCTCTTGTCATGAATGGTAAGATTTTTTTGTTCTTTATCCTCCCATACTTCTGGTACTATTCCTGAGGATTCATAGATTATTAACTCTGGTGCTACTGATCACATGACCTTCTGCTCTTCTTATTTTTCTTCATATAAAAACACCTCTGGTAATCATCACATAAAGCAGATGGCTCTCATACATCAGTTGTTGGCCGTGGTAATATTGTTCTTAGTCCATTGCTAATTTTGAAAAATGTGCTTCATGTTCCTAAACTTTCATCCAACCTTCTTTCAATACATAAACTTACCAAAGACCTCAATTGTGCTGTAACCTTTTCCCACTCTCATTGTGTTTTTCAGGATCTTATCACGGGGAGGACGATTGGGGTTGCTGAAAGGAAAAATCGACACTTGCTTGAAATTACTAGAGCCTTACTGTTTCAAATGTCTGTTCCAAACTCATATTGGGGGGAAGTTGTTTTGACTGGTGCATATTTAATAAATCGGTTACCCTCTAGAAGAGTCCTGTTCATGTCATGAAAACATTCTTTCCATCTGTTCCTATTATGCAAAGTCTTGAATCTCGTGTTTTTGGCTGTGTTGCTTTTGTTCATGTCCATCGTCAGCATCGGGGCAAACTTGACGCTCGTGCTATTAAATGCATGTTCATTGGTTATGCCCCGGACAAGAAGGGATACAAATGTTATCACCCTGCTTCTCGTCGAGTGTATGTCTCCATGGATGTCACCTTCCAAGAAAATCAATCTTTCTTCAGTTCCTCTCAGCTTCAGGGGGAGAATAATACATCTGATTCAGAAGCTGAGATCTTTCCAGAAAGCAACATTCCCTTGCTCCAATATTCAGATATGCCTTCTGATATGCCTTCTGATACACAGGAGTTAGCTCCTGAGACTAGAGCAAGAGCAAGCTCACCAAAACTAGTATATAAGAGGAAAAAACAACCCGAACTGATCCAGCCGCAACCCCAAATATCCGAACCCATGGTAAGTCGAAAACACTAGTCTCATTCATTTTGAATCTATTCATTCTGATCCTATTCCTTTGGATAATTGTGATCCTAATGTTGATGATGACCTTCCTATTGCATTGAGAAAAGGAAAAAGATCTTGTGCTAAGTACCCTATTTCCAAATTTGTTTCCTCCACAAACCTTTCTTTGCAAAGCACCAAAGCTTTATTGCAGCCATTGACTCTATCGGAATCCCTTACAAGAAGCATTGAAGGATAAGAATTGGGTTCAAGCCATGAATGAGGAGATGCAAGCTGAACATAGGAAATTGTTGAGAAACCAAAGGAAAAGAAACCAAGTGGGGAGTAGATGGATCTACATCATGTAAAGTACCCACGATGGTACTCTAGACAGGTATAAAGCAAGATTAGTGGCAAAGGGATACACTTAGACCTATGGCATTGATTATGAGGAGACATTTGCTTGGCAAAGATGAACACTGTTCGTATTTTACTCTCTCTTGCTGCCCACTTTGGGTGGGAAACGACAGTTTGATGTCAAAAATGCTTTCCTGCATGGAGACTTAGAGGAGGAGGTGTACATGGAGATTCCCCCAGGGTTTGGTCCCACAAGTGGAAAAAACAAAGTTTGCAGATTGAGGAAGGCTTTATATGGGCTAAAACAGTCTCCCCGGGCATGGTTTGGAAGATTTACAAAAGCTATGATATTGCAAGGTTACAAGCAATGCCAAGGAGATCATACACTTTTCTTCAAACATTCACAAGAAGGAAAACTGACTATACTTCTTGTTTATGTTGATGATATAATTATTACAGGAGATGACCTAGTTGAGAGACAACTGCTCAAGGAAAATTTATTTGCAGAATTTGAGATGAAGGACCTTGGGAAACTGAAGTATTTCTTGGGGATTGAAGTGGCTTACTCAAAACAAGGCATTTTCATCTCTCAAAGGAAGTATGTGCTTGATCTATTGGAGGAAACAGGGAAACTTGGATGTAAACCTGCGAGTGTTCCCATCGAGCAAAATCACAGGATGTGCACTAAAGAAGAGAGTGCCAAGGTTGACAAGGTCCAATATCAGAGACTCGTGGGGAAGTTGATTTACTTGGCACACACTAGACCAGATCTAGCATATGCGGTCAGTGTTGTGAGTCAGTTCATGCATGATCCGAGGGAGAGACACTTACAGACGTAGAACGTATCTTTGGTATCTCAAAGCCGCTCCGGGAAGAGGACTCTTGTTCAAGAGAAGTGGCTATGGAGGCGGGACTATGGTTCGGTAAGTCAAAGATCCACATCAGGTGATGTTCTTATATGGGAACCTTGTTCCAAAATGTAGTGGCTCGATCAAGCCAGAGGCAGAATTTAGAGCTATGGCACAAGGGGTGTGATGAAAATGCTTGATGACTTGAAGATAAAGTGTGAAGGCCATATGAAGTTGTTTTGTGATAATAAATCAGCTATCAGCATTGCTCATAAGCGTGCACATTGAGAAGGCTTTATCAAAGAAAAGTGGATAGTGGAATGATAACAACAGCCTATATTCCTCCGAGGCAGCAACTAGCGGATGTGTTAACGAAGGGTTTGCCAACGGATCGATTCAACCATCTTGCAAGTTGGGAATGATTGATATCCACTGAGGGGAGTGTTGAGTCATATTCATGGACTGCCATTGAGTTTAGGAAATATATTGTCTTGTAATTAAGTGCATGTATTCTCTGGTTCATGAACTTGACGTTTAGGGAATAGCCACATTTATTTGTCTTGTAATTATCAATTGTATTTAATTCTTCTTGTATATAAATACAAAACCACTGTGTAAAATAACACAAGCAAATCAGAAATTATATATACACTAAGAAATATAGTGTTACATTTACAAGAAAGAATCAACTATTTCCTATGACTCTGATTTCCTAGAAACATTAACTCTTATGATTCCTAATGATACATGTAATCATTACACTATTTCCAACACCTATGACTTTGATTTCCTAGGAACATTAACTCCTATAATTCCCAATTATACATTTAATCATTACTGTCGACAATAATACTCAACAATAACATCAGTAATAGATTACTTCTTTTAACATTTTAATTTACTATAGATGTAATGTGCTATTGAAGTAGTGAACCTTGAACCAACTGTAATGACAGACAATCCAATTTGTCAAGAATTACTAATTTTCACGTTGTGATTCTTGAAAGTGAATCTACCTATGGATAACAACAGTTTGTTTAGTCCACAAGATTTACTGGATCTCGACATACTTCAAGTTGTATGCTGGTATAGATTATTTTGAAGGCCATGCTTCTCAAGTTTGAAATAGCATTACTCCTTTCTTAAGACGGTGGTCCAGTCACTTATGACTGCTAAGCTAGAATTAATAGCCAAATTGGTAATGAACTCATAGTAATTTAATTTAATTATGAACTTAACCACAAAAATTTATTTTATATATTCAATAAGAAGTGACCAATCTCAGCTTTGAGCTCATTTTACTCAAAATAACAGACTCGGCAGATTTTATCTCAATGACCAGAACAAAGAAATAATGCAACCAGTAATCAACCAACTAGAGAATTTGATAGAAAAACTAGTAAGAAATAGCTAATTATAACCTTAAGCTCCAATATTCGCTGAAATTCCATGGGTGTACCCTCAGGTAGCAATGCACGGTAAGTGTCTGCTACAGAGTCAACTGGAGAAAGTATAACCTAAACGTTGACATTCAGACAAACGTGCATCAGAAGGAACAAAATTATTTTTAGGTATTAAAATTTTTTTACTAATAAATGGACAACAAACCTTCAAAAGGGCCTCAGCTTTGCTCATTTCACGGCTTACGAACTTGGAATAACTAGCAGCACCTGATGTCTGTTGCAGAGAAGCAAACAACAAATTGCCAATTAGATATGCAAAGAGAAGTATGTCATTTTCACTATTTATTTGGCAAAGGCAAGTTCCTAAGGATTCAAGATTGTTGGAAGGTGATCTTTAGTCTACGCAGTACAATATAGTTCATATGCAAGATAAAATAGCTGGTTGGTCCAACTAGTCAATCCATTTTTGTTTCCAACTCAGTGTACAAGTAATTTAGAATATGAGGCAACCGATTCTGTTTTCATGAATTGCAATGCAAATTAAAGTAGAAATCATTTCTACTGATTGATATCAGTGTATTAATAACACCAGGAAAGCAGATTATTTTGGTATGAATAGAATTTAATATAACTAGGGGCGAATAACCTGCAAAAGCTGAAAACTCGTCATTTCATTTTTTATTCAGCTTGGTTTGATTCTAAAATATCAATTTCTAGTCCAGATAAGTATGTGTTTTTTCTCTTAAAAATTTTATTTTCAAAAAATATTGTCCTTCTCAAAACTGGAGCTAGAAAACATTTAAATGCTTCTGGTAAATGAAATAAATGCAGTCCAGCAAAAATCCCCAAAAAACGTGAAATGGAAAGGTTAGATTCACTAGATATAAACTCCAAAAAATTGAGAGAGAAAAACAACAAAAAAGTACAAGTTGTCTGCAATGGTGATAATTCTTGCAGTAATGACAATAGCATTACCAAGCTGTACTTAAGATAAGCAGCAGTAACTATGAATTAAAATTAATATTTGCATGAGCTGAATCACCTGTCTACCAAGGGAAGGAATTTCAAGAAGGATTGTCTTAACAGCTTGGGTATCCAATAGCATCTGCAAAAGCAACACTACATTAGCTTATCAACATCACAGGTACGTTTTCAAGAGTTACTCAGAAAGCATAGATTAGTATAAAAACAATATAAAATGAAATAAGTTTCAATGATATATCAATAAGACAGTTTAACAAAAAGACAAAGCAGGTCAGTCTCAAAACCCAAAGTAGGGAAAGTAGGTGTAAAAAACATAGTAAAGTGAAATACATGCTAAATAATGTTGCATTAGTTTCAACATATCTTCAATAACATATTTTTTATTGACAGGAAGCAAAGGACTCTGATTAGTATGTGCATGTCAAATATTTTCGAAGTCGGACATTTTCAAGGGCTCTTGATAGGGATCTCATTAGGGTATTAAAAAAACTGGTCAGCCTTGCTGCATTCTTTTTTCTTCTTTTTCTTTTTTTTTTTCAAGTTCCTTTTCATATCTTGAATTTTTGTGTTTTGGGAGGATATCTTGATCTCCCCCTCCTTGTACTTTCCCTCTTTCCTCCCTAAAAAAAATTCTTTATCTATCAAAAACAAATACCATCTTGCAGATATAAACTCGTCAAAGCTATGCTTTAACTTTACTCTTGATGTAACTATAAGTCATTAAAAAAAAAAGAAAAAAAAGCGGCCAGTACCTGTTGAGCTCCAGTTTCTGATATTTGCTTGCATTTGAAAATGTTAGAATAAAAGCGTGGACCAAGAGATGATGCAAGCTGCAGATAATGAAGTTAAAAATAGATTTAAAGCAGACAACTAACTACAGACAATACAAATTATTAAGAATAATTAAATTGATGAACTACTAGTTGATATTATCAAGAATAAACTTCAGCAAATATTCATAAACAGAAATAATGGAAAAATGACACAAAAAATAAAAATGATGGAAAAATCCAGCATAGGTGAAAATTGACTAAAAACTATTAAATCAGAATACTGAAATTCACAAAAACATAAATAATTATGGATAAACATCCACAGATGCTCCCTGAATAAGCAAAAATTTTCATGCCACAAATTATTGAAGATGAAAATAAAATAATAGAATGACATATCCACAAGAAAAAATTTAAAAATAAATAAATTCAAGGCATACTTTATTAATTATAGAATTATAACTATTATGCTAGAAAAGAAAATGTCCTTAACACCAAGGTTGATATCCAATACCATAACTCCATGCATTTAATCCACTATATAATCACCTTGTCCAGAAAGAACTGAAAGTAGACAGGTGAAAGTAAACTTCCGAGTGCAGGAATGCTAGTGGTAAGAATCAAATTTATGGCATTTACATACCTGCAAGAAAAATAGTACAATTAAACTGAGGAACTTTGTCACGAATAGGACTCGGTAGTTGAATTTTATTAAGGAATTCAGCTTACTCTGATTGATCACCAACACTTTCAAGAGTACCCCATGGGACACGTGTCATTGCAGCCATTTCAATGTCAAATTTGGTTTCCAGGCCATGCACCAAGGTCACCAATGATTTTGTTATAACAGCTGAAAATTCATCCTGCATAATTGCATAGCTCTGTTAGAATGAGTGTTGCAGAAAAAAATCACTTATTAAGATGAAATTATTACCTGCACTTCTGACATATCCACCCCATCTGCAAATTGAGGGTCAATTATTTTAGAAACGCTTTCAGACAGTTCACCAGCCTGTCAAATACAATGCCAAGTTACTAAAACTGGCATATACTCATTATCAACTGGATTAAGAATGTTAAAGAAACTAGCTAACCGTTTTGTGGCAATATTCCGCCGAATTGACAATGTAACAAATCACCCTTTCATCCCTATCAGATGTCTGTTCAACAGTTCCAAAGATTAAAAACGAAAAAAATAAAATAAAAGAAAGCTGTTTGATAACATGAATATGTAATTTTTCACGAATCATGACAAACCAATTCCTTTCAATATACCTTTATCTGCCCATCCATGCCTGTAGCTGCAGCAACAATTCCCATGCCCCCCTTTGGGATTCTTGCAAAGAGCTTTGTAGCATATGCTTTAAGAATTCTTTGGAAAACCTAAGATTGAAAGGGAATAATGTCATAACTGCATAAAGCTATACCTATAACATTCCAGTATGTGTTGCAATTAAAAACCAATTCCCTTTACTCCCAGAAAGTTAAATAGTATTCTTTTTAATCCCTTAACACCCTACTGTCAGAGAGAGATCACATGGCCTTTTTTATGTAACTCTTCCACCATATCCAACTACGCTCAATACATTATATAGACTACATCAGGCAAGTCTTAAAGTTGAAGTAGAGCAATTATTTTATGTAATGACTAAATTATAACACAGGTTTGCATAAAGAACATGCAGTTTAGTCCAAAATCAACCATGACCTATCCTCCAGAGGCCAGAAAATACTCTTTTCTTTTCTCTTTTTTATATAAGGGAAGAAACTTTATTAAAAGGAGAAGACAAACGAATACATTGGAAGAAAATAACATTTCATCCTGAACAAATAAACAAAAGCAAAATCAGCAAAGAAACCAAGCTCATCAGTACAATTATGCTCTCTCTGTCACCCTGAACATCCAGAGCAGACTCTTCACTAACATCAACAGTAATAGCAAATAATTAATATTGAAACTGACATGCCAGAAACAACACTACTTTGTTAATCTTGAGCAAATGCATTAGAATAATAAGAACATAGTAATGAGATTACAAGACTGATTGCAACAATGCCCATTGTTGTGCTTCATAATGAACAAGTCAGAAAATTTAATTTAATCAAGCAAGCAGAAGCAAATATAAAGTGATAATTTTCTTTTACTAGAGTGCGCCCTTACTTCTACAAGTCCCATGAATTGAATTTAAGGCCTCCATCTTCAGCAGAATTAGAGGAATTGTCATAACATGAGTCAACATAACCACATCTCATCATTATATGGAATCCTTTAACTTTATCTGAGCAAGGATCTTTATTCTCATTTCTTTTGTTTTTTTTTTCCCTTTATGAAAGAAGTTCAATTGACAGAAATAAATAAGTTGACATAGACAATAGCAAGAAATAATAGTTTGATTCCGAGGGACATGCAGAGCAATCATCCACAGATTTGGACACATGATTCAAAACAACCCCCAAAAAAATGAAAAAAATGTTAGAAAGCATATATGCATTGTCACTTTTACACAGAATAGAAATATTAAACTCTATAATTCAGGAGTTTACCTTGAACAAATTAAATAGTGTCTGGTTCTTTGTTAAAGCGCTGCATCTCTTCAAGCTCCTCTTGATTATAAGAAACAACTACGTAGGCGCAACAAAAGACAACCAAGTAAACACATATCAAATTAACAAACTGGTCATAAGAAAAGGGGGGAGGAGGGGAATCTAAGACTATCTAACCATATTACTTATGCCACCTATAAGAACTTCTAAGGGCTCATATTCATAAGACATGAAATGATATAGAAAGGTAAGTTACCCTGCTCTGTTACACAGCCTGTAAAAAGATCTAGTGACTCACCTGCATGCTACTGGATAAAATACTATTCTGACTTCCCTCCTCAATATCCCATGTCTCCTCCTATAGTGGATGAAAAGTTTGATCAAGGAAAAAAAATTGCAGAAGTAAATCACAGGGCACATATCTGAAAAGCGAGACACAAATTACCTGAACAAGTTTCTCCAGATTTTCCATTAGTGTCTTCTCTTCCAATTCTACATATACTGTTAAGTGAGGTTCAAAGCAAGATGAAATGATTCCACGAAAGTTGAACTGTCAAAACAACCGCTTCAATGTTTATCAGGTTTGTCTAAATGAAACAGACCCATAGGAATAAAATGAGAACACCTCTAAGAAAGCCATATCTACAACCAACAGTAAAGAGACTACCAAGATATCAACCTCACTTGACTTATTTTTTCATTTGGAATTTTTCACTTTCCATCTTTTTCACTTCCCTCTTTTCCACTTTGATAAATATAAAAATAGTTAACAAAATAGCTGAGAGGCAACCTTTTGAAGAGAGTTGCCACAAAAGCTCAAACTTAGGATAAAAAGAGCAGCAGTTGTGAAATCAAGCATACATTAGTCCACAAATTTTCAGGGTTTCAATTAGAAGGAAAATAGGAGAAAATAACCTCAACTCAGAGATTTGAAAATTAAAACATAAATATCATAATGTAGCAGATCTTGGATTTTTTGTTCAATTACTCAGCATGTGTCATGAACTAAACTTGGACTTATTGGATAAAGAGCCACATCAGATAACAATGATAAAGAAATGCAAGAAAACAAAACCACATGAAGAAAAAACCAAAAGGTTAATCCCAAAAGCATTTATATCATCATGTCAACACCTCAGAGACCACAAATGTAAATATATATGCACTTAACCTATAAAATCAATTTTTATATATTAAAAAATAGTCACATAAAACCATACCCCAGCTCCAGGCACAGCCAAATCTTTACTTCCATCTTTTTCCTATTGATACAAAATCAAAACATAATGGTCATTTGATAAAACAATTAAGTCCTAATGAATAAGTATTGTCAACTTCAGAAATTCATAATGCATACTTCACTGTCGGTTCCTTGATGTGCTGCAAGCCTTTTTTCATACTTCTTCCGGATATCTGAAGCATTACTGCTAGAGTTAGCCCCTCTACCTATTTCTTCAATCTCATTCCCAACCTCCCTGTTTTGAGTGCCTCCCCCAAATTTCTCAGCCAATTCATCCTCGAACTCTAAAGTTCGCTGTAAAGCCTGCAAGAAATTAACAGATGAAACACTGAAATAACACACTAAAATCTAACTGTTCGCAGCATAAATACATTACATCAACAGTTATTTTGTAATTAAAAGCTCTGGGAAAGAGAAACAGTGTCAAGGAAGTGTAGTTGCATAGCATCATAACATGTGAAGCAATTATTATAACAGCAATGTCAGTATTTCATCATTTAATGCTTGATCAGAACCATGACTTACCAACAACAAGGTCCCAACATCTGGCTTTTCCTTTAGATTAGCAAGAATGTCCTCAAGTTGTTTTCTGTAGAGACAAGTTTCATAAACACAATAATATTTTTTAACATAATAATCCTTGAAAGAGTTTAGCACAAATGAAAAGGCACAATATTCTGTAAAATGCTTAATTCCATCACATTTTTTTGTAAAAGCATATCGCATATGGAATATACAACAAAAAACATCTCAAAATTTTGATACTTGGTTAAATTTGATGTTAGAAATTCAATATCAAACAGATGGGGAAAATAAAGTCTGAACCAAGCTGCAGCAGTAAAATTATCTATATTCAGTAATTATAATGTCATTTCACAACTGTTAGAGATTATGTATTAGTAGTCTATTATGTGTTATTGTGCTGGGCTTATTTGTCTTGTACTACATGTGTACTATGCTTTGTATTGTGCTTTATTTTCAGTATAAATATAGAGCCTGGGAGACTAACAATATCAAGTTAGTCATTCCCATTCCTAAACTTCTCTAACATGGTATCAAAAGCTAGGTTAGAGAAATCTTCCTCTGCCAAATTCCAAAAAAAAACAAAAAAAAAACTAGCCTTTCTATATCAGAAAGAGCAGACCTACTCGTTTCTGGGCTTCAAATTTTTTTCATTCACTGCTGAGATCGTTTTCAGCCAGTTCAAGGTGGTTAGGGCGTGATTTCTCATGCCTGATGTGCTGACCTAGGAAGCATGGACACGACACGGGACACGCATACGACACGACACGGACACGGCGACACGCACATTTCAAAAAATATAGGACACGTTATATAATAAAACATAAAATAAGTGTGTTATAATCATGAAAAAATGTATCCTTAACGTAAAAACCCAAATCCTTAACATAAAGTAAAAAAATATGGCTTCCAAATCTACAAATGAAAATACTACTAATTTATATGATACTACAGCTACATATACTACAGCTAGATAACTTGCATGATTTTTGTATGGTGGTGGGGATGAGGCAATGGTATTGTCAACATGGGTCGGAGCCCAAGACTTTGGACTGGTCCATAGAAAGGTCTCTCAAACGATTCGTTAACCTTCTTTGGGTTATTCAGCCCAAGTATTATTATATGGGCCAAAGCTCCCTTGTACTACAACAACATGCAATTTAATTAATAATAAAGATACAAGCACCAACTAGATTCGATTCAAGAAACACGCATATCTATTATCTACCTACCCTTTCCCTGTGGCAAAACTAAGAGCACTGATTCATTCCTGTGTACGATGCTGTGTCTGAGAATGCAGCTGTCCTATTCCTTTTCCTCCTCATTTTCTGTCAGTTTCTCGCCTTCGAAACACCTCCGTCAGCTACAATCCTAGTCCTCATTCAAACCCTATTCCCATTCTTCGGCCTCCAGATCTTAGATCAAGATGACGTCAACCCAAGCCGTGGAGCACATCGTGCTGTTCAAGGTCAAAGATGACACTGAGCCGTGAATCACGAAAAGTGAGAAAATGGGGCCAGACACTGTACGGACACGTGTCCGGCCGTGTCGTCAGCGCTCCGGTGTCAGAAACGTGTCCGACACTGGTACGACAAGCATTTTTCCGTGTCCGTGCTTCCTTGGTGCTGACCAGCGTGCCGTGCACTAGTTTTCTGGTGACTAGGGGTGTCGTCGCCGTCCAAAAGGGTGCGACCAGGCACGTCCAGGTTGTGGCCATGGTGGTCGTCCAGGTTTATGGTGGTTTTGGCCAGCCAGATGCAGTTTAGGTTCAATTTAGTGCTTTTTGTTGCGGTTTTCGGTGTTTTCTTTGAGACCCATTGTTGTTCTTGTGCTTTCTGAGTTGGTTTGACACTAGAGATGTGTAGTTTGGTGGTTTTCCAGCCTCTTTGGGTGTTGGGTGTTGGATTTCGAAGTTTTTGGTCCTGTTTTTGGTGCTTTTGCGAGTGCCCATCTTGAATATTTGTTGCGCTTGCTCTTCTGAGATCTGTTTGAGATGGCTGATGCTGATTCTAACTTGAGCTCCACTAGTTCTGGTACTAGTTCTAATAAATCTGGGACTTCTCAAAAGCCTATGGTACTGCCTGAAGTGATTTATGCCTCCGTTCGAATTACAAATGATAAGTTTGATGGGAAGCATAATGCTGAATGGCATAAAACCATCCACATGTTTCTTACTGGGATTGAGAAAGAGGATCACTTGACTAATGACCCCTCCAAGTCATGACATACACGAGACAAGAGGCTGCGGGAGGATAATCAGTTGTTTGGTATGATCAACAAAACCCTCGATACCTCTGTCCGGCATGTGGTCTCTCATTGCAACAGTGAAGGAGTTGTGGGAGTACATGGAGTTCATTTATTATGGGAAAGCTAATCTTTCTCGTATTTATTAAGTTACACAGGAATTTCATTGACCAGCTCAAAAAGAGAATTCTCTCTAGGCTTACTTCACTGAGTTTAAGCGGATATATGAAGAATAAAATGTTCTTCATCCTATTTCTGATGATGTTAAACAGATGCGCTTGCAGCGAGAGTAGTTAGCAATTATGAGTTTTCTGTCTGGCTTGCGCCCCGAGTTTAGTGTTGCTTGTGATCATATTCTGACTAGCTTTGAGCATGTGACCCTTGCTGATGTGTATTGTCGTCTTCTACAGCGTCATCATGAGTTGCCCTCTAAACCTCCTTGTGAAGTCTCCGCTGCATTGGTAAGTAGAGAGGGTAGTAGAGCAGGTCGAGGAAGAGAACGTAGTGGTAGTGGTCGGGGCAGAGTTGGTGGTCGTACTGGCGGGTGTGATGATGGTCGCGATGGTGCACAACATTTCTGCTACTTCTGTGGTGAAGAAGGTCATATTAAGCAAAATTGTTGGAAGCCGAATGGGAAACCTACACAGTGTTATGCTAATGCAGTCACCCAAGAGGGTATTTTACCCTCACCCATATCTACACCTTTGACACAGGGCTTTAAAAACATTACAATGTCTGATGCTGAATTTGATGCCTACACTCAATTCCAGCCTTCACAGGGTACTGGCACTTCATCTACCGCTACCCTAGTTCAGTCAGGTAATCCTACTGCTTGCCTCACCTCTTCCTCTCACAACTGGGTCATTGATTCAAGTGCCACAGACCACATGACTGGTAATATAAGTATTTTTTCTTCATTTCAGTCCTCATCTTTATTACCTAATGTCACTCTTGCTAATGGTTCCTCTACCCCTGTAGTAGGGAGTGGTACTGCCTATCCTTCGCCTTCTCTTCCCCTTCACTTTGGTTTATGTCTACCTTACTTTCCGTTTAATTTTTTATCTGTTAGTAAAATTACGAATACCATGGATTGTAGTGTTCAATTCTTTCTTACACATTGCTTGCTTCAGGATCTTGGGACGAAGAAGGTGATTGGTAGGGGTCGTGAATCAAATAGATTATATATGTTGGAGTCGGCAGTTCCAAAACCACAGTCAGTTGCTTGTTACATTGTCGTCTTGGATATCCTCCTTTGAAGATTTTGAAGAAGCTGTGTCCAACTTTAGAGTCTTCTTTTGCCTTAAATTGTGAGTCTTGTCAGTTTGCCAAGCACCATCAAGGTGGTTATCCTCTTAGAGTCAATAAGCAGGTTGCATCCCCTTTTTTACTTGTTCATTTAGATATTTGGGGGCATTGTGTCATTGAGTCCAATTCTGGTTTACGTTACTTTGTTACTTTTGTTGATGACTATTCTCGAGTTACTTGGCTTTATTTTATGAAAAGTCGTTCAAAATTGTTTACTATATTCCATGCTTTCTGTGCTGAAATTCGAACCCAATTCCATATTAATATTCACACTCTTCGAAGTGATAATGCTAAAGAATATCTTTCTACTTCTTTTAAAACGTGTATTAAAGAAAATGACATCCATCATGAAACATCTTGTGTTGTAACCCCAACAAAATAGGGTGGCTGAACGAAAGAACAAACACTTACTTGAAGTTGCCCATGCTCTTCTGTTTCAAATGAAAGTCTCCAAGACTTTTTGGGCTGATCCAATTTCTACATCCTGGTACTTAATAAATTGCCTTCCTTCCTCTGTGCTAGATGGTCATATTCCATACTCTCTCCTCTTTCCGTCTCAATCCTTATTTGCTCTTCCTCCCAGAATTTTTGGTTGCACTTATTTTATCCAGGATGTTCGTTCTTAGGTCTCTAAGTTGGATCTTCGTTCTCTCGAGTGCATTTTCTTAGGCTACTCTCGCAGTCAAAAGAGCTATAGATGTTACTCCCTTGATTTGCATCGTTACCTTGTTTCAACCGATGTCACGTTCTTTGAGACCACTCCTTTCTCTTCGGAGTCCCCCCTCCCTCTCCCTCCACTGAGGATGATGACTTCCTAGTATATCACTTCTCGACACCTTCTTCTTCTCTTCCTCCTGTTTCATCTTCCTCTGTAGATTCTCCTGCTCCTGTGTCTTCTTTGCCTAGTTGCCTTCGTGTTTATCTTTTTTCCCTACTGCTATGTTCGGCGAAACAAGCAACCTGTTGTAACTAGTACTACTGCTCCAAGACGTCTTGATTCATCTTCTCCTGCGGCTCCTTCTTCTTCCCAAGATCCTGCCCCGTCTAAGTCCGATCTTGATATATCGATTACTCTTCGGAAAGGTAAACGTAGTTATACTTATCCTATTTCTTTGTTGTCTCTTATGCTGGTTTGTCTAGTTCTGCTCAATCCTTTGTCACTTCTCTTGACTCTGTCACTATTCTTACAACTGTTACTGAGGCCCTGTCTCATGAGAGGTGGCGTATGGCTATGTTGGATGAGATGCATGCCCTTGAACACAATCAGACTTGGGATTTGGTTTCCCTAACTCCAGGTAAATAGGTGATTGGTTGTAAGTGGGTTTATACTGTGAAGGTTAACCTTGATGGTTTTGTGGCTTGCTTAAAGGCTCGTTTGGCTGCTAAGGGTTATGCTCAAGTTTATGGCATTAATTATTCTGACACCTTTTCTCCAGTTGCTAAACTTGCTTCTATTCAATTGTTTATCTCTCTTGCAGCTAGCCATCATTGGCATTTGCATCAGCTGGATGTGAAAAACGCCTATCTTCATGGCGACCTGCAAGAAGAGGTGTATATGGAGCAACCTCCTGGGTTTGTTGCTCAGGGGGAACAAGGTAAGGTGTATAGATTGAAGAAATATTTGTATGGTCTAAAACAAGCCCCAAGGGCTTGGTTTGGGCGATTTAGTCAAGTTGTCTTACAGTTTGGACTTCAGAGGAGCAATTTTGATCACTCAGTCGAATTTTCAGTGCTCTCAAGGTGGTAGTATCTTTCTTGTGGTATATGTAGATGACATTATTATTACTGGGAGTGATGAGACTGGAATTAGAAAACTAAAAGGTCTCTCCAAACACAATTTCAGACCAAAGATTTGCGTGCGTTAAAGTACTTTTTGGGTATTGAAGTGATGAGAAGTAAGAAGGGCATTTTCTTGACCCAAAGAAAGTATGTTCTTGATCTGCTCAAGGAAACAGACTTGCTTGGAGCTAAACCTGCTAAAACCCCTATGGTTCCTAATATAAAACTCTTAGCAGATGATGGGGGTGTTATCTCAGAGCTTGAGCGATATAGAAAACTAGTGGGTAAGCTTAACCATCTCACTGTCACTTGTCCTGATATTGCCTTCTCTGTTATTGTGGTTAGTCAGTTCATGTCATCCCCTCGAACCACCCATTGGGAAGCTGTTCTTCATATATTGAGATATTTGAAACGGGTTCCGAGTCATGGCATTTGGTATAGAGATTATGGACATACTGCAGTGGATGACTTCTCTTATACTAATTGGGTTGGATCCCCCTGTGGATAGAAGATCCACCTCTGGCTATTGTGTTCTTGTTGGAGGTAACCATGTTTCCTGGAGAAGTAAGAAGCAAAGTGTTGTTGCTCGATCCAATGCCAAATCAGAATATTAGGCAATGGCACAAGCTACATGTGAGTTGGTATGGATACATCATCTCCTTGATGAGATTGGATTTAAGAATGCAATGCCCATGAAGCTATGGTGTGATAATCAAGCAGCCATTCATATTACATCTAATCCTGTATTTCAGAAAGAACGAAGCATATTGAAGTTGATTGTCATTTTGTGCGTGAGAAGATTCAACAGGGACTTCTTGTTACTAAACATGTGCGAACTGGAGAACAACTTGCAAACATCCTCACTAAAGCACTCAATAAGCATAGAACAGACTATATCTGTAACAAGCTGAGCATGATTAACATCTATGCTCCAGCTTGAGGAGGAGTGTTAGAGATTATGTATTAGTAGTCTATTATGTGTTATTGGGTTGGGCTTATCTGTCTTGTACTACACGTGTACTATACTTTGTACTGTGCTTTATTTTCAGTATAAATATAGAGCCTGGTAGACTAACAATATCAAGTTAGTCATTCCTATTCCTACACTTCTCTAACAACAACAAACTAAAAGAATAATGTTTCACTATGACCATGGCTTCTTTAAATGGAGAGAGCAGAAAAGATCCATCGATATATAACTTATATTAAGATGGGGCTATAAACAAATAAATACCATACCTCGTCTTCTTACAAAATAGGATACAGAGCCGATAAGAAACATGCCATGAAGATGGAAAGATTTTCCAAATTTCTTCATTTGATCTCATTCGGCGCTTAATCCAAGCATATCTTCGTTCAGTCTTATCCAACTTTGCGAGTTCTAAAAGATGTAAAAAATTAAAAAGTCAAACTTAATGACATTTGACAAGAACTCTACAAATAAACAAACACAAAAAATTACATGACAGATAAATCAAACACACCAGCTCCTTCAAAAATTTGCTCATACGAAGTAAGCTCCCTATTGCAGAAATTATTTACCAACTCTTCCTTTACAGAAGGCTCTAATGCATCAACAACCAAGCAGGCATCAGACAACTGCTGGAGCAAATTCGTTTCTTCTGTCTCCTTTCCAGTACCTAAGCTGAGACAAAAACAGGTAATTGAGAAACCCAGTTACACATAGCCTTTTTAGAACCAAATGACTTCCATATCTAGTGACTAGTGAGGTTAACAAGATATCATAAAACAAAATATAAGATAGAATGAAAACGAGCAATCTAAATGAAAATTGTATATCCGATTCAAATTATAGTGCCCACAAAGAGAAACAGCAGTAGATGGAAATCAGTAACAATATACCTGGAAAAATCAGAAAACACATGTGACTTGAGTATTTGCTTGATATTCTTAAACTTTTCCCTCAGTTCTATGATCTTTGGAATATCCCTATAGGCCTCAAAGTGACTACATAATTGGTTCACTGCCTGAAATGCAAGATGACAATATCAATAAATCAATAGATCGAACAAAAACAAAATGTGAAGTTTCATAAATTAGTTTATCAAAACAAAATGCATAACTTTCTCCATGAGATAGATGAAAATTAAGGAATGCATCCAGCAGTGGGGCAAGCACCAATGCAGTAAGTTAATATTTATAAAGCAAAAGTTATAAGAAAACATGCCGTAAAGACAGATTGGATACCTCCAGCTGGGCAGCTGCCTCTTTATATTGACGTTTTGAAGCCATGACTTGAAGCTGTTCAACAGCAGAGACTGCCATATAATAGGTAAGCTTGTTGAAGTGATATACTGAATAATGTCTATGTATCTAAAAAACTATTAAGTATGCAACAAACCTATAAAATAGATGTACCATTTTCCATTTGTAGGTTAAAATTGCATGTACTTGGTTTAAATGTTTGCATCAGAAAAAATGGTCTAATGGTTTATTCTGTGTTGATGCTGTAAGTACAGAAATACAAGTACGGTTGCAACTTGCAACCATCACTTGGAAGATGTTTGTTGCAATGATTTATGGGGACTAGTACTATTTCTATACGTTTATGGCAAAATAATGTAAAATGACATATAAGCAAATATGGTTATATGGATCACAACTATGTCTAGAAGTAGCAGGAACATATGATTCAACCATACCAATGTCCTCTGTAGTCACATAATAATGCTCAAAACTCAGCATTTTTGTAATTTACAGATTATGCATGTTTGCAATTTGACTGCCATATTCCAACAAAAAGGACAAGATTATACATAAACAGAATTGCACAATATCTATTTGTGTTTCTAAAGAACTACACTTGTTCAAGTTAAATTAACGTATCTAATGAACCACACTTGTATAGAGTTCAATTTTCAGAAGCAAAACTAGCAAGCTTAAGAACAATTTTAATAGATAAAAGGAAAAGCAAGAGTTAGTTACCAAGCATTGTAAGACGATGAAGTGCAGTAATTGTAGTGGTTATATGCTTCTTTGCGAAGTCCAATTTCTTAATGTCACGGCATATTTCTTGAACCATAGTTTCACTTTGGACAGCTTTAGTTTTAATTTCTCGGATCTTATACATAAGTTCCTCGACGGCACGTGTAGCAGCAGCAAGATCTTCTTTAGCCTTAGTTCCTGAATTACTCTGAAATGCAACGATGTATTGAATATTAGAAATTAAAGTCGTGTTCGTGTTCGTATTCGTATATGAGTGAGGTGTTTGTGTTTGTAATGTAATGTGATGTGATTCGATTTAGAGAGAGGAAGGTAGGTAGCAACCTGTTGGCGAACAGCAGCTAAAATACCAGCATCAACGGTGCGAATCTCATTCTGAATCTTTTGCATCAGTGGCTCCACACCGGATAGAGATGCCTCTGTAGTTGTATAACGTATAACATTCAAAATTCACAATATGAGAGTGAGAGTGAGATTGAGATTGAGATCAAGAGAGAGAGAGAGAGATTTTTCAAAGAAATAGTACCATTGGGGAACATCTGGTTGATATACTCCAAAGCGCTTGACTTGTCCATTGCTCAGATGAGATCTCAATAATCGCGTCTTCTCTTCTCTTCTTTTCAATCACACATCCCACTATGCCAGATCGAATCCAGTTACAGCCCTATCAGCTATGTCGTCTATGCTATGCAGCACCAGGTTCAGGCACTCCTTCCTTTTTTTTCCGTCTTCTTCAATCTCTGGACCCAGCCATAATATATCAAATTCAGATAACTAGTAATGAAATTTTCAAAAATTTAAAAACAAAATTAATATACACAATTTTTTTATTTTTATGTAGTCAAATTGAGTTTAACTCAATAAATGTCATTAATAATTTTATAATTAGTTCAAATAAACGTTATATTATTGATTGTCTTTTAATCATCTCAAAATTCAAGTAAGTAGTTTCATCTTTCATGATTTCAAGATAGAAATAGACTTTTAATTAGCTTATTATTCAAGTTAACGTTTTCACCTTCTTATAATTTTAATATAGATATACATTAGAAACTAACTCAATTTAGATGAAAATTAAGTTTAATAAATAAAACTAATAATATTATAAGTAGCTTAAATTTCTCTTCATGATTTTAAAATAGGTAAACCTAACATAATTTAGATAATATTTTTTTAAAAAAATTTGATTGGAGGATGTAGTTTACTTTTACACTAATTTATGGATATTAATTTACATTTTTTTTAGACTATGTGATATTTACACATGTTCGATCCATTTAAATCATTTATGCGACTATTTTTTATTTGATCGTGAGAATACGAGGATTATGAAGATATCTCATAAGAATTATTTTTTTAAGATTTAAACTAACATATTTACTTTAGAAAGTCAAAATTTCTTATTACATCGACCTATGATATTACATTTTGATTAGTGTTAATACATACTCATAAAAGGAGAGATTTTGGATAAAAATTCACATTATTTATTAAATTTAGAGTACTTTTTTTCGAGTAACTTAATTAATCATTATTATTTATTATTTATTAAATTTGAGTATTTTTACTTAAGATTACCTTAATTGCTTATTGTAATATCTCTAAAAGAAAAATGTGTGTGCTTAATTTCTCTTTTTCCGAATTTCACACTATGTTTTAATTTATTTATGCACATTCTCGCTTTTACTTACATTTTGATGTAGTATACTCGATTGTTTTTACACTTAGTTATACTTTAACTTTAAAATAGGTCATACTTTATTGTAACATTTTATTTTTTAATTTCAAACATCTATTCTTATCTAATGTATGATTGAATTTGCTTAATTTTTAGAAAAGAAAATTAATTTTTAAAGTTCTCTTAATAAGAATTTTAATGATAAATTATTTTAAACATAAAATAAATTAATTCTATCACATACTTTATATGTTTGTTTATGATTAAATTATACTTTTACTCCTTACGGTTTTATTCAATTTTTAAATATATTATTGTAATTTATAAGTTTTTAATAAGATCTTTATACTTTTAAAAAATTTAAATAAATCTTTATATTTTAAATAAGCTTTCAATTATATTTTTATTAATTATAAAATTTTGTAATTAAATTTTTAAAACTTATAATAGTAACAAAAAATAACTTGTAAACGATCATAAATATCTATTAACAAAATTTACAATCATCAACTAATAGAAATTTATTTAAAATTTTAAAAATATAAGAACTTTATTTAAAAAATTAAATTATAGAAACATATTTAAAAATTTAATAAAATTATAAAAACACAAAAAAAATTAACATTTTTTTATAAATTATGTGGAAGTCACATAATACTTAGTAATAAAACAGAAAGGTGACAACTAATTTAACTGATAAAATATTTTTTGTAAGAGAATACACCAAATCCTACTTTCATCTCTTTTTTTTTTTCAGTATGTTTGGATGGAGGGTTTTGGAGGAAAAGAAAGGAAATATTTATTTTTTTATTTATAAATTAAGATAATTATAAAATATTTATAAACATGAATAAAGGATGATTGAAATGTTATATGACTATCTTTCATATTATTCATTCATTTTTAAAAAATTTAAATATAAAAAATATTTACTCAAAATAAAAAATAATCTCTCCCTTTCCTTTCCCTCCAAAATCCTCCATCCAAATATATCCTTAAGGGGGTGTTTGAGAAAGATTATTCTCACCCCCAACATATGTTGCTTTAAAAAAAAGCTGTTCTAATAGTAATTGAATATGTTTGTTAAATTTAGTTTTAGCTTTTACACAAAATTCAATGCATTCTAACAACTTTTTTTTTCATAATGTTGAAATTTGAAGCTTATGATTTTATATTATAAATTATTCTTACACTTTGATATGTAAATACTATTTTGTCCTTAATCAAATAATTTTTAATCAATCAAATAATTTTTTTAATTATTCTATACCTATTTTAGTAATTTAATGCATAAAAATAATTTTTTTCATATCATCCAAATAAAACAGATTAACTTAAAATTATTTTTCAGCTAACATATCCAAACATAATCGATTATTGAAATAATCAAGTTTTTACAACTTAATTATTAAAATAATCGATTATTGAAATAATCAAGTTTTCATAGCTATCCCCAACACGCACTAAATACGTAGGTTTCATATCAACTATCTATGTGAAAAGAAAAATGAAACAAAATATTTTATTTTACGTATGTTTGGATCATGAAATTATCCCAAACGGAAAGGAAATGAGGAAACGAAATTATTTTTTGTGTTTGGGAGTTTTAAAATCGTAGAGGTTTCATATCAACTATCTATGTGAAAAGAAAAATGAAACAAAATATTTTTTACTTTTAAGGTAAAGTCAAAAGTGCACTTTTATCTCGTTAAGATGTCACAAGCCAATTGATGCCTGTGTGAGCCAAGCCGGTTGAAATTGCCTAGGCAAAATGCAGAAAAATGAAAAATTGTCTCATATCATACGTTATATTTATTATTATTATATTTATTATTTACTGGACTTAAAGCTGAGGGGAAGACCTGAGAAGAGAAATAGAATTTGAAGGGAATAAATAGCGAGAGAAAGAAAGAAAGAGAGGGAGAATTGGAATTCAACCACAGCATCTGATTCTGAGGAAGCAACAATCCAAATCCCAATCGAATCGATTGAGCGTTGGGTGTTGAAGGAAGGAAGGAAGGAAGCAATCAAGTGCTTCCGAGAAGAAGGGAGAATGGGCGTGGAGGATGAAATTTCTCCGGCCGATGCTCACAGGACTCCCGGCAAAGAGCAGCAAGCCGCCGGCGTCGGAATTCTTCTTCAGATCATGATGCTCGTCTTGTCCTTCGTTTTGGGCCACGTTCTCCGTCGCAAGAAGATTTACGTCATTCCTGAAGCCAGTGCTTCTCTTCTCATAGGTTTGCTACCCTTACCCTTTCTTCCTCATCAACCTTACCTTCCCTCTTACTTATTTTCTCCACGTTCTAACCTAATTTTTTTTTTGTGTGTTTCTGCAGGTTTAATTGTTGGTATACTAGCTAACATCTCAGACACTGAAACTAGTATCAGGTTATTTCATTCCCAATGTTTCATTTCATCACTATCCTTTTTTTTTTTTTTTTTTTCTTCAGAGCTGACATTTTTGTTCACCTTCTACAGGGCGTGGTTCAATTTTCATGAGGAATTTTTCTTCCTCTTCCTCTTACCTCCCATCATATTATATCCTCATTAAATACTCTAATTATTTATCATTATTTTCTATGGATTTTTCATTTATTTAATTTAATTTATATCATCTACTTATCTGGGTACCCCATAATGTGTTTTCTTGACTGTTGACTTTACTCAGTCTGGGTTCAGTCTCGCACCTGTAAGTCCCTCCATAATTTTTTTTTTCCTTTAATGACTTGTACTTTGTTATTTTGGACAAGCTTTTTGACTTAGTGGTAATGTGGTCTTTCACAGAAACCTTTTTTCTCAAATTTTGGAGCAATTGTTACATTTGCAATATTTGGCACCTTTATAGCTTCAATTGTAACAGGTGTCTTAGTGTAAGTTTTCTTCCCCTCTCCCCCCCCCCCTTTTTTTAATTGTTATTTTTACACTTAGTACTGATATCTTACTATATTGGTTTATTTGGATAATTGGATTTATCAATTCATTGCTAATGTTTTTGTCCCTTTTGCTGCAGTTATCTTGGTGGGCTGATCTTCCTCATGTATAGACTGCCTTTTGTTGAGTGCCTAATGTTTGGTGCTCTTATATCGGCAACTGATCCTGTTACTGTTTTGTCTATATTTCAGGTGATTTACCACTTTATCTTTTTAATTCTTCTATTTATACCTCTACTCCATAAGACCATATACATGTTCTGACTTCTAAGGTTATGATCAATCCAAAGGCCATGGAGTGTCAATAGGCGGGACTCATTTGAATTCTCCTACACCTGCTTGTTTTTCACCCATGCTTCGGCTGCTACTTTTTTCACACAAGTTGAAGCTTTAGCTTAGATGATCATAAGATTTGCTATAATGACATAACTATATGACAAAGATATCAATATAGAACATAGTTTTGTTAATAATGTATGTAACAGGAAAAAGAAATATCAAGCCTTAATTGGGAAAATTTAAGTTCTACAAATCTCTGATATGCAATGTCATCAACTCAACATGTTGGATGAAATGGGCAAGTTATGAATCACACTGGGGGTTTATGCTTTCCTACTTTCTATCCGATTACCTTTTCTTTTGTTGTCCTTCACAGTAGTTCTGAGGATTATATGTATACTAAATATGTGACATCTGATTCAATTCATTCCTAACTTGTAATTTTGCTTGCCTTATTTGCAGGAGCTTGGCACAGATGTCAATCTATATGCCTTGGTTTTTGGAGAATCTGTTTTGAATGATGCAGTAAGTTTTTGTTGCTAGAGGATTTTATTTTTTTTTATGCTGGAGTGCATATGTGGTTTAAAGATAGATGGTGATAATTGGCTGATCTTTTCCCTTTTTCCCCTTTCTATTTGTTATGTCTTTTGTCCCAACCTCTCTCATGCAATATGGGCAGATGGCAATTTCTTTGTACAGGTACTCCAACTTCTGAAGTATATTATACTTATCTAAAGTTGCCCAAGTATCATTAAACTTCACTTTTAACTCAAGCATTTACTTTGCAGGACAATGTCATTGGTTAAAACTCATCCATCTGGACAAAATTTATTCATGGTGATTGTTAGATTTTTGGAGACTTTTGTTGGGTCAATGTCTGCAGGTCAGTCTTTTACCTAATGTTCTGTTTAGACAGTGTTAGGTTTGTTAAATCACCTGGGCTTTAAAAATGTTTTGGATAGAACTTTTGCATCATTGAGCTTACCACTGCAATTCATGTTGTTTCTTCTGTGTCATGATATGCCTTGTAGCTTTGATCTTGCCTATTGAAGCTTTTACCAAGTTGATATAATATTACAACTTGAGGAGAGAGAATGAGAGTCTTACTAAAGATCTAGTTTTATTTTGTGAACTTAGAGTCTTAGATGCTCTTCTGTATTGTTATGAATTGTTATATTTTCAGTATTCCTAAGTTGCGATTCTTTTGGTGCTCTGCAGGTGTTGGAGTTGGATTTATATCTGCTTTGATATCCTTTTAATTCCATTCTTGCCCTATATATTTGCACTATAAAACTTTAGAGATTTAAAAGTCAAATTTTATTTTGAAACCTTAACAATCAGAACCTATTTAAGTATGCAGGGTTGGATATTGACAAGTAAGTATTTAGTGTTTATTTTTCTTTGGTGATATTTGATGATTTACATCATGTCTAGAAAATACTGACCTGAAGAATTTTCTGGTTCTATCCAGCCTTCAGAACTTGGAGAGCTGTCTTTTTGTTCTTTTCCCATATTTCTCGTAAGAAATCTCCCTAGACCATTTCTTCATAATTTTGTCACAGAAGTTTCTTAAATTCTTCAATTCATGGTGCAAATCATTGTAAAACTATTTTCTTTTTCAGGTACATGCTTGCGGAAGGTCTTGGTCTGTCTGGTATTGTGTCAATACTGTTCACAGGAATAGTAAGTGCATATTATATTTTTCCTGTGTTATTTCTTGTATGTGTTAAAGCATTGATAGAGTATTTTGGTGCTTTGTTTTAGGTCATGAAGCATTATTCGTATTCAAATTTGTCACAAAGTTCTCAAAAATTTGTCTCTGCTTTTTTCGAGTTGATATCATCATTAGCGGAGACATTTGTGTAAGGAGGATTCCATTTGCAGTATTACCCTCTTGTATTTTAATATTTCTTCTAAATGATGCATGAACACCTTTTGTCTCTTGATCTGCAGATTTATATACATGGGCTTTGATATTGCTATGGAGCAACATAGCTGGTCACATGTTGGATTTATATTTTTCTCCATTGTATCCTTTATTTTTTCCTTCATTTTTGGCCCATAATTTTGAACTGTTGTGATTTTTATTAGCTTAGCATTTCATATTCTTCTTGGTACTCTTCCTTAACTCATATGATAACCACTTCAGATATTCATTGGAATTGCTAGGTATTTGTACTGTTTGCTATCATTATAAGTCATTGATTACAGCAGCATGTGTTCATTTCAGTCTTTTTGGCTAGTTTTTTTTTTACAATATTTATTTACATACACTTTAGACACTTTTATGCTTTGCTTTCACATTTCTCTTCTCTTGGAAGTTGTAAACTAGATTGTTAGGTCACTTCATGCAGGGCAGCAAATGTCTTCTCTTGTGCTTATCTGGTCAATCTGGTCAGACCTGCACATCGAAAGATACCTCCAAAACACCAGAAAGCACTTTGGTATAGTGGTAAGGAATTAAGCAACACATAAATCATTGATTTTTCTGTGGAAACTTTGATTAGTTCTGTCAATAAAACAAACTGCTTCTTGCCGTTGCCATATTCTTTACTGCTGTGTCTAAGTTTTGTACTTTATGAACATGTACAGGACTTCGAGGGGCAATGGCCTTTGCCCTTGCTCTGCAATCAGTTCATGATCTTCCAGAAGGACATGGACAGACCATCTTCACTGCAACTACAGCAATAGTTGTTTTGACGGTAGGCATGCTCATTGTCGTCCTTTAGTTTAAGCTAATCATTACAACAACAATAACAATCAAAGCCTTTCCTTACTAAGTGGGGTTGGCTACATCCTTCATGGATTAAACGACACTACTGTGTCCTATCAAAAACCAATTCTTCAGAGAGGCCATTTAAATTTAAATCCTTTCTAATGGTTTCACTTACTCTACCTCTAATAATTGGGCTATCCTCCATTTAATCAACTCTTCTAATTGGGGTTTCTTTTGGTCTTCTTCTCACATGTTCAAACCATTTTAGGCACGATTTTACCATCTTTTCCTGATAAGTATCACTCCTACTTTCTCTAATACATTCATTCCTGATCTTATCTTTTCTTGTATGACCACTTATCTGATGCTACATTCTTGTCTTTGCCACACTCATCTTATGCTCTTGTTGGCACTTTATTGCCGAGCTTTCAATATAAATTTTAAGTGGGGGTAGCGTAAGGTGCTTGGCTAAGTTGGATATTGTGTAAATTTTAAATGTTATTTTCAAACACAAAAGTGCCAACAGGAGCAAAAAATGAGTGTAACAAAGATGAGAACTTTGAGGTGGATGATTGGACATACAAGAAAAGATAAGATCAGGAACATATTTATTTAGGAGAAAGTTAGAGTAGCACTTATTGAAGAGAAGATGACTTCAAGAAAGGAAAGGAGGTAGAGCAAGAAATCAATAGTGAGAGGTGCAGAGAAACTTGAGGGTTGTATTCCAATAAGAGATGGAAAAAATAGTGCGGAGATAAAATATGAAGAGGACACAGCAGAAAAGTTAACTTAAAATCTAAATAGAGAGTGAGGTGCAGAGAAACTTGAGGGTTGTATTCCAAGAAGTGATGAAAAAAAAAATTGCAGAGATAAAATATGAAGAGGAGGCAGTAGAAAAGTTAACTTTAAACTAAATAAAAGAAATTTTTAAATTAGCATATTCTCGACCACTTTGAGAGAACCTCACAAAGAGTGCTAGATCTTTGAATCCAATTTTAAGCAAATACTATGTGAGCTATTGGTCTACTGGTATGAAATGATATGAGTGCCATTCAGGAATCTCAGATGAGAGAGAGAGAGAGAAAGATTTAGCTTTGGAAATGGTGACTAAATTTTAAATGGAGGAAACTATGCTGAGTGATCTGTTGTAAAACAATATGAAGTACCATTTATTAATTGGACAACCTGATGGTAAACACCAAAAGAACTGACTGAAAGTTTTGTCCTATTTATATTATTTTCTTATTTTCTTACTTAGGTTTTTACCAAGCCTCCAATTTTTTTCCCCAGTTTTTTCTAATCATCATCCCTGAGCAGTAATTTCAACATTAAACTTTTTTTATTTGTTTCAGGTATTACTGATTGGTGGTTCAACAGGTACCATGCTGGAAGCTCTAGATGTTGTAGGTGGTGACAGTCATAACGATAGCCCTTTGGCTTCAGTAGGTACCATCATGGTAAGTTATGCAACAAATAACGTAGTTAAAGAATTAGTTGTGTATTCTCCACGAAGTTTCTTGTATGTCTTTTTACCTTGAAATTTGCATTTGGAAGCACCATCTATCATTAATGAATGGAAGATGAATGGCCAAATATGATATGGGATTAAATTGATGTCTTTCACAAGCTTGCTCCAAAATTATATATACCTCATTTTAATACAATCTCTTTTTTTCTTGTTGAAGAGATATTTGATGCTTGTTATGTGGTCTCATTGTAGAATGTTTGAAAGAAAGAAGTAAACTATAACAAACATGCATTGTCTTATATTGAAGGTAAAAAAAACACGTATGCTCATACGAGACATTGTTTTGCAAGGTCATTAATTTATTATATGCTTGTTTCATTTGAAGCGTTGTATGCATGTTCTTCTTGTTATAACTTGGATTCATCTGTTGTAACCTAAGCTGTATAATTTAATTTTGTCATCATGCACATTTTTATTTTGGTTTAGTCACTTTAGTGATAGATCTCAACATGCAAGATGAGGCTCTTTTGCTTTCTTAAATATTAGAAGCATGCAGGAAGCGAACTTCTGCTTGACTGAGATGTGGGTGGGACTAGTTTGTATACAATACTTTTTGCTTTTGTAGGGAAAACTGTTTTGTGGTGTAAATAATTAGGCTATACTTGATGCAGAAAGAAGCGGAGGCATGCAATTGAACTTGTGATTATGTTTTTGAGTTGCATCTAAAATTAATGTTATCTACCATTCCATTAGAGACACTCTAAATGTCCAAGCCTAGGAAGTAGAGGCTGACGATCACCCTGGCTAAAACAGAATTCTACGTACCAAACATGAAACATGCCTAACCAAGTATTAAGTGTTTGATATAATTGTCCCGTGATCACCTGATGGCTGGGATAAACGTGCTTCAGCAACATATGTAAGCTCTTATTGTTTGAATTATAAGAATCCATGTTCAGTTATGAATTTTTATTATCAAATTGTTTGTTAACTTCCAGATTAAACAAATCAATTTTGACATTGCCAATGATCCTGACAATGGATAATGAATCTACTTCACATGTTTCTTTCTGTTTCTCATTCAACTAATATTTTTGGTTTCTTTCACAAGAATTATGAGGGAAACAATGGTTATGTTGCTCCTTCTTATGAAGAAGAAACGTCATCAGGGAACAAAATCAAGATGAAGCTAAAAGAATTCCACAAGAGGTATTATCTGTGTTCTGAAACTACAAATATGGTTAAATATATATATTTTTCTTAATGATATTGCCACTTCTAATTTCTCTTTGCTTCTTCATTGCAGTGCTGTATCTTTTACGGCATTAGATAAAAACTACCTCACCCCATTCTTTACAAGTCAAAATGGAGATGAAGAAGATGAAGGTAAGTTTGACTTTAGTTTTTATTTAGAATTGTGTCATTCTCACTGAAAAATTGATGAAGTAGATAGGTATTGAGTATTGGTACCTGGCCTGATTTTATTTTCTCTTTTAAATGGATTGCATCTTTATTCAATTTTTAATAATCCTAGAAGACAACTGTTTTATAAGGTGTCCAGCTTATACACCAAGCTTAGTCAGCCCTTTAATGGTCATTCTCAAACATATGAACTACGCAATTTTGGAATAAAATATTTCTTTGATTTTTTTGTTTATTTTTATCTGCTTATATTTGTTGTTAAACAGCACTTTCAAAAGTTCAAAGCTTGAGTCTTGTTCAAGAATTTGAAGTGGTATCTTTGGTTGTTATCATGTTTTCATGTATTTAAGACCATGTATGTAGGCTTGAAAAACTATAGTTTTCTGTAACCGCTAGAAGTCTTGTCTTGGGGCTGCTTTTGAACCTGCAGCTTCTTTGACCGTAAAATACATACACATATAGCTTCTTATTCGCTTCCATTGTTGGCTTGCAACTTTTCATGGAATATTTATAGTTGTATTTCTAAGATTATTTCATTTATGATCTTGGACATATTATGCTTTGTAAATGAGTTTTTTTGGTTTAGTGTGAAGTAATTTTGTTTTGACATTATATTACTGCAATTTGTTGTGCTTGGTCTTAACAGCCGAGCCTTTGACTTCTTCAAGAGCGGGATTTCATGGCCATAATTACTATTCATCATGATTCGTTCTAAAACAACATACTCAATGCTTTTGAAGTCTCCTTTGTACATAACTTCAGTCATGCAATTTATAGACAGCTTATAGAAATTGGCATAATACAAGAATCAAATTTACCTCCTGGATTCCAAGTTGTACGATTGAGAATCTCATGGCAAGTCTCATTAGGTTGGAAGACATCATTCTGCAGCATGAGTATTCCATGCTAGTTGATGACTGTATGCCTCTGCCACGAAGTTGGAGGTTTTTAATCTGGTTTTAACCACACGTATTTGTAAGTTGACGTTTTTACAGGTTCTCACCTTGATATAGTTCTTCTGAAGTCTGATAATTCTAGTTTACTTCATCATTGTGACAATGAGATTACTATATCCCAAAATGAATACAGTTATGAATTATGGATGAGTTGTCTTTATACAGGAAGTG
Organism: Ormosia emarginata; assembly: GCA_029884605.1. Lineage (NCBI taxonomy): Eukaryota > Viridiplantae > Streptophyta > Magnoliopsida > Fabales > Fabaceae > Ormosia > Ormosia emarginata. The sequence continues at coordinate 1,215,534 of JAQQTP010000054.1, forward strand.
TATTGAAGATTGGTCAAGTAGTTGGCTTGGCACATATGCACATTACTGAATACAGGATTCTCTTCATATTAAAATTTTTCTGTTTTATTTGGCGCTCTGAGGCTGAGGCACACGGGAGGCTGATAGAATAAAATGCTTCTGTTATGTACCAAATTAATATATAAGTTGAAAGTTTTCAACAATAAATTCACGTTATCTTGGAAATGCAATTAGTTTAAACATAAGTCTGAATCATACTTAGGAAAGGGAATTGTAAGCTTAATATCTTGAAAATTGCTCATATTTCGATCAACCTTGAAGAACAATCGGATTTTGAACGACAAAATAAGGATAATCCAAAGGAGTCTAGTCATCTGTAGATATATGTTTTTGAGTGCACATTTAATTTAAAGTAATAAAAAAAATGTTCAAAGGAATGAGTTATTTTGTGTAATAATTGAATTTAACGGATAATTATTATATTTAAAAGTAACTTTTTTTTTATATTCAATTTATTAGTGTAAGGTTATATTCATTCTTTTATGGTGTCATAATTATATTGGAATAAAGATTAACATTGTACATATTTTTTAAGAGTGTGTGATTTAGTAAGAGAAAGTGATAGAAAAAATTATATATGATGAATGGTATTATGAGTGGTGTAAAAAGTAATGTGAGATAAAAATGAATAAAAAAATCAAAGTTGATTATATTGTGTTTACAAAAGACTATAGTGAAATTTTAAAGGATAGGAATGATTGCTCATATGGAGGTTAATAATTTTTAACTGATTTTTTGTAAATGATTTTTTCTTTTATGGTGTCATATAATTTATAATATTAATATTAATATCAGTTAGTATAATTAAATTCCACTACCAATGATTGAACACATAAGCAACCGAATTTATTTATTTTTTTTGATTGGGAAGTGTAAGTTAATTGTAAGCATAGTCATATATCCTATTAGAATGTTAGTATGTAATGGTTCAATTGAATAATATTAATGTCAATTAGTATAATCAATTTCCACGGCCAATGATTGAATACATAGGCAACTTTTCTTTTTTGGTTGCAATGTATAAGCTAATAGTAAGCTTAAATGTTTCATTTGGTGGCATAGTCATACATGTAATGGCCAAAAGATTTCAAAGGAAATTGTAACCGATGTTTTATCGGTGGCATAGTCATATATTTTATGGTCAAAATATTTTAATTGAAATTGTAATCGGAACATTTGAAAGTTGACACAATTAGAAATTAAGGATTGTGTAATAATAGAATTTAACGGATTATTAAAGTTGAAATCATTAAGAATTTAATATTGTTTAATAATTAAAATTAATGGATAATTACTGTATTTAAAAGCAACCATTTTTTTATGTTCAAATTATTAGTATATCATTTTTATACTCACACTTTGAGAAATTATATCATGAGCCTGGAATAACAATAAATACATACTCCAGTAAGATATCTACCATCTCTTCATATTTTTATGGTATCATAATCATATTGTGTTTACGAAAAGCAAAGGTGAAATTTTAAAGGGTAAGAATGATTGCTCATATAGAGGTTAGTAATTTTTAACTATTTTTTTATAGTGTCATATAATTTATAATTTTAATTTTAATATTAATATCAATTAGTATAATTGAATTTTACTGCCATTGATTGAATACATAGACAACCGTTTTTTTTTTTTTTGGTAGGGAGGTGTAAGCTAATTGTAAGCTTGAGTGTTTTATTAGTGACATAGTCATATATTTTAACACAAATTAATATGTAACAGTTCAATTTAATAATATTAATGTCAAATAGTATAATTGAGTTCCACTACCAATGATTGAATACATAGGCAATCTTCTTCTTTTTTTTGTTGAAAAGTATAAGCTAATTATAAGCTTAAATGTTTCATTTGGTGGCATAGTCATATGTTTAATGGCCAAAAGATTTCAATTGAAAGCATAATTGGTGTTTCATTGGTGGCATAATCATATATTTTATGGCCAAAATATTTAATTGAAATTATAACTGAAACATTTGAAAGTTGAAACCATTAGGAATATAGGATTGTGTAATAATTAAATTTAATGAATAATTAAAACTGAAACCATTAATAATTTAAGATTGTGTAATAATTGAATTTAACATATAATTATTGTATTTAAAAGCAACCGTTAAATAATTTAATTGAAATTGTAACCACAACATTTGAAAGTTAAAATCATTAAGAATTTAGGATTTTGTAATAATTGAATTTAATGGATAATTATTGTATTAAATGATATAACAATGTAGAGGTGTAAATTGGTTCGGATAACCCGACCAATCCGATTAATCCGAACCGAACCAATTAGGTTGGTTTGGTTTGGTTTAGGTTTGTTGATTGATTCGGGTAAAATTCGAACCAATGAAGGTTTAATTGGTTCGATTCTCGAATTTCAAATTCTCAACCCGAACCTGATCTGAATCGAATCAATTTTTTTTTTATTTTATTTTTTTGTAACTTATGCTAACTTCACTTCAGCCTTTTTGGCTTCAAGTCTTCAATGCACAACGATGACAACGCAGAAAGCCAGAAACGAAAACCTCACAACTCATCGAACTTGATTCTGGTTGCTTGCCGTAGGCTCTGCCATGACTCAGGGCTAGATTTGCTCCGCCACAACTTACCCACCACCATCATAACTCGGGCCACGCTAGATCTGCTCCGCCTGGACTGCCCTAGCTTCACCTTTTCTCTCTCTTTCTGTGGTTTTTGCTACAAAGATCCCTGAAGCAAGCTTTCATCTCCCAAGGTAAATTCAGGCCTCATATCCATATCTTTCTCATTCCTCTATCTCTTTCGCTCTCATTCACACCTTTGTTTTGGATATTTCTTTATTTTACTATTTTTTTCTTATTTTTGTATGTGGATAAAAACAAAAATGTTACAGTTATGCTTAAATTAACAGTGTAGTTGGGTCATCAGTTTGGTTGTAGGATACACTGAAGTTCAAGCTTATGTTGAAGGAAACAATTTTTTAGAATTATTTATTTTACCTTTCTAAGTTTAATGTTATCTTTTATTAAAGTATTTCTCAAATTTGTAAGTCACGAGTTGGTGACTGCTTTATCAAATGCCAGTGCAAATGAATGATGAGAATTTATTTAGTTAATGGCTAATAATCTGATAGCAACAACTTGTTGCAATGCTAATATCATTTCCCTGAACTGGATTTTGTTTTCTTTCCTGTTCAATAGATAGTCAATATTCTTAGTTTTCATCCATAGAATTAATTGATTATGTAAAATATTTTACAACTTGAACAGCAACAGCATGTGTAGGAACTTGCAACACTTGTAAAAAACAAAAGAAGGACAACTGAACTGTGAAACTAATACTATAAAAAGATAATAAAGCTTTTAATTTAATCAAAGCAGCACTACTGTGATGAAAGTTACTTGAGCCAAAACATAACACAATAGTTTAATACCAAGTACTTGAGCAGAAGTAATCTACTTCTTTGGATCCTGTGTCCTGACTAGATCTTTAGCACTATTTGATATTGATGGCCATGAAATCAATTTACTTGCATAGGAAACTGATGCGTTCAGAGCCTCAGTTGGTCACTGTAACAATGAAATCAATTGCTAATTGCATGTCTTGAATGGCTAGTGTAATGATGGGGTCAATCTTATGTATTAGGAACTATCCTCTCTTAATGACTGCATGGAAAGTTGTTACTGCTCTGGATGCTGGTTGCACTGTAATATTGAAGCCATCTGAATCAGCATGTTTATGTTCTCATCAACTATTACAAACTTGATTCCTTGTTTTGTTTGTTTCACATGTATTATTATTTATAATTTTAGAACCTGTTTAGAGCTAGCTGAAATATGCAGAGAAGTGAGAATCTTTTTTTTCCTACCATATTCTCTCTCTATTTTCTTTGTGAGTTCATGTAATATCAATTTTGTGGTTTCTTGGCAGCCTGTTTCACTAGAGCTTGGTGGAAAAAGCCCAATCATTGTTTTTGAGGATGTTGATCTTGATAAAGGTTAGTGTCTTCTCAAGTATAGCTATTTTGTTATGGACAACCTATGTTTTCTTGCAATATGGAATCACATTTCATACGAAACTGATTGTGGATGAGTAAATTTTGGATATCTAAAACCTATTGTTTTATTCAAACAGATGTTCATATATAATTTAATATATAGATCTATTCTCTATGATTTAAACAGCTGCTGAATTTAGATCTATGTTCTAATATTATTTAAAATTTTAGATACATTATGTACATTTTTCTATATTTGATGCATAATTGCATAGCTAATTTTTGTGTTAAAAAAAATAATGGTCAACCCGATCACCCGAACCAAACCAATCCATAGATGTTTGGTTCGGTTTGGTTCGGATTTGGCTATCAAAAAACAAGAAAACCGAACCAAACAGAACCAATTGATTTTAATTGGTTCGGATTTATTTTTTCCCAAAACCTAAACTAAACCACCCACTTACACCCCTATAACAATGCTGATTAATTGATAATATAAAAAACATTTACAGTAACATTGCATCACTATTAAATTTTAGGGTAAATTACACTTTACTCCCATATGTTATAAAATTTGATATTTTTCCTCCCTATGTTCTACATTGTTACCATATAGTCACCTTAATATGTTTTTCATCTATTTTTTTAATAGAAGATACATATTAAAAATAAAGAGAAAAAACTATTTTATCAATTTTTTTATCATTATCTTAATTCTTAACCCAAAAAACTAGTGGTCCCTTTTTTTTATCACAATTAGTTTTCTTATCACCATTTTATTAGTTGTTGTGATGATGATATGTAGGATTAGTATAATAAGCAAATTTTAGTTTAACCCTTCTGCTCTTTTTAAAAAATAAAAATGCAACTGAAATGTTATATCTTTTATTCAACATTCACATGTGTTTTAAAGTGGATTCAGAGAAGTACCTGAGATAGACACGTTACAATAGTTTCCTCCTTGCGCAGCAACAAAACGTAATGAACCGGGTGAGTTGGTACTTGTAAAAGGACTTCAACGTTTAAGTCAAATTGTGCACAAGTAGAATTTATGTAATGAGAGATAAGTTACCTGTAAAGGTGAATAAGTCTGATATTTATAGAGGTTTGAGGGATACATATAACACTCCGAAAATTATTTATTTCATGATAAATATTCATTTTACAATATTTATGATTTTTGTGATTTTTTGTGGATTTTTCTAAAAATGTTGATTATTTTAATATATTTCTCGATTTAAGTGTGCACTGAGTGGAGTTGAGAAAATAAAATATTTTTCTTGAGGCTGAAAAACCTTGGGCTAAGGAAACGTCGACGGGGGATCTTACTAAACCCGAGGTCGGGTACAGTTTACGAAATTTTTATTTTTCAAGATTTTATCTGATAAATAAAATCGCAGTGCGTTTTATTATTCGTTGGACAATAAATACTGATTTTGTTAACTGTAATGTTTGTTCACTGGATAATAACTTTAATGGAGTGTTAGTCATCTTTTCTAAAAGAACACTTTAATGACATCATCAAAGTGATATCATCACTTTGACTTTTGCAAAAAGCTAACAAAGCTTCTCAAGGAAGCTTTGCACCAAGCTTCTAGAGGAAGTTTCTCCCTCTTTCCTCCATGTAGCTCCACGACAATGAGGAGGGAAATGTGACAAATTTTGTCACATTTTCACTAATATCACACATTCATTTCACTTTTCAAAAATTCCCAAAACTTTTTTAGCATTTTCTTTTTTCACATTTCTCTTATCTCACTTTTTTCTCTCACGTTTTTCTCTTCATTCTTCCTCCTTTCTTCCACAGCAATCACCATCATTTTCCCCTCCATGAATGGTTGATTTCAAGCAACCACTTTGCTTGAAGCTATTTTCCCTTTGAAGATTTTCATCTCTTGTTGGAACCATCTTCAAAGACTCACATTTCCTCTCCATTTTCTCCCCTCTTCCACGGCCAAGAGACACCATTTTTGGCCATCTACTTTTCTTGCTCAACCAACCTTGTTTCTTACATCTTCTCATCATCTTGAAGTTTTTCTTTTTTGTGACCATCACCTAGATCTACCATTTTCATCTTCTTCTATAAAGCCCTAAAGTTTGAGGTAAAAGTTCATGACTTTTCCATTTTCTCTTCTCATTTTTGTGATCCTTTGTCACCTTGGTGATCAAGGATTCCTTTTTTAAAGTTTTGGTTGTTGATTGTGAAAGTTTGATTATCCTAGGGTTTTTGGTGGTGGTGGTGGACAAATTTCAAGGGCAAAAAGGAGCTTGCTTTTCTTTGTTTATCTTTTTTAGTAAGAGGGAGATCATTCACTTCAACCTATTTTGGTAGTAAGAAGCTTATTTATGTGTTAGTTGTGAGAAACTCATGTTATATGATTTTGTATTGATTTTATCTTATATGAATTTATTGGTTGTATTTGAATATTTGATGACTTTGGATTGTTCTTGATGATTTGGAAATATGGGTGGAAAGCAAGAGCTTCTTGCCCTTTTGTTTGGAAGCTTACAGCCAAATGGCCCAAAAATAGGTCCATAATAAAAACTTGTGTAACAATTTGGGAATTAAGGCTCTTGATAATGAGTAATTGGTTAGGTGAGGAAAAATTGTGGAACCTCTTAGTCTCTTGAGGCTCACAGCCTCTTAGGGAGAATATTGATAAAATTATGTGTTAAGGTGGGAACTTAGTTAAAAAGTCAATTAGAGGTTAATTAAAAATTTATAAAATGGAAAGAATAAAGACTAGGATTTTATTCTATAACTTAGAGAAATTTTTGGCTAAGGAAAGAACGTGAGTGTAAGTGAGGTGTTGAGTAACTTAAACTAAATTACCCTAAATGAAGTAGGTTTAGAATTAAGTGAGGAACTTGTTTAACTTGAGCAATAAAGATTGGGTGAAATATGCAAGAGACTTCCCCTAGAGAGACTTAATAGGAAAAACGTAGAAGTTAAGGCGTGATTTCATAATCAACCCTAAAGGTATGTGCATATAATTGAGAACTCGAAAACGTGTTGTTGTAGGTCCATAAGTGGGACCAAGAATCTGTTGATAAAGAGATTGGCCACTCATGGCGTGATTATAGAAAAGTATATGATTATTGAATATACCTGAATATGTATTGAGTCATCATGCATCGTAAAAAGTCCGGTGGACTTTGTTGTAAGGTTGTGTGCCTAGGAGATGAATCACACCTTAGGGCGGGGTGCAAATAGACTAGTGTAGGTCACTTGTTGACCTCGGGGGCGTCGGGGTGTGGGTATCTCGCAATGGGCAGTTGGTAGCTCCTCTATACCGTGAGATAGACCGATGCAAACGCACTGATGATCCGGACCGAGACACTGTCCTATATCGTGATCTTGTGAAGAATGTCTTGTATGAGCCATGTTGCGCAATTCATTGAATATTGAAGCACTTGATTTAAGGCCAATGAGATACAGACTTGTCTCATTGATCATTCTCTCTGACATTGTATTTAGCTTCATGGAGTAAGGTTTTGATACTTTGTGCATGTACATGGTCAGTCATCATATTTACCTGACTTATATTTATATGATTAGGAAATTATTTTCTTTTATTGATGTTATGATTGCCTGGATTATTAAATTGTTTATTATTTGATCTTGATGATGTTTACTGTTTTACTATACTGTTTGGCGTTATGCGCCGTTTATGCTTCTTTACTGCCATAACTAGTAATGATGATGGATATCTCACATCTTTGTTTTGTTATTCTGGATATATCTGTGTTTTTGTAAAGACCAAGGCGTGGACGAGTCTGCATTTCCTGGATTTTGGTCAAATTAGTATTCTATTATGCAATGGCATCCCAACGAGTCTTTCTTGGGTATGCCAGACTGAGGTTCCATGGAAGTGTTGATAGTTGGCACGTGGATTTCAATACCGATCGTTTTGTCTATGTAGGGGACGTGACTGTGTCTCTAGCATGGGGTTGTTATGATCCACCTGTTTTCTCTATTGATCTTCATGTTTGGTTGGAGTTCTTCATGCTTGTGCGATAGGTGTGGGGTGATCGTGTGTATACTCCACGCAAGGATTCATATTCGTTTCTGTCCTCCGCACAAGCTCCTACTCGTGAGTCTGCCGCTCCTATAAGGATTTCCTCTTCTGAGGAAGATCCTGAGGGTGACCCATCTGGGGCCCCTTCTTAATAGTTGTTGGAGGCATGACTCTTTTTGATAGCTGTCTGTAAATCGCTTTGGGAGTCTGATGTTTTGTCTTTTTAGTGGGCTGTAATATGTATATCCTCTTGGGCATGTAAAGCTTCTATTTTCTTTTGCTAAATCCGTTGATGTATCTAAACACTTATAACTCATACCTTATGTATAAATGTGTGGTTAAATCTTCATGCTAATTTCCGTTAAATTTATGTTTTATCCACTTACAAAGAAAAAAAAAAAGAAATTGCCAAATTATCATACGTTTATAAATGAACAACTTATCATCTATATGTAAATGAACCGGATCTTAGTATTATCTTTTGCGTTTTTGTTTAATGTTTTGGTGTGACTGTCCCTATCCAAAAAAGGGCGTTACAATACACTTTTGTAATAGTAGCATGAAGAGATACAATCCCTTATTAATTGTTGTGGATCCCTATATTATCGAAATATTGATACTATAATCAGGACAGTTATACGTGTTATTATTTCGTGAGATTATGATTGTCAATAACATATATTCTCAAGATTTATCCATTACACAAATATTACAGTAAAACTATTGATACCCAATGTCGTGGTCTGATAGGCATGGAGTCGAGATCTCGTTTATATCCACAAGCGAGTTTAACCGAGGGTATCAACAACAGACTTTGGCATGCTGCAAGCCGAGTAGATTCATGGGACATGATCCTGGATCACACTCCAAAACATGATAAAAGCTTTTATTAAAAATTTAAATTAATAACTTATTACACAAACAACTTAAAAAAGTGTTTGGTTGATACTTTTTTTTAATGAAGCGACTGACTATTTGATTTGAAGAAAAAAGAAATAAAATATAAATTAAGTGATAAAGAATTTTTTTTATTTTTATTTTTTAATAATTTGAATATGTATCTTTCATTAAAATATGAATGAAAAATATATTAAGGTAGTGGTGTAGACAAAGTGTAATTTATCCTAAATTTTATTATATTTATTGTTATTATTATTGATTTTGAAATTAGAACCGTTACAAGGTAGACGCACACGTAATCCCAACGGCTACTTTTCTTTTCCTTCCCCCACAACACCAACACCATCTCATTCATTGGCACACTGCTCTCTCTGTCACTCAAAACTTTGGTTTCTGATCGACCCACGATTGCTTTCTTCCCAAATTCTTCATTTTTAGCGCTCTCGGCGATTACAAATCAACACATCCATTTGGGGTTCTTCTTCTCAATGGTGCAAGTTTGTGCTACGACCACGATGCAACAACACAACAAGTACTTCAGAGTTTCAGACAACCCCAATTCTGCTACGTCCGTTTCCGATGCCCCTGCTCCCCCTCCCCCTCCGCCGCCGCCCTCCCCTTCTCATCACCGCCGACCCAGGGTCAGGGAGGTCAGTTCCAGATTCATGTCACCGGCGGTTTCCACCATGCAGCGGCGGCGACAGCAGCAACAACTAGAAGCGGATCCCTATAGCGTCGCGGCTGCCGATGAAAACAACAGACCCATTGAGAATTCAGAAACCCCATTCCCAATTGGGAATTCCATTTCTCAGTGTAAATCAAATCTGGGCACCACCACCAATCAGAGGAAGCAGCGTGCTGTGAAGCTTTTCAAGGAGAACAATGGAGGTGGAAGAGTTGAACATGTCCCACACCCTTCAAAGTCATGTTCTGGTAGAATTGGAATTGGAATTGGGGTAAACAATGGTTTTGCTGCCACACCTTCTTCTTCTTCTAGGCCTGACACTCCCACAGTCACTGTGTCTTCAAGATACAGGCTTTCACAGCAGCAGCAGCAGCATAGTAGGTCTGCTACTATGAATGGGAATGCTTCAGCTGCTGAAAGATTGTTGCAAGCAAGTGGAATGTCATTGGCAATGGCAACTCAAGCCTCCTCTTCCACTGCCAATAATCAACTCAAGGGCAATGCTAGTACTTCTGGTTTGCCTCAGCTTGAAACCAATTCAGTGAATGGGGACACTTCTTCGGTGTGCTCCGATGATGATTATCGCGATTCGGGTATAAATTGCAGCATTCAGTCACTTCCTGAATTGTGTTCTGAGGGAGATGTGTTGCCTGCTGTGTCCACTAGATTAGTGCCTGAAAAAATTGGCAATAGGAGTGCTGTGAGTAGCAGCAGTAGTAGTAATAGTAGTGGGGATTTGAAATTTCATACCCCTTTATCTCGTTCTATTAGTTTGCCATCTTCGGGCAGTGAGCAATTGTTGATTCATTCCATGAAAGGGACTGAGAAGCAAGTTTCTTCTTCTTCTTCTTCTTCTTCTTCTTCTTCTTCTTCTTCTTCTTCTTCTTCATCTTCTCTCTCCAAGCAATGTGGAAATCAATCAAATCATGTTAAGGTAGGAGGTCTTAGTTTGCCACCAGTTCCTCCTTGTGCAAAACCGGTGACAGATACAAGGAAAGGGAAGAAAGGTTCTAGTCATCAGGAAGATGTGCATTTCCTGAGATTGCTGCATAATCGTCTTCTACAATGGAGATTTGCCAATGCAAAAGCAGAGTCCGTGATGAAAGCTCAGCAAAGAGAAAGCGAGGTCAGTCACTTTGTACCTACCTTCTCTTTCCTACTTATGAAAAATTTATATAATGATATGGCTTTCAGATAAGTACAAAAATTACGTTCATGTTAAGTGTTATAATGTGCTTAACTATTCAGAACTCTCTTGCACATTTACATCCACTCTATTTCAGTTGGTTCTGATATAGCTTACATACAATCTTGGACTATCTTGTACTATTTAACCACTTTCAGCTCTTCTTGTTACTCTTTGTTTTTCTTCTTCTTAATCCTTGCAGAAAGCACTATGTTCTCTTGCAAAGAAAGTATCAGAGTTGCGTGAGTCTGTGAGCAGGAAACGCATAGAACTGGGGCTTTTGCAAAGATCAGAGACACTTTCAACAATTCTTGAAGCTCAAGTAAGGCCACCAATAATTTTGAATGCTTCTTTTTATATATTTTGTATTCAAGTTGTGCACCACACAGCAAAGTTTTCCTGTTTGTGATAGGAAAAAAAGTTATGCCTGGATTTTTTATTGCTTGTTGTGGTATCAATATTCAAGTCTATATCCTGTTTCTTTCAACATGATCACTTCAGGCAATTAATATATCTTAAAGTGGAATTAAGAGGAAACTGATTCCTTTTGCTATACTAACTAAATTAACCTTTACCTTCTGTAATGATGATACCTCGTCAGTCAATTTGAGCAAGGAGCCTTTCTTTCTTCTTGTATGGTTTATCAATTATCATTTTATTTGTTCAAAATAAATGATTCACTTATCATTCTCATAGTTTTCTGTAATTTTATTTTATACCTCATTTTTAACATTCATATATGCACAGCAATATCTGTATCAGTAATTTGTATATTATATTGGATATAATTACAGATTCCATATCTGGATGAGTGGTCTGCTTTGGAAGAAGATTATTCAGTCTGTATTACTGAAGCAAATCAGGCTTTGTTGAATGCATCAGTGCAACTTCCAATTGGTGGGAATGTTAGGGTATGATTATTAATCCTCTTCTCTTGTCTGTTGATCACCTAGATAAGTGAATTGTGTTTATTTTCTTTCTTTTAATGCTTATTCGTTGGGATTGTCTGCAAGTTCTATTTACCAAAAATGTATTATGCCACAGGCTGATGTAAGAGAGGTTGGGGAGACGCTGACTTCAGCCTTAAAGATGATAGAAACAATTGTTCCCCATATCCAAAGATTCATGCCAAAGGTGAGACAAATGAAAGAATGGATCTATTCAATTGTTTGGAAATGCACTTATTTTCCTTCAAACCATTTGGTATTCGAGGGTCTACTGTGGTCTTAAGTTTATATGAACTTGAATTGGTTTATAATTTTGAGTAAAACCCTATTTTGGTCCTTGAAAGATAAATCTTTTATTAATTTAGTCCTTTAGAGATAAATTTTTTCAGTTTAGTCTCTAAAATTTGAAATCTCCAATTTTTTCATCCCTCCATACTTTTGAATTTAACAATGTCAACTTTATAAGCTTATTTGTAACGTTTAAAAGATGACATGACATATCTAACTCAACCAATTAGGCCAAAATGAGAACAATAGAGGTGGAAGAGTTGAACATGTGCCACACCAATAAGGAGAAGAAACACATTAAGTCCTCCTTCCTCTCCTACTATAAATATTTCTCATTCGATCAGTTTAGTTCACATTGTTATGTAGCTAGTAGTGTCAAAAAAATGAGTTTCTCTAACAAAAAACTCGGGTGAAGAAACACACAAGACATTCAATTGGATTTTGCATAAATAATGTGTGGAAACAGATGTACTTTTAGTTATTGCGCTAATAAAAGTTTGTCAAACTCAGGCAGAAGAAACAGATATTTCTATTTCGGAATTGGCTAGAGTTGTTGGTGGAGAAAGAGCCCTTATTGGAGAATGCGGAGATTTATTGTCAAAGACATACAAATCACAGGTTTGTCTAGCACACAATCCTGCCATCTTCATTGTTAGATAATGGCTGAATTTTAGTGTCATCTGTAGTGCACTGTTTATCTGTAGCAGTATAATATCTCGAAGCTGCTCTAATTTTCAGGTGGAGGAGTGCAGCTTAAGGGGCCAGCTAATCCAACTCCATTCCATTTGCCATAAGAACAACAATACAGACCAACAAGTAACTGATAATTCAATTGCAAGTCCTTAATATACTTGACCTTTGCACTGCTACTTTTCTAGCTGGATGCCGTGTGAAACTAAGCAAAACTATAAATGAATTGTGGATATACTAATGGTGTTCATAGTTGATAGGGAGCATCAACATACAAGACCTGCGGATTCATTTTCACATTCTTTTTTCCATTAGTTGAGAAAAGGGGGAGAGTATCAAAGTTTTGATTGATCATAATGCAAAATTTGTTTGAGTTGCTCTCTCAAAGTTCCGAAAGTATTGTATTATTGTCCATGTAATAATAATTTGTGCACAGCTCAGCCACTCACCATTTCTCTCTGTCTCACTCACTCGATATCAATAAATGTAATAGGACACTTTGTCCTTGAATGAATGGAATGTTTACTTCAAAATAGGACAAATGGTAGTAAATTTTTTGCTTTTTGAACTTTCATGCTTGTGAGTATTTTCCCATACGGGCAACATAAAATTATATTCTCATACAATGGCATGATGTTTGAAAATTTAAAACAATAGACCAATGCTGTAAAGTATTGTTATTATCAGTGTTGTTTGAGTTGGACTGGACCGAACGGTCCGATTGTTCAAACCGTGAACCGTCCTTTAATCCGATTATGATTCATTGTTATAATTGTTTTTGCGGTTGGACCGATTTGAACCGGTCAAGAAAAAAAAAAACCGGGTTGAAAAAAAAGTAAGTCATGGATTCAATAAAAAATAATTGCAAAATGTATAAAAAATAAAAAAAATCATAAAAATTAAAAAATAAAAAAATTATAATTTATTTTACAAAAAATAAAATAAATTTCCAATTTATTATATTCATAAAAATATTATAGAAATAATGAAGCTAATTTATAACAACTTTTTTTAAAAACTTTTCTTGAAGTGTGATTTGATATAAAGTAAATAAATTTTAAAATAAAAAAGAGGTAGTGTAGTGTGTGGACAGCCTTCATGTTTCAAATCAAAAATGGACTTTTTTAATGCGAAACATGAACCTAAACTAACAAGAAAAATGATATATATCATTTAATTTGATGATTAATGTTTTGGGACCTCTAAACAATAGACCAATGCTGAAAAGTATTGTTATTATCAGTGTTGTTTGAGTTGGACTGGACCGAACGGTCCGATTGTTCAAACCGTGAACCGTCCTTTAATCCGATTATGATTCATTGTTATAATTGTTTTTGCGGTTGGACCGATTTGAACCGGTCAAGATCGATTAAAAACCGGGTTGAACCCAAAAAAATCGGCAGACATGGATTCAATAAAAAAATAATTGCTGGTCTGATTGTGCTGGCCGAAGATGTGACTGTTCCTGCTTAGTATCTATTTTACACACAGATGTTGTCCATATTTCCAATTTCTTCCTCTCTGAAATTGGATTTAGATGTGGACTTGAAGCTAGATTTCATTCCAATTTTTTACACTTTTCTTGAAGTGTGATTTGATATAAAGTAAATAAATTTAAAAATAAAAAAGAGGTAGTGTAGTGTGTGGACAGCCTCATCATGTTTCATGTACTCCCACCCACTTTTTTAATGCGAAACATGAACCTAAACTAACAAGAAAAATTATATACATCATTTAATTTGATGATCAAAGATCTTATAAAATAAGAATTATTGTAAAATGAATTAGTAAATTTATATTAATTATTAATGATTTGTATAAGTTCATTTATTAATAATTAATGTGAACTTATTTATTTATTTTATAAAAACTCCCACTTTAAAAATATGTGTCCTTAATTTGATCACTTGACTCTGAATTAAAAACTTTTTTGATTTATTTTTCAATTTGATTTTAATAATATTGATTCTTATATATCATATGGCGTGATGATAAAAATGTAATTTACCCATCAGGACCTTGAGAAATCCTATGAGATGTCTTAAGTGCATAATAATAATCCACTTGCTGACACATTCAATTTCAAATATTTTTTGAAGGCACCAAAATGCTCGAAAAAGATGGTGTTCGATGTACACTTTTGTATCAAAAGAAAGAAGGATGACACATGGACCAATGGGTGGCTATATTCCTAAAATATCTTGCACTAAAGGACAAAATTTTTTTTCTTATCTCTTAATTAGCTAAAAAAGTAAGACCATCGTCACTATTCTTCAAATATAAAAAGTAGAGGTGATAAAATGAGATAATTCATTTTGCTTAGACTTGTCTCACTTTTAACTCGTTAAAATATGAAATAGGGTGAGTTGACTCGTTTTAAAAAATAAATTAAAAAACTTAACCCATTTCACTTTAGGATCAGTTGACAGGTTGATAGGTTGATTTTTTTAAAAGAGAAAATGAGAAAAAGTAGATAGGTTAACCAATTAATTTGTCTAAAAAAAAAAATGTATAAAATGTAAAAAAATATATAAAAATTATAAAAAATAAAAAATTTATAATTTATAGAAACTAAAAAATAAAAATAAAAATAAAATAAAATTAAGATCATACTTTAAAAAAATCACAAATACAAATAAAAAGACTCATTTATAATTTTTTTTAAAAAAATTCAACCCGACGAGTCAACCGCTTCCACCCTGCTTATGCGGGACGAGTTATACAGATTAAAAAAAATGAGTTAAAATTTTGAACCCAATCTACTAAAAAATAACGAATTGAACCAATTTTACCACATATAATAAAAAGTGACCACCACCGGTGACACACAAAATCAAAGAAGAAACTAGTTACATATTTGAGCTTTCTTTTTTAGAGTTTCTTATTGTATTCATACTAGGGCATTAACCCATGCGTTGCACGGTTAAATTATGTTACTATTACTTATAGATAAAACTGAATTGTAATAAAAAGATAGGAATATGTTTTGAATTTGAATTTTTTTTTAGTTTCTACATTAATTTATCAATTGAAACAAACGATGTATGTTTTATTTTTTTGTTCATTCATACAAGGGAAATATGTTATTTACCCGTGCAACGTCCGGTTAAAATATGTTATTATTACTTACAGGTAAAATTGAATTGTTATAAAAATTAAGATTATATTTTAAATTTGAACAATTTGTTTTAATTTTTACATTAATCTATCAATTAAAACAAACAACGTATGTTTTTTTTTGTTAATTCATATGAGAAAAAATTTAAATTTACAAATTATATCTATAATAGGTATTCAAAATATAGTAAGGAACAAAAAAAAATATAATGTCATAAAAAAAATAGGTATTCACCCTATTTTTGAAAGGTTTATCTAATTGATCCTCTAATACAAAAACCCAATTTAATTTTATAATAATAATAATAATTTAATTAATTATTATAATAATAATAATAACAATTTTTGAAAAGCTCATTAATAACACTTACATGTAAAAATATATTGAAAACTAATCTCTTCATTTTTCAACTCAATTATTAAGGATATACCAAAATGATCGCTAAAGCTAAATTCTACCAAAAAAATAACATTAGATTGATAGATATTACAATGATAAATATAGAAGAAAAAAAAAACCTACTACAAAATAAAATTATCTATAACAATATAACCAAATGATACTCGATGCATTTAAGAACATTATCATTTTGTAACTTATACATTTAGTTTACATGATTTAAGTAAGCTAAATAAAAATAACATTAATTAATGATATAAAGATTGGACCAATAAAAAATTTAGTATTTTTCTTTCCTTATGTTCACCAATCACCATATATTTTTCCTATTGCACCTCGGCCTCATCCTCTTAATATGTTCAAGTTTAGATAACTAATAATCCACTGTAATGGCGAAAAAAATAACGAATAATCCACTGTAAATAATGATATAAGTTTCATAAATTCTAGGGTAATCTCATATGGACAGTACATAAACAAAATAAATATCGATGAACTCCTTGGGCAATTGTATTTTTCGTAGCTTGATTTGAAAAGACAATTAGCAATTTGACGACCTATATGATACACTTATAACTTATAGTATAAAACAATTGTAGTAGCTTTACTCTCAAGGAATGAACCAATTAGTAAATATTATAAAGATATTGATTCCATTACAAAGATATCTAATCATTGAAATTTGATAACAGGGTTGAACAAATTAGTAAATATTAATTCCTAAATTATTTGATTAGTGAAACAATCATGCAAATTATCTATATTCATGTTAGAGTACTGCTTCCTGACAACAACAGAACAACGATCCAAGCATGGAGTTGAGATTTTCAAAACAAAAAGCAATCCCAAAAAATCACAATGTTTTGACACAAAACGTTCTCTAGTTAATGACGCAAATGGAATAACACTTCTCGAATAAGCATATTAAAAAGAGTGTTGGATAATGTTCTATGCATATTCAACATAATCAACATAAAACTCACTTATTTTTACATAACTAACTTCGTTTACATATTTGTGCTCTGTAGAAATTCACTTGCAGTTCAAAAACTGATTTTGTTTCTTCTTTGTCTTTTAAATGTTCATATAACATTATCCAAAAGTGGTGTCCAATGTCCAATATAAATTTCAGAGTTAGGCTCCCTAATACACATATTCAGTATAGTATACAATTTTAATGAAGGTTATACATACTAATCCTATGACTATAAGCATCTCAATGCATAATGCTTGATTGCAGTGTAGCCTATACATAGAGCCCAGACAAGACACGTACAACATGAACCAAATGTCTGAGCTCATGATTATAGACAACATATAGTGTTAAAAGATATTGTTTGAAGGAGTTCACGTGGACATGGTGGTGGAATAAAATCGGCAAGAACAAGACAGAGCTCCACCTTTGGAAAGAATTATGAAGACACAAACAGTTGTGAGAAGGCGATAACCAAGTATTCTCGTGTGTACATTTTTATGCATACAATGCTCTACCCTGGCTGTAAGTTGCTCAATTTATATCTACCATTCAACAACTCAATAGCTATTAAACATCTCAATGATGATTTTATGTACCAATTGAACTTCTCGACTAAAAGCATGGGTATATTAAAAGGGATGCTCTTTGTTTATGGTGTGAAATTGGTAGCAAGACATCAATTGCTCCGACTAAAAGTAGATGCTCTTTCAAATTGGTAGCAAGACATCAAGCTCCAGACAAATTATTGCCTGTGCTGGAAAGAATTATGAAGGCACAAATAGTTGAAAATGAGAAGACTAATAACCAAGTGTTCTGTGTGTACATTTCCATTCCATTAGTGAAAGAAAGCTGGGTATGATTTTCAACTCAGTTGTGAAGTCAATATGCCTCAACTGCAGACAATGCTCTACCTTGGCTGTAAGTTCTTGCTCAATTTATATCTACCATTCAATAACTTAGTAGCTACTATTTATCCAAAAATAAGGCAGCATAAGGAAAAGAATTATACTAAACACCTCAATGACCTGGTAGAGTTTAAATTAAAAATTAGGACACAACCTCTAATTGGACCACCAAGCAAATTAAATTGACTTGATAAGTAGCAATGAATAATTTCATTGAAACATAGATCCAACCAAATTTGTTGAGACAATCTACAACAATTAGAAACATACCAAGACTTCTCATTAACATATACTTGTTTAATTATGAACATATACCAGTGACTATTAAACTTATCAACATTTTATTTTAACAAAATAAATAAGGAACTACTCATTACAATATACTTGTTTAATATCTTCATCACTAAATCGAAGCAATGGTCTAAAACGGTTATTTGTTCTAGTATTGTTTATCTATTGAAGAGTTTGAATAAAAAAATGTAAAAGATTATTAGGAGCAGAAACATCGAAACTGCATTATGCATGATATAAGGATCAACCTTCTTTATTTGTTGAAGAGTTTGAATTAAAAAATGCAAAATATTATTAGGAGCAGAAACAGTGAAACTCCATTCTGCATGATATAAGGATCCTCCTTGGATGTTTTGTTGCTTAAATAAAAAATGGAAAACTTAACTTTCACTGAAAGATGACAAAATTGTTAGTAAAGTCAAATAGCATAACCATTCTGCCTTTCTTCAAGGCATATCATGGTCATACTTTTTTATGTGTCTTCTTTGTTAAGATAGGAGTAGTTATTGTGCACACAAAGTAAGGGGCATAACAACACAAGTGCCGTTTCATAGTCATACTTTTAGTATAGATATATGGTTAGTCAATGTAACATATTCAACACATTCAAAATACAACAGACAATTTTCTTTTCCTCTCCAACATTCTTCTCTGGTTTTTATTCATGAAACTCAATGATTCTCAATAGCAAGAATAACTACAACACTTACCATACTGTCAATATAACCAAGCCCATTGACAGCAAAGTTTGCCAATCTCTACACTCTTATGACATTGTTATTGACATTTGGAACTTCCACTATCAAAACATATTTACCTTCTGATTTTGCTACTTTGGTATTTGGGGACCACTCATTTCCTACTAAAAAGATAGGGAAGTAACCAAAGTATATGTTTGAGATAGAGATTCGAGCCAGCAAATTAGTTTTTACGTTTTCTTCTATTCTTTTAATAATAAATAGTATCCAATAATTATTTATATATTAATAATGAAAAAGAGCAACACTGCGGTAACCAAAATCAATCCCAACAACTAAAGGAAAAATAAATTGAAAGAAAAGAGGACTTACCTGGACAAAAACGGAGTTGGCAAAGAGGACCACTTTTCCCAATCTTACACAAAAATGCCCTAGCTGAGAAAAAAAGGAATCCTAATTTCTTGAACATTAGCGATAGCAGATATAGAGAAGAAAAAGAAATATGGCTAAATTCTAAAATTTGAAATGTAAAATAGAAGACAAACAAAGCAGTGGAAGAAAGACACGTGGAAATAAATAATAAATGGAGCAGTAGAAGTAGACGATCCTTGGTTGTATTGTTTATAGATATGCAGCAATAGAAAAATTAGTATGAAAACTCAGTTTATGCAGCAAAATATCTCAGGCTTTATAAATTATAAAGTTGATTGGTACCAAGATAGAAATATGTTACTTATCATAGTCCACAGCCTATAGCCCTAATTTTTATGTCCACTTAAGATTAAGAAATTAGTATAAACAAAAGACTACCTAGCATCAAACAATCATTATAAAGATATCAATATTAAACAAAGTGCACAATTTTTCTTTTCAAATTATAAGTCAAAGTAGCACTTGATAAAATCGAGATTTAAGAACAACTTTCCTTATTTAATATTCAACATCCAACATATCTCTATTCCAAAACTACCCAAAACTCAAACTAACACAACAAATATATCTGGTACATTAACATCCAAAACAGAACATCCCATCCAAAATAACATTGCAAATCAATATTTCCCATCTAAAATTGCCCAAAAGATTCCAAGACATAAAATAAGGGAATCATATATTAACAACATCCTAGTTATATTACATAATCACAAAAAAAACCAGCTTCCTTATGTAAACTTCACTCCTTCTCTATCTTCACCTCCTTCAATTTGGTGCAAGATAGATCACCACTTGTAGAATCAAACACTTCATCAGAACTCCTCTTAGCAGGAGTCATCTAATAGTAGAGCACACAGGTTGAGAATCGGGACAGATTTCATTGTGATAGAACTGAGACATCAAGACCTATGTTAACATTTAAAAAAAAACACAATTAAAAGAAAATTATAAAATTACATAAGGCAATAACGGAAAGTAGCATCACACTTGCAACCTATCCAATTCTAGAATTCATATCTGGAAGTTCAGAGCTCAGATTAAGAAGATAATCAGAAAATCCAAGAGTAAAGATAGCCTACAAATATAAACCAAAACAAATTAATAACAGTTCAGATCTGAAAACCATTTATAATTAAGTCAACAAAAAATGAAAATTAGAGACAACCTCCTTTGGAGTAAGAGCAGATCCATCTCATTTCAAACAAAATTACAAATTTGAAACATTTGAAGCATAATACTCAAAATGAAGAATGACTTCAGCTGATTATATTAAATGTATTTTCTATTAATAAAATGTCCCCCTAAACTTAAACTTTATGAAATGCCTTTTGTGTTTTGCGCTTTCTTAACCCAGAACCTTACCAAACAGATACAATACAAAATTTTAAAAAAAGATACAGAAACAAATGACTCACGGATCTTTGACACAGAAACTGGAATCTCTGCTTATTTCATGGCTGAGAACTGATGTCAAATTGGAAAGTCGACTATAGACAAGCTGAGTAATAAGAGGAAGCAAAGCAGGGTTATCAATTTGATCTTAGTCATTAAAATCTTGGCAATGCATTATCCCAAGGAACAAGGTCAACCACAATGGGTACCCAAAGATGCTTTGGAGCAGCTCCACCTACACATGTTAGAGTGACAAGAAAATATGGAAAATGAATGCAACAGAGGTTGTTGAGTCTCTCACAAAAAAGTGCAGATTGTGGAAGTCCTCAGAATTTATAGATCAATATCTAAGTCATATCAATGGAACTCTGCCCCCAGGTATCCAATAAAAAGACATAGTTCCCAAATTAACAATAGCAGGAAGTCTACTGACTACAACAAAATAATTCCATTTATAAATACAACCCATCAATCCCTTGGTCAAGTTACAAGCAGTTCCAAGTCCAACACACTGACAATATAGGCCTCACACACCCCCAAACCACAAATTATATATAGGGAATTTGGAAAAAAATTGAAAAAAGAACTATGGCAGAATAAACATGATAATAAGAGCAAGAAAATGTAACCATATGCTTAGCAGATTAAAAGATTCACATATCACTTAACAGCAAGAAAGATTCACACCCCAAAAGATTCACACTACATACTTACTCATATTGGTCTCCACTTCAACAATATGGACAACATTGCAACGACTGAAACAAACTACCTGCAAGATAGACCAAGAAGGTTTGGAACATGTTTAGGAATATAGTAAATCAGCATCTAAAATTAAGCTATTCAAGCTTAATATAATAAATCTTCTAGTACTAATCTCGCCCTGAAATTGGGCTGCAAGAATCAGATACCTAAAATTCATCATAAACAACCATTAAAAAAAATAAACAAAGCAGAAAAAAAGATAAGAAATTAGAAGATTTACAATCCTATAAAGAATGCAACTCAAACGCTGCAAAAATCTGTGACAAATCAAGTACTTCATAACATTTTGTTTGATAAAATGAAAACCATATCATTAACAAAACTTTGAAAACCAAGCTTACTTTTACTCATTTCGCGGATTGTGTAGATATGTAACATAATTTGTTAGAATGTTGTTTTCACCTTGTTATATTGGATTTCACTATTGCAAAGTGCAGATTGTGGAAGTCCTGGGAACTGTTGTTTGACCATCAGCAATATTGTTTGTGCTCTCTACTTAGAGAGTTCCCTGTTCTCCATGCTCAATGCTGAACCCCACTAAGACTTTCCATCCTTCTTGTTCACTTTCCTGTTCCATATCATTATGGAAGCTTGAATCCTACGCTTGGGTAAAGCACCTAGCAAATAATAACTAACTTTGTTTTGCCTATCATGTAAATCGCCACACATTAACCCAACCTATGGAATTTATATGATCACACAACATGATACACTACCTCATAATTTATAGATCAACATGTAAGCCATATCAATGGAACTCTGCTCCCAGGTATACAGTAAAAAAACATAGTTCCGAAATTAACAATAGCAGGAAGTCTACTGACTGCAGCAAAATAATTCCATCTATAAATACAACCCATCAATCCCTTGGTCAAGTTAGAGGCAATTTCAAGCCCAACACACTGACAAGATAGCCCCAACACACCCCCAAACCACAAATTATATAAAGGGAAACTGGACAGCAGCTCGCATAAGTTTTAGACTTATACCAAAAATCCTAAAATTCTTAACATAGTGATCCTACCAAGACCATGTGCAGTAGCATCATTGGCAGTAATTATTGGACTTATGTCACTCTTAAATTCAGCCAAGACCCAGTTCCTTTCAACATGGTTTTTATCACTATGGATGGATAATGCTAGCCATCCATCGATTCTCCATTGTCTTGTAACTTGGTCACACACCTTTTATGTATTGCATAAGACCAGAAGAAATTATAAAATAATTATGCACCCTATTTTTTGGTTTTTAATCTGAACCCCTTATTCTATAGTCCTAAAATGGAATTATTAAGTGCATACATGCATTTTACAATATTAAGTGCATAACACAATTTGTCAAAACTAAGTTTGCTTATTAAAAAAACTTGCAGAAGCAGAAATCAGACTTATATCTTTTGTATCTTCCCACCAAAAGAGAAATACTTGACCACTTCGTTCACTAGTAGGAAGATGATCACCATATCAAGCTCAATAGCAGAAAATATGCCCACTATAGACAGAAATGGCAGTAGTGCTAAACTTTCAACAGAATCATGGCAAAGGCAATCATCAGTTATATTATTTTAGATTTACCATTTGTCCACTGTTATTTATAAAGAAACATAACAGAAAATTGTAAAAGGAAAGCAAAAGATCCAATAAGTTTGAAATTAAAAAAAAAAGATGGTGATTCATTCATATAATTCATATAATTGTTTACAATACATCATATCATGTGACAATTGTTTGGCAATGGGTCTGTATAAACTTACCCAACCTAAACAAACTCAAATGCATCATAATTCACATTACAACAAAATGTAGTTCCCCAAAAAAAAGTCTAAGTCACATTCTATACAACACATCCCACACCTAGAAGCTGGACAGAATTGACTCACAAAAAAAAAAATACTCCTTAGGCACCAGACCAGCAATATACAATCACCCAAAATGTCAACCACCATATGCTTCATTCAGGTTCCTTCTTAATGACCTTCACAACACCATCAAGCACAACAATTCCATCACTCATTGCTTCTTCAAGGTTCCTCTTAACAGAGGTTAACTTTGCATTAGAATAGCAGCCTTCAGATTTCAATGAAACAGGACTAACAAATTGCTTAGACCCAAACTCCTACAACAGTGAAAAAGATATAAATAAAGATGGTAATTTTCTAACATAATCTATAAAGTACAAAAACTGGAAAGATGAACAAATTTAAATGGAAGCTTGAAAAATTTTAAATAAGAGTCAAACCTTAGTATCCATTGAATCCAAATGAGGGAAATCAGAACTTAGACTACAAATCTCTGGAAATGGTGGAGTGAACTTAGCCTAGCATTTAAGACAAAATATATCAGTCAGTAGCAAGAAACCATACACAAAAACAAGTAAATTAAAATTAAATGATATAAACATAACACAAAAGATGCAATAATCAATTTAAGAAGAGAACTCGTGTTTCTACCTTAGTTGGAGCAATTTCTGCTCCAGGCAGCTGAAACATGCTTAAGATTGCATCATCCTCACATACCCTCCTAACTCGATATGGTGCCTCTAATTGGGCAGCTAGAGCAGTTTTTTTCTCAATCTTAAACAATATCTTCTTCCCCACCAATCCAGCCAACACAGTAGGATGTAGGCCATCAATGCCAGACTTACCCTTTTGCAATTTAGAAAATTCAGTACAATCAGTTCATAACCAGGGATAAAGTAAATAATCACCAATTATTGTTAAGCAAAAAAAAAAACATTAACATTACCATTCTTTGCACCTCAGCAACTAAGTCACCACATGTCTTATGTAATAAAAGAAATCAGATAATGTGTGGTAATTTAATATAAGAAATCATAAAAAATATCAGTTACAAAAGCAACCTCACCTCTGAACAACTTAATTTTTGTTAATTGGACGACTACCACAGGATCATACAGATCACCACTTGCAAGGAATGCATTAAGCTCTTCAACATAATCACCAAACACAGTGCATTGAAGTTTTCCCCTACCAAAAACAAATTCAATAGATACTATCAGCACCTCTAACAGTCAGATTATATATCAGTTGTCAATGATTATCAGAACCAATAGTAGTGTTAAAACATGTAATATAATAATGCAAATGTCTAGTAAGAAACAGACTGAAAATCTATAAGCTCCATGACCACCATTTTCGTCATCTTTCCACCCCTCTCATACTATTTTTCAGTTGACACACCAGACAACAAACTCATAACATCTGCATATAACAATCAAATAAGGGTTAAAAAATGAATTCAAACACATAGAAATTAAAAAGAGAGAAAGCAGCAATGAGTTAATTTGGAATCTATAAACTATACTAACTAAAAAGTCAAAATCTCCATCATATTTGTAGACATCCCCAAATGGAATAAGAGACAACCCATGAAGAGGAATTAGCTCAGATTCACAGGTAGTAACAGAAGTTCTAAATTGAAATACCAATCGATAGTCATGAGTTGTAGCTCTATAAGAACCAGTGTTAGGGACAACAGTAAAATAGGTCATCCTATACACAGCCCCCTCTGCCAAGTTAGGCAGAAATTTGTTCACCAAAGTTTTCTTGACTGAAGCTTGAATTTTACCCCCTTGAGAAAATAAAAAATTATAAAAAAAAGTTAGGATAAGAATAAGCAAAAGCAAATAACATGATGATACTTACATATTCATCTAACAGAACCATTTTAATAGAACTTATTTGACATGTATTGTTGAATGCAGGGACATTCTAGAGGCGGATGATGCGGACCTTAAACCTCCAAGCTTCCCTCTCAACATAAATAATTTTGCTCACAAGATCAAATGGAGGTGCCATATTAGCCAATTATAGTACGGAAAAAACAGAATAGCTAAAACTTAACACAAGTTCTAGATCTGAGATTACAAAAGAAAAAACTTCCAAGTTGTATTGGACGCACACAAACTCAGAGCAATAACAACCAAAATTTATAGACCTAGGAATTTGAATTTGAATCCTGGAAAAGGAGGGAAAAACTAACAGTAACCATGGGAAGAAGGAAAATCTAACTACAGAACTAAACCTCCAAATCCATTTTCATACACAAAATCGTAACCAAACCCCATACTGTGGATTTGAGATTTCTTATCTTCACAGAGCAGCAAAGGAAAAGAAGAAAGGAAGCACTGCCTGACTGAAATCGCGGTGTGGGCTGATTGGAATACTCATCTGCTTTGACATCTCTAACACGCGACTTCTCCACCAACTCCCATCTACAACTTCAGATTGTTTCGTCGACCATGGAGAAAGTGTTGTTTCGTCAACCATGGAGAAAGTAGGCAGGAAGACCCAGTGCACATCTACCTGGTGAAGTACATAAGGGAAATAAAACGTGTAGGGATGCTTAAAGAAAAAGGAGCTCTTTTCTGCTCACACCACAGGATCAATAATTGCATTCACATGATTGATAAAGGATAGACATGGCAGCAGCATATGGCTTCCAAAGTAATAAAAAAAAAATTGACATCCTAGCAGGCAACGTTCAAATAGTGCAAAGGAGTGAAAGAAATGATATTCAAAGTCAAAACAGGTGTTCTGTATGCAGCAGATAACGTGTTAAAAGAGTGCAAAAGCAAATGAATTTTACAGTCAAATGCAGTTAATTGCTGCAACATGTTATGTGTAACAGGAGTGAAATATACAGAATCCAAAGCCAAAATATCAATTTACAATTGTTCAGGTAATTGTTTATTGCTACAGTAACTATAATTATTACAACACAATTCTTTTAATTATTTATACATACCTATTTTTCAAATTTTGTAGTTTAATTTATTTTGGGTGCTCTAGCTTTTGTAGCTAAATCTTGCTTAATTCAAATTTCAAGTAGTTTGCACTAAAATTATTGGCGTGACACGTTTGGTTAATGTCATTTTCTTGAAAATAAATAACGAATAGAAGATGAAAAAGAAAAGGCAAAAATTAATATGAGAAAGTAGGATATGTGGATGTGATGTGATGTCATATATATTATATGAAAGCATTTTTCGTACTCTACCCATCCTCTAACATTTATATGCTACAGTAATTTTTTCAGAATTTTATTTTTATTATTATATGTGTAAATATTATTAATTAAAATTTATAATTTTTTTATAAATATAATATAAACCATATATGTTACTTATTAATCAAATAATAAATAACTAATTATAATTATTAATTTATTTTAATAATGAAACAACGGTTCTTATTTGCTGGGATTTGATTACTCTGCCTTTTTGGTGGAAGATGAGAAACGTTATCATATTATATAAGCATAAAAACTTACTTACGTTCAAAACGATTCTACGTGGAAACTCTCTACATATTCAAATATATTAAAAGTAGTGAAAGGATTTTCGAGAATGACTGAAGGTGACATAAAAGTCAAATACATTTAATTAGAGAACTGCAAAAGAGTGAAATCTGATCAAAGTCTGAAGCATCAGTTTGAAATTGAAAAAAAAAAAGAACTCACTTTTATTCAAGAACCAACACGTGTTAGAAACAATGACGGGTACAGGAGCGAAAAACTTCAGCAATTGTATAGTGTATAAATAGATTGGTTTGAAAGAATTTTTAAAATAATTTTTTTATAAAATTAAATGTTATTTTATATTTAAATTTAATATTAAAAAAATAAATTTTTTAATATTTAAATAGTTTTTTTGTTATAAAAAATGTCTTTTTTAAAAAGCATTAAAATTCAATTTCTAAAAAAGCACAATTTGTTCTTTTTCTAGTACTTTTTTTAAAAAAAAAAGTTATTTCAAATATGTTAAAAATAAATAAAAGTACTTATTTTTTTAAAATATCTTTTTTATTTAAAAAACACATCCAAACAAACTCATATTCTTGAGCTTATTTATGAGTTTACTTGTAGCTTGTAATGCTCACAAATAAAAGTCTTTTGTGTTTAATCCTTTCATTCATTACTTGTAAAGTCCTTTGTGGGTGCTTGTTCTATAGCTTGTGAGTTAGGGAGTGTGTTTTGTGAGGCACAAGCTGAGAGCTTTGGTGTATTTAACTTGAGGAGATTATGAGATTGAAAAACTACTTGGTGATTGAACAGTAAAAAAATTTCATCTTAGGTGGGGATTAAATGTAAACTCTACATTAGAGATCAAATCAGTATAAAAATCTTTGAGCAAGTTTTCTCTTCTCTCTCTTTACTTTTGCTTGTTTGTTTGTGTTTCAGTTGAGCATCTAATTGTGCCTAATAAGTTGAGACGTCTTTGTGTATTATTTCTGAAGTGTTCAATTCTCTAATCAAGCATCTTAATATCTTATCTTTCAGTATAAAATATCTTATTTCCATCAGAATTGTGTTTTAGTTTTGCCGTTGTAGAATTTTTTTATAGGACCCTTTATTCAACTCACCCTTCTAAAGGGCTCTTTTACCAACACAATTGTTGGTGGATAATAACTTTGCCCACCGTCCGGAATGAATGGAATTTGGCCACCCTCTGTTGTTGCCAACGATTTATTGGTGGCTGACGACTTCGACCATCACTACCATTCACTCACTGATCACCTTAATCTAACCCACCCTTGTCACTGTCAATGACTAGAGTCATTCATTCCCAAGGCTATTTTAATTAACAAGTAAACCAAACATGACAATCATCATTTTTAATAAAATAAAGATGATTTTATATTTTTAAAAAAATATAAATATTATTTATATTTTTTAAAAAATATAATTAAATAAAAAAATAATAATAAAATATATATAATAAATAATATTGATAAAATATAAAAATATATATATATATTATTTAATGTAAAAATATAAAAATTATTCTTAATAATATTATTTCAAACATATTATTCTTGAAAATATTTTTCAAAACCAAACACGCCCTTAAGGTTTGATTGATAATAGTTCTCCTAACTTTTTGATAGGTTCATTTAATTACTTCCTTAACTATATAATTTTAAATATTTTATCATAAAATTTAACAAAGCCTTTTTATCATAAATTTTAACTTTTTTATTTTTGCATTTACGATCGGGTTATTAAGATAAGTTATACTAACAAAAAAATTGAGAGATGAATCTATTATATTTTACTAATTAGACTACCTTAATTGTCACATGGCGCTCTCTAAATTCAATTAAGCAAAATTATTCCTGCTAATTTTTTTTTCTCTTACCCACCTATTGTGCACTTTCCTTATTTTTTTTTTCTTCTCTCAAAGGTAAGGGTTCGTTTGGCATTTGGAAGAACACGACCCAACACATTGAAGAAGACCTATGACAGATTCATTCATTATTGTCCTCCAAGTTCGAAACTACGAACTCTATTGTTTGGGTTACACAATTCAAATGAGTTGAATGATGTTTGTGACTCCAAACACATCCTTCAAGGTCCAATATAGGGTTATATCTCAAATTTTCTTGTTCGCAAGACTCTTTAGATCAATTGAGAAAATTATGGCCTATAACGATGTTTATTTCCAGTGAATGAGGTTTTCATAATTCAAATGAATTATACGATGTTTGTGTTACCCCAATTACATCCTTCAAGGCCTTATAGAGGGTTATACTTCAAGTTTTATTGTTTGCAAACTTAGAAGCCTCTTTAGTACAATTGGGTTAATGTTGGTTTACAAGGACCAATAGGACTAATGAACAAGGTTTTCATAATGAGTTACATGATATTTGAGTGATCCAAAGCATGTTCTTCAAGGCTCCATGGAGGGTTATACCCAAGTTTTCTTGTTTGCAAACTTAGAAGCTGTTCAATTGGGTAAATCTTAGTCTACAAGGACTTCTAGGACTAGTGAACGAGGTTTTCATGATTTGAATGAGTTATATGACGTTACTTCAAGTAGTGTCGCACACGGATCTGGATTGACTTGATGACCCGACCTAACTCAATATAAAATATTTAGGTTGGTTGAGGTCATCAGGTCAGTTCGAGTCCAACCCGATCAACCCATCCACTTATTGGTTCGGGTGACGAATTCAGTAAACCAACTCGATAACCCGACCACCAGAAGGAAAACGACGTCATTTTATGCAGCCATAAATATCATCTTTGTTTATGCAGCCTCTCTCTTTCTCATTTTCTCATTTTCTCTTCTTTCACTTTCCTTTCTCTTTTCAAAATCAAATTCCCAAATCCTTCCCTAACCTGAAGTGCCACCTCCACTGATTGCTGCTCCTCAATCTCAGGCTCTTAACCCCCTCTCTCTCACTCGCTACTGCTCCCCTATGGTACATGTGACTCCATCTCCACGAAGACCAAATCCCTCAAGACCAGCACAGTGAAGACCAGATCCGTCAAGACCAGCACCGAAGCTCTGCTGTGACCTCACCGGTTGGTCAGGCCGCAGCTGGTGGTGGCCATGTGTGGTGAGGTGCAAGTCCGGTTGGCTGCGAGGCTCCAGGTTCATTCTTGGCCAGCAGGGGTGGCGATTTGGCTCCGAGTTCGTGCCTGAGGTCTCTTCGGTGGTGGCTGAGGCGGTGGAGAAGTTGGTGGTTGTGGGTTGAGGTAACCTGTTGAAGGAATTTTCTATACTAGCTCCCTACAATTTTTTTTATTTTCTTTAACTAAATCCAAATATTTTGTTGGAAAGATTGAGATTCAGTTTCATAAGTGGAAGCATTAGAGTTGTGATGATTTCCTTGCAAAGGGATACCCATTGTAGTGTAGATTTGCTTAGCGGCGTATGATACTGGAACAAAATAACCTTGGACTTGGATGGTAATATTTAGGCTGGGTTTTGGCACTTGATATCAATAAGTATGAAATATTGAATTCATTGAAATGAAGATAAAAAAAACGTATTAAATGTGTAACACTTGTAGTATACTCTAAGTATATAAGTATGTAAAATTAAGTATGTCACTTTTAAACTTAAAATGTAAATACATAACATGTATAATAACTATCAACATATAAATATATATAGCCTTTAACAACATAGTAAATAGAATAAGACATTTTACACACTATGAAAACTTACTCTTTACTAAACAACCACACGATATGTTTGAGATTACATACTTCTATACAACTAGTCGTGAAGGTTTATATACAGAACCGTACATTTAAGTACAAAACCAATATATGTACATGAATAACTTTATTAAGTCTTCATCGTCTTGCCTTACGCTTGCTTTGGTCATTCGCTGGATTTATCATGGAAATAGAAAACTGAGGTGAGAATTAAAAATTCTCAATAATATATTTTAAAAATGTGACATCACAACAAATCCAACTGCTTCGAGGAAAAATAAGTTATATATAAATATATTTGTGGAAAGGTGACATAAGTCAAAACTCGGTCATTTCCCTTCCCGTGGTAGACAATTCAATTAATTATAAAAACATTATAAACATCACATTATAACCAACATAAGTAAAATACTAACATTATGATGTATGATTATGCCTAATGAATGCCCTGATGTACGATTATGCAATGTTAGTAAAAACATTTTGTTTTAGGAAAATTCATGATATTTGCATATTCCCAAGACAACCTTTGTTTCATGTATTTCCTCTAGGTAAAATGAAGTATTAGGACAACATTTGTTCCTTGACCTTATGAGGCATTAGGACAACCTTTGTTCCTTAACCTCCCTTAATATCATACCCTGACATTGGGAGCACCTTTGGCCCAAACTAAATACGTGGAAATAGCAAACATCAAGTTTGAAAACTAAAACATGAAAGAATGTTTTAAAACTAATCATTCATTTACTTTTCACATAATGTAGCGTTTCCTTACATAATAATGAATCAAAACCTCAATCATTAAGCTTTTCATTTATACATTATATGCTTGTAGAGAGGGAGTGATTCACTCAACCTCCATCTACCTTTATTTTTTCATTATTATGCTTCTCAACATTATTTATACATATCTTTCATTTCATACAAGGTACGTATAATCATTCTCATTTTATAGTTCAACTTTAGATTTAAAGGAGTAATACAATTCAATTCTTTCCTTTAATAAGGCATACTTAGCCGTGACCACCATGTAACCCAAACTCTCAAATTTAATCAAAACATAACTTCAATACATAACAAATTTCATTCAAATTAAGGTCATAACATAATAGTATTCAACCTGATTTTCAACACATTTCCAATCTATAATTTCAAACACATCAACACTAAAATTATAGTCTCAAAGGATAGTTTTCTGCCAAAGTCAATAACTAAGATCCAAATCATAATTTCATGCTTAAAAACAACATTTTTTCTGGTCACACATAGAACCAACACTGTCGTGACCATCCAACATCATTTAAGACATGTTTTTACACATTCGAACATCCATAATCAAGCTAAGAATAGGGCAACATTCTGCTCTTGTTTTAAGTCTCCATTTCAATCACATTCATATATCAAATAACAAGCATTCATGCCATTTTAATACTCCATAAAGGAGCATTTAGTTCAAGTTTAACCCATAAAGGAGCAAACACATTTCCACTATACTTTCATAACTCAACTTTAACTATTAAAGAAGCTACTAAAGTTTCTAGGGTTCAAACCATTACAAAAATACCTAAATTTTTGCCTAAAAGGACTTATTTTCATGATTGCATCAAATGTGTATCATAACTTCAAAAATTCTGAAATTTTATAGGCAAATAGCATTTTATCATATCTTTCAAATTCAATAAACCTCACATCATTTAGTTAAGTATAGCCAAAGTTATATCACATTATGCAGAAGCTAAAACAGGACATTCTCTTTTTTATCCGAAACTGACCTAACTTTAAAATAAAATTGGAAACAAATGAAGTGTGCAAAAATTTTGAAATTTTACAGTCAAAACGCCTTACATGTTAGCTTTCAAATGTCACTGGTCTCATGTAAATACGACATCAGAGCAAGAAATTATGTAATCTGGTTTAACAGGTGCCAGATCGATGTTTCTGCATAATCTGTCTCAGATTCAAGCAGAAACTGGTACCACTTGAGTTGGCCTAAAATTCTGAAATTTTTACTACATGAAGTCCTACGTCTTAGATTTCAAATTCCATAAGAAACAAGTTATTTCGATATCTATAACTCAAGTTATGCAATTAAACATCCAGGTTGTTCATTCTTGACAGCAAAATTGAAAGTATAGAACTCACATTTTTAGGTTTCCAACTAATTTTCAACACCTCAATCATTTAATAATCTCTAAACACACTCCTAATCCATTAAACTCAGATAAAAAAATCAATCATAATCCAAGAGAAAAACCTATTTTTGAAACTCAACATTTCATAGAAAAGCAGGAAACTCTAATTCACAATCATCCTCCATCAATCTCTAAACAACCATCATCAAGCTTTAAAATGAAAATTAAGTATGGGAATCACAAAATAACACTCAAACCCATTTTGTTCAATCAGCCAAAAACGTGCAACAATTTGAAGAAAAGAAAGAAGGAAGTTATGGAAAGAATCCCCTACCTCAAGCTTAAATTTTCATCTCTTGATTTCCTTCTTTTTCTCTTCCTCTTCCTCTCTTACTCTTCTTCGTTTTCTTTCTTTGTTTTTCCCTTCATTTTGTAGCTGGAGAACACGTGAGAGAGATGATAAAGTGAGATAAAACCTCAATTTTTAAAAGATGAGCATTAAGGGCAATTTGGTCATTTTGTTGAACTTCGTATTTGTTAAGAACACTTTGATTTTACTAAATCGAGTTTCCTAACTTCTAACAATATTAGAATAAATCATGAGATTTATCTAAATTCTTGTTTCACCATTTATTTAATTTTTCATATCTGTGATTTATCAATCTGACATTAAAACACTCGTGTAATGTCTTTAAAAATACCAAACTGACTCTGTTTGTCTTCAAATTTTAATTACATTCTATTTCATATATTTGTGACCTAGAAGTAAATTTTTCATATTTATTTCCTTTAATTTAGTATTTATGCTATTTTCTTGAGTTAAAATAGTCATTTTGCACGTTCTGTGTTATAACAAAGTGCCTAAATTAACTCAAAACGTCACAAAATTTAGCTGACATGTTAAACAAGTATTATGGTAGCTTTATAACTATATACAAGTTTAACATGCTAAAAAGAGGATGTTACAAAATGCAGCAAGTAAACTCCTTCCTTTTAATTCGATCAACCTGACTACCCGACCCGAACCAACCCGATTGTAATCGGGTTGGTTCAGTTCAAGTTATCCGAATTTTTTTTCCTAAAACTGACCTAACCCAATCCGACCTCAACTAATTGATTTGAATTTTTTTCCTAAACTCGAACCAACCCGACCTGTGTATAGCCCTAACTCCAAGCAATCCATTTAAGGCCCATGGACTGTTATGCCTAAACTTTAGGGTTGTAATATATATTTCACATTTTTTAAATCATCATTCAATCATTTACTATTATATTATTAAAATTGTTTCACTTTCATGTAAGTAATTATATTTGTACATACTTTATCCTTATCAATTCTTCAATGAACTCACCTGCATCATTCATAAAAAGTTATACTGGGTCTAAAATGTTATCCAATTACTTACATGGGAATGAAAAGTTTGTGAAGTTAAAATATATGTAAATATCATTATTATTTACTCTCTTTATTTCAAATTACATGTCTCTTAAGAAAAATATTTTTATTTTAATTTATCTACCATTTTAAAAAATTAAGTATTTTTTTAATTTTATCCTTATCTCTTAGTATATCTACTAAATGAAATGAGAGAAAACATTGTTTGAACAATAATATTTTAAATATTTTAATAAAGAATAATTTAATTAAGAAATTTGTCAATTAAGGAATCAAAAAAAAAATAAAGTATTTAATATATTATGAACTTAAAATTTATTTATTATTTTTTAAAATAATTAAAAACATTTAATAAATAATATTCAACATTCTTTAACCAATGTTTTGCTCTTAAGGCTCCCCAAAATTCCCAAAATTTCACTTGATTTCTCTCTACAATCAATTAAGTGTCATGTTACGCTAACGTGGTTCCTACCTTTTGCTCTTAAGGCAGATTCTCCCCCAATTGCAATGGCATATGATTGAGTAAAACCTTAAGTTCCTAATTCGTATTCTAATCTCAAATTCCCAAAATTCCACCTGATTTCTCTCTACAATCAATCTAGTTTTGCTCTTAAGGCTCCCCAACAATGTTGAATTCGTCATCTTCCTCATGGGATTCAAGCTTCAGAAAGGTATGTTTCCTAAACTGCAAATATTCCCTGTGTTGAGTGGTCATTGTGGTCCCTGTCTTCCTTTTTTGGTGTTGTAATCCTGCTTGTCTTCTATTTTTTATGCAACATAGTCCCCTTATGTTGTCCTGCTTGTACAGAGACTTGTAAACAGTTACTGCGTGTCAGGCGGTGTACGTTGCTCCTATATTGGAGGTGGAGGGTGTCCTAAGTTCAATGTCGTCCTACTTGTCTTTCATTGTTGCTACGTGTGGTCCCCTTGTATGTGGTCCTACCTTGCATGTTTTTGAACTTTTACATTTACCAACAACACACAACATAGTTCCCTTGCATTGCATTTTTTTTATGTACAACACACATGTATAAATGTTTAATAAGTTGTGTTTTGTTATGTGTATCTATTTAGATGGGTAGACTTGTGTTCCACCAAGGTGGTTCTTTTGTTCAAGAAATTGGAGGCAAAGTTTCTTATCATGGGGGTGGAGAAGAATGGTGGCCTGAAGTTGATGAAGATATGTTGGATGTCTTTAGTTTAATAAATTTTTTTAAACAAATTGGTTATCATAAGGTGGACAATTGTTATTGGTCGATGCCTGGTAAAGAACTAGAAAATGGTTTAATGGGCACGAAGACAGATTCTGATCTTCTACAGATGGTTGAGGCTTCAAGGATGAACATTGGGGTTGTTCACTTGTACTATGAACACCCCATAATTGTTGACCCTAAAATTGTGTTATTTCCTAATGAGGAGCCACCAAATGATGGCAATGAGACCTAAATTGAGACACATATTCCAGAGGAAGTCTAACCCTAACCAGTAAGTGACCCTCAACAAGAACAACATGCAGCTGAAAGTGTAGTTGATGACACTCCTAGTTCAAGTTCCTCTAGTGATGATTATGAAAGTGTATAGGATAGCCCCTATAGGCCTTCTCTTATTGTTACTGATGAGGATGAGGATGACCTTATTGCTAGTCTTTTGAAGAAGAAGAATAAAAGGGTTAAAAGCCTTGCTGCGAAGAAAGAAAAGAGTGTTGTACGAAGAAGAAGAAGAAGAAGAAGAAGAAGAAGAAGAAGAAGAAGAAGAAGAAGAAGAAGAAGAAGAAGAAGAAGAAGAAGGAGAAGAAGAAGAAAAAGAAAACCAATGTTGATAAAAGCAATGCACCTATCCCTGATGCTGAAGAAAGTGACTTTGATAGTGATGCACCTTCTGGTATAATGCCATTAGTTACATTTTTTTTACTTTACCAGCTATAAGGTATTATATTTTATAAATAATAATAATTCTCTATCATAAGTATGTACTAAAATATTTTATAGATACTAATAGTTCCCTTAATAGAAAGTTAATGATCCAAGTCATTTACTGCCTCATAATATTTTTGTTTTCAAGTTAATGATCCATTCATCAAGTTTACTTTGGGTATGATGCATTTACAGATTATGATTAAGCAACCGTCTCTAATGCACCTGTGGGGAGGGGTTTAGGACACAAGCAAAGCTATGGACCAAATATTGGGGTCACTAAAGAAGTGTGTGAAGATTCTAATTATTGTTGGAAGTCTGAATATATGAAAACTCCAATTACTTCTGATGATGAGGGAACTATTAGATAAGTGTACCCTTAGTTTAATGAAGGTGTTGGATTTGGACATGTCAGGTTAGAGCTTAGAATATAGTTTGTGACTTTAGAGGCATTCAAGCAGGGGGTTAAGGACTACACAATTAAGCTAGGTAAAGAGATCAAGTGGGTGAAGAATGATAAGCTGAGGGATAGAGCCAAGTGTAAGAATGACAACTGCACATGGGTTATCTATTGTGTATGGAGTAATGTTACCAATAGTTTCTAGATCAAGACCTTCAATGATGAGCATAGCTGTAGTAGGGGATTCAAGAATTCTCAAGCCAGCAGAAAGTGGGTTGTTGGGAAGCTGGTTAGAAAACTTAGAAAATAGCCAACTCTGACCCATAAGGAAGTCTTTGATTACATGAAAGTCAAGTTTGAGGTACATTTGAATGGTACCAAAATATACAGAGCTTTGAAGGAGGCAAGAAAAGTTGTGAAAGGGAATGAGATAGAGCAATATGGAAGGCTATGAGATTATTCTGCAGAGTTGTTGAGAAGTAACCCTGGTGCTACTGTGAAGTTGGGTGTCATCGAAATTCTCAATTCCCCACCACAATATGAAAAGTTCTATGTTTGCTTGGATGCTTGTAAACTAGAGTTTAAGGCTGGTTGTAGGCCCTTAATTAGCTTTGATGAAGCTTTTATAAAAGACTATTTTGGTGGCCAAATTTTGTCAGTTATTGGATAAGATGCCAACAATGACATTTTTATCATTGCCTATGTCATCGTGGATGTGGAGAACAAAGCTAATTGGAAGTGGTTCCTAACATTGTTACACGAAGACCTGGGGGACTACAAAGAACATGGCTGGAACTTCATTTCAGACATGCAGAAGGTAACCTCATTCGCAGGGATTAATATGAATTAGTTGTCTATATATTAGAGACTAATGTGAATTAGTTGTGTATGTGTCAGGGACTAATATGAATTAGTTGTGTATGTGTCAAGGACTAATATGAAGTATTTTTTTTCAAGGCCTAATACCAGCATTACAAGAGGTGATGCCTGGAGTGCCTCACAGGTTCTGTTTGACATATATGGAGGAATTTAACTAAAATGTGGAAAAACAAGGAGTTAAGGGGTATGATATGGGAGTGATCAAGGACTAAAATCATGAGTGTGAAAATGGTTTTTCAAGTGGCCATGGATCAAGGCTTACTTCTCTGAATATCTTAAATTTGACAAGATCTGTAATAGTACATGCGAAGTTTTCAATGCAAAGATTATGAAGATGAGGGGCAAGTCAATCTTAACCACAGCAGAGGATATAAGGTGCTATATAATGAAAACCATGGCTACAAATAACCTGAAGTTGGCAAGGTATAAAGGGACCTTAGCTTATCTACAACAAAGTAGGTTGGACAAGGAGAAAATGAAGAGTAACAAATGGACTCATGCTTGGACTGGTGACCAGGAGTACCATAGATTTGAGGTACAAGGCTACTCGGGCAATATGGATGTTGATTTAAACAAACGCATGTGCACTTGTAGGTTTTGGCAACTCACAGGTATTAATCACACTTATTTAGTTTAGTTTAATTTTTTAAATTTTAGTTAATATTTGTTTATTTACTTACTTCAACTGGTTAAATGTGTTGTGGTAGGTTTGCCATGCATGCATGTTGTTACTGCAATAGCATATGTTAATCACAAACCTAAGGACTATTATCAAGCTTGACTAACAATAACTAATTATCATGCAATAAATGACTATTTTGTCAAACCATTGAGATGCCAAAGGTATTGGGAGCACACGCCACACCTTAAGCCTGTTCCACCACCAATAAAGAGGCCTATTAGAAGGCCAAAAAACCAGAGAAGAAAAAATACAAAAGAGGAAGATGTCAACTAGAACCCACACAAACTGAAACGAGTGTACCTTGAATTCACTTGCTATAAGTGTGGTGGTTCAGGGCATAACAGAAAAGGATGCAAAGCCCAAGGAGTTCCTAAACCCAAAAGGTAGAAAAAAGTAACAAATGCTTCTAGGGCTAGTCTAAGTACTGAGGTTGGGGCTGGGGCAAGTAATAAGCATGGGGCTTCAGCAACTATTGAGGCTGGGGCTGGGCCAAGTAATAAGCATAGGCCAACCACTGAGGCTGAGGAGATAGATCTAACACAGTCTCATCTCGAGCAATGTTCTTAGTCATAGTACTCTCGAGGTGCAACCCCTAATGTGGAGGTACAACAATTGTCATATAATTATGTCATGCTTTTGGATATTTTGGTGTAATTAATATCCCTAATTTCTCTGGTTTTGTGCATGTAGATAGCAACATTTGCAGCTCCAAATGTGACTCCCACAAATTAAGCTCTAAGTGTCATTCTAACTCCAGCAACTCAATCTCCAATTTGTCAAAATTATCCTCAACTTCCCCATCTTGTATGTTGCTCTTCCTTTGATTCATTTGAACAACTACTGTTGCTTCACTTGTACTTTATTTGAATCATGTGCTTGTTTT
Organism: Ormosia emarginata; assembly: GCA_029884605.1. Classification (NCBI taxonomy): domain Eukaryota; kingdom Viridiplantae; phylum Streptophyta; class Magnoliopsida; order Fabales; family Fabaceae; genus Ormosia; species Ormosia emarginata. The sequence continues at coordinate 1,254,506 of JAQQTP010000054.1, forward strand.
TTCCTGCAAGGAATCAGGTACAAACACCCTATCAGACCATCCAGTTTAAGACCACCGCATCTACTTACCACTACATCAGCAACAACTGTTCTACCAGTTGTCCCACTACCTATTCCAACACACTTTGTCACTGCAAGTGCTAAAATAAGACATTGTCCAACACCTGTTAGTGTAGAAAAATAGGAAGCAACAAGTGAGGATACAACAACAAGGTTCATGAGGTTCATACCAACTCCTAGTTTGAGAGGTGCTCCACCAAAAAAGATGAATTGAAGATTTGTCCCTGTTGGATGATGTATATAGATTATAATGTAAATGATATAATTTGGTCCTTCTTTTTTAAATATGCTTATAAAGTATTGTTTTTGGCATTGTTGGTGGTCATTTTGTAAAGGACTGCCATTTTGTAAAAGGCTTATAATGTAATTGGGAATACATTTTGTAAATTATCAATATAGAAGTTTTACACCCATAGATGTGTTTTGCATGTGTTTACAGTATTGTTCGTTAGTGCACAAATGTTTCCATTTATCTTACTAGACCCTTGCTAGTCATTACAATGCACATAATCTTTTGAGTTATGATCTTGACATCTTTTGAGTTATGAGTTTGAGATTGAGATGCTGATTCCAACCTCCTCCTTAGCACTTTAGTAGCAAACTCATCAACAACATCTTCTGAATCATAAATGTAAGCTCCACCAGCCATATTTTCACAGCCTCATTGACTACTGCTTTATTAAGCAGCAAGGTCTTCTAAAATTTCTTCAAGACTTTGTCATTGTCTCCTTCCTAACTCATTTCACTATAATTAGTTTTAATGTTGTCCACGAATCAATTATCTCCATTTGGCCAAGTGCCAAGAACATTTCCACTCAACTTGGATTTTATCACAGAGATGGACAGTTGTGGACCTATGGAACATGCTGATTGAGTACTCACCCATCAGTACATGGTCATGATGCTATTGTATATGCAAGTCAGTGCAATTAATGATGTGTGTTTTGAACAGAAAAATGCTATCAAGATTTATAGATCTCTCAATTGTGGAGTAAACCAATGCACGTTCACAATGAGTTTAAACAACTTAATTTTCATTCATTTCATTAGATTACAAAGATCAAATGACTAATTACACAACATCACAATTACTTAATTCCTCAAACTAATAACACAACATCATCATTACACATTCAAAATCCAATTACCTACTTTCTTAAACAAACTAAGCCTCACATTATGATAAAAACCAGCATCATAATACATTGGCCAATTACATAATATCTTAAGATCCTAACTTCAGTTTTTAAGCTTCCAATCTTCCAAGCAACATTCAATCTCCATTCTTGATTCTCACTTGTAGTAGCCTTTCTACCAGGTTCATATGCAACTTCAGTGGCAGTTTTAGTGGTAGTCCCAATTCCATTATCTACTGTCCCATTATCAACCCGACAAAAATAGTTACAATGGTCACTAATTTGCAAACCATCACATACACAACATAGTTCACATTGCAAATAAAAAACAAAGACAACAGTGTTCATTCCAACAACTCTAGTTCACTCAACTCTAACCTTCGCCTTGTAATTAGGGCAGTCATAGAATGGTCTACTAGGATTGATTGTGGTTTTGGATCTTCTTACCACTGTTGTCAGACTACAAAGGCAAACCCTACCACTACTAGTTCCTCCATTGTAACAAGATGAATTGGGTATGGAACCTGCACTCCCACTCTAGTTTCCTTCAGTGTTTGTTGATGTGAATTGAGATGAGTTTCCACCATCCATCATATCCCAACCTTGCCAACCTGAGTTACGAATTTAGGGTTGTTCTTTCTAGGTTTGTAGAAGGGAATTGAGTGCCCTAAGTTACTATAATGGAATTCGATTGGGGCGGCAAAAAGATGGATTTTGGCCTAATACGGCGTTGTTTCAATTGAAGGGACCTTTGTATTTGATGCTAAAGCGAAATTGCATCATTTTGGGGGAGATAGGAACTATGTCAACGTCCAACATGACACTTAATGTGCCATGCGTACATGTCCGTTAAGTTTAACTGATGGGAAAAGATACAGAGACTAATATGATTAACGTTTTACGATTTTAGGGATTAAGTAGTCAGTTTTAAAAATTTATGGACTAATGTGATTGGTGCATGTAATTTCAAAGACTAAAATAAAAGTTTACTGAATGTTTTTATGATAGGTTCATTTGGATTGATGGTATTGAGTGGAATGGAATGGAATAGAGTCAGATTCTATTGTTTGGTTATGTTAAAAAAGGATGAGATGGGATGAGATGGGATGGGATGAGTATCCCATCCCATCAGAAACCATCAATTTTCTCCCCCCCCCCCAATTTGAGGGGTATGGGATAGAATCATCTTTTTTAGTATAAATACCATCTCATCCCACCAAAAATCATTCACTTCCCAAACAATGAAATGGTAATTTTACTTCATTCTATTCTAAAATATCCAAACAATATAATAGTATTTTTTTCTCATTCATCTCATCTCATCCCATCTCATTTCGTTTCATTTCATCGGTTATTAAATATCCAAACATAACTTAATAATAAGGTCCTTCAATCAAATGCAGTTAAGTTTTCCAATAATCGAGATTATTTAATAATTTTCTTAAGACGAAGGCGATGCGATGCTGGAGACAGACAATACGGCACTAGAGATGGAGATGATGCGGTGCTATTGACAGAGACGTGTTGGAGTGGACAAGACCTCAATCATCTGATGAATGCCCACCGTCTTGAATCCTGACAGCATGTCCGTCATCTCCTCTCCAGTTGTGCAGCAGCGGAGAATACATCGTGGCCTCCAAAGCCTGTATAAGGTGGGGGGGTTTCTAAAGTGTGAGTTTGATATTATAGAATTATTACAAAGTAACTTAAACATGTATCCGAATCGATTATTAGGTGGGCTTTGAGGGACTCCACGGCTGAGGAAGATGAAGAAAGACAAATCTTCTGATAAAAATAGAATTAATCTCATGGGATGGGAATGAACTCCATCCACTTCCTTTGATGAGAATGATTTAATGGGAATCAAATTAAAATATATACCCGGAATAAGTTTTGGGGGGGAATATTTTTTCACGTCTAATCTAATACCAAACATGAAAATGTTTTTTTCTACCTTAAAGCACATAGGTTAAGAATGAAGGAATTAAAAATACAAATTATTAAATAAAAAGCAAAATATTTAATATTTCAAAATTTAAAAAACACGTAATATTTCTTTTCTTCGTGTAATTAATGATAAGTAATAAATATTATTTTTATTTGTTAACTTATGTGAAAACCCTAACTTAAAATAAATATTTTAAAATAAATGTTTTGAGAATTAATCTCATTAATTGATGTATTAGTGTAACGAGATTTTTATAATATTTATCTTTTTTCGAAGATTTGATATTTATTATAAGTTATTAAATATGTTATTAATTATTTATTACTTTTAAATATTTATTTTAAATTTAATATTTAATAAATACTTCACAACTCACTTAAAATATCAAATCTATTATATTACCATACAAATTCTCATAACTCAATTTAAATTAAACCCTACCCCTCCAATGTATATATATATAAAACCCCTTCCTGATTACAAAATTAAATGAATAAATAAACAAAAAAACCCTTGCTATCTGATTTTGCCATTTTGGCTGGTTTGGGAAAGGGTTCACAAAAGAAGACGCGTGAGAGATTCATCATTCATCCTTGTTGTTGGAAGCTACTTTGAGTTTGTTCCTGAAACGAGAAGACAAGGAACAGAGAGAGCGAGAAAATGGCACTGAAGTTTCTGAACAAGAAGGGATGGCACACGGGGAGCCTGAGGAACATAGAAAACGTGTGGAAAGCGGAGCAGAAGCACGAAGCAGAGCAGAAGAAGTTGGAGGAGCTTCGCAAGCAGATCCACGAGGAGCGTGAGCGCAACGAGTTTCGTCTTCTTCAGGAGAAGGCTGGCCTCATCCCGTAAGTAATTTCCCAATTCCAATTCCAATTCCTTTTTTTTTTTTTAATTGTATTTGCTAGGGTTAGGTTTAGGGTTTCACTGCGTGTTCCAATTTGAAAACAAAAATTATTGATTTTGATTGCAGCGCGCAGGAGAGGTTGGAGTTTTTGTACGATTCTGGGTTGTCCGTTGGAAGGTCTTCGAATTCCGAAGGATTTAAGGCCCTTGAAGCGCTTCCCAAATCCGAGGCAACAGATGTACCTTCCTCCTCTGCTTCTGCTTCTGCTTCTAAGGTAAGTTGATCCTAGCGTTCAATTTTTCATTTTTCTTTTTTATAGCAAAATATTTTTTTCCTGATTGATTCTAAACTGATTTGTGATTGATTGTGCAGCAGCAGCAGGGGGCAAGTGTGCCTGGAGCTTTGTTCGAGGACAAGCCTCAGTCTGCCAATGATGCTTGGAGGAAGCTCCATTCTGACCCCTTGCTCATGATTCGCCAGCGCGAGCAGGATGCACTTGCAAAGATCAAAAACAACCCTATCAAGATGGCTATGATCAGAAAATCAGTAAGCTTTCTTTCATTTTGTCTCTTTAACTAGAAATCAATGATTGTGGGCATTTTGTATTGGGAAATGGGATTTGAAGATTTAAAAACTTTATGAAATTATACTAGTTGGGAATTGTGTTAGTACCCGTAGTTTAGATTGATAGAGGGTTAGAATGTATGAATTACTTATTCTCTTAATTAGCTGGACTTCATACATAGATAATTTGAGTTCCCTTGTTAACCTTTGTTGGTTTTGGGCAATTGTTGCCCTTGACTGAGATCAAACCTATATATGTTGGCACAAGTGCATGCAATCCAGATTTAGTAGATGGGAAGAGATGAATTCCAGAGGTGAAGTTAAATTACACTAAAATTGTTAGAATTTGCTAGTGGGTGCCCGGTGCTCACATGTGCTGGTGATGCATTGGTGAACATATTGCAGAAACTGCTAACCAACCAAAACCTTGTAAATCAGTAATCTCCCATGCCCTCAGTGTGACTTGACCAATACCAAGTTCTGTTACTTTAACAACAATTTCTCCCAGCCCCACACTTCTGCAAAGTCTCCCGAAACCCACCCGCCTCCTCCATGGTGACTGAACTTCTGTTTAGGACGTCCATTGTTTGTAACCCTGTGCCATAGCAGCCATGAGCCACCTAGGGAGCATCCATGCAATTCGAGGCTACTGCTCTTGTTCATGGTTACTTCAGCTTCTGTCTTATATGGTGTATAGTTCTATGAAATTGTGAATTTTGTTACTTTTTTCATACTCAAGCATTAGCCTTTCATTTTATTGTATTGCATTGAAAGAATATTTAAATTGCATTGACTGAATAAGATGACAGACAATTGTTATGTTTTACTTTCACCAAGACCTCTTGTTTGATGTTATTTCTAATTTATGGCCAGTCCTAATCATGCCTGGTAACATTGTCAGGTTGAAGAAACGAAAGACAAGGGGAAAGGTCACAGTAGAAAGGAGAGGCGGAAGAAACACCATTCTAGTAAATCAAAGCATAAAAACCAATCCGATTCAGAAGATGACACTGCTGAAAGGAGAAAAAGAAAGACTGGTGACCGAGATTTTGACAAGAAGTATCACAAGGCTCAATCAGATTCAGAGTATGAATTGAGTGAAGGAGAACAGAAAAGAAAGAAGAATCACTACGAAGACAAAAAATACAGAGAAAGGTCACCCAGTCACCACCAAAGGCAAAGAAATGTCAAAGAGTATAATGAAGATGCTGATGACAGAAATTATAACAAGTCCAAGTCGGGAAGATATGCTTCAGAAGGTCAGTTCAATATTGATGCCCCTAAAAGGGGGAATGGAAGCTTTCCTGAAGCAAGCTCGACTAGATCTTCTGTTGAACGTGGATCACACTATAAGCGCAGAAATGTGGCTCCTAAGCTTTCAGAAGAAGAGCGGGCTGCTAAACTTAGGCAGATGCAATTGGCTGCTGAGTTGCATGAAGAGCAGAGATGGAAACGTATAAAGAATGCTGAGGAGACTGATGCACGGGAAGCAATCCAGAACAATAATTCTGGTGGCAGGAATTTCTTGGATGCTGCTCAAAAAAGTGTATATGGAGCTGCTGAAGGGGGGAGCTCATCAATAGCTGAGAGTGTCCGTCGACGGGCACATTATTCTCAAGGCAGGTCTGCAGGTGAAGGCAATGCATTTCGGCGGTGATGGACTTGTATGCTGGGTGGTTTATCACTAATTTTAGTTATCTCGGTTGTCTCCAGATCTCTCTTGCATGTGCTTTCTTCCATGTACCAAACCAACATAAGATTCCTTCCGTGTATCAGTATGTGAAAAACTGTTTGATATCAATGAGATAATATATCAAGAATTCATATTTAATCCCTCAGGATTCAAAATTTCCATTGTTTCATGTGATTTTGAAGTTTTCATGTCTTGGTATGATATGTTTTTCGGGTATACCACGCATAACTATTGATATCTGTTTGGGTAATGCATGTATGATACGTGTTTTCCTCTTGATATATCACGACAAAGAATACAGTAATAATTTTAAGAATTGCGCTGAGATAAGCTATTTAGCCAAAGCAAGCGGAGGATAGCTATCGTTCTGTTCCTGCACATGTTATTCTTTTTTAGATAGGAAATAGCCCAAAGGGGAATCAAAGTGAAAAACGAAAACACTGGTAAAAGGTGTTATTATCAGTGCCTTAAAAATAACCCGAAGGGAATCAAAAGAAAAAGAAACCGCTGTTCAAGTGTTATTATCAGTGCTGCGTGACATTCACGAAGTGTGGGGTTCAATCCACCTCATAAACTTTGTCCATTCCCCTTCCCCCCCTCTATCTACCCTTGTGGGCTCCCTTAGCGCCCACCCTAGTGGTGAGCCCTCCTCTGGACAAAAAAATGTCGAAAATACAGATGTGTATACTAGGATTTTAATTACTTAAAATATTAAAAATATGAAAACAAAGAATCAACAAGAGAAATCAATAAAAATAAAGAAAGGATTAGAATTGGTATACCATGAATTGTACTGGGCACTGTAAGCAATGTAAGAGAAGAGAAAAAAAGATGAACAGTAGTGTGAGCAAAAATGAGACGTGGAGACGTGAGAAGTAAGCTAACTTAATCTGATAAGCAAGTGTGTTATGTTATATTTGGTGAAACAAAGATAAATAGATTAGGATAACTTATTTATTGATCCAAAGAAATATTTTAATTTTCAAATAAGCTGACAAAAGATAAGCTCAAAATAAAATCAAATTAAACTCATACCCGTGCAAATGAGACGAGACTAGGCGGAGCGCACATGTGTGTATATTAAAGTAAGTTTAAGTCCACATATCTACTTCAATAAAATATCTATCCAAGAATATAATCTTATATAAACATTCTTTAAGAGTTTATTTTACTCAATGTAAAACATAATCTTATATAAAACACACACAAAAGTACTTCAAAAGTTAAAACACTCCACTAAAGTCTAACAATAAAAAGCTCCATTTTCTTACTATAAAAAAAAAAAAGAAAAAGAAAAACTTAAGCTTTTACTAGATGCTAAAATTGCTATCATTGGACTTTCTTCTCTAATTGAAGAGTGCACAACTGGTAAGTGCTGTAGGACATTTTTGAAGTGTTGGGTTCGATCCCCGTGATACACTTTGTCCCATTCTCCTTTCCTCCGCTATGGAGCCCCTTGTGGGATCCCTTAGGACCCACCCCAGTGGTGGGCCCTCCTTTGGACCAAAAAAAAAAAGGCTTCACTTTCTTACTAAAAAAAAAAAAAAGAAAAACTTAACTTGCCCATTTGGTCGTGAATCTGTTATGGTGGTTCTGTTAATGTAAACATTATTGAGCTATGTTACTGGAACTAACAGGCCGACTGTGTATCTGATGCCTGGTGGCCCAAGAATGCATTTGCAGGCAAAAATATGATGTTGCAGGCTGACAATAAAGGGAAGGACTTTTGTTCTTAATATAGCTACTGATAGCTATGGAAATCTTCCTCCTTGATTAATAGTATGGCTGATTGGCTGGTCCATCTTACAGTTGCATGTCTCTGTCATAATACCAAATCATCATGTCAACTCCTGCCCATTTTACCTCATTAACGGCTAATTGTGATTATTGCTTATTAGACTTGTTAAATGCTCTTTCTGCCAACACAACTTTTGGTAATTAACTAATATTTCTGGTGCTGCCCCTGATTGTGCACAGCACAGGGTTTGAGCCTTTGATGCATTTGCTTTATATCATTCTCATGCGAGCAAGTGTACAGTATGATAGAAATAACAGCAGAACAAGTTGGTCAAGTTTATGGCCTGTTCATATGTTCTCTTATTCCATATTGATGGAGCTAGAAAGTTACAGCCGCATAAAGGACAGTAAGAAATTAATATTTGGCAAGCAAGGTCACCCTTCTTTTTCTCCTTTCACTTTTGCATGTTTGGATTATGTGATTAATGATATTATTATTGCCAAAGGATGTGTAGGTACCCAGTATTTAAGATGTTGTTGTAACAACCATGTAGCTAGTTGGTCCATCACCATTTATGAGTTATTTGAGCTCCTTGGGTCCAGTCAAGGAGGAAACTGGTTGGAGAGTATTTAAAGCATTCACTGTAATGCAGATAATGAAAGAAACTCGTTTTGAACTTTGACCCCACACTACAAATTACTTTTTTTTGTTCTTTCTTCAGTTGCCTCATTGGTAGGGAAAAGTGTCGGTTGGTCTCAGAGTAGAGCACTAGATAACATATATCTGCTGAGGGAAGGGTAAGAAACTCTCCCATAATCAATTTTGCAGAGCCAGCCAAGTTGTGTACAAGATGGACTTCTTCTGGTTTCTAGTTTTCTCTGCACATCTTGCAATAGCATCTTCTCTTGTGGGATTTGAAGGCATGTATCACAATAGCTTGCTAGCTGATTCTTAACTTGATGGAAGCAAAAGCTTCCTCTTTAGATTGTATTATGGTGCACCATAATTCACTATCTAGTTTCCTTTTTGGTAGAGTGGTTTTTTATTTTTAAATTTACATGAATATTATCTGTGATACCTAATTAAAGAAAGCAATATTTTGGGTTTCATTTTCAATATTAGAATGATTCGGAAATTGTGCAAGTAACTATGTACATTAAACTAGAAAACGGTCCATTTTGCAGATAATGATTTGAGGCACAAGCAAGCAGGCATGCACCTCAGTTTATATCATGTTACAGGTCTTGACTCCTCTCTAACATCCACATCGCCAGTTTTATTCTCTGACATGATCACAAAAGATGAGGAGCGTGTCAGGTATCTTCATTCCAGATTAGCTAACAAGGAGGATAACAGCAGTTCAGCTAATACTGCCTCTTCTGATAAAGTGGAGGGACCAAAACTTGTGAGCACACCATTGAAATCAGGTTTGTCAATTGGGTCAGGCAATTACTACGTGAAAATAGGACTTGGGACCCCTGCTAAGTATTTTAGCATGATTGTAGACACTGGTAGCTCCCTCTCCTGGCTCCAATGCCAGCCTTGTATTATATACTGCCATGTGCAGGTTGACCCTTTATTCGATTCTTCCACATCTAAGACCTACAAAGCCCTTCCATGTTCATCCTCTCAGTGTTCCTCTCTCAAGGGTTCCACACTCAATGATCCAGGTTGTTCAAGTAGAACTGGTGCTTGTGTGTACAAAGCAAGCTATGGTGATTCTTCTTTCTCAATTGGTTTTTTGGGTCAAGATGTGCTAACCTTAACTCCATCAGAGACACTATCAAGTTTTGTATATGGGTGTGGGCAGGACAATCAAGGGTTGTTTGGAAGGGTTGCAGGTATTTTAGGTCTATCCCAGGACAAGCTCTCATTGCTTGCACAATTGTCCAGCAAATATGGGTATGCCTTCTCTTATTGTCTTCCCACATCTTTTTCTGCATCTGAGTCTTCCAAGGAAGGTTTCTTGTCCATTGGAAGCTCATCATTGACATCATCATCATACAAGTTCACTCCCTTGGTTAAGAATCCAAAGATTCCCAGCTTATATTTCCTGGATTTGACAGCTATCACTGTGGCAGGAAGACCACTGGGAGTGGCTGCCTCAAGTTACAAGGTGCCTACTATCATAGACACTGGTACAGTAATTACAAGGTTACCTGTGCCTGTTTTTACAGCACTGAAAAATGCTTTTGTGAAGATCATGTCCACAAAGTATGCAAAGGCCCCAGGAATTTCCATATTGGATACTTGTTTTAAGGGGAGTGTCAAAGATTTGTCAGCAGTGCCTGAGATTCAGCTGATATTTCGTGGGGGTGCTGACCTAGCACTTAATGCTCATAATACCCTTCTAGAAATTGAGAAGGGAACTACTTGTTTGGCCATTGCTGGTAGTTCTGAATCTAACCCTATTGCCATTATTGGGAATTATCAACAACAGACATTTAAGGTGGCTTATGATGTTGCCAATTCCAAGATTGGATTTGCAGCTGGTGGCTGCCAGTGATCACCGGTACATGTTTCCTGACCAAAAAATCAGTTACAACTCAAAAAGCTGGGGCTGGATACAACTTATCAAATGTTGCTTTCAAATATAATAAAGATTAAAGACCGCCTGCAGAGAGGCATGTGCTGTATCTCATTTGTGCATATAAGAAAATAGACAATTAAATGCTCACATGAAACCTGCAGTTGCATTAGATTTTATTTTGAAAGTTCATATTTGTAAAACTGGACAGCGGCATATATAGCTGCATAGTATGGCATGTTTTATAAGTTATATAACCATTGTCGCCCTAGTAGCAGCAGCATCACTTATGTCCTAATCCTATCTTTTGCAAATGGTTTTACCTGGTAAATTGGGCTAATTGTCATGTTCTGCTACCTACTCGGCTTAATTGCCACTATTTTGCAGCTTCGTTCTACCTATATGTTGGGTAAATAAATTATTAACATCGAACGCAGCCTAATAAAATATAAATAAATAAACACAGCCTAATATTTCAATCAATTTAATTTTATAACTCAGAATCATTTTTTTTTTTTTTGCAAAGAAATGAAATTTTAGTTTGATAAGCATACTTCAAACTAAGCATATTTTTTTTATTAAATAACTAAATATATTTAGTTTTAAAGTTATGTCTAAATACTATAATTTTAAACTAAACATATATTCGACATTATATTTTTTAACTATACACCTTAATTTGTAAAATTTGTTGGGTATAACCCCTTCAAACACCAAAGAAGCTCATCCACTAATAACCACACATTAAAATGTTGGGAGGCTATATCCCAACTTAATCCACAAAGTAATTGCTTATCATTGTAAACCTTATAACACCTCCGCATTTGGAGAAATTCTAAAATACCCATAAAGTAATATTTTTAGACACTTTTGTAACTATTTAGATCTTATTTAATAATATTTAATATTTAATTCAATGGCATGAATTGTTATAATTTTAATGCAATGGTGTAATACTCCTAAAGTATATAAGAAACTCTCATGCATTTGATTCCATCTTTATTTGTGTTATTTGTCACATAGATTTGTTACGAAACATATAAACGAATGACATGATAATTACATACCCTCACTTCTCTTTGTAAGTTATATATTATAAATGTTGAAAGTGAGATACAATAATGGTCCATATATTTGAAGTGGTGCACATTAAATAATATATAACAAATAATTTTTTCTTGCTCCAAAAACACTTGAAAATTTTTCACTTCTCTAACAGTTTTTAAAGCACCCAAATGTTACAAATGAGCAAGACCGAGCAAATCATCTGACAAATTACAAGCATGCCAAGGGATTCATAGGTGACGGGCTAGCTCATTTCCAATAGGACCAATACTCTAGGAAGTAGGAACATTTAGAAGTGTGCAATGACAGGCCGGCTCATTTAGCTGCGGATGGAGAAGAATTCCATCCAACCCAACCCGTCATGGGTTGGCTGGCTTATATGAAAAAAATGAAGGGAAAAAAAAATGCAAAAGAAATTCCCCACATAAATAATTGAGAAACTTAACAAAACAATGAATTGTCAAAGATCCACACAAATAAAAAAAACCTTAAGAGAGAAAAATTAATGTCAGATCAACCCGTCCAAGTCCAACTCAGGGCTCAAATAGAGGGATTATTTGGCCCGCTTTATATGAATCGTTGAAACATTAGCTCAACCCGTCCCAAAAGCATGATGTGGCAAGCCGGGTAGAGGCCCAACACAAATTGATACTGAGTATCTATTTTAAACAAAGTTTTGAAAACAAAATCAGTCATTGAATTGGTTAAAAAATTGATTTATAGTTAAATAGTTCAACTGTAGTCGAATCATAATTAATTAATATTATAATATAATTATCATATTAATTTTTGTAGACAAAAATAATATTTTATTATTATTTTGAAATGGAAAAATTATTTGAAACTAATATATTAAACATTTTGTCTGCATTAACCAACAAACAGCATTGGTGCAGTGGTTGGGGCGCCTATGCCCTAGAGACCAGAGTTTGAACCTCACCACCAAAGCCAACTTGGGAATTTTTGCAGAATTAAATAGCGAACCGGTCACTGTAAATTTACTTTTAATTAAAAAGTTTTACAAACATACTTTCAACCAAACTTAAGTGACCAGTTTGAACATATTCTGTTCAACGGTTTAAAGAGTGGTTTTTAGAACAGTGGTTTAAGAGGCATTATTGAACCGGCTGGTGGATTGGGGTCCACCAAGCAGGTCCAGTTCAGTTTTCTTAATTAAGAATTTAAATAAAAAGCCTATATGTACTTGAAAAAAATAGAGGTTCTCTATTTATTTTTTTTTATAAATTCTCTGATATTCAAAATTCGTCTGTTAAGTTAGAAAGAGCAATTCAATAGTTTATCTACGCTGTGGTTAGACTTGATAATACTTTGATGCAAAGAAAGTAGATAAGATAGACAACTTCATAGAATTATGGTTAAAAATATAGAAAATTGAAATAGAGAATACAAAGAATTAAAGAAAATTTTTATATATTCTGAGAGCATTATTTTCAAGAATTTTGTAATTGTTCAAGTTTAATTTAATAATATCTTATTTTTTAATTCAATGACTGTATGGTTATTCAATTCTCATGTGTCACTTTTTTATTGAATGAGAGTATTACTACACAATAATTCTCCTAAATTAGGGTTCTAGGGTTATAACACACAAGGTTTGCCTTCCTTAAAAAGAATAATCTATTTTTGGCCTCTTCTTAAAATCAGATATAGAGAAATAGAGGAAAAGGAATATAAAAAATTCAGCTCAAAGCTCTTGGAAAACAAAGGGATGTCTAAAATATATTTACTCTCTTGTTGCATGCGTGTGTTTTTTTTGTACCATACTGAAATTTTTTCATTGCATGCGGGGTTTGTTGCATCCCCTCTAAGGATTTTTATGATACTGATTTTTTTTTCAAGGTTTGGTACTCACGTTAATTCCCACCACCTCAACTTACTCAGTGGGGAAATTTTGAAATTGCTATTTTTTTTCCCAACTTTTTTTCGTTTTACTGTCATTGAAATTGCTCGTTCATAGCACAACAACTGCTGCATATCTTCATCAACTGCCAAGTCAATCTAATTAGCAAATCATGTATGAACTGGAATTAGTTTACTTGGGCCTTCAGGGACTGAGGGACCCATTCTCTGCTGTCCAATTCTTTTTATCTAACTATTGATGTAACATGCATTTGATGGGCAGTAGTAGTACATATTGGGTTGGCCCTTCTGCTTGGCAGGGTACAAAAACAAAGGCTATGGTACCATTATATTAATATAGTACCATAATATAATGGTACCATAGCCTTTGTTTTTGTACCATAGCCTTCATTTTAATTTTTAATACAGGCTTTAGGTGCATAATTTCAAACTTCTGAATTTTAAATCCTTAGTGGGGCCGTCCCATATTTGATTATTAAATGAATGTCTCTTGCAGCCTCCATATGCTGACCATCTCCAAGTCCAAACCTTGAATAAAATGCATAGAGAAGGCAGAATCAGAGCTTGAACTGAAGATCAGCAAGTGATACATTTAATTCCAGTAAGCCAAGTAAGTTGATATATGACACATGATTACGTTCTTTGTATCTTTCTTCATGATTCCCCACCCATGGTCACTTGATGTTGGCAGAAAAGCTGTGCATATTATTAATCTACACTTAGCCTTTTTATAAGGACAAAATCATATTTTTGCGCAAAACCCGGGTAGAAAATGAGATTGTTTATTCAGCTAACATTGAGCATTGTGCAATGAACATAGCACTTTTTAGACCTTAACTAAACAATGATCACGACTGATTCTCCTCCTTGGTGTATGTTATTCCAAATTCACAAACAACTCCCAGCACAACAAAGATTTCACAATTTGAAATCTTGCTCCACTTGTTTAGTATAAGTATTGCCTGCCACTACCACTAGATATAAGTAGAAAAAATAGTTCCAATACAATATTGCAGTGAGTGATCAAGAGGCAGTATTTAAATTTTAGGCTTCAGGGTCTGCTCATCATATCATAAACCTGGTCACTTTAAAAATATCAAGTAATAAAGATGTGTCGAAGTGTGATGCAGGATTTTGCTTTCAAAGCATAGCTGAAAAGTGAAAACTCATGATGTCTTAAAAGTGCCATGCTGGATTTCGCTTTCAGCTCAAAAATTACCTTGCTTGTTTCAGGTTCATACCCTTGCTTGTGTTCCCAAAGGCCAAAGCCTATTAAGTCTTCTGCTTTTGAGTATCTGGAGACCAAACCTCTGTGATCCCAGTTCTGTATCTTTTGCAAGTGTGGACTTGAGGTTGGGCACCAACTACTGGTAAGGATTATCCACTTTTAATCCTCTAAAGTCTAGAGTTTGCTTATTTTCTCTTTATATACTTACATAATTACATTCTTTGTCAAAATATATGCCATTAACACAACTCAGATGCCATGTTCTCTAGGAATTTGTTTCTAATTTGTGAATCCCAGTTTTCTATGTGAGCATCATATGTCTGATTAATGCAAGCCTTGTTGCTTTTATCTCATTTCCCCCTTGTTAGGTGTGACTTAGCTACTTACCATGGGGTGCATTTCTTCAAAAATCATAGCCAGATCAATCAGTTTCCATGATGAGAGAAAGCAAGGGTCACGGAGAACAGCTAACGGTATTCCATTGCTGGAAGATTTAATCATCTCCTCTAATGGCAGTGACCAGTACCTAGCTCTTGTCTGCGCAGCTAACACAGTATCCAACAAACTGCACTCTAGGAGTTTTAGTTCAAACACTTCCCAAAAACTGGCTATTGAGCCTGTCAGTTCTGAAACTAATGAGAAGTTGGAGATGTCAGCAAGACTAGACCAAGAAGGAGGGAAACAAAATGAGAGTGATAAAAAAAACAGGTCCAAAAGTTGGCACTGGTTTCCAGAGCATATTGTGTCCTCTCTTGCACAGGAGAATTTATCTGGTTTTAAAGATAAACATGACTGGAGCTCTAAGGGTGCCACACGTAGTAGGAGTTTTCACACAGTGGAGGAATATGATGATATGGTTAATAAAATATGGTTGTCCAAGTCCCAGAGAGTTCAGCAAACTGAGTTTAATGATGAAGAAGATGATGGTTCAGGAACCAACATGGACCTTCAGGTATCTGAATTTATATCTAATACAGCTCATCATACTGAGGATAAGGATTATGCCTTCAAGAAAATGCAACCACCATGCTTATACAACAAATATTCATTAGAAGAGAGTAAAATAGTGAAGGAGATCAGCATCCTGAGCACAGCACCAGAAAGCAGTATAGTAACTCCAAGTCCTAAAAGTCACATCTCTAGTTCAGGTATTAAAAATGAGGAAGTAGTTCCAAGTCAGAAAACAAATATGCTTGAGAGTGCTGTTCAATGGGTAAGCACCATTGAGAAGGGAAATAAGAGAAAGGCTGTAGCAAAGAGGCTAGAATCACTTAGAATCCCATCTAATATTGAATGTCCAGCCATTGCTAGTCTTAGAGAATGGCTCCCTGCAGGTGGAATATACTCTCCTGGATCCTATGTCACCCCAAAATTTGGAAGCCATTCTCTAAGGAACATTAGGAATGCAAATGAATCCAGTGAGAGTGAGGATTCTATATTTAGTCCAGAGTTGGTGTCTGCCTTTGAACAGTGTATGCAAAAACTGGAAGCAGAGGAAGAAAACATTCTGAAACAAATTATAGAGAATGTGGAGGAAGAAAGTGATGGAAGAGCCCCAAGATAGAACTATACCATGCATGAAAGGTTAAACCCATACTTGCAGGTGAATTTAGTTAGTAGTGGATAAATCTTAAACAAAACTTGTTATTTCTACTCCATTACTCTATTTTTTCACATCTTCCAAGCCTGTATGCATGTGAATCTCAGTTTCACAATTTTTTTATTCGAATTTATTTTGGGACGAGGTGCCAATTTACATGGCAGTGAATGTAAATGCAGGTTCACGTATGTTTATATTTAATGCCTTGACCTCCTGTTTTATATCATCTCATAGTTATAAAAAGTGGAGAAAACATGTCTCATTGGAAAGAAATAACAATAAGCCTATGATTCCCAAAAAAACTTCAGGAGCATGCAATTGGATTTTATGACTATTTCACCTCATATAATATGAAACAATCCATCATTCTCACAATAATGACTCCATCATTTTCGTCTTAGTGTCCTGCAGGTGCCTGGTCATATACTGACACACCGAGTGCTAACCGGAGTCCACAGTAGACAGATTATTGCATTTTCTTAACTAGGCATGAGAATCTATAGACCTTAGGCCATTGACTAGCACATAATTTTTAGTCAAAATTAGTCAGGTGCTATTTGAACCCTTTTCAATAAGATCATTTGCCATAACATTTATTGGAGCCATCTAGAATCCTGGAACCAGCTCTTTTCTTGTCTTACTACAACGTAACACAACGGTTCCAGTCATGAGGGTTGAAATGGAATCAAGCAGGGCTATGATAGGTTTGAGCCTGATTTGAAGTAGGATTTATCGAATCAAGTTTGGAGCTCAGTTCAACTAAGCAAGAATAAGCCAACCGCACCAACATTTTTGAATTGTAATAGTAATAATAAAAAAACCAAGTTGATTTGTATCATTATTTTCTGTAACTAAATACAACCAATTTCTAATACGGTTTTTCTTTTGCCATATTTCTAATACTATGTCGATTTGGCACGTTTCTAACATAAGTTAGAATGAGACGTTCTATATTATTTTTCCTCTACTACTTAAAGTTGATTTCAACCACTAATATCTAATTCATGTTAGCAAACTTAGACTGCGTTTGGTGATTAAGATAAGAACGATCTGATAGTATAAATTTATACTATCAGGTCTTGTCAAGTGTTTAGTGATTTAACCTAATAGTATAATCAAATTAGGTCAAACTTTTTTTTATCATATTCTGAACTGATTATTCTATCATCTCTTCTACCATAAGATAAGACTTGATAGTATATCTCTTCCCACCCTATCTCTCAACTTCATCCATCTCACTTCAAGTCTCTCATTCTCTGTCATTATCATCTAATCTCCATTGCTGCAGCAACCCATCACCATCTAATCTCCATGGCTATAGCAACCCATCACCAAAGTCACATCTAACTCGTGCCACCAACGTCGCCCAAGCCCAAGCCACCACGCTGTCGTCCAGGTCCCAACCGTCACCTCTACTGGTCGCCGGCCAACCTCACCAACCCCACTGGTAAGCGCGGATCTGGCCCGTGTGGCCCACGGCTTGTGCGTTGATCTGGCTAGTGGTGCGGCTCGTGGTGTTGGGTTGCGGTGGAGGAGGCACAGCCGCCTTAGCTGATACAACTCGTCGGAGACAATAACAAATTCACCTCAGTACTGTGGAGAGCGTGGACTGGAGACCAAGGAGCAGCAGTGGTGGTGAAAATGGCAGAGCAGATCAGCGAAGTGATGACTCACAGGTGGAAGTTCCGAGAGTGACTTTGGTGGCGCGACGTCTGGTCTGTACGGTTTCGTAGTGGTGGTGTGCGGCTATGGCGAGTTCGACTGCTGGTTTGCGGCAGAGCTCCGACAAATGGTAACGGGTCGCAGTGACAAGGCAGGTCCAGTAGTGGAAGACAGGTCACCGACGATCTAGGTTTTGGCTGGTCGGTAGTGTGCGTGAAAGGTTGATGGAGAATGGGTCAAGAGATGTTGTCAGTGGAAGTCCTAGGCATGGTGATGATTACAGATGGGTTTAAGTGAGGTCAAAATGAAGGATCAAAGTGAGGGTGAGAGTGTGTGACCTGAGGGTTGATGAGAAAAGTGAAGGGTAATATAATCATAATAAATAGTTACATATAATATCAAATTATTTATACTATGTGCACCAAATGTTTAATTGTATAAAAATTTATCAACTTGTTTATATTATCAGACTTTATCATATTACCATATACTATCATATCTTATACAATTAAATGTACCAAACATAGCCTTAAATCCTGCCTCCCAGCATAAACCTTGAAAATCCTTTCCCCAGCTATATCCTAATTCAAATAATTTGGTTTCAATCTTCAATATAGCATAGGGATATGCAAGCTACAGAAGACTGACTATAAGTGCGTTAACTCATTCTCGGTTTCATCCAATCATGGAAAAGACACCAAGAGATATCCGGCGGCCGGTGGGACTCTGTACCCTCAGAACACATAACATGTCACCAAAAAAAGGTAAAATGTGACCAACCAAATGCGGTAGAAGATAAGGTGAAACAATGCATGTATAGGTCGCCGCTGTACAAACTTTGTTCCCTTTCTTTCAGTATTAGCATCAGAAGATTTAAAAACATAGATTGGCAGTCAATGTTATTTAACATGATGGTGTACAACAACTGTAACATCCTCAGGCCATATTCTACGTTGTATGATGAGGCAGTCCACTGGTCTTTCTTCTTCTTTCTGTCAGATGGTGCCACAATACTCAAATTCCTAGACAAAAGGACATAAGCTGTAGGTACTTACAAGGTATAAAGGTTACAAATTTACAAGGAGTCAAGATACATGTAGTTTCTGCGTCGATTGTACTGAAGAAGGCTTCCATAGGTGCGATCCCAGACACCAATAAAGAGCGATTCTGTGTCAGGGCTAAAAGATACACCAGAGATCTCCCCAAAAAAATCGATCTCCTGCTCCTTCTCAAACCCATGCTTTGCATCATAGACATGCACAAAGTCAGCTGGCTCAGCCATTGCCATGAACTGCCCATCAGATGAGAAACGTATTGAACGTATAGCTCCAAGGTTGCCCTTAAGAACAGCAACAGACTTTGACAAGTTCCGAACATCCCAAACGCGACATGTTTTGTCTTGGTTCCCAGTGGCAAAAATGCGCCCATCAGGATGCCATGCAGATGCAAATGAGTAATCCAAGTGTCCGCATAAAGGCATGATAGTCTACAAAGACAACCAAAATTTAAATTAGATATTCATAGCTCTTCCAGGCTTGGCACATCCAACCCCCCCCCCCCCAAAACCCTCATCTCATTCTAAAAAATCCTTTGAGAAATATACAACCAGGAATTAATAAAATATGCCAACCTTTCCAGTTTGAGAATCCACCAGTATCCCTTCTGGGTTGTCTCCAACAATAGCAAGTAGTTTACCATCAGGGCTCAATGAAGTATGCTGTAGACAGAAAGGGCACAAATTCATATTATCATTTCTGCTATTTACCAATGCACATGGATATCATATTTTCCAACACTAGCAGTGGGCATCCGCAATGCACGTGCAAAGAGAAAATTTAAAATATATATTTAGACACACTTATTCTCAATTCTCTCTCCCTTTTAAACTTTAACCAAAAGTTGTAACTTTCCCTTTATGCTACTAATTTGTATTTGTAGGAAGTTTCTTAAATATAGATGTGATTGTGAAAATGGGCCTAGGTTATTAAGTTAAATTTCCTTCTTTCTCTCTCCTCATCTTCAATAGTTAAAAATAAGTAACACTTGGCTTTTTAAGAAATATGAAATTTGACACCAAATGAGGGATTCTCCTTTATAGTGTACATAAATCTTCACTTGGTTGCCTAATCCAGAACTTTGTACTGTTAAATGCACATACAGACAGTTAGACACAGACAAAAACACTCACTGCTGCCCCAGTTGACAAAAAAAGCATTTTCAACATTCAAGTGCAACAACAACAACAACAACCAACTTTTTTCCCACTAGGTGGAGTCGGCTACATGGATCAAACGACGTCATTGTGCCCTATCATACACCAAGTCTTCAGAAATGTCATTCAAATCTAAATCTTTTTTAATAGTTTCACCTATAGTCTTTTTTGGTCTCCCTCTATCTCTAACTATTAGACTATCCTCCACCTGATCTACTCTTTTTACCGGGGCTTCTAAGGGTCTTCTCCTTACATGTCCAAACCACCTAAGACGAGATTCTGCCATCTTTTCCACAATAGGTGCTACCCCTACTTTCTCTCTAATGCATTCATTCCTAATCCTATCTTGTCTTGTATGGCCACACATCCAGCGCAATATCCTCATCTCCACGACACTGATCTTATGCTCTTGCTGGCTTTTACCGCCCAACATTCAGTACTATACAACATCGCGGGCCTTATAGCTGTGCGGTAAAATTTACCCTTAAGCTTGAGAGGTACATTTCTATCACAAATCACTCTTGAAGCACTCCTCCATTTCATCCATCCAGCTTGAATCCTATGATTTACATCTCCCTCTATCTCTCTGTCATTTCGTAAGATAGATCCAAGATACCTAAACCGTATGACTTGTGGTATGGTGCGGTCCCCAATTTTCACCGCTAAGCTAGTATTAGCACGCTTCTTACTGAACTTACATTCCATATCCTCCGTCTTACTCTTGCTTATATGAAAGCCATGTTCTTCCAAAGCTCGTCTCCATAGCTCTAGCTTCCCATTTGTTTCCTCTCTCGACTCTCCAACTAAGACTATATCATCTACAAAAAACATGCATTGTGGCACCGGCTCTTGGATATACGCAGTAAGCATATCCAAGGCCAAGCTAAAAAGATATGGACTCAAAATTGACCCTTGGTGCAGTCCTATAATTATAGGGAAATCTTCTGTAACCTCTCCTTGTGTTCTCACAAAAGTTTTAGCCTCATCATACATATCTTGGATTGATCGAATATAAGTGATACGAACTCCTTTCTTCTCCAGAGCCTTCCACAAGACCTCTCTCGGTACCTTATTGTAGGCCTTTTCCAGATCAATAAAAACCATGTGTAGGTCTTTTTGCTTCCTCCGATACCTCCATCAACATTCAAGTGCATAGAGAAAAAAATTATTTTACTAGCAACGGGTACAAATTCAGGCTACAAAATGGTCAAAAGGTACCAAAATTTTGTCCCCAAACAGTTGGCCAGGCAGTCAGTACATAAAAGGAGTATATTGTTGTTGAATTGGAGGGAAGTAGGTAGAGGAGGAAAAGAGAGAATATAAATTGATAATGATATTAACTTGATGTGTTGATAATGTGTTTTAATTCCATAACCTAGTACACTTATTTATACTAATATTTAGGTCAAATACTAACACTACTAGTACTGGTCCAAGCCCATTAACATAAGACTAATAACCTAATAAGTAATAACCCTAATATTCTCTAACACTCCCCCTCAAGCTTAAGCTTACTAAGCTTTAAGCTTGTTACAATTACATCTTAAAGAAAATAAACTAAAAACATAATGCGCCAAACAGTGTGACAATGGCAGGCAACTGAATCTGGGATGGAGATAGGGCCAATGCATCTGGGACTAAGATGGACAGGGACAGTGCATCTGGGACAAAAGCTGGACAGGGCCAGTGCATCTGGGACCAGTGCATCTGGGACAAAAGTGGAGGCTAGTGTGAGTCATAATCAACATAAGTCACCATCGGAATGATCGTCGACGGGAAGAAAAAGTCACCAGTAGCATGATTCATCTGTGGGAGAGAAGTCACCATCGGAATGATCGTCAATGGGAAAAGAAGTCACCACCAGTATAATTCATTTGTGTGAGAGAAGTCATGACAAACACTAGCATTGAAGTATATGTAGAGATGAACTTATTCCCATTCTCCCCCTCAATGCTATGCTAGCAATGGAAAAGAACCAAACAGCCAAAACCAGAGATAACTGAAAAATCCAACGCAAGAAAACAAGGATCTGAGGGCAGATCGACGTAGAGGAGGCCAAGACGAGCCTGACGAGAGGAACGGCGGCCGGACACACCGTCAAGAGCCGGAAAACAGGTCGCGCGGTGGCTGGGTGGCTGCGGCGAAGGGCAGCGCGTGGGGGCGCGTTACGGTGGCGTTGGGGCTGGGCTTCGGGGGTTTGGCCGGTCGGAGGGAGGCGGTTCCAACGGTGTGGTCGGCGGCCGGAAAGGAGGCGGCGGACGGCGGTGGCAGTGGCAAGGGAAGGGAAGGGAAGACGTCACGGCAAGGGAGAAAGGTCGGCAAACCGGAATGGAAACACGGTTGGCCAGAAAAGATATAGAAAGAGGGTGCCGAAAGGAGAACTCGGCAACCAGAGGCAGCAGCTAATCGGAGTTCCAGATCTTTGGGAACTCGGCAGCGAAAGTGATGGGACAGGTCACGGATAATGGTACCTCTCTGATACCATGTTGAATTGGAGGGAAGTAGGTAGAGAAGGAGGAAAAGAGAGAATATAAATTGATAATGATATTAACTTGATGTGTTGATAATGTGTTTTAATTCCATAACCTAGTACACTTATTTATACTAATATTTAGGTCAAATACTAACACTACTAGTACTGGTCCAAGCACATTAACATAAGACTAATAACCTAATAAGTAATAACCCAAATATTCTCTAACAATTGTCAAAACCATCAAAAACAGAAAAAGAATGCAAAAACAGACCACTTCAGAGAAGAAACTTGATTTCTGTTTCACTAATAAAATTATTAAAGGCAGCGTGTTTTTGTTTTTTTTTTGTGTTAAACTATTGAAGGCAGCTTTAAATGTGATTTCAATTCCTAGACAATTCAATAGAGTCTGATGACCATAATGCTACAAAATCAAAATGCTAGAACAGAAGTTTGCAAAACAACAGAAAAGGGGGAAATAAGTATCAACTCAAGCATAATTCAAATCACATTGTAGCCAAGGATTGCTTCGTTACAAAACATATTTCTGTTGTTTTCCTTCTCTCCCTGATAGGATACCAAATATAAAAACACTGTATTATTGATATTAATAAGAAAGTGATAGAACTGGACCAGAATGTTGAAAAAAAGAATAGTTCTTTATTGAGAAACTCTCCTTTCTATGACAATCAGAGGGAGAAAGAAACAAAAATTGAAAGAATTACAAGATGATCAGATATGGTAAACGTATACCAATCTTGTTCTCTCCTAACCTTCCTTTCCAACTTTGAAACAGATTAACTTCCAAAAGACCCCCTTTTCTCTATTTATAACCAACTAACTAACTCTTATTCTGTTAGAATAACTAACTAAATATTATTCTAACAGAAACAGAATAACTACATTTTCTGATCCACTACTGCTTGTCTATTTTTCCTAGAGTACACTTTTTTTATGATAGGCCTGCTAACAATACTCCCCCCCAAGACATCCACCTTGCCCTCAAGGTGAAAGTGAGGAAACTGTTCCTGAATGGTTGTCACTAATTCCCAAGAATTCTCATGATCTGGAAGATCGAACCACTTGATGAGCACTTCTTGTACACCTGAGGCCGTTTGTCTGACTTGGAGAACCTGTTCTGGCTGCACCTGTAGCTCCAATTCTTCCGATAACATAGGAGGCAATGGCTGTGTTGGTTGCTGGGCAGATACAGCTTTCTTCAACAAAGACACATGGAACACAGGGTGGATTATGCTGTCGGCTGGAAGATCTAGCTGATAGGCAACCTCTCCCAATTTTTTAAGAACCTGATAGGGTTCATAACTAGGACTCAACTTCTCATTGACCCTCTTGGCTAAGGATCTAAGTCTGTACGGTCGTAGCTTCAAATAAACCCAATCCCCCACATTAAACACCACCTCTCGCCTATGTTTGTCAGCCTGCCTCTTCATTTTGTTTTGTGCCCTTAGCATATTCTCCCTCAATTCTTCCAGCATCACATCTCTCTCTTTTGTTAACAAATTTACTTCCTCCACTGCCGAGGGAAAAGTACTACCTTTGAATAACAGCGGCAGGTCCCTGCCGTAAAGGGCCTTAAAAGGAGTAGTTTTAGTAGAGCTATTATAGTTGGTATTAAACCAATATTCAGCCCAACTCAACCACCTAGGCCACTGTTTAGGTTATTTCCAGTCAAACATCTTAAGTAAGTTTCCAAACAACGGTTCACCACTTCCGTTTGGCCATCCGTTTGTGGATGGTATGCAGAGCTAAATTTCAAACGAGTGTTGGCATTCTTGAACAACTCAGTCCAGAAATGACAGAGAAACACCTTATCCCGATCCGAAATAATCGTGGCTGGAAACCCATGTAAACGGACTACCTCTTTAATGAACAATTCTGCCACCTCTTTAGCAGAGAAAGGATGGGACATTGCTACAAAATGAGCATATTTAGTGAGCCTATCAACCACCACCATTATAGTGTCTTTTCCATGAGCTTTAGGCAATCCTCCTATGAAATCCATGGAAATATCAACCTAAATCTGAGTGGGAATGGGTAATGGCTGTAAAAGTCCTCCTAGAGATAATGCTTGATATTTGTTCCGCTGACATACATCACAAGCAGTAACATATCGCTGAATATCCCCTCGCATTCCTTCCCAATAAACTACACCAGCGATCCGTTTGTATGTTCTGAAAAAACCAGAGTGACCCCCAATAGCAGAACTGTGAAATTTTGATAAGATCAAAGGAATTCTGGTGGATTGTTTGGGCAAAACCAGTCTTCCTTCAAATAATAGCCTTCCTCCAACCAACTGATATCCTGGATGAGACCCTGAATTTTGAATAAGATCCTTCATGACAGATCTTAGGCCACTATCAGCTTGCAGCTCCTCATCTATAGTATCTAGGTCACTAAAATGTACCGTAGATAATGCAGCAAACATCATCTTCCTGCTGAGGGTATCAGCTACTTGATTAGCACAACCAGGATTATACTTAATCTCAAAGTTAAAACCCAGCAATTTAGAGGTCCATTTATATTGTTCTTCACCCATTAGCCGCTGTTCTGAGAGAAATTTCAGACTGCGCTGATCCGTATGGATGATAAATGGTCTGCCCAACAAGTAATGACGCCATTTTTGGACTGCTAACACAATTGCCATAAGCTCCCTCTCATAAACAGATTTCAGTTGTGCTTTTTCTGATAACCCTTGACTGAAATACGCTATTGGTTTTCCTTCTTGCATTAACACAGCTCTCAATCCTTTGCTTAAAGCATCAGTTTCCAGAACAAACTGCTTAGAGAAATCTAGTACAGCCAAAACTGGGATAGTAGTCATAGCCTTCCTCAAAATGTCAAATGCTATCTGTGCCTCATCATTCCACTTAAAACCATCTTTTTTCAGCAGCTCAGTCAGAGGTTTTGCAATCTGTCCATATCCTTTGACAAACTTCCTATAGTAGCCTGTTAATCCCAAAAATCCTCTCAGCCCTTTCACATCCTTAGGAACCTGCCACTGTAACACTGCTTCAATTTTTTTAGGGTCTGCTGCAACTCCTTGACCAGAAATGATATGCCCCAAGTACTCAATCTGCAGCTGCCCAAAACTCCTTAAAAATGGTCTCAGCATTTCGTTCATCAGTGCTTGAAATGTTGAAGGAGCATTAGTCAAGCCAAAAGGCATTACTAAAAACTCATAATGTCCTTCATGAGTACGGAAAGCTGTCTTAGGGATGTCTTCCTCCTTCATTCTTATTTGATGGTACCCGGATTTCAGGTCCAACTTAGAAAAAATGGCAGCTCCACCCAATTCATCCAGCAATTCATCTATTACTGGGATTGGAAATTTGTCCGACATTGTAATTTTGTTGAGAGCCCTATAATCCACACAAAAACGCCATCCACCATCTTTTTTCTTAACTAGAATAATAGGACTAGAGTAAAGACTTATGCTTGGCCTGTATGGTCGTAGATTGGGAATATTGGTCCCCTCTTTTAAGATTATGGCATGATCATGCCTACGGGCTGGAGGTAATCCTGGTGGCTGCTGGAATAAGTCCTCAAAATCCTTTAAAACTGCTGTTATGCCATCTGGAACCACTGCCTCCTGTAAGGATAAAACTGTCATAGCCTTATATTCAATGTAAAATCCCTGTCCATCATCCTGCAACGTCTTTAACATTGATTTAAGAGAAGCAGCTGCCTTGGATAATGCTGGTTCTCCTCTAATGGGCCAAGTTCTCCCTTATTCTTCAATTTTCAAGGTAAGATCCTTGAAATTAGCTCTTATTTCTCCCAATCCTTCTAACCATTCCATACCCAACACCACGTCTGCACCTCCTAAGCCAAACAGGAAGAAATCCTGTTTAACCTCCAATCCTTGCATCATCAATATCACTCCTTGACAAGCCCCTTTACACTTCACCTTATGTCCATCACCAACCTCCACAAAATAAGGTGGAGTCTCCACTGGTAATAGCAGCTCCTTTACTATTTTATCATAAATGAAGTTATGTGAGGCCCCACAATCCACCAAAATCATAACCTTCATACCATCCACTTCTCCCACAACTTTAAGGATTTTTTTGAAGTCAATCCCATGATGCTATGAATTGATAGCTGTAGTGCTTTATCTTCCATCTCAACTAACTCAAGAATTTCCAATTCTTCCTGCTGAGCCTCATCCTCTACCTCCTCTCCCATGATCATAACATGTAGTTGTTTGTTCTTACACACATGTTCAGGACTGTACTTCTCATCACAGCGAAAACACAGCCCTTTCTTGGTCTTTTCTTGCAACTCAGCCTCTGATTCCCCTCCTACTAACAGTACCGATCTCAGGATTTTTGGTGGGTAAATTGGGTCTGTTGGAAACTGAACCAATACTGGTTGTTGTCCCACGAGAACCCAAACTTGAATTTGCTCTTGGACCCAAATCCACAGAAGCAGTTCTTGTTGGTTGAAACCCTCTAAAATTCCCTCCAATTCTTGAACTTCTTCCCATAGCTCCTTTGTGAATGACCCGATTCTTTTCATCAATCAATTGTGCCAAGTCCATCAATTCAAATAGAGTCCCTACCGAATGCAGCTTCAATTTGGCTCTGATTTCATCTCGCAAACCATTCAAGAAGATACCTCGAAGGTATTCTTGATTAGTATTTCTCAAAGGTCCTGCATACATCTCAAAAGCTTCTCTAAATTCCTCCACAGATTCCGTTTGCTTCAACCTAAGAAGAACCTCATAGGGATTTTGCACCATTGAAGGCTGAAATCTTCTGATCACAGCTGTGCGAAAAACCTCCCAAGAAGCATTTTGGGTACAAGATTCCCACCATTGAAACCAACTCAGCCCACGACCCTCCATGGCCATCATCACCGCACTCAACCTCTCTTCCTCCGTTACTCCTTTCACCTGAAAATATCTCTCTATCCTGTTTACCCACCCATATGCATCTTCTCCAGAAAACAGAGGAATATCGAGTTTCCTCCATCTGTTTTCTGATTCCTCAATTCTTGGACCCTCAACCGTTGCTGGACCCCCCAATGATCTCTCTTCTTCATGTTCGGAACAGCTCTGCTGATTCTCAAAAGATGGGTCATCTCGCTGGAGACCTCTCACCAACCTCAAAATTTCCTCCACGGCTTCCTCTGGTTTTTTGGTTCTTGCTTCCAGCAATTCCCGTTGAGCCCTCTCCTCTTCTGCTTGGTGTCTCCAAGCTTCCAATACCTTCTCCACAGCATCGAGTCTAGCCTCCATTCTCGTAGAAACCATGAAAAACTCCCAGGATTTGGGAGCTCTGATACCAGTTGATAGAACTGGACCAGAATGTTGAAAAAAGAATAGTTCTTTATTGAGAAACTCTCCTCTCTGTGACAATCAGAGGGAGAAAGAAACAGAAATTGAAAGAATTACAAGATGATCAGATATGGTGAACGTATACCAATCTGAATTCCATAGGACAATTCGAGAGGTCCTTGTTCTCTCCTAACCTTCCTTTCCAACTTTGAAACAGATTAACTTCCAAAAGACCCCTTTCTCTATTTATAACCAACTAACTAACTCTTATTCTGTTAGAATAACTAACTAAATATTATTCTAACAGAAACAGAATAACTACATTTTCTGATCCATTACTGCTTGTCTATTTTTCCTAGAGTACACTTTTTTTATGATAGGCCTGCTAAGAAAGCTTCTCTGCTACTGACATTTGATGGATATCAGTGCAGAATGAAGATGAAATACACCCAGAAACAAGAAAAGAACAAGAAAACAAGTATAGAACCCAGCAGAACTTCACGGGTCTACGTCCTCCTAAACCTTTCCGTACTAACCACTAGCCTGCCTCCTCCACTCTCAATTCTCCCTTTTAAACATCCCACTACCCGTATCCCCTTCCTCTTTCTCTGCCACATCAGCCATTCCACTATTTTCCTCTCTCACAGCATGTATATTCCCCATAATTCCCATATTATCCTTCTCACCCACGTGGGATACTCTGGCTCCACTTTTCCTACTCCTCCTGTAATAACCTTTGTATTAGGAGGTCTATCACTCCCTCTTCTCATTCTCTTGTATCCTAAAGTAGTGCAAACTAGCAAAGTCATGCCAATTCTAAATTTGCCACAAAGTCTGGCTCAGTTCTAGCAATGTTTCCATATCTATTATTTCAAACATGGAAAATAAAGTGGAAGTACTTACATTTACTGGCCAGGGGAAGCAGAAATGTTTGGAAAGCTGGAAACTCTCCACATCAAAGTCTCTGATTCCGCAATCATTATTTGAAGCCATGAAATGAACAGCTCCACTGGCAGATTAATTTATTGTTAGTAAGCAGCCATATGTGAGGGTTGTTGTGACCAGTAATTGCTAACACCATATCAAAAATTTCAGACCCAAAAAAATAAAGAAAAGAAAAGGGTAATAGGAAAGCAGAGAATAATGACCTGGGATGCTCATAAATCTCAACAGCATTTGTGATCGCGTTGTCCTCATAAGTAGTTCTGGAACAAAAGCTCACCCCAGGTCGATCTAAGTACTGCAAGACATTATGTATGTGCCATCAGTCGACAGGAAAATATTGACAAATACATTGATTTGGAAAATCAAAGATAAATTAACAAAATTAAGGAGGACTTCACATTATTTCCATTTTGTTAATCAGTAAATTTTCAATTAATCATAGAAAGGAACAAGGTAGTTAATACAGCGCAATAGTGGTGCTGCCTCGTCGCAGCCCCTTGCCGCTACTGGTCTTTGATCGTGTCGCACTTGTGTCACGCACATCGTGAGCACTAATCATGGCCTTCGCATCCGCTATGTTCTTGACAGGGTCAAAAACCCATATTTACCCACTCTTTTCTGAGTTTTCCCACCTAGTTCTTAAGGGATATTTTTGTGAGTTCCCATTCTTTTTGCATCAGAAGCATTTTAGGGTTTGTCTCCCTTCGAAGAAAATCCAAAACCCACTGCCCCAACTCTGTTTTCAAATTATGGCAGAAAACCCTTCGAAATTCCAGCAACCCTCTTGTTTTCAGGCAAAACCTAGCCATTTTCCGGCTGCTAAGTGGTTTTCCAGCCAAGCCCACATGTTTGCCCACCCTATTTTGCACTTCACACTGCTGTCCCTCCTCTGTCAGCACTTCGCACGCCTCTGTTCAAGCATCTCATTGCATTTTCAGACAGCCCAATGCTTTTCTGGCCCTGTTCCAGCCTCATGCAGTGTTTCCGCCCTTGTCCCCGCCTCAGTGTTTACAGCCCCTGTTCAAGCCTTAGACAGTGATATGGCGCTATATTTTTTTAAAAAAAAAATTCATGATGCTGCTTGACTCTTCTTCTAATTGACTTGTTAGTTATGTATTAGATTAATGATTAATGATGCTTGTGTGTTTAGACTATGACTTTCAATTATTAATGATGAATATGTCTTAAGTTTTAAATATTTTTTGAGTTTTGAGAATTTATATGTGTGTAGTATAAATTATTTGCATTGCATCTGTTATCTTCGGTATAGCGACTGTCCCGTGATCCACTATACTGCTATAGCATTTGTCTGGTTGGCCACTCTGTGCCACTATCCAGGATTGACTACTATGGAAAGGAATAAGCTCTACCCCATGTCAAAAACAAGCTGAACATCTATACTATAGTAATAAATAAGAGTATAAAATCCATAAACTAATTTGCACAGCAAAAGCAGGAAAAAGAAAATGGCAATATGGAGCACAATATGTCTCATTGACCATGTTACATGGAAAACTAGTAGCAAGGGAGCACCGACACGGCAAAATGCTTGCCGTACTGGTGTCGGACACATTTCCGACACAGGAGCACTGACGACACGGCCGGACACGTGTCCGTACAGTGTCTGGCCCCATTTTCTCAGTTTTCATGTTTCACAGCGCTTCGACACGGCTCTGACACGGCTCAGTGTCGTCTTTGACCTTGAACAGCACGATGTGCTCCACGACTTGGGTTGACGTCATCTTGATCCAAGATCTGGAGGCTGAAAAATGGGAATAGGGTTTGAACGAGGACCAGGATTGTAGCTGACAAAGGTGTTTCAAAGGCGAGAAACCGACAGAAAATGAGAAGGAAAAGGAATATGACAGCTGCATTCTCAGACACAGCATCGTACACAGGAATGAATCAGTGCTCTTAGTTTTGCCACAGGGAAAGGGTAGGTAGATAATAGATATGCGAGTTTCTTGAATCGAATCTAGTTGGTGCTTGTATCTTTATTATTAATTATTAATTAAATTGCACATTGTTGTAGTACAAGGGAGCTTTGGCCCATATAATAATACTTGGGCTGAATAACCCAAAGAAGGTTAACGAATCATTTGAGAGACCTTTCTATGGACCAGTCCAAAGTCTTCGGCTCCGACCCATGTTGACAATACCATTGCCTCATCCCCACCACCATACAAAAATCATGCAAGTGATCTAGCTGTAGTACATGTAGCTGTAGTATCATATAAATTAGTAGTATTTTCATTTGCAGATTTGGAAGCCATATTTTTTTACTTTATGTTAAGGATTTGGATTTTTACGTTAAGGATATGTCTTTTCATGATTATAACACACTTATTTTATGTTTTATTATATAACATGTCCTAGCTGTGTCGTGTCCTATATTTTTTGAAATGTACCATGTCGCCGTGTCCGTGTCCGTGTCGTGTCGTATCTGTGTCATGTCCGTGCTTCCTAGACTAGTAGAATGTAGACTTGTACCTTTAGTAAATCCGTTAAATAATGCTGAGTAAAAAATACTAATCATTGCAGAGAAGAAAATTATAAGTACAAAAGAAGTACCTTGCAAATAAGTTCTCCTTGAAAGCCACCAGCAATCAACAACTTATCTCGAACAGCAAGTGTACTAATTTGCGTCTTAGTAAATCCTTCCAAGAGGCTTCCAGGATGTTTCTATTAGCAATGCAAATTTAAAATCTCAGATGCCTTTTCTAAGTGATGCTTTCAACAACAATACAGTGAAAAAATGATTACCTCACATGGAGCTACATGCCCTGACACATTCAGGACTTCGGAGCTCTTGGAATTTAATGAAGACCAGTGAACAATTGAGTAATGTGAAACAAGATATACATCATGCTTTGATGTTGACCAAACCAAGTTCCTCAACTGAAAATGTCAAATTAGAGGTTTCACATTAATGTTAAATTATTGGCAACAACTGCATAATCTAAACTTTCAGAAAGAAATAGAAAACCTAAAAGATAAATCCCCATATAACAAGACAACTTATCACACAGTGTACACACAGGCACATGTCTTTCCACAAGAGACAAGATAACATGGAGTGTAGATCAAACAAATCTTATAGCATCCGCACATGATTAAAAGTAAAGGATTTCTATATTAGCATACTTGGAAATGAAGTATCGTTGACTTCACAGATCTAGTGTTTTGCCAGAAATCATAATACATTCCCCCTTTCTCTGTTGGCTTGCATTCCTATAGACAAGACGGGTAAAAAAACATAAGGTCAAAAGATCTCCCTAAAATCATTACTTGAATGCTTAGGAACTCTAAGCAAAACATATTTTACCTTCTCTGACAGTTCCCCTGATTGTGGTATATTTTCATAATTCTTGTACTGCTCTAGTCTAGTTTGTCTATACTTCTCGCGACTAATGCTCAGTCTATCCCAAGGTATACCTTGGATATCCTTTCCCGTCCTAGCTTCCGCAGCAGTGGTATCTGTTATCCGGTTTTCCTGCAGCAGAGAACCCACAGCCCCCACCCCAAGAAAAAGTGCAAGCAGATGAAAAGATTATGTTAATGGCCACAATGTAGTAAATATCAGTCATGTAAACATAAGTCATCCTAAGAGTAATGAGACAAACCAGAAGGCAGCAACAATACAAAAGCAATAACAAATATATAAATAACATTGCAAAAGGACTTTGCAGTGGGAATGAACAAACAACCGCACACAAAATAAATTCAAATGATAACAAAGGTTTTGCTTATGAAACAAACCAACGGGTCATATTCATCATCATCGCCATCATCTGAATCTGATTCGCCAAACGCTCTACCACGGAAATACATATCATCTTCTACTTCTGCCATTTCATTATCGTCTGCATCGTACTCCATTTCGTCCCCATGGTACTGAGACATGTTTCCTGATGTTGTTGATACTTGATATCTAATCCATAAAGGGAGTGCGCTAAAATGAGTATATTAAATTCAGTACGTGAAAGAAAATAAACATCAAATTCTATGACCTAGACTATACAGATACTAATTTTAAATTTTATAGTTTAAAATAATACCAAATCCATAAACATCAAATTCTATATGACCTAGAAACTACAGATACTACAGTTTTAATTTTATAGAATAAAAAATACCACTTAGAGATATATAGCAGTAAGGTGAACTATAACCTAACCCTAAAACAAAATACTTTCTTTCTATTAAAAAAAAAAACCCCTTCTCATTTAGATTCTAAACCTAAAACGGACAACGGGTAAGCGAAAACTAGCAAAGCTTGAGAGAAACAAGCCATTAATTTGGGCAAATTTTAATTAATCCAGGAAATAAATTCGTACATCTACATTCATAACAACAAAATTTTCCAACTTTTTCACTAAATTCCGAAATCGAAACGACGATTTCACACAGTCTCAAAAAACAAACCTCAAAAACCAAAATAAATAAAAAAAATAAATAAAAGGGTATCTACCCGGAAACGAAATTGCAGCATACACATACACAAAATTGTAAAAAAAAAAACAAACTTTAACAGAGAAAAAGGTTAATTGAATTAAGAAAATTAAAAGGGGGGGGGGGGGGGGGCGGGGGTTGAAACAATTGCAATTCATTGCAGGAAACGATGAGAAAGGGCTTAATGGGTTCACAAAATTCTCACCTCTTTTTTTTGGGGGGGGAGTTCGTGAATCTAAGTAGGGAAAGCAGCTGGTTGTTGGATCTTGGTGATAAGGACCTGAATCTGATGTGCGTCTACGAATGAAGCAGCTTTGTAGAAATATATATATAATAGATAGATAACGCAATGGCTTTTGTCCGTAACTGCACCTTTGAGTCTGTGATTGATATCATAAATCAGAGATTACTATTAGTGGTTTGTGTAAGATTTGTTTTTTTCCCTTTCGTAATAAGAGTAAAATAATGATTCATGTCAAAAGAAAAAGAAGGTAAAATTACTCTTTTAAAGATTGTATGACACATCAAATTATGATTCTAGCTATTTTAGATATTAATTTGGTCTTTTAACATTTAAAATTCATATTAATTTAGTCTTTTAATACATTTTTAAATATTAATTTAATTCTTATATTAATGTTTATTTTAAATAAAAGACCAATTTACTATCTCAAGTAGACTAATTTAGTGCATGCTCATAAAATAATAATATTTTTTTTGCAGAGAATAAAATAATAATAAATTGGTATTATGGTTATGGAGGAGGAGGCATGAACATTGATAAGGGAGCCTTGTAATTTCCAATAGTTCTCTTTTACTAAAATTTAGGGAGAAAATATTAATGTCAATCTTGGTATGAATTTTATAATATAATAATATAGTGATAATATAAGCCTTGTCTATGTTTTAAGGGCATTTGTTGAAAAATTAAGAAATAAAAAATATTAAATGAAAAATAATATATTTTAAGTATTTTTTAGTAAAAGTCTAAAATGAATATAAAAACAAATGAGTATTTTAAGAATAATATGTGATAAATGAGGAAGAAATCTAGTAAATTTTGATTTTGATTTACTATCTATGTAAAAAAAAAATTATATTTGCATCTAATGATGTTTTATCACATTATTCATTGAACTTTTTATCTCATATAATTGTTAACATAATTAAACTCATAAAATCTATTATCTATAATCTATAATATTATATAAAGCACAATACATGAGATAGTATAAAGCACAGTACATGAGATAGTAAAAATGCTGGGCGGCACATTCTCCTTCAACCATTTTTCTTCCAAAAATTTAGCCTCTTTCAACAACCAATCATCATTCAGCTTTTTCTTATTTTGTTTATATTTATATCTATTTTATTAAGTATTAGTTTTTTGTTCAATTACAATTTAAATTACATTCAATGACTCCACTTTCTGACATTCAAGAATCAATGAGTCTTTCAAATTTCTATTACTCTTTATTTAAAATGCTAAGTGGCATCTTACTTGTAACCCTTTTTTAATAACCAATCACTGTTTTTTTTTATTTTCTTATCTCATTTTAAAATATATTATAATTTTGTTTCATTATAAATTTATTTTCAACCAACCAATGACTTTGTTTAATTATAATTTAAAATATATCCCTTTTAGGATAATTTGTTCTGAGAAAATTTTAATATGAATCCAATAAATTTAGGTTCATGGATGGATTATTGATGTTTTAGCAATTGATTTGTTATTAAAATAAATTAATGATCCAGATTAAAAATTAAATTTTTATATATTTTAACTAATAATACTTAGATTCGCATACAAAAATTTAAACAAATCACTTTTTTCACACAAATAATTGTACATATAAAAATTTTGTAAATTTTAACTGATAATTTTTTTATATACTCAAATTTACATATAAATATTGTCAAATTAAAAAAAATGATCCATCTATAAACCTAAACATATTGAATCTATGATAGAAACCTCCTTTATTCTAGATTATAGGCCAATCAGGTGGCTTGAGCTTATTACTTTGAACAATGTTTATTTTAAGTTTTCTTCAGTAAAGTGTTAACTTCATTTTACAATATGGTTATTTCTTCACACTATTATATAATAAGATATCAATTAAATTGTACCTGAAACGGTCATTGAAAATAATGTAAGATATCAACGAAGTTATAATATATAAATTAAGTAATTATAGACAAAATTATATAATATATTACTTGATCCAATAATTATTCATTTTTGAGATATGAATACAACGTCTTTAATATTTTATTTATAAAAAATATATTCTTAATTAGGATACTTTTTTTCATTTATATTGAACTTCAATGTAATTTACATTTTATAATAATTTAATAACTGTTACAAAAAAATCATCCTATTTTTAAAATTGTAATAACTTAAGATATACATCAGACCATAATTAAGTCGGAGTTAAATTAAATTAGAGCATAAAAGGTTTAAAGTTATTTTAATATTAATTTTTTCTATTTACAAAATTTGAATTCAAGACATTATTTAAGATGAATAAATGTCAAACTATTTGAATCAATTAAGTGTTGATAACACTACATATTTTATGTATCCATCAATTATGATTTCTACTTAAAATTTATCTTTTTAAAATGTTATATAAAATCCTTTTTTATCTTTATTAGTGTGATGTGATATAATAGCAAAATAAACATAACAAATAGATGAGTTTGACAACTACAGTATTAATTGGAATGATAAAAATATCTAATTTGACAATATCTTATCTATTGGGGCTCGTAGTCTGTACTAAAAATAAATTGCAATGTGAGAAAAAATAATGTTAAATATATAAAAAAAATTATATATAACAAATAGTTATATTAATTAATTATTTATATATTAATATAATTACAAAAATTTATTATCTATCTATTATATTATATAAAGCACAATACATATTTTAATAAAGAATGTTAGGTGACATGATTTAGTGAATTTACTTTCCTTTCAAATTTTCAGCCATCATTGATGACAAATTAATTTTCATTTATTAATTTTATAATATAATTTTATTTTCTTTTAATAATATTATGATTAATGTAACCACTTTACTATATTAATATTTGATAACAAAAATTATTAATTGAGGATATTACTATTAATCTTTAATCATGGCCATAATAATAATATTAGTTGATTTATTTCATAAAAATTTCAATTTTGCTAATAAAGTTTCATAATTTCGAAGAAACAAAAGAAATAAATTAAAATCTAAAAATTTCTTTCTAAATGAAATACAAAGTAGAGAAAAAAAAAACTTTACAAATTGAAATACAAAGTGGGGATAAAAGTTTTTTCAATAAAATCATTAAGAGAATCAAAATAGAAAATCAAAATTGAAATACAGGGATCAAAATCGAAGAACTGCATTCGAAAACTAAGAAACATTATATTCTCAAAACAGTAATCGAAATCTAAAAAATCAAAACAATAGTAAATAAAGAAATAAAATCAGAATCATAAGTGTTAATTAATAAACTCAGCAACAAAATCATGATAATGCTTGCATATATTAGAGTTATTATTTAGCCAAAAATACATAATTTTTTTCTAATAACTCCAATATACATATGTTTCCCTCCTTTAGATTTAGAATTCATACATGATCGATCTGAATGATAATAACCTTAATATGTCATGTGTTAATCTGAAAACATCATGAACAAAGTGGGAATTGAAAATTCTCAATAAGAAATGAACAATTATAAAAACGTTTGAAAACACATGGTGAGTTTTAGTTGTGTAATATACACAGAAAACTTTATGGTAACCAAAGTATGACAAGAACAACACAATTCTAGCTGACAAAACGAATACTAAATAAATCATGCAATACAACCTTATATATTAACATTAGTAAGTTCCTCAAATATCAGCAAACAAGTACCATTTATCAATAAGTATCAACAAACATCAACAATCATCAGTAATCATCAGCAAGCAAGTTTCTCATTACAGAGAATGCACCATTTACTTTATTTTTTCTTTTTGTGTCAGCTTATCTCACATTTCACTCGAAGGCCTTCACTTCCATAGAAAATCCACTTTATCTATGATGTTATTTTAATATCGTGATAACAAAGCTAGGCATATCTACATTAACCAGGCAGGTAATATAAAAAGAAATTCATCCATCTACCTCACAATGGTTAGGTGCAAACTTTTTTATGAATCACTTGTTTGTCATTACACACAAATATAAGCAATACAAATCACCAATATATCATAAATAATTTCATCATATACAAGTCTATAAATAAATCATGACAACTAAATAAAATTTACAAAACTTAGAATCATTAAATTTAAATGTCAATTATTCAAAGGACCAAGTATGGTTTAAAATTAATTTAGTAGTTCTTTTAAAAATTCATATTATAGTTTATAGTTGTCAGGTCATTATCATATATTCATAGTTTGTAGTTCTTATCATGATCCATGGTTGCCTTACTTCCTAATACAATAGTGCTAATCATTCAGATAAAAGTCTTTTTATTGTAAAGGTCAAAATAAAAGGTCATAAGATTGCTCTCAAGTCAAGATAAATATAAGAAAGTTCATACATCAAGCACATATATTTATTGTATAATATAATTAAAGGTATTTATTTAACTTAAGTCTTGTGTAATATTTTAATTCTTTTATGATTTATTATGTTGGTCTCACGAAAGAGTTAATATTCAAATTATAATAATTCTAAATTTTGTCAAATATAATAAACATTTTAAAGTCAAATAAATATCAAGTTTTCATAATATAACAATATTATATATGTATAATAAATTTAACAAAAATAATAATATGAGCACAAAATATTAAAATAATAAATAAATTAATAATAAAACATATAAACATATTAAAAGTCATAATTTTATTTTTTTAAAAAATTCAATTCCTACCGCATATAGACTTTCTTCTCTTTTTCTCTCTCTCTCTCCTTTTTCCTTTTTCCTTTTTCTTTCTCTCTTTTTTTTTCTCTCCCTCGGTTTCACATGTTCTCTCACTTTTACTTTCATTAGTGAGGTACAATGTTGCACCTATTATTATTTTTAAATAAAGTAATGATTATTTTTTAAAATTTTTATCTTTAGTAATGATAATATTTAGATATTTATGATATATTTTTATATTAAAATAATAATTAATTCATAAATATATTATTATAAATATTTTCTCAAAAATATTTTTTAAAATATATATATTAAAATACTTATAATCTTTATTGCTAAGATTAAATGCTAAATTTTATTCCAATAAATTTTTGTTTATAATTTAATAAAATATTACCAATTAAATTCTTACAAATTTTATCTAGTCTCATTTGATTAATAACAACTATTGTAAAATAAAATCAAATAAAATATTTAAGTTAAAGAAATTTAAATTTTATTCTTCACAAAAATATTTTATAAAAAATAAGATGTTACAATTAATGTTTTTATTTTTTTTAATATTATTTTCTATTCTCAAAACCATTCCACTGTCCTTATATACTTTTATTTTATTTTTATTTTTATTTTATCATTCTCATATTTCTTTTAATTTGATTGGATTTATGAATGATATTTTACAAAATCATTGAATATCCCAATTGTAATATTCTTTCAAGCATTGAAATTGAAACATATATTATTTCATATTTCTTGCCTATCTACTACTACTACTATTATTATTATTATTATTATTATTATTATTATTATTATTATTATTATTATTATTATTATTATTATTATTATTATTATTATTATTATTATTATTATTATTATTATTATTATTATTATTATCATATAAACCACTGTACATACTTTAGTAGAGAATGTTAGGTAGTATGATTTGGTAAATTTTGATAATAATTTTCCATTATTTTGTAGTAAATTTCTCAAGTTAATGCTTTATAGAAAATGCTAGGTGGCATGATTTAATGAATTTGGTTTCTCTCCAAAGTTTCAGCCTCTTACACTAACCAATCATTATTTACATATTTTATATTTTATTATATCCATTTTTATGTTTTGTTATACGTAAATTCATCTTAGAAATGATATTTTTTTTGTTTTTAATCTTTTTTTTAATTACCACATTTGCTTAAGTATTTATTGGTGAATAAATGAGGGGTTTTAAGACTCTATTTTTTCAACACATGATATAACTTAATGCATTTTGAGAATGATATATTGAGATTTTTTTATATTTTATTTAGTATTAATGCCCCACTTGCTTAATCATATAAATGAGAGATTTTAATTTTATCTAATTCTACAACTCATGGTTTACGTTAATCCACTTTAGAATTTTTTTTTGTTTGCTTTTTATTTTTTATTTAATTATCCCACTTGCTTAAGCATTGGTCAATAAATAAGAGGTTTTAATAATACTCTCTATTTCTTCCACATAGATATTAACCCCCTGATTTGGTTTATATTATTCAAGCATTCAAATTTTCCAAGCATTCAGATTAGACAAATATATTTAGAAGAGATTTTATTGGGAAGTCTTTTGATATCCAAGTGTTTATTGTTTCACATAAATTTATCTATTTCCCAAAATTATACCCTATGCTATTGAATAAGGGTTTTTCAACCGACATGTTCCATTATGTATTATTTATTGTGGTAACATATATTTAATATCTATTCATTCATCATCTTTTTTTTTTTTATCTTTTATCTTTTATAATAAAAAATTATTTCTAATTTTAATTTTTTTAATGTACTCATTTATTATATTATATAAAATATAAGTGTTATCTTAGTAGAAAATGGTATGAGACATCATATTCTTAAGTCAATTTCTCTCCAAAATTTCATCGTATCTCAATTCATTTGTCTAACTCTTATATCTTCTTTCTTTTATAATAAAAAATAAAAAATAAATTTAATTTTAATTTTTTAATGTATTCATTTATTTTTTATATAAAATACAGATAATGTCTTAGTAGAAAATGACATATGGCACAAATTCTTATCTCAATTTTCCTTCAACATTTCTACATATCTCAATGACTAATACATGTTCATTTATCTTTCTCTTATATCTTCTTTTTTTATAATAAAAAGACCATTATAATTTTATTTTAATTTATTGTCCTCATCTATTATCTATTATATTGTATAAAACATAAGTGATACCTTAATGAAAAATGTTACGTGAGATTAACTCAACTTTCCTCCAAAATTTTAGATTATCTTAATAATCGATGACTAATCATTTGTTGTAACATCCCAAATAATAATAATAATAATAATAATAATAATAATAATAATAATAATATAATAATAATGAATACACAAAAATATTTATGCAAAATATTTAAAAATGAGGTATTAAGCAAAAAAAATAAATATCTTATATAGACTAATTATCATAATAATGCATTACTTTACCTTAAATATCTACTTCAATAATAATAATAATAATAATAAATAAATAAATAAATAAATAAATGAAATGACGTTGATAAGCTTTAGAAGTTAAGCAAAGATAAAAAAAAATATAACAAAGAATGAAATGACATTGAGAATCTTAAGGAATATATGCAAAGATAAAAAATATAAAGGTAATTAATGCAAGATAAAGATTAAAAAAATTAAAAATTGTTCTGGATCGTAATCCGGACTACCAACCCGTAGTCCAGGCCGACGCACGCAAATGTCGTGGTTTGACGTCCACGTCCTTAGTCAAGCTTGCTTATTTTGAGAACCCGATATTGGATAGTAACAGTTTTGTCGAAAGATCCGCACAAAGGATGAATCTTATAAGATCTCCTAATTATCAATCATGATCTTACGGAATAATAGCACCATAACTATCATACCAGTATTTTGATAATATAGGGATTCTCAATAACTAAATAAGAACCATATCTTCTCCTACAACTATTATGAGAACATATCTCTCCACTATAAGGACATATCTTTTCAACCTCTATAAATATCAGGCTAAATCACCCTAAACAGGTATCTATCATCTTATTGTATAAACCCTACTTATGCACTGCCTGACTTGAGTGTTGGAGTCCTTTTGCAGGTATCCACCTCCCTAGTTCGATACGCTTGGTAGCATCTGCATAAGAAGGAAATCACCGTACGTGTCTATCTTAGGTACTCCTCTGGTTCTACATCATAACAAAAATGAATGGAGATAAGCACATGAAGTGCTTTAGAATTTTCTCCAAAAAATATCTAAAACGTACATCAACAGTAGATTCTTTGAATATAGCAAATGAAGATTTTTTAAAAGAATGATTGACCCTCACTTTATGAGAGTCTATAAATAACCCTTTTATTACTCAACCCTCCAGTAGAAAAGAAAAAGAAAGTGAGATTGAGAAGCAACAGAGAGTTTTCGTTTCTGCAGAATCTTCATAAACTTTTTCTTTCTTTTCAAACCAGGTAGGGGAACAAAAAACTCTTCCCTTTTTGTCAATATTCCTCTTGCTCTAGTCTTTGATTCTATGAGTTTCAAAAGCTTTCAAAATCTTTTTCTTACCTAAGACAAGATTATGACTTCAACTCGTCGATGGCCAAATTTTTTGACTCGGCTATGGTTTTGTGAACCCATGTAGGGGCTTTGAATGGGGTTGAAATCCTAAGTAACTGTGTTCTTTGGGACTTTGTTTTTTAGATTATTTTTGGTTGCTGAATTTCATATAAAAGAGCTAGACCTTCTCTATTTTTTTTTTGGGTTTTATGATGAGGAAACCTCCATTCTTAATTTTGCTATGATCATCTTATTCAACTTGTCTTGACTACTTGAATCAAGAACTTATTTTTCTACTCTTACACCACTGTAAATTCGAGATTATTACTCAAGTTTCTGTTCTTATTATTTTTCTACTCTTATTTTTTCTATTTGATATTATTTTTCTGCTCTTATTTTTCTATTTAAAAGATAATAGTTGATTTTGTTTGAGAATGAAGCTTGCTACTAATTTTTTTACCAATGGATGATGCATTTCTTTGAAGAGTCTCGGCCAAGATAGAAGGATTATGTGAATTTTTAACATGTATAATATTTATTTACTTACCACATACGATTTTTATTATACAAAAGAATAATTTTGTAAAATGAAGGAAATATAAGAAAGTATACCCCTAAGGTACCAAGATCAAATGTCCAAGCTTATGGCCATGAGGAGAAATTCTTAGGAGACGCCTTGAGTAGATATGAGCTCATACAATGTGATGTACATATGAATAATAAAGAGAATGAGTAATTTGGAATTAAAATCCTAAAGTAATGGCTCAAGAATTAAAAAGGGGATGAGAAAAGATTTCTTTCTTCATGAGTTTTTAGGAAAAATGTACATTTCCTTTTAATTTTATGATTATTTAATATTAGTGTTGATTTTTAATTTCTTTGATACAAATTGTTTTAGAAAAACTTATGAATATTAGATTATAGCCTATTGGAAAATTGAGAAAAAATGAAGCAATTAAATTATTTTTCAGTACACGTGACAACAGGAGTATTGGTGTTGATCTCATTGTTTTTCTTACTCCTATTGAGTTTTATCTCACTTATTTTTGGCATGATATTTCAGATAATGCCAACAGTTAGAGTATTGATTGATTTCTGTATTCAACAAGTTTATATGCCGGAACTAGGAGACTATGTTTTCTCTGTTACTCTGAGGGTCTTATTCTTGATCATCTTACTCTTTGATGAGTAGTATTAATAAACAATGTTTGTAAATATGTAAATAGTAATACATTGTAAAGGCTTATGTAAGCCTCATTTTTTAAAATAGGTATCTAACTAAAGTTATGTATATACAAATAACTAACTTTGAAGGATGTATCCTTACAATATTATGTAAAATATTGTACACATCAACTAATTAATGATAATATCAAAAGTGTTTTAAAACGTTTAGTTCTAAATCACATATAAAACATAAGAGATAAATAATTAAAATTAGGTATTTGGAATTAGGACGTTATATTTGTATTACTCTTATATATTCTTTCTTTATAATAAACAATTATTCTAATTTTATTTTTTTAAAGTACTCATCTATTACATTATGTAAAACACATTAGTAAAAAATAGTATGTGACACATATCTTTAAATTAATTTTCCTCCAAAATTTCAGTCTCTCTCAATGACCAATGTCTATTCATTACTCTTTCTCTTATGTCTTCTTTCTTTTACAATAAAAAATATATTATAATTTTAATTTATTTAATATACTTATCTATTATAATACATAAAACACAAGTGATCTCTTACTGAAAAATGTTATGTAGCATTATATTATAAACTCAAATTACTAGTAAAAACTATTTTAATTTTAATTGTTTTTCATGTACTAATATATTGTATTATATAAAATATAGGTGAAGCTTTAGTTGAAAATTATATGTGGTACATATTCTTATCTCAATTTTTCTCCAAGATTTCAGTCTATCTCAATGACCAATACTTGTTCATTCATTTCTCTTATATCTTCTTTTTTTATAATTAAAAAATTATTCTAACTTTAATTTTTTTTAATGTAGTCATTCATTATATTATATAAAACACATGTAATATTTTAGTAAAAAATGCTATATAGTATCATATTCTTAACTCTTTTTTCTTTCAAATTCGGTACTTATTTTCAATTTAATTGAATTTTCTTTATATTCAATTTACAAATTTTCTTCTCATTATTCTAAACATTAATTGGTTATAAATAACTTCTTTAGATGTAACAATAATGAAGAATTGAAAAAAATGTTATTAATTCATATGTATATATTTATAT
The DNA here is from genome assembly GCA_029884605.1 of Ormosia emarginata. Lineage (NCBI taxonomy): Eukaryota > Viridiplantae > Streptophyta > Magnoliopsida > Fabales > Fabaceae > Ormosia > Ormosia emarginata. Next base: position 1,298,626 of record JAQQTP010000054.1, read on the forward strand.
TTTTTCCTTTTTGTTAAATTAATTACTAAATTAATTATAAAAAATTGTATCCTAAATATTTAATTAACTTGTGCATCTCATGAGTAATTGGACTAATTATGCAATAACACGTTATTGGATGTAAATGTAAAAAAAATTATACACTAACAATGCATTGAAATTAAATTCAATAAAATATTTTAAAAAATACATTTAAATAACTTTGAAACCACCATAAATAAATAAACTTTGTCTCGAAAATAATATGTAATAATAGGCAGATGTCAATTTGGCCAACCCTGGTTGATTTTTTCATTCTGTTTAATATTTTGTTTAACAATTAACACTACAAGAAAAATACATTTTTGTGGTGGATTTGAATTCAGCTGCAAATGGAGGCATATTTTGCGGTAGATTATAATTCATCTCAATTTGTGGTGGATTTTTGCGGAAATTTGTTTGCGGCGAATTTTTCCCTCCTAAATTTTTCCGGCGAAACATTCACCGTGAAAAGTTTTTTTTTAAAAAAAGCAAATTATTAAATAAAATAGAAATTTATTTTAAAATTAAAAAAATAAAAAAAATTGAGACAGATTTTGAGGTGGATAAATTTGCGAGATTTTGTGGCAAATTTTTCCCACCCAATTTTTTTCTCGTGACAAATTATTAAAGAAAGATGTTTTGCGGTGGATTTTTCCTCCTCAAACTATTAAATAAAAAATTTATCTTAAAATTTTAAAAATAAAAAATAAAAAACTTTGCGGCAGATTTTGCGGCTGATTAATTTGAGGCGAATTTTGAGGCGGATCAATTTGCAGTGTATTTTATGGCAGATTAATTTGTGACAAATTTTGTGATGATTTTTCTTCACCCAAAAAAAATTTATAAGTTAAAAAATAAAAAATAAAATAATAAAAAAGTATTGCGGCAGAAATATCGCCGCAAATTTTGTCACAAAAATTAAAAAAAAGTGTCAGATGCGTGTTGACCATATTTTTTTAATAAAAAAAGTTTGCAGCTGAAAAATCTGCCGTAAAATCTGCAGCAATTCAAATTAAAATATCAGATCTTAAATAGACATCCAGAGGCCTTATTCCACCATTTCTTTCTTCTCCCACCATTTCTTTCCTCTCCCACTATTTCTTCCCTCTCCTACCATTTCACCCCTCTCCCACCAGTCATCTCCTCTGGTTCAGATCTTCCCACATTTTCCCCTTTTGGTTTTTGCTTTTTTTAATCTTGCAAGAAAATGGTTAATTTATGTGAAAATGGCGCACATAATTCGGCTTTTTCTGTAGCAAATCAGGATTTGGAAGCTCCTGTTGTTCTAGTCAACAAAGCTTTTTTTTTTTGTAAAAAAAAATTAGCTGTGGATTTTTTGGCAGCAAATTTAAAAAAATTCACCGCAAATTTGCGGTAGAAAAATATGCCGCGAATTTGCGGCTAAAAAATCTGTAGCAATTTTATGGTGGAAAAATCTATCGCAAATTTGTGGCTGAAAAATCTGCTGTAAAATCCATCGCAACACCAAAACTCTGGCACCTGTTGCGGCGGAAACTAAAATCCACCGCAAATTACTTTGCAACGACCATTTTTGTGGAGTATTTTAGCTTATTTGCGGCAGATTTTTCCTTCGCAAATTGTGACTTTTCTTGTAGTGTAATACAAACAAAGAATAAAAATGAGTTTCGCTTTGAAATGGAAACAATTTTTCTTTCATAATTTTGTGTAATATACTTACCTCGACTAATCTACCTCCCCGATCCAATCAAAGATAGACCATTCATGTCGGGACTAAAGAATTCATTGGGATATTCTTTACGATCTGTCACAAAACATTAACATAAGTGAAATTCAAATTTGTGACTGTATGTCTACTAATACATCATATGCTTATGTATCAGTAGGTAAATTCTTTGAAATACATTGTCTAATATAGTTTAATCACACTCAATTTTTATTTTTCTCAATCACCTTATATGCAAGTTTAATCAGTAAAAATGCTTACGCTTTATCTAATTTTCTTTTCGTTTATTCTCTCAAATTGTAATACTTTTTAAAAATAAAAATAAAAACATTTCTTTACATTTTATGATACCAAAGAAATCTGACTCCAAAAAATACATGACAAAACAAAAATGGTATATGAAAATATAAGCTTGCATACAATTATGCTTCTTGTTGGGGTTTGTAATCAAGTGGATAAGGCTGTCCAGAATTTTGGATGGGGGCCTACAAAATCATAACATAAAATTCATTTGGTTAGCTGAAATGGTTTATGTCAACCTAAAGGAGATGGAGGTTTGGGTTTTTGTCATTCTTGAAGCCTAAATTAAGCTTATATGATGAAATTGAATTGGGAGATGATTTATCACCAGGATGCCTTATGGGTTAGAATTATTCGTGGAAAGTATGGTGGAGGAAATGAATTGATTCCAAAAATCCAGAGACATAATAATTGCTCAAATGCGTGGAAGGGAATTGTCTTAACTTGTAATTTGTTCAACCAGATTGGAAATGGTAAACTGGCAAAGTTTTGGTACGATCACTGGTTGCTTGGTATCAACAGGTTGGCTGATTTCGCTATTGGTGTTTGATAGGTACCAGAAAATGAAGAGTAAGAAATGACTTAAAAACACTGTTATATTGAAGAATCACTGGAAGATATCAAGTTGATATAAAATCCAGGGATGCTGTTACAGCTTCTGGGAATAGAAAGAAAAGCAGGAAAAAAAAACGAGGTTGAGCAAATTAGAGAGTGCTCAATTCTCTCTTAAGTCCTAACCAATTCCAGCCTCCATTCCCGTATACTAACTAACCCACAAATATACCCCCCACTCTCAATAGAATCCTCACATCTCTCTCACTCTTTGCCAGCTCATCAATTAGTTACAGCTAAGGTCTTGTTTGTTTTCTTACTTGTAGGAGCCAAATCCCTTGTATTTGGTTGTCCTTCTTCTATAATAAACCTTAGTCATTCTTGGGTTCCTATCAACACTTCTCCCCCAAAGACTCACCTTGTTCTCAAGGTGAAATTTAGAAAAATTCTCTTGGATAGAGGTAAGTAGTTCCAAAGAACTTTCAAAATTAGGCAGATCTAGCCCTTTAATCAAAACTTTTATCACATATTTACCCTCAAAGACTTGTTTTAAACTTCCCAATTCATTATTAGCCACAACCAACTTCAAACATTCTCCCCGGAACTCAAACAAGGTTCTAAGTTTCTTGTTATCAGCTCAGTAAAATTTGGTGTTTGACAAGTACTGAATCTATGGCTCAATTATATCAAATCCAAGGATTGAGCTAAGTTTGTCAGCTACATCAACAACTTGACCCTTCTTATTAGTAGTGCACTCTACGAAGACAGTAATTGCTCCACGTGATGCTTCAGTTATTTGCCGAAGAAGCTCTACATCCTTCAATATTCCTTTGTCGCTCCCTCTGTAAACATCCTCTATATCTCTTCCTATAGTCGTGGCTAGTATCGCTGAGAGAGAAGAAATACCATCTTCAAGATGATCAAGTGCAGCGATGTTCACCAGTGTAGCCACTGCTTCCAAGGCTGAGAGAGGCTCACCAATCCCACAAGGCAATAGACGAGACTCAATCTCCATGATCTTGGAATACACCTTTCCAACCACAAGGTCACGCTCTTTAGCTGGGATCTCCTCACCTTTATCTGGCAGTGCCATATCCTTGTTAAGATTGTTTAGCTGTGCTGATAATTGAACTCACAATTTGCGGCCCACGACCTATGTCCTTGAGGGACTGGTATGAGGAGATGAGCTCACTTAACTGCTTAAGACCTTTGTATAGCCTGGCATTTTCCGCTGGAGGAGTTAGATAGCTAAAAGTGTTTGTATAGCTTCTGCATTTGGCTATGGTGGCCTCGGAAGGGTTGTTTACAGTATAGTAGTAAACATTTGGAATATTCCCAATCAGACTGTCTGGATAACATACATTACTCATCCTCACCTGCTTTCCAGTCATGAATTCAAGTGAACCATGTGTCCCAAAATGAAGAACAGTATCAGCTTTGAAAATTTTCTCAACAAAAGAGTAATATGCTGCAAATCCATGATGTGGGCTAGCAGATTTAGAGAAAAGCAGCCTCATAGGATCCCCTTCATAGCCAAATGTGGGTTGAACACCTATGAAGACATTACCATACTGTTTCCCATATACCAATAGATTCTCTCCATCTGCATTCAGATTACCCGGGGGTTTTCCCCAATTTTCTTCTAATGCTGTGGCATAAGGAGTCAGACTTTGGCACTCGCAGACACTCATTTTGTATGCAATGTTCAAATTTGGGCTGCTGAATTGAGCTTCTTTGTCATGTATTATGTCTTCAATCAAAGCTTCTGAAGTCTCTGGAAGGTCATCAACTTTGTAACCATCTCTTTGCAAGTCTTTCAGAACATAACATATGGACTTCTGGCATGAGCTCAACACTTGGTCCCAAGTCATTTTCTCCTTCTAGTTGGAGGATTTCGACTCGGGGTCAGCTCCCCAACAGTGGCCTGCGTCTGGTGGCTCCGGCAGTGGTGAAGGCCTTGTTGGGTTGCACGATGTATGTTGCTCTGTTTTGCACAGACTAAATAGAGGGTGGATAACATTGGGTGATGTTGAAACATTCCTGATGGTGTAATTAAAAGTTTCAAACCTAAGTACAGGTTGTTTCAAGTAGTAAATTCTCGGGAGTCCGAGGTTGATCCATAGGGAATTGATAAAGAGAAAATTATTTGAGGTAAGGAGAAGATTTGTCACAATACTAAACATGATATAAGTTGTTCACAAATGAACAAAGATTTGCTTGGGTTAGGATATCTATTCTTGGTAATAAATTAAAGACAAGATTATTTCTTTTTATAACTCAATTGAAATCATACATAATGAAGGTTCCAATCGGAAGATTTAACATTCAAAGTTCAATTAAGATTATACATGTAATCATATTATGGTTCCAATAATTATCTACCAATACTTGTAAATGGTCTCAAGCATCCACTGTGCCAACGTCTTGTCTACAATGAATCAAGATATTCATTATACAAGAAGAGTTTCTAAATTAATCGGAAACAACATACAACACATATAAAGATCACATAAAAATATATCATTCAAGCACAAGAAGAAAATTAATCTAACCTCAACATATTACCAAGAGCTTCACTCTTTCACCCAAGCAAGATGAAGATTTAGTTACTCATAGACAAAAAGAAAGAAAGAGAGAAGAAGAAGATGATGAACATAACTTCAATTAAGAACAATAGAAAACTACACAAAGAAAACAATTAACATACAAACATGAAAGTAAACTCTAAGCTAAGCTAACCCCCTTAAATAATCAACCTTTGCCTCCTTTTATAGAGTTCAAGGAGTGCAAGAAGACAATGGAGTTGTTTGATGATGAGAAGTAAAATCAAAATAGATGATGAATGAGCTGAAATTATGGACTTTCTTGGCTCTGAAATGTCTCTGCTCTTAGCTCATGGCATGCGTCATTTTTGAGCCAAGTGGTCTTCATGAAAGTTCTAGAAAATTGTCTCAGCTTTCTAGAGACACCTATTTCATCCAAATCCAACAACCACAGCCCGAGATATGGCCTAATTACTGCTCATGGGTCAGGCACAAATCCACCACATCTGTTCTGACTTCCAAGCTCAATATCATCTTCAAGGAATCCGAACTAGCTTTTGTGTTCTTCATAAAAGTTATAAATATGGGTCTTAACCTTCCACTATCAAAATTTCAGAATTGTTGAACTCCTATAACCCGAGATATAGCCTAATGAGTACATATAAGTCAAGCTGTCAGGTTCAAAGCTCTAGATTTTGCTTCAACTCTAATTTGAGTTATCCAAACGTGTGTCCTTGGTCTTGAGACCTTTATGAAAGTTGTATAAATTTATCTTAACTTAAAAACAAGACCAAAATCATATCCATCGGATATTTGTAACTCAAATTATAGTCAGTTTACTGAAAAAGCCAAGTGAGAAGGTTATACAATGAATGAAATATATTGCTATTAGTGTGGCTCTTGCTATCAAGTGAATAGTTATTAGAGATTTATCTAAACTTTCCAACAAGATCAGAATCACATTAATCAGATAATTGCAACTTAAATTGTGGCCACTTAACTTAATAATGCAATCACTAAAATTAATGATAATTCAAACAATAATTTCTTCAATGATCCAATTAAGCTTAATTTCATAAAATGTGACAAAATTAACTTAATTAAGCCAAATTGAACTTTAAGAAGCCTAATGAGAGGATTATAAAATGAATAAAATACATTGTTATCAGCTTTTCTCAGGTTCAGTTTGCAAATTGGGCCATGGCCCAGGGTCAATTGTAGTGGTTTTAATGGGCTGGCTCGTTTCTGAATGAGACCCATGATAACACTATATTTTATACATTTTATAATCCTTTCACTAGGCTTCTTAAGGTTCAATTAAGCTTAATTAAGTTGATTTTGACACATTTTATGATATTAAGCTGAATTGGATCATTAAACAAATTATTGCATAAATTAACCTTAATTATCTCTTTGGCAATATTTAGTAAACTGGTTAGAATTTGAGTTGCAAATATCTGTTTGATGTGATTTTGGTCTTGTAGGAAAGCTAAGACAATTCCCTATAACTTTCATGTTGAACACTTTTTCAGATTCTGAGGTCTAATGGGTGATATTGGGCTTTGAAGTCAAAACAAAGGATTTGAAATCGCCTAAAAACTCGCAATAATTGGACCATATCTTGAGTTCTAGGCATGATTTTGGACTTAGACCAAAGCCATTTTAAAGCAAATATCCAGGCCTACAACTTTCATGAAGACCACTTTTCTCAAAAATGAAGAAAACATGAGACACGAGTTGTACATGCGTTTGCTCAAGTATTATTATAAAAAATAATTAAAAAATAAAAAGAAAAACGTCATCCGTTACGCTTGTATTACTATCAAGATTCTTGTGCAATACTTAATCGTTAAGTATTACTATGCAGGTTACTGTGCATATGCACAGTAACCTCAAATTTTCTATAAATAGGGGGAGGGGCAGAGAGAGGGAGGTTGGTTCCAGGAGAGAAATTCTCTCTCTCCTTTGTTTTTCTTTTCCTTTTTCTTTTCTTTTTATTTTCTTCTTTCTCATGTGTAATTAATTTTCATTTAGCTAGGGTGAAAAAGTGAAGCTCTTGGTAATAAGTTAAGGTTAGATTAATTTCTTTCTTGTGCTTAAATGATATATTATTAAGCAAATATAATATGTGTTGTATGTTGTTTCCAATTAATTTAGAAACTCTTCTTGTATAATGAATATCTTGATCCATTGTAGACAATAGGATTGACACATTGGATGCTTTTGACGATTTATAAGTATTAGTAGATAATTAATAGAACTATAATATAATTACATGATTGAACTTTGAATGTTAAATCTTTCGATTGGAATCTTTGTAACACCCTCCCTAGGGTATCACATGTTTGACTCCCGACTCAAAATCTGAAAAGAAGTTCGCACAAAGTTTGAGTTATAAAAGATGGGTTTTAAATTTTTTTTTTTCTGAAACATAAACTTACTGAAATTTATAAGTAATACGGAAAAATAGATTTAACTAATTTAAAATCATATAACAAATATCACTTAATATTTAACAATTATTCAAGAAATATAAAACTTACAGACTCTTTTTTTTTTATAACAGTAGTAATCCTATGACAGGTTCTACTTAATAAGACGGTAGATAACACTAACGTTAAAACTTAACATACTTATTCTCATTGTGATCTATCTTGTTGCATGATCGACATCTATTCTACATCCGTTCTTTGTCAACACCGCAGACACCTCGAGTCTCGAATGTCCACTCTTTATTGTTGTCACCCATCTCAGAGTATTCATTGCCCATTATATCTAAGACAATTCGATCCTTCTATTATTTAATTTTAACAAGATGCATAATAACAAAATAAATAACATAAGAGAGGTGAGATCACCTACACCAATACCAACATGGCAAAGATAGTAGATAACACAAACAGCATATCATACAGATAGATCAGACCACAATTATAATCATGCCATCAACATTAATCAACTATCATCATCAAATCATTTATCAGTTCAATTATCATAAACAATAATTACGATAACGCCCTCAACATTATCATCATCATCATCCAAATATTTAAAACAAATGTCATAGTCAATATTCCTCAATTAATATATCATATAGATATAAATGCTCAGATTATGCATATACACAAGACTCGATTTCCTACTCCATGGAACTAAACTCAGGTCGGAGAAAATGATCGAAAAGACTGGTACCATGCGTGCTTGAGACCACGTTCTTTAATTCTCATTTCAATTTTTGCACATCTAAGACATACACGACGATCTTTGTCGGATCTTGATTAAGAATAGTGTCTCTGGTCAGGATCATCGGTGTGTTGCATCGGTCTAACCTACGGAAGAAGCGCAACTAACCACCCGTGTAGCAACCCGCACCCCGATGGCCCCAAGGTTAACAAGTGACTTGACTTACACTACGCATATCGCACCCACTCAAGAGGTGTGTTTCTCCAAGCAATCAGGCCATATCCAAATTCTCATCTGGACCATTCCAATGCATGTATAATGCACCAAATACCAATCACAAGGTATAATACCAATCATGTATATCTCATAATTTCTCATATATAGTTTATACAATGCACGAATATATCGGTCAAGTCAACCACAAGGGCCATTCTTTTCAAATTCATTTGTTCAATTAAATCATATACCTCAACGTATATACATATATATATATATATATACATATATATATATATTTCCAATGCATCTAAATGCACCACGTACTGCCAATAACAGCAAAACTCGTTGTTTTCACAAACAAAGTGTATATGGACATTCTGGCTCAACAAAGAATCATCATCTTGTATTTTTCAATAACAAAATCATCTTATCATGTTTTCATAGTTATAAAACAACATTTGTTGTCGTGTTTTCACAAAATTACGCAATATTCCCATTACGTTTTTTCACAATTCCACAACACTTCATTGCGTTTTTCAAAATACAAGAACACTTTTGTTACGTTTTTTAAAATTCCAAAACATTTTTATTACGTTTTTTCACAATATCAGAAGACTATCATTACGTTTACAAAATTTTGTAACATTTACATTTACGCTTTCAAAATCTTTGCAACTCTTTCATTGACTTTTAAATCACGTATTTAATTTTTTAACATTTTTCTCAATCACATAAAAATATACGTTTCTCAAATTGCATAGTATTTTTCCATTGTTTCAAAATTGCGTAACTTAAAAATCATTCTTTTACATCACGTAAATCATTTTCTATCATTCTCAAAATATTTAAAACACTTTCCAAATCACATAATGATTTTCCGCTATTTTCATAATCACGTAAAAATAATTCATCACTTTTCCATCACGTAGTGATTCTTCAATAGTAATTCAAATTACGTAAAATATTTAAAGGTATTTAAAATCGCGTAGAAATATTTTCATCAGTATTTCCAAACACTTAGAAATATTTTACTGTATTTCAAATCACGTACTTTAAAATTAAGTTTTTAAGATACGTAAATAATTTTTTACCACAATTTCATTACAAAAAAATATTTCTTGACCTTTAAAAATTCCTTTTCAACTTTTTCCAAAATAATATAACTTTATACTTTATTTAATATATTTTCTTACTCAAGAAAATCTTTTTTTCCATTTTTCTTTACTCAAGAAATCCTTTTCCAAAATATAATTCATAAAATCATTTTTCCATTGATATAAATCAACGTTTCAAAACTTAACATTTTCTAACGTACTTTCAAAACTCAAAAATAAGTTATCGTTAGTAAATTCTCAAATCACCATTATATTCTCCATTTTTCTCAAATCAATTTTAAAATCAATTCTCTTCAAAATTGAAGTTAAAACATTTTCAACCTCTCTTTGTCTTTCGTTTACAAAATTTTCTCAAGTGATAAAACACTCTGATTCCCTTTCCAAATCCTTATACTGAAACATTTTGTTCAAACATTTTGTTTCCACTTTAAAATTACTTTGTTTCATAAAAACTAAAATTATTCCAACCTCCAAAAAAAAACGTAGAGTCTTTGGCCATAAGCCATAATCAAATATTTTTCCTTCTAAATTGATATGGTTTTACACAAACAAAATCATTAAAATTTTGTCTTCAAACCGAAATACCAATGGGTATAAAACCAAACCCATTTATTCAAATTCATTTTTACTTTCTTTACAAAATTCTTTTTCACTTTCTTTGCAAATCCTTAAAATCAACGTCTGCCCGTTTCATTCAAAACTCATGTTTAGAAAAATACTTAGGATCTTTTTACACAAAATAAATCAATAAAAATCCTTCAAAACCATGTTCTTGTTCTCTTAAAAAAACATATCCTTTGTTTATTTTCCATACTCTTCAAATCAATCCAATTTTTTATCTTTCATGAAAATCTTAAGTTATAAACACCTATGATGAGGTGTCTTGACCGAAAATCCCATAGCCTTTAGAATCAAGAAAATTCATTTTTTCTCCACTTCATAATTTTCATTAAACAAATCAATTTCCTTGTTCTTGAAAAATTTCAACATGAATCTCTAATTTTGGGCATCAAAACCGTAGCCCTCTCCTTGGCTTTTGGAGCCAAAAATTGATTTCTTTTCTATCAAAACATCATGGCATACACATACATGATTCATCATAAATACTATAAGCATGCCATATACTCATCATGCATAATATAAGCATACCATCAAAATCATAAACTCATGCAAAGCATATTAAACATAGGCAATTAATCAAAGCTCATAAACACATATAAATTATTACATGACCATGGATATGAATCCTCACACGGATTCACCATCCATCAAATATAAACCATCTCTCACCACCATACTTGGTTGGTGAGATGGATCTCCCTCTTACCTCTTGAAGATCCTCAAGAACTCCTTGTTTTGCTTCTTTTTCCAAGTCCTTCATCACCAAGGGCTTCTCAAATACAAAACAAAATACATAAAAATTAGTATACTAAGCTTGATTAAGAGAACCATAGATCAAACATGGTTTAGATAATGAAAAAGAAAGAAGAAATGAAGTTTCCTTACACTTCACCTCAAAAACCTTAGAACTTGCTCTTGGAAAAACTCCTTGAAAATGAATGATTTAGAGAAAATCTTCAACTTGAAAGTTGCTTAGAATATCATGTAGATTCAAGATCTATGGTTGGATGAAATTAAAAGAGATTGGAGAGTGGATTTAAATGTCTTGACCGAATGGTTTCTCTTGAAGCACAAAGATGGAATGTTTGATTTTTGATAGAAACTTGAAGCTTGGATTTGAAGCCCAAGATGAATGATTTTGGAAAAACTCATAACTAGAGATGTTCTTAGAATGGTGTTTAGGTTTAGAAAATTAAGTTGGATGAAATTAAAAAGTGATGGAAGGTGTTCTTGATGGTCATGGCCAAAACTTGCTTGGAGGAGAGGTGAGAGAAAAGTTTGATGGGCTTTGCTTTGAGAAGACAAAGATGATCAAGAATGATCAATAATGACCAAGATAGCTCATAATGGTCTTCAAAGCTCCTAAATTCAGGCCAAAACCGTGCCCCCCTCCAATGCATTCTCCTTGAATGCAAATTGATCAATAATGATCAATAATGATACACCATCAATTGACCATGACATGTAATAATGGTCATAAAGTTTTGTTTTTCTTTTTGCCTCCTAAACAATCCAAAACCATCCCCTTCCACTTTTCCTAGTGCATTTAATTATTTGTCATCTTTTCTAGTCATTATTTGAAGCCATTTAAGCCATTGATTAGATCAATGGTGAGGATTTAGGTAGACTTTTGATTTTAGAAGACTTAATCTAAAGTTATTGGATCTTTCTCCTTTAAATTCTAGTCATTGGATGTATCTCCAAAAAAAAGTCAAGATTCCTCCTTCTTACTTTTAATCCAAGGGTCATAATTAGTCTTTGTCACTTTTTAAGACTAAATCTTCACCATTAATTAAATTTACATCCAATGGTCATAAATGGTCGCATTACTTTACAAGACCAAATCTCCACCCTTGATTAATTCTTCATCCAATGGTCATAAATGGTCTTTTGTCACTCTTTGAGACCAAATCTCTACCATTGATTAAATCCTTATCCAATGGTCATAATTGATCCATCTCCACCGTTGATTAAATCAAGATCAAGTCTTTACCGTTGATTAAATCGGTGGTTGATATTAAAGTCTTCCATCTTAGACTTGTTTCCTATTGGTCTATCAAAAATTGTCACAATCACTAATATTGACTTAGTAATATAATTTCTATTTTTATCTGCTAAAAACCCCACGAAAGATTATATTTACTGTATTTTTATCGCCTGATAAATAAATACAATACAAAACATAAAGACAATAAAATTTTAAAAACAGTTTCCAAATTCAAGTTTAGTAAGATCCCGTCTCCGTCAACAAGATAAATTTTACATACGCGTAGAAAAATTTTTGCTTTCATGGACCCACCCTGGCCCACGTAAGGTCACCTAGGCCCACATACAGTCAAAAAATTCATAATCATCCACAAAAATCACAAATATTAGAAAACGCACAAATATCAAATCAGATTACGTAAATTAATTACCTAACGGTAAAAATTAAATTACGTAAAGTTTTTCCCTACCGAAAATTTTTATTTTCCGACACATTTTGAGTAAATCACTCAAAACGATCAAATACGCCTGTTGATGGAATAATCAAAATAATTTTACAAGATATCGAAATTACTAAACAGTAAAATTCTGTTAACTGTCAAAATTACTGCTTAAGAGATATGGAATTTTTGGGATGTTACAATCTTCATTATGCATGATTTCAATTGAGTTATAAAATGAAATAATCTTATTTTTAATTTATTACCAAGAGTGGATCTCCTAACCCAAGCAATTCCTTTTCATTTGTGAACAACTTATATCATTTTTAATTTTGTGACAAATCTACTCCTTACCTCAATTAATTAGTTTTCCTTCATCAATTCCCTGTGGATCGACCTCGGACTCCTGAGAATTTATTACTTGAGACAACCTACACTTGGGTTTGAAACTTTTAAATATAATTAAATCCCATCAACCCATTTTTCAGTTTTAAATGTGATCTCACTTTTTCTTTTTTAAAAATCCTTTTTCGATTTTCAATGAGTTGGGCCTGGCCCATTGAGTCTAGAAAATAATTTCTTATTACAGAATTCTCATGCTTATGCCCAAAGACTTGGGCTGGGCCCATTAGGTAAAAAAACTAGCTCAGTTGGCATAATTTCAATTTTGCCCCTCCTTCTTCATGCTCCTCCTTCACGCTGCTTCTGGTGTGAGATTATGGGACTGCAACCATCATTGCCTGCACCTCAACCACAATTGTCCCAATAGCTAGCATACAAGGAAATGGGTCTGGCAGTGGAAGCCTAGCCTGCATGTGCGAGAACCCGAACTCAGTCGCAGTAGCTGACTCATCCATTTCCAAGGAAGAATCGAGGTCCGATGGTTCTAGCAGCTCCGCCAGTGGTGGTAGGTTGACCTTCATGGCCGTCACATGATCCTTCCAGCTCTGCTCCATCATTGCACTTCTCACATGGAGAATGTTCCTCTCTGCCTTAACCTCCTCTTCGTTACCTAGAGGATGGTCGTCATAGCCCAGATCTACCTCTCTGCTTTCCCTCTATATCTTGCAACCGCGAAAGTGGTATTCCTCCACCGTCACTACCACATCAGATTGTTGTTGCGACTTTTCCACCTCAAACTTTCTCTCTAGCTTCTCCAATGGTTCCAGTTCTGTTTCACGATCTCTGGATTGCGAGTCTGAAAGGTGAACCGAACCCACTCGACTATCGCGTTTCCCGTCTTCACTACCCTCCTCATCTTGGTGGTTAGGTGACCGCCGATGTCGGAATCGTCCCCGGGTGCAGTTCCGATTGCTCCCTTTCAGCAATCGTTTGAGTTCATCCAACTGTGATTGATTTTCGTTCCTCCATTCTTGCACGATCTTCTCTAGATTCTCCACTCTTGACTCCATTGCAGCTCGCGTAGTCACCATACACAACTCCCAAAATCGGGAGCTCTGATACCAGTTCATAGGTACCAAAAAATGAAGAGTAAGAAATGATTGAAAAATATTGTTATATTGAAGAATCACTGGAAGATATCAAGTTGATATCAAATCTAAGGATGTTGTTACAACTTCTGGGAATAGAAAGAAAAGCAGAAAAAAAAAAACAAGGTTGAGCAAATTAGAGAGCGCTCTATTCTCTCCCAAGTCCTAACCAATTCCAGCCCCCTTCCCGTATGCTAATCAACTCACAAATATACCCTCCTCCACTCACTCTCAACAGAATCCTCACCTCTCTCTCACTCTCTGTCAACTCATCAATTAGTTACAGTTAAGACCTTGTTTGTTTTCTCACTTTTAGGAGCCAAATCCCCTGTATTTGGTTGTCCCTCTTCTAGAATAAACCTCGATCATTCTTGGGTTCCTATCAGTGTTCTAAATGATGAGCACCGTAAGGCTAAGGTAGCTGATTTTACACAAGAAAGAGTTTGGGATATTGCTAAGCTACTTTCGGTTCTTCCTGAGGATTTCTGCCAAATAATTTTATCCTAGATATCACCTATTCTCGGAAGCTCCTAATTATTCAGTGGCTTGGATGCATGAGCAGCATGGTAAGTTCACTCTCAAATTTGGTTGCAGAGTCTATTTTGACAGGTTAGGAGGACAAGGTGAACCTGTTTTTAAGCTTAATCTGGAAGCTCAAAGCTCCTCAGCTAATAAGGTCCTTTCTCTGGCTTAGTGGGAAAGATGTTATTCATACAAATAGCATGAGATATCGGAGACACTTGGCTGATACTGGGGTCTGTGCTATTGGTGGAGTGGAGGAGAAGACCAAGTTGCATGCCTTGAGGGATTGTGCCCTAGCGAGACATTCTTGGGCTCGTCTGGTTAATCCTCATCTTCATAGTAACTTTTTCAGTCTTGATTTGAAGGAGTGGATCAAAATGAAATTGATAGTGAATATAGTAGGCCTTCGAATATTCGTTGGAAGATGATGTTTACCACAGCTTGCCACTACTTCTGGTTTCAGCGAAATAAAGCTCTTTACGATGGGAAGTTAAAACTACTTAAAGCTTAGTTTTCTTGAGTCCTGCTATGTCATGCATTACTGCTTTGAACACATGTAGTTCCCCTGATTATATACAAATTGGTGTTTAGAGTTGTATATTAACAATACTTTTTTCTGAGTTCCAACTCCACACTTTAGCCTTTCTCATTATTTCTCTTCAATGTTTTCTCTTCCAGGTTGTTCCCTTGCAAGTGGATCTTAATATCATCATGTTGTAGGTCATACCCATATTACCCAGAATACATTTGACTAATTTGATCTTGTATTCTTGTATTTAGGTTCTTCTGAGTCGTCTGAGGTTGTTCTTGAGTCCTGGGTACCCATATGAAGAAATTTTAAGGATCTTTCACAATCAGACTAGCATAATCATGTACTCCTACCTACCAGTTTTCACGAGCTTTAATAGAACCAAAGGTAACAATTCTTATGTCAAACCTTTTCACTCGGCACCAGAGTTCATGATTTTCCAATTTCTAATCTGATGCAAATGTTGGTATTTTATGCACCCAGGAGGCTTGATTCAATTGAACCATGGTAGGCCTCAGCGTCTTCAATATGCTGTCAATGCTGCCTTTTTGGCTGCCCTATACAGTGATTATCTTGATGCTGCTGATACACCTGGATGGTATTCTGGACCCAATTTCTTTTCAACTGATGTTCTACGTGACTTTGCCAAGACCCAGGTGCGTGATATTCTGCTCCTTTAAGTGAGACATCTATGGGATCTAACTCTTCCTCACATAACTGAAATCACTATGAGTTGTCTGGACTAATTTTTCCTTTTCCTTTTGTGGGTGTTTTTGCAGATTGATTACATCCTTGGGAACAACCCTCGGAAAATGAGCTATATCGTAGGTTTTGGTAATCATTATCCAAAACATGTCCACCATAGAGGAGCATCTATACCAAAGAACAAGGTTAAGTATAACTGTAAAGGTGAATGGAAATGGAGGGACTCATCAAAGCCAAATCCAAATACAATTGTTGGTGCCATGGTTGCTGGTCCTGACAAGCATGATCGTTTCCATGACGTTCGGACAAACTACAACTACACAGAGCCCTACTCTTGCTGGAAATGCTGGTCTAGTAGCAGCACTAGTGGCAATGTCAAGTGACAAAAGCACAGGGATTGGCAAAAATACCATTTTCTCTGCTGTTCCCTCAATGTTTCCTACA